>OZ030005.1:167234658-167834658 GCA_964023405.1 Apodemus agrarius
ACAGATCTCCCAGGTTCCTCTGTGTGATTTGTCTTGGATGCAAAGATTGCTTGAATCTCAAGAGTTGACAGCTGCCCTCGGCTACAAATCAAGCAAGCAGAATAGTTTCCTGCCCTTTCCTCCCTTTTGTGAAGTCAGTATAATGCAAAGCCAGCATGGAGGTGCATGAAGTTAGTCTCAGCTGGGATGAAGGCAGAGGCTCCTGCCATTTAGGTGAAGCTTGTCTTTGTCCCCCACCCCCACCCCCAGCCCCACCCCCATCTCTCTGTTCACCCATGAAAGGCTCAGGTCTGCTCATAAACTGCACTTGCATCCGGTAAGCTCAGGTCAGACAAGTCATGTGCTTGTGGGTTTTCTCAGGTCCTGTGGGTTTATTGTTTAGGAATAAAAATAATGGGAAGCCTTTAATTGGTCCATGGCTGCTTTTTGTGTGTGGGACCCCTCTGAAACCCATCTCTAGATTTAAAATTGCTTACCCTTTCACCCTTTGCTTTTCGTCTCTAGGTATCTGAAGAATTGGGGGGCATCACTAAAGCCCTCCCCCACAACTCCCTATGTTCAAGGGATGAATTGAAAACCAAAGGCTGAGTCTCTTTGCAATGGCCACTACAGTGAACAGTCCGGGTGCAGGCACTTCCATATAGAGCAGTGGTTCTCAGCCTGTGGGTCACGACCCCTTAGGTGCTTGCCTAAGACCATTGGAAAACACTATTACTATTGCTATTATTATTTATAACTAGCAAAATTGCAGTTATGAAGCAGCAACAAAGGTAATTTTATGGTTAAGGGTCACTACAACACAATGAACTGTATTAAAAAAGGTCTGTGGCATTAGGAAGGTTGAAAACCACTGCTATGGAGTTTCCTTCCTACGAGTCACTGCAAGCTTTTTCAAACAATGATGTCATAAGAGGGAGATAATTGCAATCAAGTGGGCCAGAGGGGCCAGACATGGCATTGGAAAGTTCTGCTGACCCTGTGCCTTTGTGCTGTGAGCCCCAGGGAGCAATACTTTGGTAGAGAGAGTAAAATAAGGAGTTGGTCCTAAATGAATATTTTCAGATATTTCAGATTTTTCTCATGGCAAAAAAAAAATTAATATTCTTAGCTTGGAAAAGCAACCATGGAAAGATTTGAAAATTTTTAAGAAATTTAAAGTCATAGTTGGGATCAAACCCATGTCCTTGGACCTATATGTGATTCTAGCTATCTTCCTCTACAGCTACATCCCTAACTCAAGTCCTTCTGAGTATAAACACTCAAACTGGAGGCTGAGATATGGAGCCTTTTCCCCTATCAGAACTCTAGCTCGTAGTGGTTCCATGGGCCAGTCATTTGATTAGGAAACGTTTTGGGGTTCAAGTATGGCAGCTACCTCGCAAGACTTAGCTTTGTCTTCTGATCCCTGAGTGAACAAACACAACTCGACCCGACATTTCTGCCTCTCTTCAGTCCTGAGAAACACCTTGTCTTGACACTCCTGTGCCGTTAAAGGTTAAGACTATTAAGGCAAAGGTGGCGATTCCGTGCCTCACTACTCAGACCAAACCAGAAGCTGAGTACGGCGTGAGTAGCCCAACAAGCCCTCAAGCCTCCATTGCCTGGTTGCCTGCGAACTTGTTTGCTGTATGATCTGCTTGGCTGAAGTCTCAGTCTTCTGACCTCAGGTTTTAAAATATGAGAGGGTGATCTAGGGGCTCACCAGCAGCAAAGCCAATCAAGTCTATTGAGCCTCAGGGTTTCCAAGTGTCAAGGCTAGGTTTGCCTCTGGACTCAGCCCGGCTCAGAAATGACTAAGGCATTTCCAGAACTGCTGCTGAGAATTGGCCAAGGTCATTTTGTGTTTGGTGTATTGCCAACAGCACTAAGGACTGCACTCTGGTTCCTTGCCCAGAACTGTCTCTTGGCTGGTCCAAAGTGAAGACGAAAAGGGGCCTTAAGTCAGAGCCAGCCTGTCCAGTAAAACACACAGTGAGATAGTCCTCAACTGTTTCTCTTAGACCTTCATGTGGCTTGCAGGGAGCTGTGTGTTCAGAATCATACATGTGCTGCTTCATCGGGGTTCTCTCATTCTATTCAATTGCTTTCATTTCTTACAATCTCCTAGGTGGTACTCCAGAGACATCCTTACTAACCAAGAAGACAATATTTAAACAGTATCATTGCTGGGCGGTGGTGACGCACACCTTCAATCCTAGCACTTGGGAGGCAGAGGCAGGAAGATCTTTTTGGAGTTCCAGGCTGACCTGATCTACAAAGGGAGTTCTAGGATAGCCAGGGCTACACAGAAAGCCAGTCTTGAAAAACAAAGAAACAGAATCATAGCAAGCTAATCAGGTCAGAATACAGTCAAAAGACAGACAACTAAGGGAAACTTCAAATGCCCTCTCAAGCCACACAGCCTAAGCACAGACACTTAATTCACACTCTTGTAATAGAACAGCCCCCGAGCTGTGGGAAGGAGGACTGTTAGTGGGCACAAGGACCCTATCTTAATTGTTTCTAAGTGAGTGGGAGGATCCCTTTCCCTTCTCCATTATTGGTCCGAGCTGCTGCCAGTCTCACTTTGTGATTCCCTATCATTGCTTTGCCTCCACCTCCACCTGGGCCAGCTCACTGAAGCCAGGGATTGTCCTAGATACAGGCAAGCACACGTGCACCCATCTGCAAGAGTGTGCTAGTCCCAGGGCTTCCTCAGACTTCTCACCATGGTACTAAGAATACCTCACAGACCAGACAGAAAGATCTCAGAAACAGATTACATGGGGGGGAACTGAAAGCAAATTTATAACCTTGGCCGTCTCCAGTGAGATGACTCAGGGTGATGTTGCTTGCTGCCAACCTCGGCAACCCGAGTTCAAAAACCCTCAGAACACACGTGGCAGAAGGAAATAACAGACTCCTGCAAGCTGTCCTCTGACTGCCACACATACATACACACAGAAATAAATAAATAAATAAATAAATAAATAAATAAATAAATAAATAGATGCAATTAAGAAAAACCCTTTTTCAGTTTTTCAATATAGGGTTTCTCTTTGTAGCCCTGGCTGTCCTGGAACTTGCTCTGTAGACCAAGCTAGCCTTAAAGACACGCGTGCACTGCCACCACTAAGTAACTGTTTTAAACGTTTGGTTCCCTTCTCCGTGTCCTCTGATAACGACAGACATTGGCTCCGAGAAATCACTTGTCTGCTGTCTGGTACCAGCCACTCTGTTTCCAGCATGGCCTCTTCACCAATCATGATGTGTGTTTACCTTGGGGAGCGGTCAGTGGTGACCAAAACACTATAGCCAGGGATCTAAAAGCCACTTTCCGGGGAGAAGCGAACATGTGAGAACGTCCTAGGTTCTGGCTGGTACTGGTGGATTTGGTTACATGGAGGCATGCATCTATTAAAACCCATTAACCAGGCACCTCAGCTCTGTACTCATGTGCAAATTAAACTTTGGTAAAATCAGGCAAACGCTCCTGTGTCAGAGCTACTAGCTCTGACATCCACGAGCTGGTATCCATCCAAGTCAACTGTGTTGTCTGTGTGGAAAAGGGGTTGGGATTACTCAGAGCTCGGCAAGATGATTCAGTAAACATGGCCTGCTTTTTTTTTTTTCTTTTTCCATTTCAGCTTCTATGTTATGCCCACTGAGTACGGCAGGCTCAGAATGATTGGTGCACAATTTAAGAGGACTAGGGGTTGACTTAATGGTATATGTGTGGGAGATATTGTGTCTTCGTATTGTACTGCAGGCTTCCCGGCCGCACTTTGACGAACACAATTGGTTTTCCTCAGGGATCCAGACAGGCAACATGATTGGGCCGCGGGATGAGGATGATCTGGTCCCAGAGAAGATGTATCTGGCACGGGAGATAACAGCTTTCACATGGAGAGTGGAGAAAATGTTTCCTGGACAATGAGAGTGACTGACAGATATTAGAAGGGAGGAAATTGAAGGCCTTGCCAAGTTTCGTGATAAAATGCTATTTCTCACGGTAAGGTCAAGCTGTCTCCAGTGCAGCTACTGCTTTTCGAGTACAAAGGAAACGGCAGATTGGACAGAGCGCTGTAGAGGTTTGCAAAGAGTCTGTGATCAAAGGCCACTTGTTTCATTTGTAAATGAAATTGGATGAGCATGAGAGGAAGGAGCTCATCAAGGATGCGTTTGGAATCTGCCGAGGAGCTCAAAGCCGAGAGCCATCAGTAAGAACGTCCCTAACGGCTTGATCCCAAAGCCTGTAGCTACAAAATGACCGTCAATGTGTGCAAGATTACATGTGTCAAGGGAGGGTTGAATCTGACTTTTCAAAGGCAGCACTGTGCCCACAGCTTGAAGATGACACTATTGTAAAATATTGATGAGGGTTTTAAAGGGTAGACTATAAAGTCTTGTAGTTTCCAAAGATCAAGAGCCTAAAACCGAAGCGTAGCATGCCCGTGTGTGTCTGAGAAGCAGAGTTCTCACCGATGCATCAGGAGAGAGAGAAGCGTGCTGTGTAACAGGTGTGGAGCCAGATCTAGGGAAGGAGCTGAGTCTGTTCTCCTTTAAAGGCTTTGAAGAATGACTTTGCACACAACAGTTTGATGTCAACCTGACAAGGTACCTTGGTTAAGCATTATCCTGGAGGTGTCTGAGAGGATGTTTCTGAATGAGCACTGGACTCAGGAGCTTATAGCAGGGTGGGTGCAACATGGGTAGGCCCCGCTCAGACTGTGGAAACCTTCATGGGACAATACTCTCAGTATGGAGAAGTTCTGGTCTCTTCCCCACTGACTTAGGTCTGGGTGTTTGGATCTGAATTCAGACTTGACTTTTTGCACCCAACCTACTCTGGTTCTCAGACAATATCTCCGTCATTGGTTCTCCTGGGTTTTCAGCTGGCTGACTAAGGGTGGTAGGATTGTTCCACCTCCGTAATCATGTGAACCAATTCCTTACAGTGTGAACGTGAATGAGTGTGTGTATGTGTGCGTGAGTGTTTGAGTATGTGTGTGTAAGAGTGAGCATGGGAATATGTGATGTGTGTGGGAGCGTGTAAGTGTGAGTATATGCGTGTGTGTGTGTGTGTGTGTGTGTGTGTGTGAGAGAGTGTGTGTGTGTTTCTTTTATTGATTCTTTTTCTCTAGATAAGCTTAATTGATCCACATTAACACCTTCAGCATTGGAGAGATTCAGTAGGAGGCCGTGCGGTGAGCATAGCCTTTGGTCCAGTGATTGGTCGTCTGGGGATTTATCCTGCAGAAACATTTAGACATGGGACAGTGTACTGGAAACCAAGGCCACTGTGATGCACATCACCGGGAGATACCATTCACCCAGAGCCTCGACATCACAGCCTTGAAGCACAGCAAAGGTGTTCAGAATTAAATATTTGGAAATAGCAAACATAGCAAATGGTCCGCATTGGAAGAAGCTGAGAGAATCTGTGTGGCATTTGTGTGATGACATTGTGCCTGTGTTTGTAAAACTGAGATTGGCTTGGATACTCTGATAAGGACAGATGTGCAAGATGAAAAAAAACAAGGTGGGGCAGAACAGCTGCACAGTGTGTTCACATGTGTGTGGATGTGCGTGTGTGCTCGTGCACAGACGTATGTATATATTAATATTACATGTGCACACACAGAGAACATTCCTGGACAGGTACATAAACTACGGATACTAGATACTGCTGGAAGCGTGCCTTGTGATCAGAGCAACAAGAAACCCTACTTTCTGTTATAAATTCCCTTAAACGTTTTTTCTTTTTGTTACTGCCAAGCATTACTTCCATCATTAAAAACAAAGTGCAAGACCCGGGCGTGGTGGCGCACGCCTGTAATCCCAGCACTTGGGAGGCAGAGGCAGGCGGATTTCTGAGTTCGAGGCCAGCCTGGACTACAGAGTGAGTTCCAGGACAGCCAGGGCTACACAAAGAAACCCTGTCTCGAAAAATCAAACAAACAAACAAACAAACAAACAAAAAACCCAAAAACAAACAAACAAACAAAAGAACCCTAGACTAATATAAAACTCATCCGTTCCTTCAGTGATTACATGTACCATAGATGTACTGACTCACAATCTTCCCAAAGGCCGTGGCTGTGCACACAGTGACACACACATGTGGCAGCCCCCACACTGCTGGCCTCACAGCCCCGTCCTGGCTCGGTAGCTACCCTGGGATAGCTCACAGTCCTTTCCTGCTCTAACCTGGAGATTTCCCCCAAACCGCTTCCGGGCCTGCTGGCTAATGGCTGGTGGAAACAGTGGCTCCCGCTCCTTCCTCGGAGCTGGTTTCCCGACTCCTGGGTGCTGTTTGTTCTATCATGACACTACATCAGAATCTTTCCGGATAACTCCTTCAGCAGCCACCTTACCTTTAACCTCCTCATAATGCTCTGTGGAGAGAGAGCTTCTGACTAGTGACAAGGGCAAAAGACCCAATGACTGCTTTACTCTATTGAAGACTCTGTAGAAAGAATTGGGGAGTTCATGGTACCTCTGCCATCCAACACTTGGATTTTCATTTAATTTCTGGACTAAAATGTATTCAAAATGGTAGAATGCCTGATTTTGCTCTTGGGAGTACAATAAGCAGATATTCATTTCTGCTGAAATTAACATCAGGAATCATTGAACTGAGAGGTTCACACTGCCCCGGTCTCCACATTCGTAAATATGTAACTTAGAAAAATAATTATTGTTGATGTTAAGTTAAAAATTATATATATAAGCCGGGCAGTGGTGGTGCACGCCTTTAATCCCAGCACTTGGGAGGCAGAGGCAGGTGGATTTCTGAGTTCGACGCCAGCCTGGTCTACAGAGTGAGTTCCAGGACAGCCAGGGCTATATAGAGAAACCCTGTCTTGGAAGAAGCCAAAAAGCTCCCCCCTCCAAATTATATATATATATGTGTATAATTTATTCATATATCTATATATGCAATATGTATACATACATGTGTGTGCCCTTTATTCCATAGTAAGGTGAATGTTGACTATACATACATATGCAAATTTACATATTATTTTTATACTTCTCTCTATATTTATATAGTATATATTTAAAATATCTCTAAAGAATATTAGGCTTTGTAAAAGAAGCAGTTATAAAATATTAGCCCGTCTGTGGTCTTCGCATCTCCTGATGAAGCTGTTCCTGCCCTCATTGTCTGACCTTCAGCACGGCCCCCTCTCTCGTGCATATCATGCTATTGACTCCTGAAACAGAATTCAGTGGAGAAAGACAGAAAGGTGGAGTGACCAAATCATCAGCCCCGCCTCTGGTTTTAGATCACTTACCAACGTACAACTCCATCTCGGCGCGTCCTCTGTGTGTAAGGAAAAGCTGTAACAGAGGAAGGAGATGCCTTGACTAGTCTGACCATAGTGAGGAAAACAAATCCATCTCAGCCAACCTCTACCTGCCCCTGAGCAATGCGACTGTACCAGGTTAGGAAGACATGGCTGGGTGGTTAACACAGTGTTACTAACAGTATTACATTGACGTCATTTTCCTAGAACCTGTGAGAACGCATTGAACCTTTTGCACTTATCATGCTAGGTTATTTCTTGCCATAACCCCATGAGGCCAATGCCGTCAGCCACATCTTATAAATGAAACTGTTGAAGAAATGCTAAATCCTTTATACATGGCCATATAGATATGAACAGCTGGGGGTTGAATAAATGTCTGTTTTGCTTTCAAATTCTATATCCTTAACATTGTTTTATGTTGCCTTCTGCTAATGGACAAAGCTGTGTTCAAGAACATATGCCTTAAAGGCCCTGCAAAAGCAGTTTGCTCATATTAAGTGAAATTGGGGAAGAGTGCTCCTGAGACCGAGGGCCTGGCTTGTACAGGGCAGGGCAAGGAGATAAAGGAGCACCCTGCAGTCGCCCGCTAATTGTCTTGACCTCATGCTGTCCAAAGGCCTGTTCTTAGTCTCCGTGTTTCCCTTTGACTGGGACCCATTTTTGCAGTTCATGGCAAGTGCACACGGCACTCAGCGCAGTGGTTCCTGGGTATTTGGAATACCTTCTGTCGCTGTCTGGGGATCCATGAAGGCACATGTGGAGGGAATGCTGTGAGCAGCTCCTGCTGGCCTCCCGAGGGCATTGCCCTCCACAAGGAGAGAACATATCTTGCCTGGTCTTGGGTAACTTTGAAATGATGGCCAGTAGGTATGGGCAAACAGCAAGACCTGACTTATGGATGCAAGAATGGACTCCTCTATCTGATGATCCATTTGTAGAGTTTCCCGGGGGACCCTCTGGACCTTCTTTACAACTCTTTCACAGTTGGGCTGCTCCTGGGCCTGCCCCCCAATTCCCCATTGTTGTTCTTTTACCTCGGTAACTCAACACAACAGCTCTGGTGAATACATTGACTTGATGACTGCCCCCTTTCCCTCCCATTCACCGGTGCCAGCAAAAGGGCTCCGGTTTACAAGGCTGAAGCTAAACTCAGTTCTGGGATAGAACCTGAGTGGCCCAAGCTTCCAGCCCCGCCTCCCCCATACCTTTCCCTGTCCATTTCATAAACACTCCTGGCCTGACCTTGCTCTGACCTTGCGAATGGCTTCGGAAGGGTTGGCACCAAAAGTTAGCCAAGAGGAGCCACCAAGCTTCTTCAGCCTAGCATGATGATCTTATTACATCCTAACACTTGAAGCTTGGTTGAACA
The DNA here is from genome assembly GCA_964023405.1 of Apodemus agrarius. Taxonomy (NCBI): domain Eukaryota; kingdom Metazoa; phylum Chordata; class Mammalia; order Rodentia; family Muridae; genus Apodemus; species Apodemus agrarius. The sequence continues at coordinate 167,243,323 of OZ030005.1, forward strand.
ACAGTGGGAATTGTGTGTTCTAACTTGACGTTCCTTCCCCAATGATGAAAGGAAAGATCTTGTAATGTTTGAAAAAAAATTTTTTTGTTGTTTTGTTTTTGCAAGTTTGGAATGTTATCTCTCCTTTTCCTGTCCAAAGGAAATAAAATGTGCTAGCAGTTTAATGAGAAAAATTCTAAGTGGAATTCCAATGATCAACTGATACACTCTTTCAGGCTTACAAAGCAGAAGCAAGCCTGTGAGTGAGAAATGGCTGGTAACGGGGTCCACATTTGCTTATATGAAATCAAATCACTGAAGGGGCCAATCAGGCCCTGTAGTCACCACAAGATCCAGGAGAGACAACTATCAGGACAGACAAGTCCCTGGACGTGGAACCGGCCGCGTTTTTCTGAAGCCTGTGGGTGGGGCAGATTCTTCACGACAAAGTTTTGCTGTGGATTTTTCCACTCTATTTTTTTCCTTTAATTTTTTCCTCTTTTCATTTTTTTTCTTCCTTTTTCAAGAACATTCTCCCATCTAGGGAAGAAAGGAAACTCTCATCTTTCTGCTGACCGGCTTGTGCACAACTGGAAATTATCAAAGAAATCGCTGTATCATTGATGTAGTCAGAAAACAGGAAGCCGATTTCCATCTGAGAATGAGCCCTCTCAGCTGAAGCTCCCTTTGGGGTTGATGACCACGCTCTTTCCATCTTGGCGCAGGGCCAGGTTTATTAAACTTCCACAGCACCAGCGTATTTTTCAACCCTTCCCAAACAGAGCTTTTCCGATGGCTTTCTCTCAGTCATGTGCACGGTCAAGTGTTCGCTGCCAGCAAAGAGTTCCACGGGACCAGGACCTTACCTTCTATGGGCAATGCCTGGATGATATTCTTGTGATCAAAAGCATTAGGGAGGGCTCTGGAAGGAGATGACTCAGCGGTGAAATGCCTGCTCTGCAAGCCTGAGGACCTGATTTGAAACTCCAGCACCCGTGGAAAGGCACCATGACATGAGACTGTAACGTCAGTGCTAGAAATAGAGGGAGAGGCAGGTGGAGCCCACTGGGCAGTCAGCATAGCCCAGCTGAGGGTCTCCAAGCTCGGGGAGAGACCTTGTCTCAAACAGTAAGGTCACAAAGGTTAATACATTGAGTTACAAAGATCCACCATTATTCTTGCTAGGGTCTGTTCCAAGTTATGAGGGATCATGGCAAGACTCCTAGCCCGATGCTACAGAAGAGCCTTCTGGAATCTTCAAGCTTTGTCTTTAACTCCTCTTTGGAAGTCTTCCTTTGTTAGCAGGCCACAAATAATCCCTACCAAGAATGACCTATTAAATATTGAGGGCACATACCACTGATAATGAATGACTGGCCGTGATATAAAACCTGCTGTGTTTGGATTAAATGTGAATAAAAGCCAAATGGAATATCTAAAACCTTTGGTTGTTCTCATTCGACCATATGATCTCTCTCAGACTACAGAAGAAGTCTCACTTGGTAGAGTAGCTAATCACTCTGAAATTTTGTTGAGCCTCTAGTCCTATCTCTGAAATTAATCTTGAACAAATGGTCAAAACAACAATACCTTAAGTGCACATTAGCAAATTTCTTCTTCAAGGTATAGTGGTGTACCTTTTGGCAAAGAGAAGGTTCAAATATAATAGTTGGCCATTTCCAAGTCTGAACATTTCCTGTGATACTGGTCAAGCTTCTTAAATAGATGATGGCATTTTCAGTCAGAGACAACATAAGCCACCAATAGAAATAATGTTGTATTCTAAATGTATGGTCTGTAAATAAGTGAAGGAAGTCATAATGCACAATAGTGACCATGATATATCAGTCATTTCTATGTAAAAAGTATATATGCGTACAACAGAAAATATTTTAAATGTTATATCCCAACATGCTAATATTTTCATGGTGATTATTTCATAAATGTGGGGTCAGACATGTCATTTCGCTTTTGTCTCAGTTTCCCTATTACACTCTGTTTATATTTTATGTCTTTATGCTGACATCACTTACTGCTTCTAAAATAAGGGAGGGGAAGTAAAATGATTCTATTTTGGAGTGAAAAGAAATGGGATTTTTTAAACTTGCAAACATATCCCGTGACTTTTGAAAATAATATCTCTATTAGACAAGTTGTCCTATTATATAAGTGGTTCTCTCCCAGCACTTGGGAGGTAGAGGCAGGCAGATTTCTGAGTTCGAGGCCAGCCTGGTCTATAGAGTGAGTTCCAGGAAAGCCAGGGCTATACAGAGAAACCCTGTCTCGAAAAACAAAACAAAACAAAACAAAACAAAACAAAACAAAAGATAAGTGGTTCTCAACCTGTGGGTCCCTCTCCTTTGGTCAATGACCCTTCTATATAGAGTCTCCTAAGACCATGGGACAGCACAAATATTTACGTTATGATTCATAACAGTAGCAACAAAAATAATGTTATTGTTGGTGGTCATCACAACGTGAGGAACTAAAGGGGTGCAGTCTCAGGGAAATTGAGAATGACTGCTTTAGAGGACCCAGTACTTAGTGTCTTACCCTGCCATCTCTCTTAGCAGTTATGATTCCTACAGACATACCACACACTGGTGGATGGAAGGAAGTAAAGGGATGAGAGCCCCTGGGGTAGAGACAATTTTTTATTAATTATTTTATTTATTTACATTTCAACTGTTGTTCCTCCTTCCTGGTCTCCCCTCTGAAAACCCCTCTCCCCATCCCCCTCCCATTTGCCCCTAAGAGGGTGCTCTCCCATCCACCCACCCACTCCAAGCTCACCCCTCCAGCATCTCCCTTCGCTGGGGCATCAAGCCTCTACAGGACCAAACACATCCCCTCCCACTGATGTCAGTCAAGGCTATCCTCTGCAACACATGTAGCAGAAGCCATGAAACCACCTATGTGTACTCTCTGATTGGCGGCTTAGTTCCTGGGAACTCTGAGGGGTCCGGATAGTTGATATTGTTGTTCTTCCTATGGGGTTGCAATCCCCTTCAGCTCCTTCAGTCCTTCCCCTAGCTCTTTCACTGGGGTCCCCGACCTCAGTCCAATGGTTGGCTGTGAGTATCTGCAGCTGTCGTAGTCAGGTGGGGTAGTCTCTGGTTGGCCTTTCTTTCAGTCTCTGCTCCATTTTTTGTTTCTGTGTTTCCTTTAGACAGGAACAATTCTGGGTTAAAAATTTTGAGATGGGTGGGTAGCCCCCTCACTGCACTGCTGGCCATGTCTACCCACTGGAGATGGTTTCTACGGGTTCTGTCTCCCTCACTGTTGGGTATTTTGGCTAATGTCATTCCCATTGGGTCCTGGGAGCCTCTGGTAACCCTGGCATCTGGGACTTTCAAGTGGTTCCCCCTGGTCCCCACCCCCAGCTGCTACTTAGTCATTCTCCTGGCCTTCTGGACTTCTCTCCCGTCTCTTCCCATACCTGGTCCTTCCCTGTCTTTTCTTCTTCTCCCTCTTTCCTCCCTCCCACCCAGGTTTCTCCCTCCCTCTGCCTCCTGTGATTATTTTGTTACTCCTTCTAAGTGGGATTGAAGCATCCACATTTTGGCCTTCCTTCTTGTTAAGCTTCTTATGGTCTGTGAGTTATATCATAAATATTCTGAGATTTTGGGCTGATAGCCACTTATCAGTGAGTACATACCATGCATGTCCTTTTGGGTCTTGGTTACCTCACTCGGGATGATATTTTCTAGTTCCATCCATTTGCCTGCAAAATTCATGAAGTCATTGTTCTTAATAGCTAAATAGTATTCCATTGTGTAAATTTACTACATTATCTATATCCATTCTTCCATTGAGAAACATCTGGGTTGATTCCAGTATCTGGATATTATAAATAAAGGCTGCTATGAGCATAGTGGAGCAACTTAACAGCATATCTGAAAGTTCTATAACAGAAAGAAGCAAACACACCCAAGAGTAGTAGATAGCAGGAAATAATCAAACTCAGGGCTAAAAACAACCAATTAGAATAAAAAAGAACTATACAAAGAATCATCAAAACTAAGAGCTGGTTCTCTGAGAAAATCAACAATATAGATAAACTCTTAGTCAAATCAACTAAAGGGCTCAGAGACAGCATCCAAATTAACAAAATCAGAAACGAAAAGGGAGACTTAACAACAGAAACTGGTGAAATTAAAAAAAAAAAATCAGATCCTACTACAAAAACCTATACTCCACAAAACTGGAAAATCTAGATGAAATGAATGATTTTCTAGACAGATATGAAATACCAAAGTTAAATCAGGACCAGATAAACTAGCTAAACAGCCCCATAACCGCTAAGGAAATAGAAGCAGTAATTAAGTCTCCCAGCCAAATAAAGTCCAGGGCCAGATGGTTTTAGTGCAGAATTCTATCAGACCTTCAAAGTAGGCCTAATACCAATACTTCTCAAACTACTCCACAAAATAGAAACAGAAGGAATACTACCTAATTCATTTTATGAAGCCACAGTTATGATGATATCTAAACCACACAGAGATCCAACGAAGAACTTGAACTTCAGACCAGTTTCTCTTATGACTATCAATGCAAAAATAAATAAAATTCTCACAAACCAAATCCAAGAACATATCAAAACCATCATTCTCTACGATCAAGTAAGCTTTATCCCAGGGATGCAAGGATGGTTCAGGGATGTAGGGATGGATCAATATAGAGAAATCCAGCAAAAAAGAAAAAAGTCACATGATCATCTCATTAAATAGTGAAAAGGCCTTTGACAAAATACAATGCCCCTTCCTGTTAAAAGTCTTGGAAAGAACAGGAATTTAAGGACCATACCTAAACATAATAAAAGCAACATACAGCAAACCAACAGTCAACATCGAACTAAATGGAGAGAAACATGAAGCAATCCCAGTAAAATCGGGAACAAGACAGGGCTGCCCTCTCTCTCCCTATTTAATATAGTACTCGGAGTTCTAGCAGAGCAATTAGACAACAAAAGGAGGTCAAAGGGATAGATACTGGGAAGGAAGAAGTCATGGAGTCACTATCTGCAGAGACGATTTAAATATGAGAAGGATCACGAGCAAATGAGAAAGGTCGAGTCCAGCACACTCAATCTCCTCACGCCTGCCCATCTTACCATCCCCCCTCACGGGGACAGACACAATTTGGAACTCCAAAAGTAGTAGCACTAAAAGACAAGTGGTAGAAAACTTTCTCCAACTTTCTCTGCTCCACTAGCTCACCAAACATCTCCCACCACCTGAGGAGTATGTGGGGGTCACTTTCTACTTCCTTTCAAAAATTAAATGACTGACCTGAACTACCAAAATTGTCTAAAGTAAAATGTCTCTTGCTTCTACACAAAAGAGTCAGATACTACAGAGACAACATGTGGAGCAGAGACTGAGGGAAAGATCATCCAGAGACTGCCCCACCTAGGGACCCATCCCATATACAGTTACAAAACCCAGACACTATTGTGGATGCCAACAAGTGCTTCCTGGCAGGAGCCTGATATAGCTGTCACCTGGGAGGCTCTGCCAGGGCATGACAAATACAGAGGGGACACTCTCAGCCAGCCATTGAACTGAGCACAGGGTCCCCAATGGAAGAGCTAGAGAAAGGACCCAAGGAGCTGAAGAGGTTTGCTGCACCACAGGAGGAACAACAATTTGAACCACCCAGTACCCCCAGAGCTCCCAGGGACTAAACCACCAACCAAAGAGTACACATGGAGGGGCCCATGGCTCCAGCTGCATATGCAGCAGAGGATGGCCTTGTTGGACACCCAAGGGAGGAGAGGCCCTTGGTCCTGAGAAGGCTAGATGCCACAGTGTAGGGGAATGCCAGGACAGGGGAGCGGGAGTGGGTGGATTGGTGAGCAGGGGGAGGGAGGATGGGTTAGAGGATTTTAGGGGGCAAACCAGGAAAGGGGACAACATTTGAAATGTAAAGAATATATTTAATTAAAAAAACTAAAAAGATGAGTCAAAGAGTTAGAGAGTGCAGTAGGTGTGCCTACAGGCACATGTTAAGAGTCCATAAACCAATATAGTTAAATCTCTTTGTTTCTGACTCTGATTCTGGGGTTTCTTTTAAGAGTGTTGGGACAACCTCTTTTTAGAGGTTGGTGGAATGTGTTTATGGGTCTAACCTTAGCACAAAGGCATTGGGTGCTCAGAAGACAGGAAGAAAAGAGACCAGGGAAGCCAGAGAGAACTAAATGCAGAAAGGAGTGTGAAAAACTCTACATTTTTCACGCTGTGGGTTATAGTCTCACTTTTGTATATAGGCCTCACCAAGACTTGATAATTGTTTTAGAGTAATTTGAAAGAGAAATGCTAAATTTTCTGAGCTGGTTGCCTGAGGCTTAGTGAATCCAAAGCCTTGAGTTCAAAAGCTAAAAATAAATAATTAATTAGTTAGTTAAAAAAAAACAAAACAAAACAAAAAAAAAAACTAAGACCACAAAAACCTCAACCTTTTTTTGATACGATGTGTGTGTGTGTGTGTGTGTGTGTGTGTGTGTGGTGGTGGTGGTGGGGTTCTGGAGGCGGGAATTACACCATTTCCAATAAACGGTTTGACAGAATTTTTTTTCCAGAGACGACCCGAAGCTTGGGTGTCATGAGGACACAGCCTCTCTGTTTCTTCCTCGGACTTGGAGAAAGAACGTTCCATTCCACGCAATTCATGAATTTTAAAAACCATGAACCTTGCTTCACATTCTGGAAGCACACAAACGTTCTCCTGTAAGCGAGCTGTTCGAAGGATGAATGCTCTCGCGATCTCCATGCTGACAGCAAGAAGCCTTTTCAGGCTGCCTTTGTTCTAAGCTGGCTAGAGGCTTCAGGCCCAGGACTGTCCACAGTGTCTGGACATATGGTTGGGCAGAGAGTGCAGGGGCCGAAGTTACCAGCCACCAACTGCCATAATGGCCCTGTCCCTGGAAAATGGCCAAATTGTTGAGTCAAGTGCCAATGCCACAGTGTTGTCATTCGACAAGTAGCCATAAACCACGGAAGGCCACTGGCTCCCTCTAGTGGTAGAGCCCCAGGAGTGGCTAATCTCTTGCCTCTGTCCCCAGTCCAGGAACAAATGTCACTCTGCCTTTTTGGATAGTAATCTCTATCCACAGCTTGTCAGTGAGCTAATGATCTCAAACCCCAAATATTAGTAACAAAACAGCAAACTCAAATTCAGCAAGTTCTCCAGTGATGTCTCCGTTGCCCTTATAATTAACCCCCCAAATCATCCCCAAGGCTTTTGAGCCCCTGGTGGAATCTATCTCTGAGTTCCATGGCAGCCGCTGTCCTGGAATCACTCCACGGTTCCTGAATGTTCTCTCCGCAGTCTTTGTGCAATTGATTGCTGCCTCACTTTGAAATAATTGTGATTTTTTTTTCTTCACCCGCACCATGGTCAATTATGCATCCTTTAAGATTTAACTTAATCATCAAAGCCTTCCTTGATCTCCAAAAACTAGCATATATAAAAAGAATAAGGCCTAGAAAGGGGGGGAGTGGCCTTTATTCTATGTAAACACAGGCTGTATTCTATGTAAATATGTATTAGGCTGGGTACTATTATATATTTTTTTATTCAAAACAATGGAGGAAAAGACTATCACCTTCAATTTGCAGTCACAAAAGCAAAGTCCACAGAAATTTAGAAATCACAACCATGTATGATTTCGAAAGCCCACAAACTTTTACTGCGTGACTGTTCCTCTTAGTGTGCCCAGTGTAACCACCATCTGCTCCTGCTTATTCAAGTCAACGGCAGCATCACATGGCGTGGCTACTCTCAGAGAGCCTCATCTAAAAATCATTTATATCGGGTTTTAACTGGCAGTTTTCTTTTTATATCCTAAAAGGGGATTTTTTTAAAAAAAAAAATGTTCTTAATGTCTCCAAATGAAATAAACCATCCTGAGTAGTCCTTATTAGTGGATTTTCTGAGCCAAAAGGCAACGGAACATCACAAGGTGGAGAACGGAAAGAGCTTTAGGGAAGGAGTCCGTGACAACCCTGTTCGTAAGCCAAGCAAGAACCCTGGCCCAAGCCACACAATGGCTTTCATCAGGCTGTGTTGGTCTCTGGACCTTGGTTCTTCGTCTTCACAATGAAGGAAATGGGGGGCTGGCATGGTGGGGCATCCCTGTACTCCCAGCAGCTGGGAAGCTGACACAGGAGGACCATAAGTTCAAGGACGGATGAGTCAGTGTAGCCAGACTCTATGCCAAAAATAGAAAGAATTGGTCTAGGTTAGGATGGCTTCTAAAGAGACCCACCCTAGTTCTCACCTTTGATTATTCTATTTGAATTGGAGTTGGTTGCCCCAAAGTTTCTGGCAAATACTTGAGGCGAGGTAGTCATTTTTTTTTTTCGTGTTAACAGACTTCTTCAAATACTCTTCAGTTAGAGTCGTCGGCATCTTGGTGATGTAGTCCAAACTTTAATTTAGCAGAAAAAATATGTTCCAAAGGAAGCACTGAAAATTCCTTCAACCTCTCTAAGTTTAAATACAGAGAATGGGCCTTAAAATTCCATTCAGGATCCCACCTAAGGTTTCTATGTTTTCTCATAGCACGGCCTTTGGGGAGCTCAGCTTATTCGTTGGAGTTTCATACATGGTTCTGCAGTATTCTGTCTGCTCATTAGAGCCTAGAGCCCTCTTCTTTTAATCACCCTCGTTCACCCACCATCCTAAGTCATCTAAAATGTAGCCTCCAAGCATTTTAAGAACATCATAAAGGAAGGTTTCTTTCTCACCTAATTATTCTCTGTAACAACTCATAGGTAGCGCTTGCTTTGTTCTTTTACTTGAAACCGAAATCTTGTTTTTTTTGTTTGTTTGTTTGTTTGTTTGTTTGTTTTTGTTTTTCGAGACAGGGTTTTTCTCTGTATAGTCCTGGCTGTCCTGGAACTCACTCTGTAGACCAGGCTGGCCTCGAACTCAGAAATCCGCCTGCCTCTGCCTCCCAAGTGCTGGGATTACAGGCATGCGCCACCACGCCCGGCTGAAACAGAAATCTTTACCCTTCCAAAGAGTCTCATCTGAAAATGCAAACAACAGTGTCAACTCAAGAGACGGGACTCCGGTGTGTGGGTTCTCATATATCTACCCATAAGTTCAAAGTTATCCCCAGCAAGCATTCAACCACAGAAGGAGTGTATGCGTGAAGGTCAAAAGAGCCAGCTTTGGCACATCCTAGCTGGCACGGGTTGGGCAAGCAGTTACCCTTCTAACTCCTCCATTTCTTACCTGTTGGTGGAGGTGTGTAATATAAGAGCATGCTCATCAAATGCACACGTGGCTTAGAGCCTCAGTGACCAAACCAACATTCCAAAGGCTCTGGATGAGTTACAGCCATGAACCACACCTGAATGAGCTTCGTCCAACACACACACACACACACACACACACACACACACACAGAGAGAGAGAGACACACACACACACACACACACACACACACACGTCCTGCGTTCATGGTGAAAGAGCGAATAATTAAAATGCAATGCACGAATGGAGAGACACTGAAAAGATTCAGACACCCGAAGCCAAATGAAAACCAGCAGCACATTCTATTCCCCTAAAGCCCATACTTCCGGGGGCTTTGGTATCCGCTCGGAGCTGCTTTCTCCACGTGGTCGTCTGCACTGAGTGAATTCGCACAGACTTTTGCAGCATCGCAGTCTTCCACACCGTCTCCGCCAGCCGCAGCACTGCCCCAGAGGCCTCATGAATGCTCTCCGGTGTTATGTGGGTCTTCGCGCTTCCTGCTAGATTTTCAACTATCCGAAAGGACCTTATCTCTCGGCTGACTCTCTCTAGACTCCGTACATTTGAGTTACTATTCCAACTTGCAAGATTTTCAGGAATTTGAGTTTGTTCCTAGTCTCTGTTCTGTGAATGTTGATAAACCTCAAACTCATGGCTGGTGTGGACGGGTAGAAGAAACGGGATCTGGACATGGTCAGGTGTTTAAGCTAGAAAACATATCATACTTAATATTTAGCATATGTACTTTTGATTGTTTCTTAGTTATTATCATAGACTTTGTTCAATCACTTTATCCTCTTCCATGTGTCCTAGAACTTGTAGACCAGGCTGGCCTCCAACTCCTACATCTGCCTGCCTCTGACTCCTGAGTGTTGAGATTAAAGGCATGCGCCACGGCACCCCGCCCATGTACACTTCTTGAAGCACCCAAGCACTGAACACACTTGGCACTTGATGAAGACTTCAAGAGAACTCTAGGGCACTAGAGAATGCGAAAGGGGACATTTTTGTGGTTCTGTTCCAGGGAGGCTCAAGATGAGCACGAGAGAAACATTAATCAGTTGAAAGTCCCCTGAGTAAAAGAGGCAGCACCTCCAAATAACGTAAAAGACTCACATTTTGTTTCAAAGAAAGATTGAAAGAAGGTGAAACATTAACTGTATATACCTCTAAATGTTGACAGTGACCCAGAATTGTGCTCGATTAGATTTTTTTCCATTTTACTGATTTATAAGATACAAAAACTTTTATAATAAGAAAAGTTTAGCATCTTTTTTTTTTTTAAGTCTTTTTATAAACGTCTTGGTTCAACCTTTTAGTCTGCGTGATTCTTGGGCTTGTCTTAAAGGACACTACCTTTCCGCCTGCTCATTCAGTGCACATTTGGGACAAACCCTGGCTAGAGACAACAGCGGCCTGCAGGCAGCTGTGCAGCAGTGTCGGGAGGAAGCACTGTTGAGTCCCTCTGGCCTGTGGGCTGTCCCAAGGCCAACTCCAAGTCTTCCGATGGAGACCACCTATTCCTAAGCGCCATCCCTCCTCGCATGTGCTAATACTCTCAAGCGCCCTATGTTCTCTGCTCACCCCCTACCTAGCCCAGCGTGAACAGTCGGGAAGCTTTTTCTTGCCAGACCTGCCAGTGGGTACTCCCCTTCATCCCCAGGTTGGTCCCCCTTTTGCTGATCTCCCATCGGGGTCAACTCCACACTGAACTATTGTTATGGCTTTCCAAGTTGTCTCTGTCTTTCTCCGTCTTGTCTCTCCCACTGTTCAGTGTAGCACTTTGGCTAAAATCATCATTATAAAACAGAAAGAACTCTACAGTGCCTTTTTGAAGTCCCCTCCCCCCATATTCTACAAAATGAATTTTAATTCTTACCCTGACGCATCACTGAGATCCAGTTCTTTGCTTCAAAGGGTCTGGCTGCACCTCAGTCCTGTCTAGGGTATAATAAACGCTTGCTGAACTAAACCATTGTCTCCAATAATCACACCGCCATGCTCACTCATGTCTACTGGCCTCAACTGCCCAAACCACCTTCTGAATCCTTTTAAGTCTTTTTCCGGTCCCAGGAGATGCCTGGTCCTGGGTCTTCCCTGCCCTGCTCCTGGGAGAATCCTGTAACTTTAAAGATGCAATCTTGTAACATGTATTCAACCAACCCGGCCTCTACTCTGTGTGCGATTGAGTCAAGAGGAATTAATTTGGAAAGAATTCATGTTGACACACACCTGTAATCCCAGCTCTAGAGAGCCTGGGGCAGGAGAATTCTGAGTCAGAAGCTACGTTGAGCTACATAGTGAGCTTGAGGCCAGCCTGAGCTACATAGCGAGACCCTGACTCAACACCAAAAGAAAGCACATGGACTTTGCAAAGGCAAAGACTCTGCCAGCCTCAGATTCCTCCAGGGCCCTGTGCTCTGGGTCTCATGCTCTGCTGCTGCTGCTGCCGTCTTGACGTGCTGAATAGGTTTAGTTTTGAGCCTGTGTTATATGAGTTGTATTAATCGTGTGTTTCAGTTTTCTGTATTTTATGACGGTTTTATATCTTGGGGACATTGTGGACTAAAGGGGAGAATTGCCCATGTCATGGTTAGCCAAGCAAGGTGTCTGTGAGTGTGGCTTTGTTCTGCAGACCAGCTAGTCTACAGGAATGCTCCAGTGCGCGCATCCTCGGGGGCTTTTACTGAGAGGCACTATTCCTCTTCACTCATGTCCCGAAGACCAGCTAGGTCCCCAGGGACAACTAGGGACCCCTAGAGCGCCAGAAGGGTGCTCAGCTGCTGTCCAATCTTCTGCCCTTTCTTCTCATAAGAAGCCCAGCTAAGGCTCTGGCGCCACATAGTCCCCGCATTCCTTCGGCCTTGTGACTGACAGCAGTTAATTATGTTCCTGAGAAATGGAGAGAGGGGATGGCTGCTATGCTGCTCTTGGCCACAAAGCCAAAAATTATGTGAGGTAAGGCATTTGTTAATCAGCTAGATGTAATCATTTCCACAGTGAATGTGCACTTCAAAACACCCGTTTTATGTAATAAACCACACAGTGCTGTGTCAAAATATTTCACATTTAAAACTGAAAGAATGAAATTGGCTTTGACAATATAAAGATGGATGCTAAAATTCGGGCTAAAAAAAATTGACATTTTCATCATCCAGTGTTATGTAGCAAAAAAGTAAACACTATAACAACTTAAGAGAGTAGAAAAGATTGCTGAAGAAAGCAAAACACTTAATATTTTACGTTTAAGTATTTTTAATAGTGATATTTTTTTCCTTGCCTTTTGAAGAAAGGTCCTATGTTTCTGCTTCCCACTGCACTTAAAAATCAAGTAGCTAACCAGAGGACAGGGTCAGGAGGAATCGCATCCTGTTTATGACTAAGCACCCAAGTGCAACAGCCCAGGGAAGCATTGTGGGAATTTCATTAAGCGTCTGCTAGGAGGTGTGCCTTGCTTGGCACCGTTGGGAATGGGATTTGGTTAGGAAAGAGATGACAAGTCCACGGAAGGCTTTAGCATGTGAACGGTGCCCTGGAGGGCTGGGCAGACACATGCTGTTAAGACAGCTGCCCCCTGGTTAATGGAGAACAGCCAAGAACCATGAGCAAAGCCACTCGTGCATATAAAAAGCCAGCAAAAAAAAAAAAAAAATCACGCAGTGTTTGCACTTAAATTCTAACTGCTATGCATTAAAAAAAAAATTGCCTCCAATTTAGAACTTTCCAGATTCAACTAATTTAGGGGACTGTCTGGTGACCAAAAGGAGAAAGTCTTGCTGCCAGCAGTATTTCTTAGGGTTTCAGATCTGCTGAAGTAGACTGCTTTCCTGGATACCTCTAAAAATAGTTGGGAAGTGAGATACAGTTCTGAAAGTCCATCTAGCCTCGACAGACTGCTGTTCTCACCCAGCCCATAATACTCTTCCCATAATACTTCCTCCCATTAGAGCAGTAGCAATGTCACTGTCCCTCTTAGCTTCTAATAGACAGTGAAGCATCTGAGATAGTCACCCAGGTGTCTCATGCAGTGACCAGGTACTCGCAGGTCTCCCACCAATATTTAAAGAAGGCACAGAAAGGTACCAGAAAGACACAACAGTCTGATTATCCAATGCCACATCTCGGAATGTTCTATCACGCCCAGGAAGATGGCTTCCATGTTTTCTAAGTTCCAAGCATGTGACAATGTGTTTACTTATATGAAACCGGGCTTTCCTGGCAGCACTATGGTAGACCTGGGGATGAAAATGCTGTCCTCAGATCTCACCTGTCAAGGATGCCTTAAACATGAAGGTCTCACTGTTGGGAAGATGGCGGTTCCTTTAAACGGCAGCCACTAACGGGAGAGCTTTGCCATTTGGGATGTGCTCTTCTAAGAGATGGCAGTACCCTGGCATCTTTGTTCTCTCGTTTGTGTCCCGGCTCTGCAGGGAGGAGAGGCAGGGCTGCCTGGACACAGGCTGGAACTGCTGTATATGTGAGCCAAAGTAAGCCTTCATCTTCATGAGGTGATTGTCTCAGGCCATCCTAAGTTTGCCTGAGATAACCTGGGGCTACAGAGTTCCTACTACAGTATTAGGATGTCAGTACCGTGACGGAATGGCTCACACTGTCTTGAGTAACCTTTACAGATACTTCCTGCCTCATCAAACAAATGGAACGAGAAGTGATGCTCTCACAGGGAAGTCTGTGCACACGAGCATGTCTACTATTGGGTCTCGCTGCTAAAATGCAGAGGAGACCGTGATGATCAAAACCACCTTCCAACCCGGTGTCACCATTGCCAGGCATTTCTGCTCTAAGGGAAATTACCAAGGGAGTTAAAACAATTCCCTTTCTCTGAAGCAGTCGCTGTGGAGAAACCTCTCTGTGTCCCAGTCTCCACTCTCCAAACCCCTCTGAAGCAGAAAGATGGAAAAGAGCTGATGGCCAGCTTTCTATTCTGTATTCCCCGCTGTCCTGATATTCTACTTTGTGGTACATTTTAAAAGAACCAATACTAGGGTAACACACACACACACACACACACACACACACACACACTACTGAGTAACATTGCTTTGTAATTTTTTTAACACTTTCCAAAAACATTCTTCTGTATTCTATGAATTAGGGGTCCGCAGCAGCAAGCCTCTGGTATGGCTGTTTCACCCTAAGCCTTACTATTGGTGTTAAAAAAAAATGCTTCCAAATTTCCACTATTAGAAATGATGCTCCGTCCACTCTCTGCTTGATCTTAAGTCCAAATCTTGTCTTCTGGCCAAACACATTGCTCCCAGTCATTCTTCATGTTAAAAAAAAAAAAATGAACTTCAGATCATTTTGGAAAGCTTACATCTCCACCCCCATATGCCCTAGAGTCAGCCCCTTCTGAAAGGGGAGGCTTGAGGGTAAAGGTGTTTCAGTTAAGCCCCACTAACTCTCAGCATGCAAATGACAAGTTTCTCCTTCAGTAGAAGCAAAGGCAATCCTAAAGCTTTTGTAAACAAGACAGAATCCTGATGTGATGGGGGAGAGAGAAAAAAATAGATCAAGTGACAGGATATGCAAACTTCCATTATGCTTTCGATGGGGGAGTGAGAGACCTGCTTATATACTGTAGAATTTATATAGACAAGGTTCCTCTGTGGGATATTTAACAGGAGATGTGTCTGCTAGAGGGTCTCTGCTGACTGATGCTTTCTCTAGGCTGTGCAATGGTACCATCTTGTGGCCAACGCAAAAGATAACCAGCCAACATCCAGGCTCCTATCCTGTGAGGCCATAGACCATGAACCTGTGGATTTTCCACCTTTTAAAACTGTGTGCATAGGAAGCGAACGCTTAGAGTGCTTCCTGTCCTCAGCCAGTAGCTATCAGACAGGTGTGAGAAAGTTCCAGAATCTTCTAGCACACTAATATTTGACAGGAAAAAAATGGATAGATATTTAGCTCCTGTGTTGGGCACTATTTCTATCCACGAGAAATTTTGGAGAAGTGAAGAAAAGGAAACACCAGAACTTCTGTTAGAAGTGCTGAGTACAATTTCAGGAACAGTGATGTTAGCTTCTCAGTTTGATTTGTACAGGGGAGAGAGTGTATGAAGCCAGGGTCATCATCTGTGAGAAATGGGATGAAATTTGCTAAATCATGGGACTTAGGATAAGGCCTTATTATTGTTGTTCTGAAATTTTGAAATTTTGGATTCATAACTGGTTTTCTTAAAAAACAGAACAGAACAAAAGAAAAAAGGAAAAAGGAAAAGAAACACCTTTGTGTGGGGTTGGAATGATGGTTCACTGGGAGACAGCACCTGTGATGTTGTGCAAGTACCAAGACCAGGGTTCCAAATCTCTGGAGCTCACAGGCTGGGAAGGGTCATGACAGAGGAACACTGAAACTTGCCGGCTGCCAGTCCATCCCCAAGTTCAGTGACAAGCTCTGTCCCACGGAGAGTAAAGAGGAGAGTGACAGAAAGTGGGCATGTGCAGGCACACACACACACACACACACACACACACACACACACACAGAGAGAGAGAGAGAGAGAGAGAGACAGAGAGACAGAGAGAGAGAGAGACAGAGACAGAGATACAGACACACAGAGAGAGACAGAGACAGAGATACAAACACACATACACACATGCACACAAAGTGGTGTGTGCTCTTCTTCAGTGTCCTCAGATATGATGCTAGTGAAGCAAATATTGTTCCTGAAGATGAGGTAAGAGGTTTATCTCAGAGGAATGGTGTTAGAAGGAACAGGTTGCGCTGGGTAGATAGGCCAGAAGTAGAACACAGTAGCATCATGTGTTCAAGGTTCTGGCCTCTATCCCTGGCACCAGAAAGTCAAAAAGTGTGTGTGTGTCGGGGAGGGGGGGGAATTGTTGACAGAGAAAAGTGGAATGGCTCACAAAGAAAAAATTAACTATTTCTTCAGGTGTCAAACTTTTCAGGCTGGGAAGAACCAAGGAGAGTTGCCTGAGGCTGGCGTCCTGAAGGCTTTCTGGGTAGAGTCTTTGGGAAGCCATAGTGGACAGTACTGAGCTTAGAACAGGACCTGTGTTTCTCTTTCTAAATGCAAGAGCAAGGGATGAAATCACAAAAGGACACTCGAACACATTTCTCTGTATCTATCTAAATGTCATATGACAGAGCAGTGGTGTGGGTCACGCCCCTTTCGAGGGTTGAAGGACCCTTTTACAAGGGTCATTTTTACGAAGATCATCAGAAAACAGAAACATTTGCATTATGACTTGTAACTAGCAACATTACAGTTGTGAAGTAGCAACGATGTAATTTTATGATGGGGGAGGGCTGTCGCCACACCATGAGGAACCATATTAAAGGGTTAACAGCATTAGGAAGGGTGAGAACCATTGCTCTAGAGGTTTAAACACTAAGCCAAAGAGCAAACAAATGACATTTGAAGCCCTTTTCCACAAATGGAACTAGAAAATACACTTATTCAATCCTCATATCAAAGGACATGTATGTAAATATTCCCCATATCAAAGAAGAGAGACAGTTTTAACCATATGAAAAAAATCCAAGCAATAATAATCAAATAAATGAAACTTAAAAAAAAAACCTGTTAGGTACTTTTTAACCTGTAAAGTTTGAGGGACAAAATGTCCCAGTGCTAATCCTCATGCCAGAGGGGCTGCCTGGGTGTGCCTATGGGTGTTCCTGGTAGGGGAGTCATGGGGGGAGCATTACATGGGCGTGCATGCGTCAAGATGCTTCCAAAGACTGTGTTCTTAGAGTGGGTGTTTCACCGCTGAAGGCTAAAGAAGACAGCAGTTATGGATGTAGGCTCTTATCCAGAATCTGGAAATAAGCCTCCCTGTTCACTACATACTAGCCAAACAGACAGGAAAATGACTGGTCCCTATGCCTCAGTTCCTTCATCTATAAAATGGGCTACCACCATCCATTTCACAAGCTAGCACAGATTAGTAACTATGAAATACTAAGAATAAGCCTTGCTCATCATAGGTGCTATTAACATTGTTAGAGCCGGGCAGTGGTGGCGTCGCACGCCTGTAATCCCAGCACTTAGGAGGCAGAGGCAGGCGGATTTCTGAGTTTGAGGCCAGCCTGGTCTACAAAGTGAGTTCCAGGACAGCCAGGGCTACACAGAGAAACCCTGTCTCGAAAAAAACCCAAAAAAACAAAAACAAAAACAACAACAACAACAAAAAAATTGTTAGTAGTTACTATTGGGAAAATATAGTAATAATCTGAATGTTTAATATAAACATATTAAAATATTTCTGCACAGTCCTTTAGTCAGACAACAGAAAACAAAGCAGCAGTGGTCTCTGAAAGGAGCTCACGATGCCATTGTAAAAGAACTATGCCCGGTCAGGCACAGAGGTGTGCATCTGTACTCCCAGCACGCAGGAGGCTGAGGCAGGAGGAGTATTGAAAAGTACAGACCTGCTTGGCCCTACAGAGTGAGTATTAGGCCAGCCAGGGTGACACAGCAATATGTCGCCTCAAGATAAACTAACAACAAACCCACAGGAACACTGATATCCCTTTACTAATATTAATAGCTGCCGTCAGCATTTCAGACTATGCACCCATCCTCCTCCTGGCTAGGGCACGGTGCATTTGTCTCCTGCGCTGCTGACCCGGAAGTACTGTCAAGCATGCTCGGAATACTTCGCAGTCAGTGAAACATGCTACAGGCTTAATTTCTCATCTGGTAAGAGATCCAAGACATTCATTAAAAGGTTCAGCATCATTCTGAACACAGGAAGGCTTTGGGAACAGTCAAATCATACACGAATCACATTTGTGGCTATTTGTTAGGGGCTATAGAAACTCAATTACAAAAATAGCTCCAATGAACATTTACTGCCTGTCAGAAACTGTGTGTGTGTGTGTGTGTGTGTGTGTGTGTGTGTCATCTTATTTAATCTCTCTCTCTGGGTTAGCAGGTTTAGAAAATAAAATTACATTTTCTCATTAAATTTGATTTCAAATAAAGAATGGATAATGTTCATGTGCACTGATCAGAGTTTATTTGAAATACTTAAGACCAAGGCTATATTTAATATTTATCTAATGTTAAAGTTTTCCTAGACATTCAGTCTTTTATTTGGCAGCCAGACATCAGTAGGTACCATAATTAAGTAAGTATGCAATCTGACAGAAGAGGACCAGTTTAGCTATCTTCCTGACATCACTAAGTAACCCTTACATGTTCTACGTGGAGAAAGCAGTGTTAAATAAAGAGGCAAACTGAGAAAACCAGGCTATTGTGTGAGCATTCTTGACATCAGAATATGTCAAATCACACATTGCACCCCACACAATAATAGTGGGAGACTTCAACACCCCACTCTCAAAAATGGACAAATCATAGAATCAGAAACTAAACTGAGATACAGTGAAACTAACTGAAGTTATGGACCAAATGGATCTAACAGATATTTATAGAACATTCCACCCTAAAGCAAAAGAATATACCTTCTTCTCAGCAACTCATGGTACCTTCTTCAAAATTGACCATATAATTGGTCATAAAACGGGCCTCAACAGATACAGAAATATTGTAATTATTCCATGTAACTTATCAGATCACCACGGCCTAAGGTTGGTCTTAAGCTCAAACAAAAGCAATGGGAAACACACATACACATGGACCTTGAACAATGCTCTTCTCAATAATAGCTTGGTCAAGGGAGAAATAAAGAAAGAAATTAAAGACTTTTTATAATTTAATGAAAATGAAGACACATCACACCAAAATTTATGGGACACAATGAAAGCAGTGCTAAGAGGAAAACTCATAGCTCTGAGTGCCTCCAAAAAGAGAATGGAGAAAGCTTACAGTAACAGCCTTAGCCAGACTAATCAGAGGGCACAGAAACAGTATCCAAACTAATAAAATCAGAAATTTAAAGGGAGACATAACAACAGAAACTGTGGAAATTAAAAAAAAAATCATCAGATCCTACTACAAGAGCTTATACGCAACAAGGTTTGAAAACCTGGATGAAATGGACAACTTTCTAGATATATACCAGATGCCAACATTAAAACAGGACCAAGTAAATCATATAAATAGTCCCATAAGTCCTGAGGAAATAGAAGCAGTCATTAATAGTCTCCCATTTAAAAAAAAAAAAAAAAAGCCCAGGACCAGATGGGTTTAGCGGGGAATTCTATCAGATCTTCAAAGAAGAGTTAATACTGATACTCTTCAAACTTTCCCATGAAATAGAAACTCAAGGAACATCACCCAACTCATTCTATGAAGCCACAATAACGCTTATACCTAAACCAAACAAAGACCAACCAAGAAAGGAGAACTTCAGACCAATCTCCCTCATGAACATTGATGCAAAACTACTGAACAAAATTCTGGCCAATCGAATCCAAGAATGTATCAAAACTATAATTCACCACGATCAGGTAGGCTTCATCCCAGGGATGCAGGGATGGTTCAATATATGGAAAACTGTCAATGTAATCTACTACATAAACAAACTAAAGGGAAAAAAAAACACATGGTCATTTCATTAGATGCTGGAAAGGCTTTTGACAAAATCCAGCATCCCTTCATGATAAAAGTCTTGGGGAGATGGAGAATCCAAGGCCCGTACCTAAACATAGTGAAAGCAATACACTGCAAACCGGTAGCCAACATCAAGTTAAATGGAGAGAAACTTGAAGCAATCCCACTAAAATCGGGGACCAGACAAGGCTGCCCACTCTCTCCCTATCTATTCAATATAGTACTTGAAGTCCTAGTCAGAGCAATCAGATAGCAAAAGAAGGTCAAAGGTATACAAATTGGATAGGAAGAAGTCAAAATATCACGATTTGCAGATGATATTATAGTATACTTAAGTGATCCCAAGACTTCCACCAGAGAACTCCTAAAGCTGATAAACAACTTCAGCAAAGTGGCTGAATATAAAATTAACTCAAGCAAATCAGTAGCCTTCCTATACTCAAAGGATAAACAGGATGAGAAAGAAGTTAGGGAAATGACACCCTTGACAATAGTCCCAAATAATATTTCATACCTAGGTGTGACCCTAACGGAGCAAGTGAAAGATCTATATGACAAGAACTTCAAGCCTCCGAAGAAAGTCTCAGAAGGTGGAAAGATCTCCCATGTTCATGGATTGGCAGGATTAATATAGTAAAAATGCCCATCTTGCTGAAAGCAATCTACAAATTCATTGCAATCCCCATCAAAATCCCAAATCAATTCTTCATAGATCAAGAAAGCAATTCTCAAATTCCTCTGGAATAACAAAAAACCCAGGATAGCAAAAACTATTCTCACTAACAAAAGATCTTGGGGAATCACCATCCCTGACCTCAAGCTCTACTACAGAGCAGTAGTGATAAAAAACTGTTTGGTGCTGGTATGCAGACAGGCAGGAAGATCAATAGAATAGAATGGAAGACCCAGAAATGAACCCACACAGGTACGGTCACTTGATATTTGACAAAGGAGCTAAAAAACATCCAGTGGAAAAGACAGCATTTTTAACAAATGGTGCTAGATCAACTGGAGATCTGCATGCAGAAAAATGCAAATCGACCCATTCTTATCTCCTTTTACAAAGCTCAAGTCCAAGTGGATCAAGGATCTATACATAAAACTAGACACACTGGAGCTTATAGAGGAGAAAGTGGGGATGAATCTTGAACACAGGGGGAAAGTTCTTGAACAGAATACCAATGGCCTATGCTCTAAGAACAAGAATCGACAAATGGGACCTCATAAAACTGCAAAATTTCTATAAGGCAAAGGACACAGTCAGTAGGAAAAAACAGCAACCAACAAATTGGGAAAAGATCTTTACCAACCCTACATCCAATAGAGGGTTAATATCCAATGTATACAAAGAACTCAAGAAGTTAGTCTCCAGAGAGTCAAATAACCCTACTAAAAATGAGGTACAGAGCTAAACAGGGAATTCTCAACTGAGGAAATTTGAATGGCTCTAAAGTACCTAAAGAAATGTTCAGCATCCTTAGTTATCAGGGAAATGCAAATCAAAACAACACTGAGATTCCACCTTATACCAGTCAGAATGGCTAAGATGAAAAACTCAGGGGACAGCAGATGCTGGAAAGGATGTGGGGGAAAAGGAACACTTCTACATTGTTGGTGGGATTGCAAGCTGATAAAACCACTCTAGAAATCAGTTTGGTGATTCCTCAGAAAATTAGACATAATACTACTAGCGGACCCAGCTATACCACTCCTGGGCATATACCCAGAAGATTCTCCTACATGTAATAAGGACACATGCTCCACTATGTTCATAGCTGCCTTATTTATAATAGCCAGAAGATTAAAAGAACCCAGATGTCCCTCACAGAGGAATGGATACAGAAACTATGGTATACATACACAATGGAGTACTATTTAGCTATTAAAAACAATGAATTCATGAAATTCTTAGGTAAATGGATGGAACTAGAAAGTGTCATCCTGAGCGAGGCAACCCAATCACGAAAGAACATACATGGTATGGACTCACTAATAAGCGGATGTTAGCCCAAAAGCTCAAAATAAATAAGTTACAATTTACCCAGCACAGGAAGCTCAAGAAGAAGAAGAAGAAGAAGAAGAAGGACTTAAGTGAGGGTGCTTCGGTTCCTCTAAGAAAGGGAACAAAATAGTCACAGGAGCAATAAGGGAGACAATGTGTGGAGCAGAGACTGAAGTAAAGGCCACCCAGAGATGCCCTACCTGGGGATTCATCCTATAAACAGTCAACAAACCCTGACACTACTAAGGACGATAAGAAGTGTATACCAAAAGGAGTATGCCATGGTTGTCTCTGGAGGGGCCTTACAAATACAGAGGCAGATGCTAGCAACCACCTATTGGACTGGGCATGGGGTCCCCAATGGAGGAGCTAGAGGATGGTCCAGAGGAGCTGAAGGGGTTTAACAGAACCATGGGAAGAATGATTTCAGTCACCCAGATGCCCTAAGACTCCCAGGGACTGAACCATCAACCAAGGGGTACACATGATTCCAGCCAAAAAATGTGGCAGAAGAAGGCCTTGTTGGGCATCAGTGGGAGGAATGGTCCTTGGTCAGGTAAA
Organism: Apodemus agrarius; assembly: GCA_964023405.1. Classification (NCBI taxonomy): domain Eukaryota; kingdom Metazoa; phylum Chordata; class Mammalia; order Rodentia; family Muridae; genus Apodemus; species Apodemus agrarius. Next base: position 167,265,639 of record OZ030005.1, read on the forward strand.
GGCTCAATAGAGGCCTGAACAAAGGGAAACCGAGGGGGGGAGGAGGGACTGTGTCAGGTGGAGAGGCATATATGTGGAAGCAGGGGGAGGGAGGAGAGGGAGCGGTTGGGGGGTCTTAGGGGAGGGGAGATATTGGGAACGGGTTTTACCATTGGCAATGTAAATGAAGATGATATTCAATAAAATATGTAAATGTTCATAATTTTTAAAATACAATTTTATAATAAAAATTCATAAATATAAATATTTAAAATAATATAAATATAGTGCAATATATAAATATACTATAATTAGTAGGATATAAATATAGTATAAATATAAATTAAATATTGTTCATAATATAATTTTATAATATAAATATATTTCTCAAAATATACTAATCCAAAATCCAAATACTAAATGTAAAAATGTGTTGTGTCATTGTCAAGACTACTGAGCAGGTAAGTGGCCGTGCCACCAAGGCTGATGGCTTGTGTCCCACACCCAGAACCTACTTGATGGAAGAAAAGTACCTTCTCCTGCCAGTTGGGCTATACACACACACACACACACACACACACACACACCTGCCCTAGTTCCACACACAAAATAAATAAAAAATATAATACATTTTTTTAAAAAGAAACTATGCTTGAAAGCCAAATCTAAATGATTTGGAATTTTCAGTCATTTTGGAAAATGGACTTTATCCGTCTCCTCTTCCATTGCAGATGGGGCATGAGCCTATACGTGTGAACTGGCAGTTTTGAGTTGAGGAAGTGGCAGGGCCTAGATGGTAAGCCCAGAGCAGCCTCGCTTCCATCGCTTGATGGTAATTGACTTGCTTTTTGCTAGTTGGCTGGACATTGAAATGATCGTGGCTGTCTGTTCCATAGAATCATGCCCCGGCCTCCCAGTTTGTAATCAGCTGCACCCAGGGGGTAAGATGTAATCACTCACTGGTTATGTGAGCTATTTCCAAGATGCTTTTCACTTCCTGGAGAAAGGATGCCGTGTTACTTTTGCAAATATCGGGGGGCAAAGGAGGAGCTTATATTCAATTGTGTGATGTTATAATGTATTGTAAAGAGTAGGAGCAGTGTGTGTGTGTGTGTGTGTGTGTGTGTGTGTGTGTGTATGCATGTGTGTGCATGTGTGTGTATGTGTGTTAGCAAGGGTAGCAACTCTGAATTGGAAGTGGTCACTGGGAAGCTGGATTCCATTGTCAGTTAACACTCATGTGATCTCCCGCAAGCATCCCATTCTTCCTAAACCTCATTTTCACCATCTGTATCACATCAATATCCGCTCTAGTCCTCAGGTATTGACACAGAGCCTCACATTTAGAAGGCATTTTCCCATATGTTACAGGGGAAGGAAGCTTGTACAACTGGTTTGTTATAAGCTCTGCCTAAGAATTTCTAATGGAATATACTTTTTTGTCTTCTTGAAACATGCTAATTAGACAATTATTTAGTGCTGTGTCTTTTTTAAAAATGGCTTTTTACTCTCTATTATAGATAATAAAAACTTCTGTCACATTCTAAAAAAAAAAGATAATTGTTTCAAAGAGAAATGATTTCAGAAATAAGGGGGCAAACTTCAAATTATCACTGTCCATCTAAAATGTCTGGTGACAAGAGAGTCTGCTATAAAAGATAAAAATATTTTTCAAAAACACAGAAGGAAGAAAGAATAAACGTGTCAGAGCTGGAAACAAAGGCAGTTTCAGAATGCCTCGCCCTTTGTGTGATCAGAAACACCTGCTGTGCTTACAAAGCATGTGATTTTTCTGGGCCCCTTCCCAGAGAGTCTGAGTCAGTAGAATGAAATTTGAAAACACACACACACACACACACACACACACACACACACACAAAGAAGAACAAACCCACCACCACCACTACCGTGGCCACCTCTGCCATCACTACGACCACCGAAAACCCTTCACACTTAAAAGCTGAGAATCAGATGTAGGAAGTCTACTGAAGACATTGGAGGAGTGTCAGTCACCATCTACCACTTATAAGCATGTAATTACATATTTAATACACGGTTGTGAAAGAAAGAATATGAACTTAATGAGGTTCTGGAGGAAGAGGGACAAGACTTTCCCCATAGTGAGGTGAGTAGAGATGCTTCTCCCAGCCACATCTGTCCTCTCACAAAGTCTCTCAGGCTGAATGAGGAGAACCAGCAGGTAAAGATGATACAGGAAAGTAGACCGGTCAAAGAGCCGGACACCCCTGTTCTGTTAGAGAAACAATATGGAAGGACAGAGAGACAGCCAGATGACGACTAGTCTCTGAGATGACAGGACTGTGAAAGACTGAAAAGATAGGACAGAGTCAGGAAAGCCATTGGTCAAAGGGTAAGATCTAGTCATTAAAACCAGTATAAACAAGGGAAAGGGAAAACAACAGAATGTGAAATGTTTTTAGAGGAATTACATACTATGTCCATGGAAAGTTTGGTGACAGGAAAGTAAGTAAAGGTATGTTTGATATGAAAACATTTTTATATTCTACAAGAATGCTAAGATGGCGAAGTACTTAGACAGGCAAAAAGAATGAATGGATGGATGGATGAATGAATGAATGAATGAACAAATAAACAATGTGGTGCTATTGTTTGGCTCTGTGATGTCACCCGAAGGCTCTTGTGTTAAAGACTTGGTCTCCACAGTAGTGCTGTTGAGAGGTGGTAAAGGATTTAAGAGATCAGGTAGACTGAGAGATCTCCAGGCCACTGAAAGGATGCCCATGAAGGGGACTCTGGGACTCGGGGCTATCCCTTGCCTTATTCTTTGCTTTCTAGCCATTGGGCAAACTCCTTGGAGTTTGGCTATGTCACTTGTTCCCATTGTCATATACATTTAGCCTCTTCACAGGTCTAAAAGCCACAGAGTCATCTAACTGTGGCTCAAATTCTCTAAAACCGAGAACCAAAACCAATCTTTTCTCTTTATGAGTTGAACCCTTCAGACTTATGTTATAGTGACAGAAAACTGACTAGCACATCTGATTGCTAGTTGTAATATTTTCTATGGCTACCAAAGTTGTTCAATCTCTTCCTGGCTTGAACACTACTTGTGGAAGATCTTTGAATCTCCAATGTATAACACAATGCTTGGTATATAATAGGTCCTAACCAAATGGATAAATGGATGGATAGATGGACGAATGGATAGATGGATGGTTGAACTAATGGATGAGACAGATATAGGAATAGGTTGGGTGGGTGGATTAGAGGAATGGATTGATTGGATGGTTAGATGGATTGTATGTATATGTGTGCATGTGTGTATGTATGTGTTATGAATAGATTGGACTGGAAAGATGAAATAATGTATGATATATGTTGACAGGTACATGTATTCATGCATTGGCTGCAAGGATTGGATTGATGGGTGGGACTGAATGAAAATGGGTAGATGAATGGGATTGAATGAAAAGATATATTGATTGGGTTGGATGTTTGCATGAGTTGGATGGATGGATGAGCTCAGTTAATATTGACAAAGAAACATCTCATAGTCCATGGTATGCATACAACTTTACAGGCATCATTCTCTGCCCATCATTTGTGAATTAGTACATTCTTGACATAAGACTGGAGTATATTACAGCATGAATACCTCCTGGTGATTATGCATGAGCCTCCAAATGGCACGTGTTCATTTGCCTTCCAGAAGAAGATACATCTTGCCTTATTTTACTTGGTAAACCAGTTACCTATCTGTTTCCCTCAGTTCCAGGACCACATTCTGTCTGTTTTGTATTGTTAGGGTCGGGCATCCACAGCTACATTCCAAAATCTCAAAATGCTTGTATATTTGGCTTTTTGCTAAATCTTAGCAGAAGGAAGAGATACTGGTTATTCCTCGTACTCTTTTATGGCTGCTGGTATTTGTGGAAGCAGATATGGCCTTTTGGCAACCCAGCCTTCTGCTCTAACTGCCAGTCCCCATTGTTGCTGACTATGCTCAGCATTCCTAGTATTGGCTGGCCTAAGAACTGAATCATATATTGTGATGACAAATTTAGTCTCTTGGTCCCTGAGGCTGGCCACTACACCACACAGATATTAATCTCTAGGTGCCACGTGGCCATTCCCTCCCCTTGCTTCTCAAGTTTTCTTTTCTTATTTGCTTTTCCTCCCAGTACCCCTAAGTCCAAGATCTATTAATTCCCTAATTCTGAACATGGCAGAGTCATTTCTATTCTTCTGGCAAGACCCTATCTGATAGATTTGGTAAAAGCGAGAGAACTATGATTATACAAGGTATCAAAAGGCTCGGGTTTGAAAGCATTTCATTTATTCTAGAAATGAAATTGTTCTAGAATAGATATTACATTGGATAATTGCATCACCATTAGGTAGCATATTACTAATTTGGATCAAAACTGTCCTCCAAGCCGGGCGTGGTGGTGCACACCTGTAATCCCAGCACTCGGGAGGCAGAGGCAGGTGGATTTCTGAGTTCGAGGCCAGCCTGGTCTATTGAGTGAGTTCCAGGACAGCCAGGACTACACAGAAAAACCCTGTCTCGAAAAACAAAAAAACAAAACAAAACAAAACAAAAAAACAAAACAAAACAAAACAAAACCAAAACAAAAAACCTGTCCTCCAAAAGCCTGTGTGTGCAAGCCTCAGTTGCCACCCCATGGCACTATTAGGAAGACCTATGGTCTATGAAGGTAGTGGAAGAAGGAGAGTTAACTGGGGCACACGCTCTTCAAGGATGCTATTTTTCCATTCTTTGCTTCCTGGACACCATGAGATGACAAATCTTTTTTTTTTTTTTTTTTTTTTGTTTTTTTTTTTTTTTTTTTGGTTTTTTGAGACAGGGTTTCTCTGTATAGCCCTGGCTGTCCTGGAACTCACTCTGTAGACCAGGCTGGCCTCGAACTCAGAAATCCGCCTGCCTCTGCCTCCCAAGTGCTGGGATTAAAGGCGTGCGCCACCACCGCCCGGCTGAGATGACAAATCTTTTGCACTGTATCATGTTCCTGCTGTACTATGCTAAACTGACACGCGTCCAGAGCGGCATGGTTAAGTTCCCATGGACCTCTGAAGTTGCAAGTCAAAAATATATTCTTTCTACTTGTGAACTGCTTCTCTTAGGAATTTCTACCAGCAGTGGAAATCTGAATGTGGCACACAGTGGTGATTAGAATATCCCAGAGAACCTGGAATAGCCCCTTGTTTCCGTTGTCTTATTATTATTTTTGTTTTCTTAATCTTCTGTGTTTTTTGAGACAGGGTCTTACTATATAGTCACGGTTGGCTCCAAACTTACCAGAAAGCTAAAATTGCCTCCCGAGTGCTGGGATTACAGGGCTGAGTGACCACACTGAGTTCTTGGCTTTAGTATTGTGATGAGGCAGTCAGAGGGTCCATGGGAGAGACTTGCAAGAAAAGTGAAACTTTGACCACATCTTCTTGTTGCTGTTTTAATTCTGCTTTTCCACACAGATCTACACGGATCTCTTTCTCATAGATTATTCTGTGAGTCCAAATGACCTTTGGTTCCATGGTTCCCTTAGTATTTTATCAGGTTTATTATCCATCAAAGCCTTGCCTGGGTTGAGCTGAGTGTTTGTTGGGATTCCCAGAGAAGCCTCCTAATCTCCAGAGTCAAATTGCTGAATAAGGGAATTAGTATTAGTGTATTTTTTCTGTTGTGTAGACGATCAAACCTCTCAAGATCAAGGTCCTTGTACTTTTGATGTAACTGTCATTGTGTCTAAAGTAGCTTAAGCAGAAAACTCAAGTCCATTCCTTTTCCCAGTGTTCCATGCGAGGGAAGATTCCCAAGATGGCCAGGTGGTGTCACTACCACCTAACTTAATATTTCCAGCTCCTTGGAAATCTTGTCCCACAACTGAGTTGGCCTTCTCTTGGACTCTGATTGTGTGCTTGCACTTCCTGTTTGCCTCCTGTTCTCAAGTGCACACCTTGTGCCAAGAAAACAGGGGACTCTACACAGCTTGGGCTCTCTGAGAGCAAGCAGTGGTGTGTTCCGGTGGCCAGGCCTCCCTGGAGAAACCGGACTAAAGAGAGCAGAGGTCATCACACTAGCTTCCTGGTGTTTGTATCCTAGTGACCAGGGAAGGATCCACTCAACGAGAGACGCTGGATTTCGACCTCTTTGTCTTCTTAATTCACCCTTTACAATCTTGCCAGTTTTCAGTAACATTTGAGTTGAAGAAAGCAGAATTTTCTCTTTTTATGTCTACCACTGCTATATCATTGTTATCCCTGGATAAGCAAACATCTAAGTTTACTATGAAGTGCTTATTTTATTTATTGGCTTAAATTTTTTTTCATATATTTTTATCCTATCCTTTCCTCCTCCCCCAACTCCTCCCAGATCCTCTGTAGGCAACCAATTTCATGTTCTTTCTTTGTTTTTGTTTTGTTTTGTTTTTGTTGTTGTTTTGAGACAGGGTTTCTCTGTGTAGCCCTGGCTGTCCTGGAACTCACTCTGTAGACCAGGCTGGCCTCGAACTCAGAAATCCACCTGCCTCTGCCTCCCAAGTGCTGGGATTAAAGGCATGCACCACCACCGCCCGGCTTCATGTTCTTTCTTAAAAAAAAAAAAAAAAGGAAAAAAACAACAAAATAAACAAAAGCACGCACGCCACACACACACACACACACACACACACACACACACACGAGTCCATTTTGTATTGGCCATCAACTCCTCGGGATGCCATTGAGTGTAGCTGATATATCTAGTGTCACTGAAGAAACTGACTTTCCTGTTCCTGCTGGGAATTAGAAAAAGCTTCTTGGTTAGAGGTGTGACTTTGTGCCCACTTCCCCTTCCCTGTGTCAGGATTTTGTCTGGCTTGAGTGTGTACCAGGCCTCATGCATGCTGCCACAGTCTGTGTGAGTTTGTGTGTGCATCGGCTTTCCTGCTGTGTCTGGAAGTCATCTGCCACCATCTCTGGCTCTTGGATCCCTGCGCCTCAAAGGGAGGAAAGACATTCTCTTTAGGGCTGGGTGGGTCAAAGTCTGTCACTCTCTGCATGTCATGTGTGGGTCTCAGAGTCAATTCTCAGTTACTATAAGAAGAAACTTCTCTAGTGAGGGTTGACAGACATGCTGACATATGGGTATAGCAATGTGTTATTAGGAGTCCTTTTTTGTTTTTGTTTGTTTTTTCTATGCTTCTTTGTAAGAACAATAGCAGTAGACTTCCTCCTAGAGGCCATGGCCTATCTAGTCTCAGGTTATAAACTATTATGACACATCTCAGTAACAAAGGACCTGTGCATCTGGCTGAAGTTATTGGATTATTACTTCTAGTAACTTCACAGGTTTAGAATGCTGTGTCCTCCAATATAATTGTTCCTATACAAGCTCAGACCTGGAGACAATATTTTACCCTTTGTGAATACCAATTCTCTGGTTGCATTAAAAACCCATAGAAGCAGTTGAAATGACATAGAATCTAGATTTACGAGCTTAAAAGAGACCTTTAAATGCCCCTGAAGCTCTCTTCTGGTAACAGCAGACTTAATCTCTGAATGAGCCCCTGTCTCCAGCAAGGCAGGTTTCCTGGATAATCACCCCTTCTTTGTGCTAACTAGAGGATCATTCTGTGCCTAGAGCATAAACTGCAATAAAAGGAGGTATTGGATAGCAAACAAATCTCCAGTAATAGAAATGGGCACCCTCCTTGCCCAATACAAAGGCCTTTCTTATTTCTGTTGTCCCAGGGAGAACCTGGGTCTCCCCATCACACCTAGGTTATGCCTCCTGTACACTTATATCCCTAAAAGTCCATCTAACTCAGTAGGGAGCCTGTCTCCCCTTATGTTTAAAGGACAGTCATCATTGCACTTACAGGACAGTAAGATAGTTTCTTCTGTTCCCCACATGGTACTAAGGAAGGCGTGACCACTGGAGGATGCTGGAGGACCTGGAGAGGGGGAAATTGGGTAAGGGGATAACAAATGAAATGTAAATAAATGCCAGGCAGTGGTGGTGCATGCCTGTAATCCCAGCACTTGGGAGGCAGAGGCAGGCAGATTTCTGAGTTCAAGGCCAGCCTGGTCTACAGAGTGAGTTCCAGGACAGCCAGGGTGATACAGAGAAACCCTATCTTGGAGAAAAAGAAAGAAATGTAAATAAATTAAGAGAAAGAAAAAGAGAGAGAGAGAAAGAAGGAAGGAGGGTAGGAAGAAAGGAAGGAAGGGAGGAAGGAAGGAAGGAAGGAAAGAACTTTGATGAACTAAAGCCCCATCAGGGCAGTGGTACCCAACCTTCCTAAAGCTGCAACACTTCCTCATGCTGTGGGGACCCGCAATGATAAAATTATTTTTGTTGCTACCTCATAACTATAATTTTGCTACTGTTATGAAACATAATGTTAGGTGACCCCTGAGAAAGGGTCATAATGTTGTGACCTACGGATTGAGAACTGCTGCGTAGGGGAGACTATTAAAACAATAGCCAGTAGCCATGTCTGCTGGAGAAGGCGGCGGTAGTTTGAATAAGACTGACTCCTACACAGAAGGGGTTTGCAACCCCACAGGAAGAACAACAGTAGCAACCAACCAGACCCCCCAGAGCTCCCAGGGACTAAGCCATCAACCAAGGAGTACACATGGCTCCAGCTGCAGATGTAGCAGAGGATGACCTTGTCAGGCATCAATGGGAGGAGAGGTCCTTGGTCCTATGAAGGCTCGATAGATACCCCAGTGTAGGGGAATCAGGGGCTAGGAGGTGGGAGTGGGTGGAGGTGGGTGGAGGAACACCTCATAGAATCAGGGGGAAGGGAGGGGATGGGGCTTCCAGGAGAGGGGGACACCGACATGGGGTAAGGGGATAACACTTGAAATGTAAATAAATTAAGAGAAAGGAAGGAAGGAAGGGAGGGAGGGACGGAGGGAGGGAGGGAGGGAGAGAGAGGGGGGGAGGAGGAGGAAAGAAAGACTGGCTCCTACAGACTCATGGTTTTATTATTTATTTATTTGTTTGTTTGTTGGTTGGTTGGTTGGTTTAATTTTTTACACTCCAGATTTTATTCCCCTCCCGGTCCACCCTCCCACTGTCCCACATCCCTTACCTCCTCCATCTCCTCCGGCATCTAAGGAGATGGCCATGTGATTTCTTTTTCTTTGAGTTTGTTTATATAGTGGATTACATTAATGGATTTTTATATATTGAACCAACCTTGAATCCCTGGGATGAAGCCTACTTGATGAAAAGGATGATGGTTTAGATGTGTTCTTGATTCAGTTTGCAAGAATTTTATTGAGTCTTTTTGCATTGATATTCATAAGTGAGACTGGTCTGAAGTTCTCCTTTTTGGTTGGAGCCTTGTGTGGTTTAGGTATCAGAGTAATTGTGGCTTCACAGAACGAATTGGGTAGTTTTCCTTCTGTTTCTGTTTTATGGAATAGTTTGAGTAATATTGATATCAGGTCTTCTTTGAAGGTTTGGTAGAAATCTGCACTAAATCTATCTGGCCCTGGGTTTCTTTTGGCTGAAAGGTTTTTAATGACTTCTTCTATTTCCTTTGGGTATATGTCCTGTTTAGAATTTACCTGCTCTTGATTTAACTTTGGTATGTGATATCTGTCTAGAAAACCAACCATTTCATCTAGATTTTCCAGTCTTGTTGAGTACAGGCTTCTGTAGTAGGACCTGATTTTTTTTTAAATTTCCTCCGTTTCTGTTGTTATGCCTCACTTTTCATCTCTGATTTTGTTAATTTGGATACTGCCTTGGGGTCCTTTAAGTTAGTTTGTCTAGGGGTTTATCTATCTTGTTGATTCTCTCAAAGAACCAGCTTTTAGTTTTGTTGACTCTTTGTATTCTCTTTGTTTCTACTTGGTTGATTTCAGTCCTGAATTTGACTGTTTCCCGCTGTCTCCTCCTCTTGGGGGAGTTTGCTTCCTTTTGGAGCTCTCAGGTGTGCTGTTAAGTTGTAGTGTAAGATCTCTCTAGTTTCTTTGCCAAGGGCACTTAGTGCTACGAACTTTCCTTTTAGCACTGCTTTCATTGTGTCCCATAAGTTTGGGTATGACGTGTCAATATTTTCGTTAAATTCTAGGAAGTCTTTCATTTCTTTCTTCATTTCTACTCTGACCACGTTATCATTGAGTAGAGAATTGTGCAGTTTCCACGTGCATCTGGGCTTTTTGTTAAATTTTAAATCAATAAATAATAAGTGAATGGATAAATAAATGCCAGAGCAGTATGATTCTTGGTCCTGTACATGTAGTGTACAGGTTTGAATTCAGAACAGTCGCATCGTGTGCAGCTAGAGAGACATGTGGGCAGATGCCTGCCCTGGAAGATGAACATCTAAACTGCACAGAGTAATCAGATGCCCAAGAATAAGCAAAGGTTCAGATCGATTCAGGTAGAGCTGGTTGAGCTTCTGCTATATTTCTGACTTATCCTCGCAGGCAATAGCGCCAACGTTGGGTCAAGAGTCATTCTGCAGAAGAGACAAGCAAGGAGGCAAAACAGGAGGGGATATGAGACATGGCTGACACTTTTTAAAGTGTGGTGATCAGTGTTGTTATCTTGACAGAATCTGGAATCCCCTGGGAGATGAGGTTTGAGGGTCGGAGGGCGCGTGCCCCATGGGAATTGCCTCGATTGTGTTGAGTGGAAAGACCGGTCCACTGTGAATGATTGCCTCTCTAGGATCCAGAAGCATGAGAGCAGGGTGAGGGAGCTGAGCAGCACGCATGCGCGCGCGCGCTTTGCTTTCTTCCTCCTGACTTCAGATGCAGGGTGAGCAGCTGCTTCCCGCCCGCTGCCTTTCTTCTCCACCCGGATACTGTGAGCCAGGGGGAGGAATGCCTTTCTCTCTTTTTTTTTTTCTTTCTTTTTTTTTTTTGTATTGTATATATTCTATATTTACAATTCATTTCCCTTTTTCTGGTTCCCCACCCCCAAAGGTCCCACATGTCCTTTTCCCTCCCCCTGCTCCCGCATCCACCCTCTCCCACTTTACTGTTCTTGTACTCTCCCACAATGATGTTTTGGTCCATTCTAGCACCAGTGTCCACTCCTTTCTTCTTGTGAGACATCACTTGATATGTGATTTGTGTCTTTGGTGTTCCAAGCTTCTAGGCTAATATCCACTTATCAGTGACTGTATACCATGGGTATTCTTTTGAGACTGGGTCACCTCACTCTTTCATCGGGTATTTCAGCAATAAGACAAGTAGATTAGCAGGCTCTGAGTTAGAACGGAGAAGGGCGAAGGACAGAGAGGGATGACAGAGCCGCTCCTTCATCACGGTCATTCACTCCGTTAACACGCGCTTAGCAAACTCTTTGTTATAATGCACCAAAGCACAGACAAATTAAAAATTTTCATCAGAAGAGAGAGAGGGGAAAAAAAAGAGAGTTTTTAGGGAGAGAAAACCACAGGCACATATTGTTGTGGGAATCCCCCTGGAATAAGCACTCACCAGGGAGAGTGGAAGAGAAGAGATGTCACCAGCAGACCACAACCGGGGCAAACCCCTGAAGGGTTTTGATCGTGGGTCCAGTTTGCACTCTCAGCTTATACTCTCAAACCACGAGGTGGGGTGGGCAGGCAAGCGAGATTTACAAACTTGACAGTCAGCGCGTGGTTAAGGGCCCTGATCCGACCTGCTCATTTCTTTCTCCGGGTCAGTCGGCATCGGGTAGCAGATGATGTCATGCCTGGCACATGGACAATCAGTTATAATATACTAATAAATCAGTATATAATAACTGGGTTTCTAATTTATTCTACTTCGATATGAAAGACCATGCATGGTGTGTCTGACGAACTCTAAGGTGTCCTGGAATTATAGAGAATCCCATTTAGAGGAGGAAAATACCAGACACAACTGAAGTGCTGGACAGTCTTGAGACGCACTCTGTGTCGAGTCCCATAGCTCATCTATCTGCAAGAAACAGGTTAAGTAGATTTGTCAGACTTCAAACCGCAGATTCTGTCCGTATATAATTAGTCCTTCAAAAACAGCCCAAAATGGGAGTGTCCGGAACCTCACTTAAGATGGAGAGCCTCAGAACGTTGGCATTATACTCTTAGTAACAGACATTTTAAAGAAGAAACAAAAAGGCAGGGGAGGAAGGAAGGGGCATGAAAGTTGTACACGGGGTAGAGGGAGGAAAATGCCTCTTCTTCACACCACGGTAGTCTTTTTGTTGGTATATTTCATAACACACGATAGGGTGTATAATGATCAGCTCCCCAGCTACCTCAGAGACTCGCCATTTGTTTTGTTGAGAACATTCAAGTTCTGGACAAGGGTGTCCTTCAGTTGGTCATACTAGTGACCATCTAGTATGTACAGAACCCGGATTTGATGCCAAGCCCCAAAATGCAACACTGCGGAGGAAGAAGCAAGATGATGGGAAAGTCAAGGCCATCTTCAGCTTTGTCGAAAGCTTGGGGCCAGCCTGAGATGTGTGAGAGCTTCTGAGAAAAATAGGTTGCCTCGACCACTCAAACAGCGAGTCAGCAGCCACAGATTGTCAGCGAGCCTCTCCGGCAACTCACAGCAAGTGTTGTAAGGCTCTCCGCTGAAACCCAGTCAGTCAAATGCTCCTAGATCGTGAAGGAGAAATTTTGAATCAGAGCTGTCCAGTATTCGGCAAGATGGAACCCTGATTGGAGCCAGAGTCTGCAGAGAAACATAGATGCAGAACAGCAAGGACCACCTAGGGCCAAACCCAGCATTTCCAGCTGGGCTCTGAAGCACCATCCAAAGCTTTCATAAGCACCCATGACCAGACCTCACAAAAGACAAGCCAGGGGAAGGAACAGTTGTCGCAACCTGACCCCCCTGTGGACAGCCTAGAGATCTGACAAGAATTTATGACCTAACCTGCGAAGGGCGTGGCAGCTATCTAGAAGGCTGAGGAGAATTGACTACAGAATGCAGATTGGAGCCAGCAAGCAGCCTAAAGGGCATCCATACCCTCACCCTTCATCCGGCTGGCTCCCCTCACATTGACTCCTCCTTCATTCAAAACCCAGTGTCCATTTCATAGGCTAGCATGTGAGCTCTCTGAGTGCGCTCTCCCGCTCCCTCTCCCCCGCCCCTCACCCCTTCTTTCCCTTCCCCCTCTCTCCCCCTCCCTCTTCCTCTCCTTTCATTTTTTATTTTTCATCTTTCTTTTGAAAAAGCTTTCCTCAAAAATATAGACTGGCCTGGTTTAGGGTTCTGCGAGTCTCAGCTCCCTAAGAGACGGGACTGCATTAGGTTACCTGATCACATTGCTTCATCTCTTTTCATGATACATTTAGCAGACTCTGGTAGGTAGAACAAGATGATAAGAAGATAACAGGGATACAAGTAGGAGAGCACGTTAGACTATCCTTGTTTGCAGATAATATGATAATGGTACATACAAGAGATTCTGAAGACAAAACTAAAGCTCTGAGGAAATGATCAGTGGTTAGGAGCACATGCTGCCCTTGCCGAAGACTGAGTTCATTTCTTAACCCCTGTGTCATGTGACTCACAACCACCTGCTACCCCAGCTTTACAGGGACCTGATGCCTCTGGTCTCACAGGCCCCTGTACTCACTCGCACATACTTACACTCAGATACACAGACACACACATATACACACACAAACACACAGACACACAGACACAGACACACACATACACACACACAGACACACACACTTTGTAAAGATAAGAAAAAAATAAAACTTCAAAGAATATAGTATAATTTTGAAAGGTCTTGTGGTATCTCTTTAATCCAAGTACTCAGGAGACAGAAAGTGAATTTGAGGCCATGCTGGTCTACATATAGAGTTCTAGGCCAGCCAAAGCCACATAGTAAGGCCCTGTTTCTAAAATAAACAAAAGTAACTTACAAAAGTCACTCACTCGGTAGCCTTTCTATATACTGATGACAGACACAGGGTGAAGAAATGGGAGAAACAATACCATTCACAATAGCTTCAGTAAAATAATATACCTTGGGAAAAAATCAAACCAAGATGATAAAAACTCTCAAAGTCTGAAGAAAGAAACGGAGACACTAGTAAACAGAAAGACCTCCACGCTCGTGGATTATTAGAATTATAAAAATGACCGTCCTTCCTAATCAAAATCCCCATGCCAGTCTTCAGATTAGAAAAAAAGTTAAATTTATGTGAAAATATAAAAGACTTAGACTAGTCAGGGCAATCCTGAGCATAAACAATAACACTGGGGGCATTTATCTAATCTTCCACCATCACATCCTTAGGGCTAGTCACCCGCGCTGCCCAGGCGAGGGACAGTGTCTGCATGACCTTTGGTGATAACATGGGCCATTGACCTTGACACAGACCCCACTGCCACAGTGACCCAGAACCAGACATGGTCCTTGGTGGCAGGACAAGCCAGGACTTCACCATCGGCCATCTTGTTTTTTGACAACGAGATCAGAAATACATGCACACTGGAGTTAGACACATCTTCAACAAATGGCACTGGAAAACTGGGTGCCCGCATATTACAGAATGAAACAAAACTCTTACCACTCACAGTGCACACAAAACTCCAGAGGCTGGATGTGGTGGCACGTACCTTTAATTCAAGCACTCAGGAGGCAGTGGTGATCTCTGTGAGTTTGAAGCAAGCCTGGTCTAGGTGAGTATCAGGCCAGCCAGGTACATAATGAGACCCTGTGTAACAACAACAACAACAACAACAACAAGTAAACTCCAAATATATCAAAGCCTCAATGAAAAACCTGAAACCTGAAACTGCTAGGGGAAAAGTGGGGGTAAGCTACAGCATATAGACATAGGAAAGATTTAGGATTCCGGTCACTCAGCCGGATAATTTATGGTACCACATAAAACCCCAAACCTTCTATATAGCAAAGTAATCAGTAAGTTGAATGAAGAGGCAATTTCTTACAGAAAAGGAGAGATGTTATACGATATTTGAGCCTATTTCTAGTTAGAATGTGGCTCAGCCCTTAGCACACACCTTTAATCTCTTTGGCTGAAATACAGACATGCACTCAGCATTCACATTTAATCCCAAACAACGAAGGCAGTTTGTAGAAGGAAGCACCCATGTTTGAAACTGATATCTACTTGAGAGTCAGAAGAAGGAACAAATTAGAGAGAAATATTTGACAGAGTACGTTATACCCAACTCTCACAAGGAGAGGAAAGGGAAGCTACTTAAGGGAGAGAGAGACCATACAGGAAGAAGAGAGTCCAGTACAGGATACAGTACAGTTGGTGAAGAACAACAACAGTACATCAGCATTGAGAGGGACCGTAGAATAGCACAGAGAGGGAGAAGGAGGGAGTTATACTGGGAAAGTTTTACAGAGGCAGATTGAAGAGAGAAGAAGCTAGACACTAGTAAAAAAAAAAAAAAAAAAAGAATGAGTAAGAGAATGAGGAGCCAGAGGATTAGAGGGAATTGGTATAGTTTGAGGCTAAGCAGGGCAATTCAGAAGCTGGGAGAAAAGCCAGACTGAATCAGTCAGCTTGGAGAGGAGTTTGAGTCACAACAGCTGAGTTGACCCAGCCAGCCAGAGCTCAGAAAGAGCAAGAAAGGGTGAACTTATTCAGCAGTAAGTCTCAGAGGTTGAAAACATTATAGGCCTATGTTAGACTGTATGGAGGCTGGAATCTTCCAGGACTGTGCCTACGTGAGCAGACAGATGCAGTAACCCTCCCAGACAACAATTAGCTTTCTTATTGTAGGCCTGCGCTACAGGAAGGAATCCAGGCCTGATACTATTAGCCGATTAAAAGCCCATGGCATGGAGAATCATAGGTACTGATATGGAGGCCACTATTATTGCTCTACTAAATGGCTGTGATGTGTCTGTTAAGACGCCTTCTAAACATTTATGCAGATGCCCGTAAGTTGGTGCTGCTATCTGCTTGTTCATGGAGGCTCCTTTTAAGGTGGGCAGCAGTTGCCACAGTGAGTCATAACTGGTCACAGCGCTAAGGATGTTATTCAGAATGCCCCATCATAGCGGGGCATCCATATCCTCCTCCTCCAAACAACGTGGAATGGGGAGGGGGAATCTACGAGCTGGAAGAAGGCACAGAGTGTTGATGTTGTCTTCTAGACATGAAATGGCCAATGTGTTATGGAACTCACAGCAACTAGAATCACCAGCACAAAGACCGGCACACAATTTCGTCAGCCAGTATGCCCTCCTGGCAAGTGGAGAGGGCCATGAAGCATTGTTCCTTCCTGAAGGAGGCACAGACATTTTCCTCAGTGGTATAGACACTGGTACAGTGCCCAGGTCCTTGCAAATGGCTTCTCACCCTTTCTTCTGCAGGCAACTGAAACTAAACTCACTGGACAACAACAACAACAACAACAACAAGACATGGAAGCAGATAGGGGAAGAGCTAGGCAGAAGGAAATCACCAGGAGTGGGAAAGGGGACGAGAGAGGGTAATGAAGAATAAATATGATCAAAACACATTGTATTCTTGTCTGAGAATGCTGTGATGTAGCCTCTTAGTTTTATATAATATGTGCTAATAAAAGCGTTATAAAATAAAGTGAACAAAAAATTTAATAACTTCTTTATTGTTTCAGTTGCCATAAACATATTTAATGGTATTATTATATTACATAATATCCATAACATGACTGTGAGATTACACATAGGAGCAAATAGAAAAACTGAGTTTTAGCCAGGCAGTGGTGGTGCATGCCTTTAATCCCAGCACTTGAGAGACAGAGGCAGGTGGATTTCTGAGTTTGAAGCCAGCCTGGTCTACAGAGTGAGTTCCAGAACAGCCAGGGCTACACAGAGAAATCCTATCTCAAAAAACAAACAAACAAACAAAAAACAAAAAAAGCAAAAGAAAAAGAAAAAAAATTGAGTTTAATGAGCCAGTGAACATTAAAAACTCTAAATGTAATTCTGTCTTTTTGAGATCAATTCTGGTTTAATCTTAAGAAATTTTATGATATATATATCAAGTTAAACATTAAAATATCTAATCATAGACATATATAATATATTATCTATTAGTGATTGATTATTGTTTAATAGCAATTTTATGGCCCAATAAGCAATCATAGAAATATATAATATATTATCTATTAGTGATTGATTGTTGTTTAATAGCAATTTTATGGCCCAATAAGCAATCATAGAAATATATAATATATTATCTATTAGTGATTGATTGTTGTTTAATAGCAATTTTATGGCCCAAAAGCAATTTAGCCCATTTCAATACCAACTTTATATATAAATAAATATATTTCAATGCCAACTTTATATATGTATATATTTATATACACATATAATTTTTTCATTCTAAATATAAATATATAAGCATATTCTATATGGAACAAAACTGAAGAGACCATTAAAATTTTTCTCTACATGTAGAATCAGTCCTTTATTAGCTTTTTTTTTTTTTAAGGTTTTTCGAGACAGGGTTTTTTTTTCTGTGTAGTCCTGGCTGGACTGGAACTCTCTCTGTAGACCAGGCTGGCCTCGAACTCAGAAATCCGCCTGCCTCTGCCTCCCAAATGCTGGGATTAAAGGCGTGCACCACCACCGCCGCCCGAAGGATTTATTTATTTATTTATTTATTTATTTATTTATTGAGTATATCGCTGACTTTAGACACACGAGAAGATGGCATTGGATCCCATTACAGGTGGTTGTGAGCCACCATGTGGTTGCTGAGATTTGAACTCAGGACCTCTGGAAGATCAGTCAGTGCTCCTAACCGCTGAGCCATCTCTCCAGCCCCCCCAGAATCAGTCCTTTAATCTCTTAAATTTAAGTTTGCATAGAAAAAAGTAAGTGTAGAAATTTCTAAGCATTTAAATAGACATATTTAACGTTTAATCACCCTTTAAATCTAGTCTCTTAGTTTTCCCTGTTCACCATAAGACCTGACAGCATAGTTCCTTCGTCTACTGCATACAGAATAACTTCAACATCTCACCTACATCTTGACTGTAAGTGCTTAAGGGGTTGGCATTGCCGGTAATCCCATCATAAAAAAGAAACTTTAATGTAAAGCTCTTTGTAAAGTGTATGCATTCATAAGTTTATATGTATCACAGTCTCCATAGAAATATCATTATGAAAACTCACATCCTATTTCTGGGAAATAAATACACAGCAATGATCTAATCAAAGCATTTATTTTGATTTATGTCTATAACTATATATCATCAAACTTTTGCTTTATAGCCTCCACGCATCAAGAAAATCTCACAAAGCTATCATATTTGGATTTTTATGCATTCCTTTTAAAATGCATTGAAAATATTGCATCTTAATTAACATAAAGCATTTTGTGGCCTCCCATTTTTATTATCTTTGACAACTTAGGAAGAGTAGATAAAATTTAATTTATTTCCACTATCTATTAGAAAAAAACTTTATTAAAATCCATGTAATGAATGCAAAAATTTGTAACTTAACAAGACTTCCATCTTATGACTCATCATGTGTATTATCTAAGCAAGCAATATAATGCTTCTGGTAAAGTGGGTCCGTATTCACTGACACTTTACTTGCTTAGAAGAACAAATATTTCTTAATGTTGAATTTAAAGTACATCCATGTTTTGGTAAACATTTATAATAGATCTAAATATTCCCTTTTATAGATGTGGTAAAAATTCATAATAGATATAAATATTCCATTTTATAGACATTCAAGAAATTAAGAGCTTAAGTTTATAAGAAGGCAGGAGAGGTTTACCTGCTCTTTGACCAGATAATTAAATTCTATAAATTCTAACTATATTTACGACAAAGTAAAACAAGTCAACATCAGCAGATCTCTTTGTTCTAAGTCCCTCCCTCCCTCCCTCCCTCCCTCCCTCCCTCCCTCCCTCCCTCCCTCCCTCCCTCCCTCCCTCCATACCCCTCTCATTTTTGCTATTGAAACCAGCCTGGACTCTGCCTGCCACCTGTCACCTAAACGGAAACCAGAGACTGAACCTGTCTTAAAGTTGCTCTTTATTTATAAAGTCAGAAACTGGGAAGTCAGAGAAAAACCCGCTTTAGGGGGCGGGAGAGATGGATGGGGACACCTTAATATTCTTTTTTTTTTCTTTTGGTTTTTCAAGACAGGGTTTCTCTGTGTAGCCCTGGCTGTCCTGGACTCACTCTGTCACTTTAATATTCTTTATCATGAAGACCCTATTGTCCATAGTTTAGGAAGGAACCTGTTTGCATGTTGGTATTTTAGCAGTAGACATTGCTAATGGTTTGATACTCGCTGACTCCAGCCCACATGCCCCTCAAAGGAGACAAGGTTAATCCCTGTCGCAACCAACGTCATTTAGCGGTCCAAAAAGTGTCTGAGCCGAACCTTCATGGAATGAGGAAAGCGTGCAAGGGATGAGTTGGATGGGGCAGATCTGGACCTCCTAAAGGAGACTGAAGCAGGAGGAAAAGATGGCGAAAGGTAGGGGGTTGTGGGAAAGGAGATAAATTCATCAGCCTGTGAGGTGTCTGATTGTGGTGGCCAACAATCATACAAATTTTGTTGTTGTTCCTTCCTAACTGTAATGTTGCTACTGTTACAAGTCGCAATGTAAGTCTCTGTGTTTTCTGGTGGTCTCAGGGGACCCTGAGAAAGGGTCACTCAACCCCAAGGTTGAGAACCACTGGTTAGAGCCTCTTACCAGCAGAGAAGCGGCGGGAACCCCATCCCAGTTGTCAACCGCTTAAAGCCTTTCCTTTCAGGCCTGAAAAGTTGCCTGAAAGGAACTTTCTAGGAATCTTACCAGGGAAAAAACCCTTGTGCAACTCCAGTGGCCCCTGGTGGTCTGTTATCAGATTCTGTTCCATCCGAGGCATCTGAGAGCCATCCTGTAATCTCACTTCTCAAGACAGAGAAATCAGGGAAAGAGGGGAGCATTTCTTTTCTTTTCTTTTTTTTTTTTTATAGATTTTTTAAAAGATTTACTTATTTATTATTATATGTAAAAACCCTGTAGCTGTCTTCTAACACTCCAGAAGAGGGTGTCAGATCTCATTACGGATGGCTGTGAGCCACCCTTCGGAAGAGCAATCAGTGCTCTTAACCGCTGAGCCATCTCTCCAGCCCCAGGGGAGCGTTTCTTACTTTTGAGGTTTAATGGCTGGCTTGTTGGTCTAAAGGCATGATTCTCTGTGAAAGCTTCCCAGTCAACGTAGGGATGCTGTGGTAATTAACCACGACTCTCCCTCCAGGAGCCCATGTTCACACTTGAGCATGTCTTACCTTTCCCAAGCATCACTTCTCCTTAACTTTCACACTCAAAATCGACGTTAAAAATATCTTAATGGCTGGGTGTGGTGGTGCACACCTTTAATTCCAGGCCTGGGGGTGGGGGCTTTGGGAGAGAGGCAGGCAGATCTCGTGAGTTCAAGACCAACCTGGTCTACAGAGGGAGTTTGAGGATGGCCAGGGCTACACAGAGTAGCTTGTTTTAAAAACCAAATAAACTGTAACCCTTTTGCAGAGAAGCCCACACCTAAGCTCTCAAGTGGACTTTTTTTTATTCCTGCCTATGTTCCTTTTTACTTCTAATAAGATATTGACTCTACTTTATACTGTCTAGTCCTGACTTATTTCTTGGCTGAAGCCATAAATTTGGGATTCCCCAAGTTGAGTCTCTAAAAGATTAGGGAAACTCTTCGGGCTTCAGGGAGAGTGACAGTATGGAGCTGAACCTCTACCCCTCACTGTGGACTTGATCACTGACCAGCAGGGCATGGGTAAGTAAGCTCCAAGCTGATTGGCTGCCTTTGGCCCCACGTCTCTCTGTGTAAGCTCTGTACTGGTTAGCAATGAAAAAGGAAGGGAGGGTTTTAGTGTGGCGTCTACTGTCAGGTACTCCCTGTAAAGCAGTTTAGATTAAATTCCTGTCTCTGTTCATTGCCATCTCCCACAGTCAGCAGAAACCTCTGGTGTTTGTGAACTATTGTTTTGTTTGTCTTCTCTTTTGTTATCTTTTGTTTTAATAGAGTCTCACTGTGCAGCCCTGGCTGGCCTGTAACTCGTAGACCAGACTGGCCTGGAATTCCGACTCATAAAGATCCACCCGTCTCTGTCTCCTGAGTGCTAACATTAAGATGAAGTATGTGCCATCGGGACTGGCCACCATTCTTTGCGCAATAGATGGCGGCTAACGCAACAGCTCACAACTGGCCAGAGTGTGAAAACTCGGAGTTGGAATACTCAGCTATCATCGTGACTGTCACACATTACTTCCACAAAAGGATCAGGGACCATGGTGGGAATGAGAGAGACCGAGGTCAGTGACAACCAGAGTCAACAGTGTCTTCTGGACATGACAGGAAGGTTACCCTGCAGAAACCACAGCAGTGTGGATGCCTGAATAAGACCTGAACAAGCTCAAGCCAAAACAGGAAGAAATTCTGAGAAACCACTGGAGGAGATTCAAGGAATTAAATCAGACCAATAGTCATGCAATGTATGATACTCATGTGAAACTGAGAACCAAAATAAAACTTACCCCTCTTTTTTTTAGGATTTTTTAAAAAATTTTATACGAGTCCACTCTAGCTATCTTCAGACATACCAGAAGAAGGCATCAGATCCCATTACAGATGGTTGTGAGCCCTGGTTGCTGGGATTTGAACTCAGGACCTCTGGAAGAACAGTTAGCGCTCTTAACTGCGGAGCCATCTCTCCAGCCCAACCTTGGCCCTCTTAAGTCACACCTTTCAGGTATCCTGTCTCAGCAACAAGAAAAATAGCTAATACAACCACTGACACGGAGGACCTAGAATCCTTCTGGGGAGAGCACATAAGCACAGGAGACTTGAGATGAGGCAAAATGAGGCATAGCATCACGTCTTCCTTCCCAGATGACCTCAATGTAATTAAGAAAAAAAATCCTTTTCCTAGAGCCTTGTGTTGGTTGGTTAGTTAGTTTTTTCAACTTTATATCCATTAGGGTCATCTGGGAAGCGAAAACTTCACCAGAGAAAATACCTCTGTAAGAGTTGCCTGTAGGCAAGCCTGTAGGGCACTTTCGAGTAATGGTTGCTGTGGGAACGCCCAGTTGGTTGTGGGTCAAGCCAGCCCTGGACAGAGCAAGCTGTGGAGAGCAAGCCAGTAAGCAGCATACCACTGTGGTCTCTGCATCAGTTCCTGACTCCAGGCTCTTGCCTTGAGTTCTTGCCCTGGTTTCCCTCCGTGATGAAGTGTAAGGTATAAGCTAAAATAAACTCTTTCCTCCTTACATTGCTTTTGGTCAACAGAAAACAAAATAAGACAAGACCTATTCTCCGGGGCTAAAGGAGCCATCTGTGGCAGTTCTCAGTCTTTATTTTACCAAGGAAGTTAGTGGTAGGCTTTGGGGTAGATGCTTCTAATAGACAAGCATTTTTTATGAATGCGGTTCTTAAAGAACAAGCGAGGGAAACCATGGGCTTCGGTTTAGTGGGTCCTGAGGGCCTTTAAGTGGGAGGGATGAAGACTTACTGTTCACTCAGATGAACTGCCTCGCCGGGTGGTGGTGGCACACGCCTTTAATGCCAGCACTTGGGAGGTAGAGGCAGGAGGATTTCTGAGTTTGAGGCCAGCCTGGACTGCAGAGTGAGTTCCAGGACAACCAGGGAAACCCTGTCTCAAAAAACAAACAAACAAAAACAAACAAAGAAATCAGATGACCTGCCTGTTAGAATCAATCCACAGCCTTCCCCAGGATCACATATATCTCACCCCAAAGTTTCTCAGAACTGTACATTCATTCATTCATTCATTCATTCATTCAGATCTGCCTGTACATTCATTCATTCATTCATTCATTCAGATCTGCCTGTACATTCATTCATTTGTCCTACATTTGACTGTTTTACTGGGCATGGACTTACGCATGCACGCCTCTCATTCCTCTCATTGCAAACAAGAATGGTTTCAACCTCTCTGAGCTGTCCTTGTATCTCAGCAACAGCCAAACACCACAAATATAGCCACGTCTAACTATGGTGACCATCTCTGTACTTGGAGATCACAATAGCCGGCGTATAATTAGTTACTTAATCAGTCTGGTCTAGGGGAGCACCCTGGATATGATTCCTTCACTAAATATCAGAAGATGACTAATTGATGATTTAAAAATTCAGAGCCACAACTCCTGAGTGCCTGCAGTTGTACACAATGCTTTCTAATTACTAATTAAGAATAGAGTGGGAAGCTCTTACCTATATGCAATATACTAAAGGTTAATGGTAAGGGCTTTATATAGGCTATGTTCATGAATTACAAATTATTCTCATGAAGGTAAATATCAGCAATTCCATTTTTAAACCCAAACCACATCTTTTCCTTTGAAAGACAGTTTTACAAGTGGAATGTAAATCTGTTTAACTTCTCATTATTTATGTGAACCCTGAAACACATGATTATGCATGCTTAGCCTGACTGTTTTGTTGACATACTGACTTTCTATTCCCTATTATCACTTCCTGCAGGGTTTCAGTGTGAACATGTGACCTTTCTTTTTTTTTCTTTAAGATTTATTTATTATATGTCATTACACAGGAGTTGTCTTCAGACACTCCAGATGAGGGCACCAGATATTGTTATGGATGGTTGTGAGCCACCATGTGGTTTCTGGGATTTGAACTCAGGACCTTCAGAAGAGCAGTCGGTGCTCTTAACCACTGAGGCATCTCTCCAGCCCCAAACATGTGACCTTTCAAGAGTTGTCAATCTAGTTAGCTTTTGACGTCTCCAAAAGGCAAATGGCGTCTGCCACCCAAGCTCAGCCAAAGGAAAAGGTAGTCCAAATTCTTTAGTACTTGTGTCCTTGAAGGTGACATTTTCCCTTCCCAAAAGGGCTGGGCCCACTCTACCTGGCTTCAGGAAAGGCCTAAGTGGAGGGTATATTATGAGACACTTTTGCTACTTTCCAGCAGGAACTTGACACAACTCTAGGTAAATGTCAGCCCAGGTCAACACAGCAGAATCTCAGAGTAATAGAAACGATGTTGTAAAGAATTTACAAATAGGTCAGGAGAAATCAAATCAGACAACATAGAATTTAGCTAATGCAGCACTGCCTCCAAAGTACCACAAATATATGTAGTCTTCTAAAGCCTGTTCGAGATAAGCATAGTGCTAAGATGCATGCGAATGTGTGTCCACTGGGAGTGACCAGTCATTAGGCCCAGGCCTCTGTCAGGCAGCTCAAGGGGACAGCCAGCATCAAAGCTACCACTAAGTACTGGTCTGCTCTTACGTCTCCTGTGCTCTTATCAAGTAAAGCATAATTCTGCCCTATGGGCAAGAGATGACTCTGGGTAACAGCTATTCAGAAAGAGCAGCACTGGTGTGCTTAAGGAATAATTCTGGAAATATCTTTGCAGTCTCTTGTCTCTGTTTACATTTTATAAAGCGTGACCAGGGGAGGGAACCTAAAGGAAATTTAAAGGTGACTGTAGTGTATGTAAAATGCATAAGCCTAAGGTGTATAGCGGTTAGTAAAATCAAGGGCTTCTATTTGAGGCCTGTTCTTCTTCAGGCACTAGCCACAGCCAGCTGAGTGCTTTTCAGCAAAGAGCTTTTCCATATTAATCTCTAATAGTGGGCAGTCATTTCTAACCCGGAAGGTAAAACAAGGGGACTGATCTCCTATCTCAACTTCAGTACCTTCTTGATTTGATAAGATACTAAGTTATGGTTATCCATTCTCTCAAGAAAAGCATTTGCCCCCAAGAAGCTGAATTTGTGGCATGTCACTTTGTGATGATTTGTATATGCTTGGCCTAGGGAGTGGCACTATTGGGAGGTGTGGCCTTGTTGGAGTGGGTGTGGCCTTGTGGGCTTTAATACCCTTGTTCTAGCTGCCTGGAGACTAGTAGTCTAATTGCAGCCTTTGGATGAAGATGTAGACCTCTCAGTTCCTCTTGCATCAAGCCTTCCTGGATGTTGCCATGCTCCTGCCTTGATGATAATGGACTGAACCTCTGAACCTGTAAGCCAGCCCCAGTTAAATGTTGTCTAAGACTTGCCTTAGTCATGGTGTCTGTTCATAGCAGTAAAACCCTAACTAAGATACACTTTGTTAAGATGATTAGAAGTGAGGCTTGATCGGGTAGGGTGGCACACGCCTGTAATCCCAGCACTTGGGAGGCAGAGGCAGGCAGATTTCTGAGTTCGAGGCCAGCCTGGTCTACAGAGTGAGTTCCAGGACAGCCAGGGCTATACAGAGAAACCCTGTCTCAAAAAAAAAATCCAAAAAAAAAACCAAAAAAAAATAATAATAAAGTGAGGCTTGTTCATTCATTCTGCAAGTACATAAGTGTCAGACACCATGGGAACCTGGTAAGATCTAGCCTGCTTCATTGTGCCCTCTTCTTCACCACAGATTGCACTCCTGCCTCTGCAACTTTTCTATTGCTTATTTATTTGCTTAAGATAATAATTATCTTCACAACTGTGACATTCTCACAGTGCCTATTCCTGTTGTCCAGACTACTCATCACCGAGGAGTTTTTACTGTTCTAATTTTGTGTTTCTCAATCTCAGCACTGTTGAAATGTGGTACTGAGAAATTCTGTGCCGAGGGGAGGCTGCCACATGCATTATTGGATATTTAGTGCCATCCCTGATTTGTATGTGCTTGACAGCAGTACCACTGGCTACTAAAAACATCAAAGGCCATTCCCAGACACTGTGAGATTCTCTCTAGGGGCAAAACCACAGAAGAAATTTACATTTGGTCCACCATGCTCTAACGTCATATTTTGATGTGTTGTTTATGATGGATGTTGAAAATGTGAGGTTACATCTACCTTTCTAGCAGACAGAAGAAAAATCAGTTTAACTAGACTCTATGGTTTCTCAATATACGGTCGCGTAACTCTGGACAGGTTGTTTTGGTTTTCTCACTGGTAAGAATTCTTTTTCTTTTTCATCAGTTTTAGAGGCAAGAATACTAAAGGTTAGATTTCTAGCTACTATCAGTTTGAATTCAATGATTCTTGGCTATTTTATACCACCATATAATATTTCACCTTTTAGCTTGCAATCCAGAGTAGGAACTGAAGCAGAGGCCTTGGAGAAACGCTGGTTACTGGCTTGCTTCCTGTGATTTTCTCAGCATGCTTTCTTAGTACTACCTGTCCAGGATTGGCACCAGCTACAGTAGGGTATGCCCTGCCTCCCATCACTAATTAAGAACGTGCCTCACAGAATTGCTTACAGACTAATCTGATGGAGGCATTTCCTCCATTGAGGTTCCTTTCTTCTCAGATGACTCTAGCTTGTGTCTTGTTGGCACGAACCTAACCAGGACAGGGAGAAACGGTTTAGTTCATCTTACAACTCTGTACTGGCTGGTTTTGTGGGTCAACTTGTCACAGGCTGTAGTTATCACTGAGAAAGGAGTTCCAGTTGGGAAGTGCCTCTATGAGATCCAGCTGTGGGCATTTTCTCAAGGGGGGAGGGCCCTTGTGGGTGGTGCCATCTCTGGGCTGGTATTCTTGGCTTCTATAAGAAAGCAGGCTGAGCAAGCCAGGGAAGCAAGCCAGTAAGGAACATCCCTCCATGACCTCTGCATCAGCTCCTGCCTCCAAGTTCCTGCCATGTGTGAATTCCAGTCCTGACTTCCTTTGGTGATGACCAGCAATGTGGAAGTGTAAGCTGAATAAAGCCTTTCCTCCCCAACTTGCTTCTTGGTCATGATGTTTGTGCAGGAATAGAAACCCTGACTAAGATAAACTCCATAGTAACAAACAGTTCATCACTGAGAAGTCAGAGCCAGAGTGTAGATGGGATCCTGGACTCAGGAGCCAAACCAGGGTCTATGAAGGGACGCAACTGACTGGGTCGCTTTTGATTGCATACTCAGCTACTTTTCTTATGCAGCCCTGGACCACCTGCCCACAGATGGCTGGATCCTTCCACATCAATTACCAATCTAGAAAGTGCCCAACAGACATGCCCAGGAGCCCTTTCCTGGGTGGAGGCTACCTCTTCCTGAGCGCCTCTGGTTTGTTTCAAGATAACAAAAACAAATAGCACACTACTTCTTAAAGCCCTTTCACGGATCCCAGGATAAAATCATTGTAAAATTGTGTTCGTCCCTCGTGCTATGGTTTTGTGAGGTTAGGAACTACGGCAAGCCTGGATCTGGGATGTGGCTGATACAGTTTGACCTCACAATCCGTTTGCTCCGTGACTCCCTCTTTCTAGGGGGTGGCCCCAGCCACCCCTAACCTTCTCCAGGTTGCTTCTTCTCTTTCCTCCCTTGTCATTGTCTTTCCCTATGGTGTTGCCAACCCATTATTGCTCTTTGCCTTAATTGCTAATTTGGGTAGCAGCAGAGTCATATTGCTCAACAGTCGACAATGGAGTCTCGCCCACGCCTCCTGCCTACCCACCACTCAGCAGCTGCTGAAGAGAAGCTAACAGGGGCCATCAAGGCTGGGTGATGCTGCTGTGACCTGTCCTCTGATTCTCAGTTTGCCTCTTCAGTCCCACAGCCCCTGCAGAGAACAGCGGAAAGGGATTATATGTACAAAAGCGTTGGTGAGCAGGCCTAGGGACTCCTGGGAAGAAATGAAAGGAGCTGAGTATATTATCAAGCAAGTGACTTTAAGTATCACATAGCCGTTTCTCCAATATGACTACTTAGTGCTCTCTTCCTCCAGATCCATTCTCTCCCTATGCAGAGGCATTCTGCTCTGTCCACAACCCCTTCTGCATCCTGATAAACATATGAAAGGACTTGAAGTCAAAGGTCAAAGGTACTCCCACTGGAAAGGAATTTAAGATTGTTTATTATTATTTCATGATCTGTTCTGATGAGTCATCTCACCCCCAAACCACGCGGTTTATCTCGGTGTTTCTTCAAAGTATACAGCCAACATTTATCAGATCATTAACCCTGAGGGTAAGTGATTATTTTCTATGTTTTTCTATTCTAAGTACATCACTTGGAACAGTAGCTTGAGCGGTACCTGGGGACTTGTTAGGGTGGGCTGACCAACTCAACTTCCACACTGGCCCAGGACCAGGGCTGTTATTTGGCCCACCCCAACATCCACTCCATCTGTGAACTCCTGAAGCTGGTGAAGGCACTGGCCCAGCAGATCCAGAGCTGCAGGACCTCCATGACACAGGGCAACAACCTGAGAGCCCAGAGGAGTCCCCGTGAGGATCCAGTATGGTGCTGTAGCAGAACCCAGAGGCCTCGAACCAGACCAGTGACTTGTAATGAACATTTGCAAGTGAGGCTGTGTAGGCAATAGAGTATACCATGTGACACACTGCAGCTTCCATAGTGAGGTGATTTTGCTTTGTTTTGTTTTGGGGAGAGGTTACAAGGGTGAAGGGCAGATATACAGGGATTGGGGTACATGATGTGAAATTCACAAAAAACAATCAATAGAAATATTTTTTTTAAAAAAAAGATGATTTTTCCACTGGATATTTTCAGCTCCTTTGTCAAAGATCAATTGGCCATAGATGTGTGGGTTCAATTCTGGGTCTTCAATCCTATTCCATTGATCCACCTCCCTGTCACTGTACCAATACCATGCACTTTTTAACACTACTGCTCTGTAGTATTGCTTGAGGTCTGGGATATTGACTCCCCCAGAAGATCTTTTACTGTTAATGATAGTTTTAGCTATCCTGGGTTTTTTGTTATTCCAGATGAATTTGAGAATTGCTCTTTCTAACTCTATGAAGAACTGAGTTGGGATTTTGATGGGGATTGCGTTGAATCTGTATATTGCTTTTGGCAAGATTGCCATTTTAACTATATTTATCCTGCCAACCCACGAGCATGGAAGATTTTTTCCATTTTCTGAGGTCTTCTTCCATTTCTTTCTTCAGAGACCTGAGGTTTTTGTCATACAAATCTTTCACTTGTTTGGTTAGAGTCATACCAAGATACTTTATATTGTTTGTGGCTATTGTGAAGGGTGGAAAAAAGATAGCCTTTTCAACAAATGATGCTGGCTCAACTGGAGGTCAACATGCAGAAGAATGAGAATTGACCCACTCATCTCCTTGTACTAAGCTCAACTCCAAGTGGATCAAGGACCTCCACATTAAACCAGACACACTAAAATTAATAGAAAAGAAACTGGAGAAGACCCTTGAGGACATTGGCTCAGGGGGAAAGTTCCTGAACAGAACACCAATAGATTATGCTCTAAGATCAAGAATAGACAAATGGGACCTTATAAAATTACAAAGTTTCTGCAAGGCAAAAGACACTGTCAAAAGGACAAACCAGCAACCAACAAATTGGGAAAAGATCTTCACCAACCCTACATCTGACAGAGGGCTAATATCCAATGTATACAAAGAACTCAAAAAGTTAGACCCCCAGAAAACCAAATAACCCTATCAAAAATGGGGTACAGAGCTAAACAAAGACTTTTCACCTGAAGAAATTCAGATGGCTGAGAAACACCTTAAAAAATGTTCAACATCATTAGTCATTAGAGAAATGAAAATCAAAACAACCCTGAGATTTCACCTCACACCAGTCAGAATGGCTAAGATTAAAACTCAGGAAACAGCAGGTGTTGGCGAGGATGTGGAGAAAGAGGAATACTCCTCCACTGCTGGTGGGACTGCAAGCTGGTACAACTACTCTGGAAATCAGTCTGGCGGTTCCTCAGAAAACCGGACACGATACTTCCGGAGGACCCAGCCATACCACTCCTGGGCATATACCCAGAAGATTCCTCAGCATGCAATAAGGATACATGCTCCACTATGTTCATAGTAGCCCTATTTATAATAGCCAGAAGCTGGAAACAACCCAGATGTTTCTCAACGGAAGAATGGATACAAGAAATGTGGTATATATACACAATGGAGTACTACTCAGCCATTAGAAACAATGAATTCATGAAATTCTTAGAGAAATGGATGGAGCTAGAAAACATCATACTAAGTGAGGTAACACAGTCTCAAAAGAACACCCATGGTATGCACTCACTGATAAGTGGATATTAGTCTAGAATCCTGGGACATCAAAGACACAATCCACATACCAAATGATGTCCAACAAGAAGGAAGGAGTGGACCCTGGTTCTGGAAAGGCTCAAAGCATCAGTGTAAGGGAATACCAGAACGGGGAAGTGGGAAAGGGTGGATGGGGGAACACGAGGAGGGAAAAGGGCATGGGGGACCTTTGGGGGGCAGGGAACCAGAAAAAGGGAAATGAAAGGTAAATAGAGAATATATCCAATAAAAAAAGAGAAAAAATAAAATAAAAATGTTTCTGTCCCATATTTCAATTAATTAGCAACGTTTTACATGTCTATCACTTTACTACCTAATTTTCTATGAAAATTGTCAATTTTAATGTGTTTATCTGAAATATTTTCCATGTAAATCTTTAATTTTATCATAAAGTGTTTTTACTTCCCCTTGCTTCCCTTTTCAATAAAAAAAAAAGAAATTAAAAAAAAAAAGATGAAAAAGCCTGTAATCCCAGCACTTGGGAGGCAGAGGCAGGCGGATTTCCGAGTTCGAGGCCAGCCTGGTCTACAGAGTGAGTTCCAGGACAGCCAGGGCTACACAGAGAAACCCTGTCTCAAAAAACCAAAAAAAAAAAAAAAGAATAAAGAGAGCCAGAGAGAGAGAGAGAGAGAGAGAGAGAGAGAGAGAGAGAGAGAGAGAGAGAGTTAGTTGCATGTTCTTCCCAAGGGCTTGAATCAGAATTGCATTTCAAACAATAGCTTCAGGTGATCTAGCTGACCATTAATTAAAGTGCCCTCTACACCATCTCATGACCTTTCACCCACACCAGCCTCATGGCCTTTCCGTATACCCAGCAGTTGTCCTGGAGAACGCTGTCACTGTCATTCCGGTCCACGCCAGCCCCTGGTCCCTGTCAGCTCCAGTCTGCAGGGTGGATCAACTGACAGGCTAGGTCCCTTGATTCTTCCTTAGGGAAAACTGGCTCTTCCCCTTGTCCCTGTCCCCTCTGAGATCTAGCATTCACGCTCCTCTCATGCCCCGCCCCATACATCTTAGCAACAAGAGAGGCTCTCCTCAGTGCTGTCTCATTTCTATACCTGGCACTGTGCTAAATGCTTTAGTGTGTGTTGTTTTCAGTTAACCTCATTTAAAACCCTGTAAGCATCTTATCCCCAATTACAGTTGGGAAGACTAAGATCCAGGAAGGCTAAATGCCCTGTATAAGACTGAATTGATGGGTCAGAAGGCAGAAGCAAGAACAAGCTCTCCTCACTGCTCCCCCCTGTGCCATGCTGCCTTTCTGAATACACTGAGCAAATTTCTGCACCATGTTGCTGGATACTGAGGTCAAGGTGTTTACCTCTCTTTGTATGTATAGCTCACAGAGACTTTCTTTCCCTTGATCCTTTCCCTATGCAGCCCACATCAGAGGCTGAACCGACAGAGAATTACAACCCAGGGAGATGTGTGCTATCGAGATGCTGTGCATGGGATGCTTTGGCATTGCTGGGAGGAACATCTACCCCAGCCTGGGGGTATGGGGTTTATTTCATTTGATGCTATCACCAAGTGGTGAGGGGGAAAGATGAGGAGAGACATGTCGAAGTAGAAGAAACAAGGAATGTAAAAGTCAGAGGTGACAGACTTTGTGATTGGTCATCAAGAACCTGAGAAACCATAGAAGGAGTTGCTCTTCACCCTAGGGACAAGGGATGACACCGGGGTTTGTAGCACGGGATCCACAGGACTTTGATGTTTTTGAAAGATGGTCTTTCCATGGCTGAAAGAACTGGAGGGTTAGAAGGCAGGTCAAATAATCTGGAAGGAGATGGTGGTGGTCCAGACTAGAAGAGTAGCAAGAAGGTTAGAGAAGAGTCAGTAGACTATTTCGGCAGTGAATCTTAACAGGGCTTCCCGGGTGAGATGTGACTGAGGTGGGGTGCTCTCCGGCTTGGATATAGTTTTAACAACACATACAGGACTAGAAGAAACAGCCCTGCTAGTGACTTCAGATGAGTTAACAGACGCCATTTTTTCCCTACTAACATGTCGTGATTACATCAAGCAATTGTGACAATCTTAGGTGAATTACTGCCAGGTACCATGCTCTCTGCATTGCTTTGAGGACACAGTGACAATTGCCCTCACAGTATAGCTTCAAAAGATCATCAAATGGGACAAACATTCCTGAGTCTCGTCATTCTGATCCCATCGCCTCTTTACTTGTGGTTGATTGATTGGAGGGTGATTAGAAGCAGGCCGGAAAGCGAGGAACGAATGTATCAGTGTGAACCGTGGGAAGCAGGGGACATAAAGATGAGCAGGAAGTGTCCCCAGGAAGGACAAACAAGGGCTGTGACTCCTGGGTAGCTCTAGTTGAGATGCTTCTCTGGCACCCAATAGCTGTAATAGCTATTTTTAGTATCTTTTTGGCAGTAATCACAGAGGAACGATATCTTGAACAATGTATGAATGATGATTCAGAAGGCCAGAGTTCTATATCAGGATTCAGATATATTAACAAAAAGTTATAGGCCAGTGTGTTTAGTTTTAACTACTTTGAAAATAAAAAGTGTTAAACGCTCACAGAAATCTGGCATCTGCTGAATATTTAGACATTTGTCTCCAGTTTGGAAGCCACAAATTTGATTTAAGGGCTAGAGGCCGGCAGCTTTCCCTTTAGTCTTGTTCTACTTTGATTTTCCTCGTGACTTATGTTTAGAGAATTCACATTTTTGATTTGTGATGGACGCTCTACAGCAAACTTCCTTCAATCCTTTTCTGAGGCCCCAAAGCAAAAAAGCTCACAGTGAATGCTCCTCAAAGAAACACCCCGTGGGCAACTGGCTTAGAGCGGCGTCCCACCGTCATCTTACAGGAGAGTTTTGCTTTTATTATTATTATTTTTTTTTAATCCGTGAACCTCTCTCTTCATAGTTTTTGATGTGGTCTCAAAGTTTCAGAGCAAATAAAATTATTCTTGAAATGCATTTTGCTAAAAATTCCATTTAATATCTTGGCTCACTTATGTTACTGACTAGTCTACGTAAAGTAAGCTGGCTTAATACCAGATGAGCCAGAAAGTCTTTGAAATATTCTAAGATAAAACACACAGTGTTACTAGGAGCACACAGGGTGACCTTGCAAGCCAGCCGAAGATGGTACAGCCTCTGTTGGCTTGTGTCTCTGAATGACTGTGTAGAGAGAACCCTTTACCAGTACCCCCCACCCCAAATCACACACACACTTGAGACAGGGGTTCACTGTGTACCCCTGGCTGTCTTGAAACGCACTCAGTAGACCAGGATGGCCTCAAACTCATAGACATCCATCTTCTGTCCTACCCTGTTGCCTGCCTTTCTTACTATGTAGATCAGGATGAGTTAGAAATTAGCACGCATTGTGTAGAGCCACTGAGGTTTGAATTACCACACTAGCTCAGGAGCGCAATCTGTTGAATAGAAACGGCTCTGTCGGCAGGATTTCAGGCCTGCCTGATAATGGATTTCTTTAATACAGAATTCTTACTGAGGCAAAAACTGCCTTAGACTGGCAGCTAATTTTAGGTCCTGCCCTGATCAAGGATCAAGCTTGGTTTCTAGCACCTGCATTTGCAGAGCAGGATAGAAATTTTGTGGTGATCAAGAATAAGGGACATCATTTTCCTCTGCCATTGAATCTATATTCTATTACCTTGCCTAGCTTATGAGAAAGTGTCTACCCACAGAGCTTAAGAGATATAATTAGATGCTGCTACTAGACCCAGCGAAGCACCTCTAGGCCTAACCATTACCTGTACGACCCAGGGAGTATATAATTAGTTACCATTTGGCTTGGCATCAAGAATGGCAGTGAGCATTATAGGTAAGGCAAGTTGGCCAGAACCTGTTAGCTATTTGATTGGCATACCATTAATAGCTTGACCACACTCACCGTGCAATCAAAATAAAGTGCCTTGCCTTGTTTTCACAGCGCCCTGAAATGTATGTTTGTTACCCAGTGTTAATTTACCATTCCCTTAGTAAATTCACTTCTATTGCACTTACATGGATATCTATTGTTAACTGCCTTAGAAACACTCCAGAGATTCTAAGAGTATCTGTAATGAAAAGATGGATGTTGGCTTTCACACGGCTAATATCTTGGAGTTTTTTTGTTTGTTTGCTTTTGGTTGGTTTGTGGGCTTTTTGTTTTGTTTTTATGGAAGCACTGAATTATGAATTATATCTCATTTTCACTAGTTTTCCTTAAAGTCAGTGAGTGCTGGCTTGTAGATAGGCCCATCAGAACAGTATTCCATGTAGGATTGACTTCTTTTTATTTATTTTATTTATTTACTTATGTATTTATTTTTATTTTTATTGGATATTTTCTTTATTTACATTTCAAATGTTTTCCCCTTTTTAGGTCTCTCCTTCAGGAAATCCCCAATCCCATGCCCCTTCCCCTGCCTCTGCTCACCCACCCACCCACCCACTCCAGTCTTCCTGCCCTGGCATTCTCCTACTCTGGGACATTGAACTCAGGCCCAAGATGGACCTCTTAGTTGATTGGTATTCATTGGAGCCTACAATAATTTGTCAGAGGATAAGCCTGCTGTGCTATAGGGGCTTTTATTCCCATAAGACGGGAAAGGGAAGCAAAGCAACAGGAGGAAACTGGCTGGTTTAAGGAAGCATCAACGCTCCACCTCCTCAGACATGCTTAATTAGGGGTGGTGTTTGTGTCATTCCCAAAAGAGACGTTTCATCATTGAAATATGTACTCCAGGTTGCCTGTGGGTGATACATTCACAGGGTTTCACTGGAATGCAATGGACCTCACCCAAAAGAAACATCATTCCTGGAACTGGCCAGAGAAGGGTACTCACTCTCTGTTAGGACTGACTTGTCCACGGAACTCATTCACTCATTCACTGAGCTTGTGCTGAGAACAGGCAGGAGTAGGAAGATTGCCCTTCGTTCCATAAAGGTACAGGCTCAGGTGTTAAATGGTGAGTCAGACCCAAGTGACACATCCCAGTGCAGGAATTCTCAGCTTGAGCCTAGGGGTGCCTCTGACATCTGTGGCCAGGCTTTGGAGAGTCATTAAAAGTGGGTAGAAATTGTCTTTCCCTTTCTCCCCAGATTATTTTTAATTAGCTCATGACACACTGGGTTTTCAGAAGTCTCCTTTTTATGTCCTTAGTTCTGGTTAGCCTCCTTCCAGTTACCCTCCCCCCTCCTCTTTCTGTTCTCATCTCTGCTTAAACCTCTACTCCCAATATTCCCCGCCTCTGCCTCTATATCACATGTAGCCTACTGTTTCCCCCACCCCCACAGGCAATAGCTAGTTTCCTGACCTCTAAAGACACAGTAAGTCAAACACACACATCTAAAATGTTAAACCTAGGATCCAAATATGAGGAAGAACATGAAGCTTTTGTCTTCCTGGGCCCAGAGGCCTTCCTTACTAGAACATTCTCCAATCACATCTTTTCCCATGAATTTCATTTTTCTTTACAGATGAATAAAATCCCCTTGTGCCTATGAACCATGTTTCCATTACCCACTTACCACGTGATGCATGCTTAGGCAGAAACAACTTCTTAGCTATTGTGAACAGAGCAGCAATGAACACTGAAGGAAGTTTTTAAACAGAGGTAACCTGCATGGATGCATAAGGCTTCCTCCAGAAGCCGTGAGTTAGTAAATGCAAATCTAGGTGTCCGATGTGGAGATCTTCCCATGAGCTATTGATCGTGATGGCCCCAAGGGCTTCCAAAACCACAGAGGGTACTGTGCATGATTGCCTCTCATAGCGCAGATGGTAAGACCCTGTTGCTGGATACCACACACTATGTTTGCAGGACATAGAAAAATCAAAATGGAACTGACAAGGATACTTTCTCCTGCTATCTAGCTTTCATAGTATCCGAAAGTGATGTGCAGGCTGCTATGGGGGAAAGGCCAATCAACAAACTTACCAGTGGGGGACTTTTCATGCTATGTCACCCACCTGTAATGCTTGCCAAGACCAATAGGTAAAAATATGAGTCTGTGCTACTAGGAAGCAGGTCTCTGCCTAATACCCAGAAAGATCTGTCTATATGGACTGGGCTGGTGATAGATATCCTATTTGAGGTGAGTGTGTGGTTGGTGAAAATAGTCCCTTACTAAGGCTGATACTGAGCTTGGTATATGGGGGTCTCACAGCCATAGAGGCCTGTATCATCTTAAGAGAGGGACAGGTTTGCCTCTGACACACTCAAAGCTAGACAGAATGTAGGCTAAAACTTGAGTTTGTCCCACCAGCACACAGATCACTAGATATGCCAAAGCTGGTCTAGAGGTTTATCTGTGGTCTGGCAAAAGTACTGAACCTCCAGGTTATACTGAATAAATGGGTCTGGCAATGGGCTCCAAGTCAAAAGCATACACTGGGTACTATGCCTTTCTCAGAAGGCAAAATCCTGCAGATAGGCTTGGAGAAGGGTGGTGGAAGCTATCCGCCATCTGGTCTAATTCAGCTACTATGGCTACAGTTGCTCAGGACACAGACATCGGCCTGGCAGTAGGATGGGGCTTTGCGGAGCATGGGTTTCACCGTAGTGCACTCAGATCATCACTTAAGATGAGATCTAAACTTAATTCTTTTCCTCCTTGTTGCGAGTAGTCTTTGCCCAGGATTCTGAAGGCTACCAGTCTCTCCCGGCTCCCTGTGTTCCACCCAG
The DNA here is from genome assembly GCA_964023405.1 of Apodemus agrarius. Classification (NCBI taxonomy): domain Eukaryota; kingdom Metazoa; phylum Chordata; class Mammalia; order Rodentia; family Muridae; genus Apodemus; species Apodemus agrarius. The sequence continues at coordinate 167,302,265 of OZ030005.1, forward strand.
CTTAGCTCTGGGATCGATTGATTGCAATCAGCCCTAACCCAGCTTCCTTTTGAATCTGCAGATAAAAGATACACAGCTTTGTTACCTTAACTTGCCTACTAGGCACAATTGCTGGGTGCAAATATCTCCTGGCTGGAAATGTGTGCCCTTACCAGTTTATTTTCTCTGTCTCTCCTGCCTTAAACCTAGTGGCTTGTTCCATTGAGCCCATGCCAAACATCTTTGGCCACTGCCGGTAGCTCTCTCTGAGGCCTTATGTGACAACTGCCTTCTCCTTCCTCCAAAGCATGGCAGAAAATGTCAGTCCCTGCATCTTCTATTCTTTCTTGGCCTGGAAGTCCCACCTGTCCTTTCTGCCCAGCAATTGGTTTCAGGCCTTCTTTATTGACAAATCAAGAGCCAATTAGAGAACTAGACCTTAGTATCAGACGCTCCCCTTACACCTCCTTCAAGCAGAACAAAGTGTTGTCCTGACAGTTGGAGGAGGGATGGTGGCCACCTTGGGCCTTCTCCCACAGCCTTTCCTTTTGCCTTACTGATAGCAGCCACCATTGTCACTCTCATGGGTTCCGTAGTCCCATGAAGCTGATTTGTCTAGCTGTCATGTTTATATGTGTTTTTTAAAAAGATTAATTAATTAATTAATTAATTAATTAATTTTTAATGTGACTATACCATAGCTGTCTTCAGACACTCCAGAAGAGGGTATCAGATCCCATTACAGATGGTTGTGAGCCACCATGGGGTTGCTGGGTTGCTGGGATTTGAACTCAGGACCTCTGAAAGAACAGTCAGTGCTCTTAACCACCATAGGTTTTTTTTTCTTTTCTTTTCTTTCTTTATTTTTTTTCTTTTTTCTTTCTGAGACAAGGTTTCTCTGTGTAGCCCTGGCTGTTCTGGAACTCACTCTGTAAACCAGGCTGGCCTAGAACTTAGAATTCCACTTGCTACTGCCTTCCAATTGCTGGGATTGAAGGCATATGCCACCACTGCCCAGCTCAGTTTTTTCTTTATGTTATTCTTTTTTTTTAAAGGTTTATTTTATTTATATGAGTACACAGACTCGAAGAAGGCATCAGATTTCATTACAGATATTTGTGATTCACCATGTGGTTGCTGGGAATTGAACTCAGGACCTTTGGAAGAATAGTCAGTGCTCTTAACTGCTGAGCCATCTCTCCAGCCCAAGCTGTCATGTTTAATTGGATCTACCTGGAACAAGGCACGGCCGGTCGGGTGGGGGCGGGGTGGGATCATGGCTGCCATCTTAACTCTACCGTGCCAGATGACACAGATGAGGCAGCTAGGCTCCAGAGAGATTTGGAGACTCGTGTATGTAAGGAGTGTTGGGAAATGACTCCAAGAAATTCAGTCTAGAAAAAGAGCTCGAAACGCTTATGCTAATTGCCTGGCTTCTTATTTTTAACTTCATAAATTGACTCACAAATGAAATATTTCCATTTGACAAAGAGATATTCTAAGACCACGAAGGCCGTTACCCATGCTACCATCCCAATAAATCTTAACATTTTGTTATATTTTATTTAGATACATAATATTTGGGGAAGAATGTAGCTATAGGTAACAGATGGTGTTAATGACATGCAGTGAAAGGGCCAGGTAACAAACAGGCTGCCTTCATGTGTGTCCCGGAGAAGCCTTCCTGTCTTGGACTTCCATTTCTAAGGAGGGCAGTAAGAGGTTAAGGAATTGTGTGTTGGTGGCAATGTGATTCTGTTTTCACCCCTCCTCCCACCCTCTGCCTACTTCAGAAGAAACAGCTTTTCTTGAATCTGGCGTTTATTATTCTTTTGCATGTGTTGCATAATCCTACTACATTATGTAGATTTTCATGAAATGTAATGTTTTTAAGAATGACTACATGCTGTCGAAATGTATCTAAAGTCACATAGTCCTGCTCGGAGACTCATCGTCTCCTCCATGTCCTTAGCCCTTTGTCCCTCTGCGCTGAGCTCTGAGTAAGTTTGTCACCACTACTGTCCAGTCCATTAGTTAGCCTTGCAAGGATGAGATTTCACTCTGCAGGGACTCTTTTTGACCGGTTTCCAAGCTTTCCTATTCATTCCTTTTCATTTCAGATTTTGTTATTTCTGCTTTACAGTCCTTTATGATAAATGTATGCCTTTCTTTTTCTCCTTGAATTCCTTAAGTATAAACAACATAAAGCCTCTGTTAGACTAAAATAATACAATTAATTAAGAACAGGGATTGAAGAAAAGTAATAATAATTCTCACTGCCATCCTCTTACAGACCCTTACAGAACCCTCCTTACAAAACTAATTTGGGGGGGAAGAGATGGCTCAGTGGTTAAGAGCACCGACTGTTCTACCAAAGGTCCTGAGTTCAAAACTAATTTGGGGCTGGTGGTCTAAAGGACTCAGACAATGGTAGAGGATTTGTTCCTTGTTTATTCATTGCTTGTAATTAGCATAATCTCAATAACTAAAGCAAACAAGTTATCTGTATTCGTGAATTTTTTTTTCTCCCTGAGTATCTTATGTCTAAAAAATAGTGCAAAATCCTAAGACTTCTAAGGTAATATGGTGGCTACATCATCTTTACATTCATCGTTACAACTAATCAAGAACTGATCTCATTTCTAACCAATTTATGTCTTAGCATTAGATTCACTTATGACATTGTAGTTTCTAATTTGGGGGGTTGTTTTTGATTGGGTGGGTTTTGTTTTCCTTTTTTGTCTCTGTTTGTCTTCATTCTGGGAGTTTTGAAGTTTCGCCGCCTGTATCTTTTCCTACCCCAGTGTGGAGCACAACCCATTGTATTTCAAAAGGCCATAGGGTAATACTTGAAACAGGGCTACGTTCCAATGCCTGGTCTTTACAAAATCATGTGTCCAGTTCCTCTGTTTCTACATGAGATTCCTGTGGCTGGTATTAGCTACTTCATGCTTTCTGACCCAGAAGCACATAGGCTTCTAATTGCAACCCTTCTTATGAGCTCATTTCTAAAGTCCAAAGAAGTTCATCTATTTTTTTTTCCAGTTCAGTTGCATTTTAAGGTGAAAGTTAACAACATTACTAACCATTTTACCTACAAAACTGCAATTGCAAGTATTTCAAGTTAGTACTTTTTCTTTTCCATTGTTTTATGCCTCATATCTAAATCGTAAAGCAGGAGTGTGTCAAAGTATTAAATTACATTTTACAATTTGACCAAAAGTTGTTCCTCTCTCTTAAATGAAAATTCATACTCATAATATGTTAGTAATTAACTCACAGGAAGAAAACAACAAAATCAACAAAGGCTTAGAGTTTTTACGACCAAAGGAAAGGATTATGGGAAATGGGTGCCATCCAATTAAGTCACTTATTAAGAGGGAGCAATGATGGAGAAGCAAACAGCCAGGTTTGAAATGAGAGCAAGCCAGGATTACGGGAATAACAGACACACTGTCAGAGAACTGGAGGAGTGTCTCCAGCTAGTTCCAGAAGTGGCAGTGGGGCCAGGGAAGGAAATAATACGCTTATATGTCAAGTGATTGCTAAGAAAGCAGCTTTGACCCAAACTTGGGCTTGAACAAAGAACTGAGAGAGGCCATTGTTTTTCCCAAATCCAAGGAATTGTAACACTGGTCTCTGATCCCAGAGCTTAGCTTAAAGAAGCCAAAATCGTTATTCTGTCTCCATTTGTACTAAGTTCAGGATGGAGGTTCCTGTACTTTGTTGTCCTTGAAGAGACTCCCTCCCCGAGCCTCTCTAAGGTACAGGCAGAGACAGTTGATCCCTGGAGACTGCGGATGTGGGAGTGAGCCACCTCAGAGAAGCAGCCCTGGAAAAGAAGGAAGGAGCAAAGGCAGTCACAAGAAGAGGCACCTCTCGATCTGATGTCATCATTATAGTGACGACAGGAGCGGATGGAGTTAGCTCAGACTTTCATCCACTTCACGATGCCCCTCCACCAACCTGCATCAGACAGACAGAGGTGCTTCTGCAAAATGATAAATGCCACTGACTGAGTTCACAAATGCATGATAACTACTGTGCCTATCAGGCCGAGTACTAAGGATACCTAAGGAACGCCCATGGTAGGGGGTGTGTAACCACATGCTAGGCTTATTCTACCTTTGCCTTTCCGTCTGGGCTTCTTAGCATTGTTATCCGAATTACAATTCAGTTCATACCTTCCTTGAACAAACAGGAAAAATAAGCTTTGAGCACTGGCCTGCCAGTCTCATACAATTTGTTAAAGCCAAACTTCTATAATTCTAGTAGATAACCATTTTCCCACCATTAACACCAAAGTCACTGGCCTATGAAGCCAGACCGTTGGGAAAATGCTTACATTGTGAGTGAGTAGATTGTGAATGTCTTCATAAAAGTGGCCAACTTTAAGTTCCCTGCCCCTCTTCAAGCTTATACACACACACAGACACACAGACACATACACACACACACACACACACACACACACACACACACACATCAAGAGGTGTGGTCAACAAAGCAGAGAGCAGACACAAAATCTACTAGCACCTTGACCCTAAAATTCTTATCCTCCAAAACTGAGAAGTGGATTTTTGTTGTTTATAAATTATTCATTCTTAGTGTGATGCTGTCAGGTCTTTAAAGCATTCTTCCTTTTTTGTTCCTGGACCCGTCATTACAACCACTGCACAATATTTCCCATGTCTTTCGGATGAACAGTGGTTTGTGCTTTGAAAGAGACATGGCCCTATAACTTGCCTGGGGAAAAAAACAACAATTATGAATCAAAGTGGCTTGGAACACTTTGGAAAGGAACTTTAATTGTGGTGTGAATATCATCACATCTTTTTTACTTCCAACATGCGCATCTCCAGAGAAGCAGTGGCAGAAACATTGTTGATCTGGAGTCTCCGACTGCTTAGTTCCCTAACTTTGACTGACTCTGTTAAAGCCTAACTTGGATGTATATATAACTTGAGAAAGAAATATTTTTTAAATAAGTGTGTAAAACATTTGGGCATTATTTGTTACTATAGTTGGTCCTTCCCAGAGGATGTACACAAAATTTTAATGAGCATGCTATGTGGATTCTAGATGTACGTTATAGCTTCACATTTACCGTATTGATCTAATAATTATTAGAAGGAGTATTATTATTCTTTCATTTTGTTTTTGAGATAGATTCTTGCTATGTCATCCCAAGGCTAGCTGGCCTTGAACTCATGGAAATCTACCTGCCTCTGCCTCTCAAGATCTGGCGCTAATGATCATGACACCCAGTCTTTTTTGGGGGGTTTTGTTTTGCTTTATGTTGTTCTTTGTTTTTAATCCAAATTATTGTGATTTTTTAAGAGTACTTTTTATTGTGACTTTAAATTATAATAGTTTTGTGGGTTGTTTGTTTGAGACAGGGTCTCACTATATGCTGGTTATCCTGGAACTCATTGTGGAGGACAGGCTGGTCTTGAACTCACAAAGAACTGCCTGCCTCTACCTTGAGTGTACTGGGATTAAAGGCATGCACCACCATGCCTGGATAGCTTTCTATTCTTGCATCACCATCTAGTACATGCAAGAGATGTGTCCCATCCTAATGTCTTGACCTAGAACAGCATCTCTCCCCACGCTCCTCCTTCAATTAACGAGCCCAGGCTTCACCTTCAGCTGTAAAAGTTCACAATCAGGAAAGCGTGCAAGCCCTTTATAAGGTGTGTGTTCTGTGGCCATCGATGCCCACAAGGCAAAGAAGTGTTGAAGACCATGAGAGCCAGAATTACACAAGGCTTAGAACTCACAGGCCAGGCTCAGTCTTTGTGGTTTAAATTCCACTTTCAGGTGATAATCAAGATATCTGAAAATTAAAAGTATAAAGAAAAATTTAAAGACGCTTTTAACACTTCAAACATCTACATAAATACAGAATTATAATGAGTCTTCTGGAAGAAGTAAGTAGTTTTTAATTTACTGGCTGGTAGATTCTTCTTTTCATTTTAAATTTAAATTTTTTAGTTAAATTTAAATTTAGATGTTAAGAAAAATTAACAAAATTAAGGTTTCCTCTCATTTAAATGTACATGGTCAATTTTTTCTATTAATTTTCAAATTCTATTTACTTACTAATTTCTCTGGATATAGTGAACTTTATTGATATATGGGACAGTGTGGGGCCTCTTTCTTTCTTGGTTTCTGCAATGGAAATTGTGAGGGAAGGAGCTTGGGGGTGGGTTAAGTGGGAGCAGGGACTCCCCAGCCGCTGAGGATCTCTCTCTCTCTCTCTCTCTCTCTCTCTCTCTCTCTCTCTCTCTCTCTCTCTGTGTCTCTCTCTCTCTGTCTCTCCCCCCCCATTCTTGTCTAACCCAGGGCTTCCTACTCTTTGGAAGCCAAGGGAACCACAGGCCCTCCAATCCCTTGCTATAGCCAAATTGAACCATCTCACTGTGGCTCCTGATGACAATGACAGCCCCAGCGTCTGACGTAGAAGACTGAGTCATCACTGTTAAAGTCCCAAGAGACAAACTCCTAGAGCTCAGGGTGCCATTTAAGAAACCCTGACATTCCCAGCTTCACACCTTCTTTATATCATTGTATTTGTCAGCGTTCTGCAGATGGCAAGTCAGATCCGTGAACGATCACGCCAACGAGCTTCCTGCTCGGCTCTGGGATGACGTTGTTGTCTACAGCCTTGGAAGTGCCGGTGGATTTGGAGATGACGCTCTAGGCAGTCCCATGGCCATTGTCCCACCGTTTCCTAGAAGTATTGCCTATCTGCAGTCCTCCGGGTGGTGGCAATGGCATAGACTCTGCTCTTGTGTCCTTCCATGATGCCAAAGTTGTCCTGGAGGATGACAGCCAGAGCCCTAAGCAGTCGGTGGTGCAGGAGGCATTGCTAACAATCTTGCATGAGTGGTCATACTTCTCATGGTTCACACCCATTGCAAACATGGCGGCATCAGCAGAAGATGCAGAGATGGCAACTAAAAAAACACCGGAATCTGCAACATACTTAATAGCAGCAGCACCCCATTTGATGTTGGCAGGATCTCACTCCTTCGAGATTGACATAGCTGTTCTGTTAATGACAAATTTCCTGTTTTTCTCTGTGGTAGAAATCTCTGTGTAGAATCACACTGAAACATGTATAATGTGTACCTGATGTCAATGAAGGGCCCCTTGATGAGAACAATACCCACTTTGCCCAAGTTGAAGACATCCCTAGTGACTAGGCGCCAATACTACCAAATCTGTTCACTCTGAACTTGACCTTCATGTCTCAGAGGTGCGGCTGGCACTGCAGCTGTCTATGAAACAGGGAAGAGCTGATAGCTTTTTTTTTTTATTACTGTGTGTGTATGTGTTCATGCACATGTGTGCATGCATACCCACATATAAATAGGCATGCTTATGCTAACTTGAGTGTGTGGAAGTCAGGACACATCACTTTAAGGAGTCCATTCTTGCCCTCTACCTTGTTTAGGCAAAGCCTAATTCTTCGTGTTAGCTGCCCTGTGACCTCAGCAGTTCCGTCTCTCCCTTTCTCTCTCTAGGAAGGCTGTAATTACAGATGTGTGCCACTGCCTCCGGCTTTTCCATATGGGTTCCAGGGACTGAAGGTGGGTCACCATGTTTCCGCAGCAGGTGCTAGTCTCTCCTGAGCCATCTCACCTGTTCTAATAAACATTTAAATATATCTTGAACTTTAGAAACAACTGCAACAAATAAAAGTAGACTTTTACCAAGAGATGAATCTTCAATCACACTGAGTTCAGTTTTCCATCTGAATTGATGGGGGTTAGGGAGAGTTTGATGGTTTTTGCTCTTGATACCCACAATGCCCTGTGCCTAATACTCTGAAAGTTAAATATAATTACCCCCAACCTTGCCACTGTTAAGTGATTATGTGAAGAAGCTGCAGACATTTTGCCCAGTCTCTCTCTTTGCTTAACACCCCACCTGCCTCGGTGCACTGACCCGGACCTATTGTACATACCAGAAGGATTAATGAGGTTTTGAGGCCACACGGTTAGAGAGAAGCCATACTCAACAGAAACCTTTAATGCTGTTAATTCCAGATAAGGCTCTGAGCTACTGATGAAAAGCTGAGGAACCTAAAGACAAATGTAACTTTATTTTTTTTTCTCAAAAAGCTTTCCTAGAAAAGACAACCAAACAAACAAAGGTTAAAACTAAAAGAAATGTGTGCGAACAGGTTTAAACGGCATAGCAAGGCACTTAAAAGGCTAAACTCAGCTAGTGTTCGAGATGGGCCAGATATTACAGAAATAAGGAAGTAACTCTCCTGACAGAGGGAGTCAATGGTCAGATGGCCAGATCCCCAGAACACAAAGCAGAGACTGTTCTGGACAAATAGAGATCAATGGGTTTCTAGAGTGAGGCGATAAAGAAGATAAAGCCAATAGGTAGAGGTAAGAATCAAGTTCGTGTCTGTGAATAATGAAGAAGTAAATGACCCATCGTGAGTAGGGTGAAGGCTGCACCAGCAGAATTCTGAAGGTTACATTGGAATGGGCAGAGCTACAAATAACCAGGACGCTACAAAGAACAAGGAAGCCAGTCGAAGGATAGTTACAGTAACAATCTGCATGAACTTAGGCTTTCTTTTTTCTTTTCCTTTTCTTTTCTGTCCTTTTCTTTTCTTTTTTCTTTCTCTTTCTTTCTTTCTTTCTTTCTTTCTTTCTTTCTCTCTCTCTCTCTCTCTTTCTTTCTTTCTTTCTTTCTTTTTTTTGTTTGTTTTTTTGAGACAGGGTTTCTCTGTGTAGCCCTGGCTGTCCTGGAACTCACTTTGTAGACCAGGCTGACCTCGAACTAAGAGATCCACCTGCCTCTGCCTCCCAAGTGCTGGGATTAAAGGCGTGTGCCACCACCACCTGGCTTCTTTTCTTTTTTAAAAGATTTATTTATTTATTTTATATATAAGTACACTGTAGCTGTCTTTAGACACATCAGAAGAGGGCATCTGATCTCATTACGGATGGTTGTGAGCCACTATGTGGTTGCTGGGATTTGAACTCAGGACCTCTGGAAGAGCAGTTGGTGCCCTTAGCTATCAGGCTGAGCCATCTCTCCAGCCTGAACTTAGGCTTTCTTAATTGCAGAGACAAACAGCCCCTCTGTCTAACATATCGGAAGGAAAATAATGGGGAGGGTACTGGATGCTGGGGTCCAGACTCAAGCTATGCCACAGCAAGTCAAATCTCTAACTTTATAGCTCAAAACAACTATTTTAAGTTTTTCATCCTTTAAGGTCGGCGATTGCTAACAGCTATCTTCCCTTTGGTTTCTTGGGGATCAAGGAGCCAGAGAGTTCACATCCACTCGTAAGTTCCAAGCTATCTTCATTTATAGTTTGGTACATAAAGCCAATAGGTCCACTCAGTCATAGGATGCTGGGGAGGATGGGGGGACACATAGTGCCTTCTAGTAAATATAACTGCTTCTTCCATTGCCAAGGTAACAAAGGGACCACTGAACTACCTAGCCACGTGATTTAGAGAGCAATAAATTGTTCTAAAGCACTGTAATGTAAGATGTATTCCCTTGTACTCAAAAGAGAAACATCATGGGAGCTTATCTTTATTTCAGAATTATAGAAGGCTCAGATACAAGTAAAGATGATTATAAAGTAAATGCAAGTAAGAATAAAGTCTAGTCTCATAAATAAATACTAGCTCAACGTATATGGAGGGTGCCAAACCTTAGGCATCGCAATCTGTGTGGCCATTTGAAAGGCAAAGCTAACAGGATCGGATAAATACCATTGAGATCGGGAGCCCTGTGGCATTGTGGCTGTAGATAATTAGAGTAAACTGTAGCCCTAAAAGAATGCTAAGAGTGTAGATATTTAGAGTTCTCCTCACAAAAATGGTACCTGAGTGGCAATGCATTTGTTAGGTGCAACCATTCCATGATGTAAATATACTTTAAAATATAGCCGGGCGTTGGTGGCGCACGCCTTTAATCCCAGCACTTGGGAGGCAGAGGCAGGTGGATTTCTGAGTTCGAGGCCAGCCTAGTCTTCAGAGTGAGCTCCAGGACAGCCAGGACTACACAGAGAAACCCTGTCTTGAAAAAAAAAATATACTGTACCTGACAAATGCATGCAACTTCATAAGTGAATTTAAAATGTATCTGAAAAGTATCAAAGAAAGAAAAAGAGTGGCATAATTGTGCCCAGAGACTTATTAGATATTCTCTTGCAGTACTATAAGACAAGGCGTGTCCAACTCCAGGCAAACCGGCCCTGTGGTTCTTAAGTAGTCTCCATGCTGTGTCGATAGGGACAAAATTCCCTCAGGCTTTTCTTCGAAAGGAACTCATTTGTATCAAAGAATTAATAAGCCTCCTTAAGTATGTAACATGCAGCCTGAGAGTAATTGGACTCATTCGAGCCCGTGGATCCTTAAGATCTCTTCTTATTTAAAAGCACTTTGGAAGAGATGCTTTGTCAGAACAAGAACGAGGGAATAAAGGCAAATCCCCCTAGTGCGGAGGTATCAGAAGAAGAAAATCGCAGGAGGCTTTTTTATTTGCCTCATTCCTCTCCCTCCTTGGCATTAATTTTCATTGTGCTTTAGAGCCTCATAGCACAGTTGCTTTTGAGCTCCTCCTGGGATATATTTTTGAGAAATATTAAGGGTGTGCTTTCTAGCACTTCTGAAATATCAGCTCGGGGGGAAGCCATGTTGTTCTTCCACTAGCCAGGAGAGCCATCTCTGCTTGGTTTCATTACGTGTCTGCAGCTCCTTCACGGAGCCTTCCACACAGTCGATAGCAGATCGCCTCTCACCAACTTCACCACCAAGTCCAGGCTTTTCATCTCTTGGGATGAGTATTGAAATAATTCTTTAAGTAATTTTTTTTGCAGCCTTTCCTCATGCCCTCTTGTGATGATTAATGATGATTGTTGCACTGGTTAGTTTTTGTCGTCAGCTCGATGCTAACTGGGGATCATCTGGGAAGACAGAACTTTAACTGAGAGAATTTCTCCACCACACTGGCCTGTAGGCAAGTCCATGGCGGCATTTTTTTTTTTTTTAATTAATGATTGATGTGAGAGGGCCAAGCTCATGATGGATTGTGACACCTCTGGACAGGGTCCTCTGTTATCTGAGGACTTGCCACATGAGGCCCAGCCGTCTGAACAAGCCACGGGAAGCAAGCCAATAAGCAGTGTTCCTCCACATTCACTGCTTCAGTTCCCAGCTCCAGGTTCCTGCCCTGAGTTTCTGTTTGATTCTACTATACAATAGACCTGTAAGGCAAATAAATCCTTTTTTCCCTAAGTTGCTTTAGGTCAAATTTTTTTTTTTTTTTTTTGGTGTTTCGAGACAGGGTTTCTCTGTGTAGTCCTGGCTGTCCTGGAACTCACTCTGTAGACCAGGCTGGCCTCAAACTCAGAAATCCACCTGCCTCTGCCTCCTCCCAAGTGCTGGGATTAAAGGCATGCGCCACCACCACCCAGCAGGTCAATATTTTTTAATCACAGCAATAAAAATAGCAAGCTAGAACAATTGTTAGAAGAGTCAGAACATGGTCTCTATGGTGTGGATGGGAAATCTAGCTCTTGAAACGAGAGATGGAGATACATTTGCATGGTAAAAGGATACACAGGTTTGGAAGGGGAAAATATCATCTGTCCCTTGAATTGCCTATTTCTCTTCTTTCATGTGCTATCCTAATGAGCTGAGAAACAACACAAACACGCCTGGACTTGGACAAACACACTTAACATGGTGTTTCAGCTCTCTGGTGGGGGGTGGGGTGGGGGGGGAGTGGGGGAGTCATGCACAACCTTTGAGGGAAGCTTTATTTTACTCGTCTACAAAATCAGTAGTTTTCACATCCTATTGCAAAGGCTTCTTCCTGTTTCAGATGGTGAGAGCTTATGCAAGCCTGGGCACTGTCCATGGTTCCTCCAATTACAGTGAAATTCTGGTCATTGGAATTCAAAGATGGTACAATCTATTTTGGTTGAACCAGGGTTGTTACAACAGAATTCCTTGAATTTGAACTATTCAGTCACCTGAAAAGTTCTGCAATAAAGTAAGCTGTTGTGCATGTCTTCAGTTCTTCGCAGAGCCAGCATAACTTCTCAAAAGCTCCCTCTCCTTCAGTGGAGGCCAACTTACTTGGTGTTGGCAAGTCTTTGGAGGGATTCCATTGAAAGGTGTATCTTAGGAGGGGTGCAGGTAGACAGTATTAAAGATAAAGGGTCAGCTTCCAACCGAGGTAAGATTTGAATGCTAGAGTGATTCCATTTAGTTCTAAGTGAGGTGAGGCTAGGAAGTCTGAATTGTGAGGTGTCTGTATCGCAGTGCACACTGCCTTGCTCAGATGTTTGAGAATTTAGATCAGGGTGGATTTGTATCTGGCCAGAAACCTGTATTTCTTTTATGGCAAAGCATCTTACTTTACTTTGAGGAGTGATTCGTTTCCCTGTTTGTGCAGTCTTAGAGAACTGGAGTGTGTGTGTGTGTGTGTGTGTGTGTGTGTGTGTGTGTGTGTTAGATTGATATAGAGGATAGTCCAGTTAACATCTCAGGATGGAGAGAATCTACTGAGAATGCAGTAGATGTTCAGGCTGTTCAGTCCATGAGGCTGGATGTCTCTGTAGTCCCAATCTGGTGCTTGAGTCCTGGAGGTTTCCTGGACAGCTGTTGATCTTCAGTCTAAATTGGAATCCCAAAGAAGTATGTTCTAATATTGGTGAAGGGATATCTCAGCAGCAGAACAGATGAACTTGCCAGCGAGAATGAGGGCAAGCAGGAAAAAAGGAAAGCTTCCTTCTTCCATGTCCTTTGATCTGGGCTGCCATCAGAGGGCATGGCCCAGAATTAGAATAGCGCTTTCTGATTTGAATAATCTGATTAAGAAAATTCCTCCTCATGGGAAAGCCCAGGAGCTTGAGTTTTCATGTTTCCCAGATATAGTTAGGGTGACAATCAAGATTAGTTATCACAGCTATCACAGCTGTCAATCAAGATAATTCTATGGCTTTACCATCATTGAGGTTATTGTTAATTTTTTTCTTATTTTGTATTGTTTTGGAGACAGAGAAGTCTAATAAAGCGTTTGACACTTAGATTAGATTCCTTTCTGTAGTCATATGACAGAAGGTGTGATCGTTTGTATATGCTTGGCCCAGGGAGTGTGGTACTATTAGAAAGTGTAGCCCTGCTAGAGTAGGTGTGGCCTTGTTGGAGTAGGTGTGTCACTGTGGGTGTGGGCTTTAAGACCCTCATCCTAGCTGCCTGGAGGTGAGTCTTCTACTAGTAGCCTTCAGATGAAGATGTAGAACTCTCAGTTCTGCTTGCACTATGTCTGCCTAGATGCTGCCATATTCCCACCTTGATGATAATGGACTGAACCTCTGAACCTGTAAGCCAGCCCAATTAAATGTTGTCTTTTATAAGACTTGTCTTGGTCATGGTGTCTTTTCACAGCAGTAAAACCCTAACTAAGACAGAAGTGGAGATGAGAAAGGAGAGAAGAGTCTTTCTTTTAATAGGAACCAACTCCTGAAATACCAGCATTAATCTGCTCAACGGAGCAAGCCCTTGTGACCTAAACACATTTTAGAAGGTCCCAGCCTTTAATACTGTTGCTTCAAGAATTAAGTTTTTGCTGGATATGGTGGTACATGCCTTTAATCCCAACACTCTAGAGACAGAGCCAGGCAGTTCTCTGTGAGTTCAAGGCCAGCCTGTATAGTAAGTTCCAGGGCAACCAGAGCTACATAGTGAGATCCTACCTCAAAAAATCCAAAGCAAAGTAAACAAAAAAATAAAAAATAAAAAACCTCCAAAACAATGCAAACAGCAACAACAACAAAACCAAGAAAAATTAAGTTTCTAGCACATGCACTTTGGGGTACACATTGAAAGAATGGTACCCCCTGTCTTCCTCCAGCTCTTGAGGACTTCCTGATAATTATGGGTATAGAGTAAACTAAGGCCATAAAACTATCATGATGGATTCCTCTTTATTTATAGTGTAGAGCAGATTTTTAGAACATATTATTCTAAAACTTTATAGACTTACAGAAAAACACAAGACAAGAGCCAAGCACACCTTATAATCTCACTCCAAGCTCACACATGATGCTGAGGCAGAATAATTACAAAAACATGAGACTATCCCAGGCTGCAATATGAGAGGAGGGAGAGGAGAAGAAAGGGAAGGAAGAAGGAGAAATCCTAGAACTGTGTAAAAGTCAGCATGTATTCTTCACCCAAGTTAGAAATGTTAGTTCTTTCCAACTTCTCTTTCAATTGTGTCTCTCTATTTACCTGTCATGGTCTACCTACCTGTTGTTATTCTAAACCACGAGATAGTAAGATACAGACAGAAATCTCCTTTAGCTAAGTTAGTCTGTACTTCATTAAAAAAACAAACAAACAAACCAAGATCATTTTCTTACAAAATCGATTACTGATAAGCAATTAACATTCCTCTGCATACCCTTATGGGATCTAGAGACCATATTCAAATGGCCTCAGTGACAGCCTTTCATAACTGCCCTACTCCGCTCTCTCTGTGGTTCTTTAAAGAGACAGGACAGATCAACGGGACATCTTCCTTTCAAGAATGCTGGGCTGGCCCTGAAGCCAGGCGCTTTGGGAAAATGTGCCTACCTTAACACAAGGAAAGGCAAAGCACAAGAACGTGAAAAGAAGATGCTTGGAAATGCTGTCGGGCAGGAAGGCTGCGTGACTTTTGTCTGAGTCGCGGTCACCAATCACTTCCTGCATTTCAGGTTTTTCTTTGACTGTTTCTACATAAATTTCCCAAGTTTTTTATTTCCCACATCAGAGAGGAGATGGCCATCAGTAGATCATCGTAGCTCAAGAACACTGTGTGAGTGAGAACTGATGGGGAAGGTATAAAGGCTCGGAGGAGGCAAACGGAACATTGTAGGAGGCAAACGGAACAGTGTAGATGTTGCAAGATGAACAAGGCCCGGGACGTGACCCAGCATATCTCAAAGTGAAGCCCGAGAGATCCCTTTGTGTGATATGGGACACACCTTTAAGCAACATGAAATCACATGGTGAAGAAACCACCCACGTTTCCACTTCTGTAGGAGTTTTGTTATATTAAAGACAATTCAGCTTGTGTAAGCTTTGACACATTTCTAACTACTTTTTATTGCAATAAAGAAAGAAGACCTCTCTGCCTCTGGCTCTCCAGTAGGAATCAGTCTCTGTGAAGCAATTAGTAACATTGCTTCATTGTCACTGTGATCTTGAAAGGTGTTGTTGATTTTTGATGATAACACTGTTTCTCCTATGATGTGCTCCTTTAAGCAAAAGAAAAGGAATTGACAGAAAATCTTAGGCAAAGCACTTAACTGGAGCATATACATGTGGCAAAGACTAAGGGAGGTTCTATGCCAAATATCAAGGCCAGGAAACCCTGATCAAACCTGAATAAATCTCACCCTTGAATGTAAATGTGGAAGAAACGCATGCATAGACAAGGTCCAGACCTGTCACCTGTAATACTTAATTCTTCTGAACAGACTGAGTTATATCAGGTCACAGGGGTGTGGCCACCTGGTAAGAGTTGGCAAACTCCAGTGACATATCTCTAAGGAAACTGTTTACAAATTCTGAGCACCCTGACTGTTGGATTGCCAGAGTCAGGGCATTTCCCCTTTAGTTTCCTGGATGAGACAGGACTTGGGGATTCCCCATCCTTTCCAGATTGTTAGTCATATTCTTTTTGGTTTTACAAGAATAGACTAATCCTGTGAGATGCCAGGAAATTTACATACATCAATGTGTGCACTTTGGTATAAATAATGATAATAAAAAGTAAACTGTATGATCTCGATTAATTCAGAGTTCATCAGTGACTTGGGAATATCGTATTTGTTGACTTTGGAGTCAGTTTATGAGAATTGTATCTGCTGATGTATAAAACATTGATAGTGTTCAACAAGTATTTATTAAAGCAAAATATGTTCTAGGACCTGTATTAGGTATTACATAAATATATATATATATATATATATATATATATATATATATATATATATATATATATAAAGAAAAGGTTTGTCCTTCCTACAAAGAAACCAAGCATGAACTAGACTATGTTTATAAAACTTGTGATAGCTCATAAAGTGATTTCATTTTGAATTACTTATGGAAACACTGTGATTTGAGATATTGCTTTCCTCACTTTTCAGACAAGGAGACTAAAATGTGTCCAAGTTATAGGACCTGCCCAGGTTATAATAGCAGTATTACTCACCAACGAAAAGTCTCAGACCGAGGAATTCTTAGCATCTAAGATGAGTCCTTCTGGATGGCTTCCAGCACTTATGAAATAAGAGCTGGCAGGTTAGAGTTCCTGCTCTTCTCAAAGCCAGTGACCATGACATCAGCATCTACCCCATGCTGGGAGTGGAAAAGTAGGCCCCATTGTGGGTTTAGAAGACATTGAGACATTAGGGGCTCCTATGAACAACTTGATACCAGGTTGATGTCTCCGATGAAATTAATACATCCACTAATATATGAATTCTAAAAGTTGATTTAAGAAGAAACGGAAAACTTGAATTACCAATCCCAATTGAAGAAATTAAATTCAGTGCCAGGCAGGGTGTACATCCCTAGAATCTCAGTGGTTGGAAGGCTGAGGTAGGAGGTTTGTGAGTTTGAAGCAGGTTTGGGCTGTGAAGTAACTTCAAGTCCACCCTGGACCACACAGAAACAAACAAATAAATAATTTCATAATAAACAACAGTTCACAAAGAAACTTCATGTCTAGATGACTTTACTGATGAATACAGCTAAATATTTAAGGAAGCCATACAGGTCCTGTGCACATTTTTTTTCTAAGAAATAAAGAAGGGGAAACAGTTGTTTGAGGAGGCCATAATTCCTCTGATTCTAAAGCAGGCAACGCAATAATGACAAAATACAATCATGTAATATTATATCAGACCAAGCCAGGCGTGGTGGCACACGCCTGTAATCCCAGCACTTGGGAGGCAGAGGCAGGCAGATTTCTGAGTTCGAGGCCAGCCTGGTCTACAGAGTGAGTTCCAGGACAGCCAGGGCTACACAGAGAAACCCTTTTGAAAAACAAAAACATATATATATATATATATATATATGACCTAATGCTTTCAGTATGTCTTAAGCAGGGTATGTATTGCTGTGATAAAACACCATGGCCAAAGCAACTTGGAGAAGAAATGGTTTATTTTGTCTTACAGCTGGAGAGATGGCTCACTGGTTAAGACCACTAATTGGTCTTGTAGAGTACTTGCGTTCAATTCCCAGCACCCACATGACGGCTCGCAATGGCCCATAATTTCAGTTCCAGGTATCCAAAGCTCTTACACAGTTCACACACATACATGTAAGCAAAACACACATACATGTAAAATTAATGCCTTAAGATTTCTGAAGTTAGCCGGGCGGTGGTGGCGCACGCCTGTAATCCCAGCACTTGGGAGGCAGAGGCAGGCAGATTTCTGAGTTCGAGGACAGCCTGGTCTACAGAGAGAGTTCCAGGACAGCCAGGGCTATACAGAGAAACCCTGTCTCGAAAAAAACAAAATCCAAAAAACAAAAACAAAAAAACCCAAAAACAAAAACAAAAAAAGATTTCTGAAGCTATACCATTTGCATTGAACTGCATCAAACTATCAAAACACATTAAATACCAGGGGAAAAAAAGTTGTAAGAAGAGATTCACAGAACCTGTACACAGAAACTGCAAAATATTATTTATACAACCAAGGAAAATCTGAATAAAGAAAGATACTAGCATAGTGTATTAGAAAACAAAACCCACACACTCCAATGATGCCGTTTCCCTGCCAAGTTCACCTACAGACTCAAATCGTTCTCAAGCAAAACCATAGGAAATCTTTCTTTGAAAATCTGAAAGTTGTTTAGAGCAAATGTGGAAATTCAGGGGGTTGTTACTACGTAGGACGATTTGAGGAAATGGATTTGTAAGATCCAAGCTTGCAAGCTGTAATAACTGACTTAATATTGTCATTTTAATATTAATACTATTTTGATTTTTTTTTTTTTTTGGGTTTTCGAGACAGGGTTTCTCTGGGTTGTCCTGGCTGTCCTGGAACTCACTCTGTAGACCAGGCTGGCCTCGAACTCAGAAATCCGTCTGCCTCTGCCTCCCAAGTGCTGGGATTAAAGGCATGTGCCACCACGCCCGGCTTGATTTTTTTTTTTTTTTCTGAGATGGGGTTTTTCTGGTTAGCCTTGGATGCCCTGGTCACTCTGTAGACCAGGCTGGCCTCAGATTCAGAGATTCACCTGCCTTTGCCTCCTAAGTACTGGGATTAAAGGTATACACCACCACCGCCTAGCTAGTAACTGGCTTATAATAACAGTTTTGAGTGGGAACTGGGAAAGACACAGGAATATATCAATGAAACAAAATTGCCTGCCCGGGAATAGGTCCCCACACCTAACTATGAGAGCAACCTCCATTTTTCTTTCTTAACTTGCTTCTAGATTCATTGTATCTCTACACAGAGAAAAATAGAGTGAATGGATTTCAGTCAGACCAACATCAGAGAAAGAAAATAAAGCTTCTAGAATAAGTCATCTAACATATTCATGTCTTTGTAGTAGGCAAGGGTTTCTTAAGCAAAATCCTTGGCTCTCCAAACTTAAATTGGAAAATAATTATAATTTTTAATTCTGAAAATATGTAGAAATAATTAGAAGAATAAAAGGGAAGCCAGAGGGAGAAATGGGGTTGTAAATACAAAGACATAATAAAGGACTCATGTCGTGGTAAGCGAGGAGTAAGAGAGACTGAAAGACGGTGAGGGTAGACAGGGTAGTTGGTTAAGATATCCAAATGCCCACTTTGTGTGGGACGGGCTCAGCCTCAGGCACTTGGGAAATCAAAATCACCACAAAATGCCATCATTTCCCCCACCACAATGGCTCATCTAGTTTTTTTTAGACTTATATATTTATCATGTGCACAGCATCCTGCCTGCATGTACAATGGCATGCCAGAAAAAGGGCACCAGATCTCATTATAGATGGTTGTGAGCCACCATGTGGTTGCTGGGATTTGAACTTAGGACCTTTGGGAGAACAGTCAGTGTTCCTAACCTCTGAGCCAACTCTCCAGCCCCACAGCTATTTTTTTTTGAATAAACATATGGTATGTGTGCCTGGATGCATAGATGTGAGGATGTGTATCCACATTCGTACGCATGCATGTGGAGGACACAGGACAACTGCAGGTGGTGTTCTCAGCAATACTGTCTACCTCCTTAGAGGCAGGGCTCCTCATCTGACTTGAAGCTCACTGATTAGACTAGATTGCTGACCCAGGGGCACCAGAGATCTTTATGTCTCTGTCTTCCTAGTCTTGGAATTACATGTATATGCTACCATGGCCAGCATCTTACATGGGTGCTAGGGACAGAAATCAGGCCCTCACATGTATACTAAAGTGGTTTACTAACTGATCCACCCCTCCCCCCAGTTAATCTTCTAAAATCTGAGAATACACAACTAGGTCAGGTCCTGGAGGGTACAGACTGATGCCTTCAAGTTTGTCGTTTTGTTTTGTTATCCAAACACTCTCTTCAGAGGGGATTTAGAGGTGTGAGGATGCCATGGGACAAAGTTCTGCTACCAAAGTCTCATTTTTTTTTTCTGCCAAAGAGCAGAGCAGACGGATCTATAGCAGATACCACTATCCTCCAAGTTTCTATTGCACCATCACCACCTCACGGCCCTCTCAGCCAGTGTCATCCTCACCACCACCGATGAATCAGCACGGGGCTGCCCGAGGCATGTAGAACCACCCTCCATGTAAAGGTGGTTCTCACAGACGACTTCAGTACCCAGCTGTCGGCTGATGATAATACCTGACCAGCAACTCAGTAAACGTGAGTGGGGTCCTTTGTTCTTAAACGAGGGTGTACAAGACATGTCCCAGAACCTCATCCGCACACACACACAAAAAACCACTGATGAGGGTGTGGAACTGGAAAGCTCTGGAGGTTGATAAGAACAGTCCCTTTGGAAAGCGGTCTGGAAGCTTCTAACACGGGTGAATGTGTGTCCTATGGCTCAGTGCTTCCATAGGTAGCCATACACCCAACACATGTATACAGCAAAGGCACGTGTAAGATTATTTGGGCAGACCCAATGATAAAGGTTAGCGGATACCACAGAATAGTCCAAAAGTCTGGCACCAAGCAAGGGAGAAGTAAATTGCAGTCTATTTATATAAATAGACACTCCCAATGTATAAAAAACAACATGGCTAAAGTATACATACATACATACATACATACATACATACATACCACAGAATGAAAAAAAGCCAGATCCAAGGATAGAAAGAATATATGTTAATAGTAAGAGGGAACAGAAGAGTGCAGCTACAGGGTCATTCTGGCCGTGTGCCTAGAACAGGAAGTCCAACCCCCATCAAGATACCATCTCCAGCTTGGACTGCGGGAAACGTTCAGTAACGCGCACGTCTCATTGATCCAGCCAAGAGAGATGTTTCCATCCCACTTCCACAGCCCCCTTCTTACATTTGATTAGAGGAAGGAAGAAAAGATGAAAGGAACAAGGGGGAGATAAAAGGAGAGAGAGAGAGGGAGAGACGTAAGCAGTTGAACACGTCACGATTGTTAGTCTCTCGCGAGTCTTGTTTCTTCACTTTCCCTAGTAACACTGCGTTGTCTGATGAGCCTCAGTTTGCTCCTCCACAGTCCACTTCTAAGCTATAAGAGAAGTGAGAAAGGCATGAGAAAGACAGATCTTGTGGGATGTTTGGTAAAGGTGCCCAAACGCAAGGGACTTGGAACATGGAAGCCCAATATGTACAGGAGACACCAACCAACGTACTAGCATTAGGAACTTCTTGTGATCTTATGTGCATGGCCACTTTGGAAGCACCGATGCTGTGGGTTGGAGGACTGTGTGTGAGCAGCTACAGCGTTCTGGAGGGGCTCTCTTGAAAGGTTAGACGGAAGGACGCAGTCTGCGAGTTTCCCATGCAATGCCGTTTTTCAATTTCTTGGCTAAAATAAACAAATAAAGGGCCTGATTTTATTTGAGGAGACAGGTAGAGTCGACTCCGTTCCCCATCGAAGCCTGGCGTCATCACGGTGGTGTCTAGTTAGTTGTAAGCAGACTGCTGTATGCGTCTCCGGGAAATACCTTGAGAGAGAAAGTTTACCTGGGCACTGCAGCCAGTCCCTACTTCTTCATTCCTGAGTTCTGGCTTGTGGACAGGATGCCTGGTACCCTGTCATTCACTGAAACCACATGGCTGCTGACCTTAGTTGTAGAGTAGAGAGAGAGAGACAGACAAACAGAGACAGACAGACACAGAGAGAGACAGACAGACAGGTAGAGACAGAGATAGAGACAGAGAGACAGAGAGGTAGAGACAGAGAAAGAGACAGAAA
The DNA here is from genome assembly GCA_964023405.1 of Apodemus agrarius. Lineage (NCBI taxonomy): Eukaryota > Metazoa > Chordata > Mammalia > Rodentia > Muridae > Apodemus > Apodemus agrarius. Next base: position 167,323,692 of record OZ030005.1, read on the forward strand.
GAATGAAAAAAGAATGAAAGGAAGAAAGAAAGAAAGAGGAAGAAAGAAAGAGAGAGAAAGAAAGGAAGGAAGGAAGGAAGGAAGGAAGGAAGGAAGGAAGAAAGAAAGAAAGAAAGAAAGAAAGAAAGAAAGAAAAGCAAACACAGGGACGCTAAGAGAAAGCTTTCACATAGACCCCAGGCTGCCTGCCTTTAAACTTCTTTTCCTCAGGGGGAAAAAAAATGAAGCCTGTGTATTCACAGTTATTCGAATAATGTTAGTGCTAACTAACCTAGGCAAAAAGAAGAACATCCTGCCCAGATATTAAAACAGGTACAGAGAAAATGATGGCTTAAACCAAGTCATAAGAGCCATATAAGATGGGCCTAATAGCACATATTTGTTGACCCAGTACTGAGAAGCAGAGACAGGAGGATCGGAGGGGCTTTCTGGTCAGCCCACCAAGCCAAATAGGTGAGCTCTAGGGGCTCCAAGAAACACTGTCTCAAAAACAAACAAACAAACAAACCAAGGTGGAGATTCACTGGGGACGACACAGGACATTGAACGATGGCCTCTAGTATGTAGGCACATAAAGTATGTGCACTCACAGGTAAATACAATTATTTAAACTTAAACTAAGTCAAATACACTTAAACAATATTATAAAGACTCAAACTAACCTCTCCTGATTATCTTTGCTATCTTCTGTGGTTTATGTGCCCTTAAGATGACGTCCATCAGCCCTGTCTTCCCAGGAAATGGCTAGAAAAACTCAGAGCCTGGACATCCCTTCCAGACACCCCATTCCACCACTCGATGCTGCTGTCTTGAGGCTGGCCCTGGGAGGAACACTTGGTGGGGAATTTAGCAGACCCTACATAGCGGGGCCCTTTTCCCATCTATTTTCTCCTTCCTGCCTTTCTGTTTTTCTTTCCTCCAGAGGGCTTGCTGGTAAAGGTTTGTACCACAGCCGCACTGAACGGGGTACATGCCACTCCTTGTGAGTATTGTTCATAAGAGCAAAGCGCTGGAAGGTGGCCCACAGTCCGTCATCAGGGAGAGGGTTAAATAAACCTCCCGGACAGCCGCACACTGTTGGCTTCTGCAATCCTGGGAAGGAATGAGGAAGAGACTTGCAGAACAATGTAGGCACAGAGCAGTGCTAGGCAGGAAAAAAAAAAAAAAGCAACGAGGAAGAAGTCTTCCTTCGCAGAGTAAGCACTAAGCTGTGTTGTTCGGTATTGTTCTAGGAAGAAACGTCAAGCGCTGGGCAGGGCTGGTAAATGCCACCTGGGTAAGACAAATGGAGGGGAGTGTGAAGGGAAGCGTTGTGTTTTCCAGAGCAACAGGACACCCCACCTGCGCATGCACTGATGATCATCGCAGTCTGCCTTGGGAGGGAGGGGCTCAGGATGCAGAACACAGAGGAAAGAAGGAAAATGTTCTGAGTTCTCCAAAGGTTTGGCTGAGCTACATGAGGGGTTTTGATGTTGTTACTATCTCTTTTTACATAATTTGAAAATTACTGAGGGCCCACAAAATGACTTAGAGGCTGCAGGCTGGGTAAGCAAACCTGACTGCCGGAGCTCTACCCCAGGTCCCACGTGGTGGGAGGAGAGGGCTCCTGCAGGCCTGCTGGCTTCCCCGTGTACCTAGTGGCATGCAAAGTGCCCCCTCCAAATAAAAAAATCAATCAATCAATCAATCAATCAATCAATCAATCAATACATGTTATTTAAAGTATTTATTGGAGATTTAGAAATGAATTTTTGTTTTTGTTTTGGATTTGGTTTTTTTTTTCGAGACAGGGTTTCTCTGTGTAACTCCAGCTGTCCTGGAACTCACTCTGTAGTACAGGCTGGCCTCGATCTCAGAAATCTGCCTTCCTCTGCCTCCCAGAGTGCTGGGATTACAGGCGTGCGCCACCACCGCCCAGCTGAATTTCTAGACTTTAAAAACAAATAGGAAGGTGTGAGTCTAACCAAGGGGGTGTAATTGCGTAGAAGAATTGTGTCACATGACTCCTAAACAAAGCACGGTGGGCATCCCCCTGTGGCGTAGGTCTTAGAGCCGCAGGAACCACCAGGAAATCAAGTTTGTGGCTTAATAAAAGAAAAGCTTTGGGGAAGAGGGGCTGCCTCGGTGGGTAAAGTGCTTGCTGCTTCTGCATAGGACCTGAGTTCAAATCCCCCACAGCCACATTAAAAATCCAGACGTGGCAATGTCTATCTGTGGTTCCAGCACTGAGAATGGCCACACAGGAGCCTCCCCCCACCCCACCTCAGAAAATGTCAGTAAACAAGGACAGTCTGGCCAGAATGAGTCCTGTCAATAAGAATGTAGTTGTCGGCAAATGTTTAACTCAGGAAGTAACAGGAGAGGGCTCCTGTTCGCTCAACACCGGGCAACTCGAGTGGGACGTGTTCACCTGCCTACAACACACTGAATGCGCATGCGCAGAATGGTGCGTTTAAAAGGCCTCCGCAGTCTCTATCCAAAGCTGCTAATGCACCCGTCCTTCATTGAGAAAAACCAGCCTGCCCCCTGTCCCACCACTTCTGCAGGAAATCTACTTCAGACTGACCAAATAGTTGATTCAAAAAAAAAAAAAGTATGCAGAGAGAATGAAAGAGTCCAAGAAATGAGGTAACCCATGACTGAAATCACATCGCTCACTCGGGAGACTGAGGTGTTTGTTCGGATGTCTAATTGGGAGGCCCCTTTCGAGACATAGTGAGTCTGTACCTTTAAAAAAAAAAAAAAAAGAGTCACTTGGCACCATGCACCAAGGAGTAATGAATCAGGATGAGTTAGGCTGAATGGTCTCAATCGTCATCAAAGATGCTCACACAAATGAGAAAAATTCCTGGAGGAATGCACTGCAGCTGAGCCACTGGCTGACATCAGGGCTCATTGGTTGAACTGCAGGTTGCTGGATATCAAACCGCTTAACTTTCCTGCTTGTAGAAAACACGGAGGACAGAGAGTCAAGAAGGCTGTCACCAGGCAGCGGCCGTCCCCCATGTGGGGAACCGTGTAGAGCACCAAACCCAGACGCTTTCCCACGTAGAGGACCAAGATCAGTGGCAGCATAAAAGAGACTTTGAAAAATTAACAAGCCAGGCGTGGCGGCACACACCTGTGATCCCAGCCCTTGGGAGGTGCAGGCAGAAGGAGTCCAAGGTCACCTTCAGTGAGTTTGAGGCCACCTGGTGATACACAAGAGCTTACATCAAAAGAAGAAGCGTGACAAAAAAACATGGACAAGTGAAAGTATGTAAGAATGGACCTGTCAAGAGTCTCACATCCATTTGGCTATCCTCCATGGGTCCAGCTGACATGCACTGAAACCTGTGCCTGTGTGGGTGTGTTTCGTACTGTCCTCTGGTTAGGACCCACCCCAACCGGTGCTGGGAACAAGGCTGAAAGGGTTTGCATGAAGGCAGTGCACACAGATTCCCCCAGACTCTGAGTTATCACTGTGTCCTGCTAGCAATCCACAGAGACTCCCAGGCCAGCATGCAGGCATCAAGAAGGTGATAACTGGTGGGCTGGAGAGATGGCTCAGCGGTTAAGAGCACTGACTGCTCTTCCGAAGGCCCTGAGTTCAAATCCCAGCAACCACATGGTGGCTCACAACCATGTGTAATGAGATCTGATGCCCTCCTTTGGTGTGTCTGAAGACAGCTACAGTGTATTAAACATATAATAATAAATAAATCTTTGGGCTGGAGTGAGCAGAGATCCTGAGTTCAATTCCCAGCAACCACATGATGGCTCACAACCATCTATACAACTACAGTGTACTCATATACATAATTAAATAAATAAATCTTTTTTTTTAAAGATGATAACTGGAAAGTGAAGTCTCCGGACTGTTTTCAGCTTCATTACCCTGGCTGGCTGGCTAAAGTTATTGGGTGCACTTGAAATTGGAAGAAGCAGCAGGAAGCTTCTGAGGGAGTGTTGAGGCCTGCTCCGCTTAACATAACTGTGGCCATTTTGTATTCGGTCTCCATTTTGCTCATAAGGTGAGATTAAGTTCACAGCTATTACTCTAGCTGACACTAAAGGACGTTACTAATGAGCCCAAAAGTTACGGTTGAGTCACTTGTACCCTGTTACCGCAGTGTTCTGAAGCTCCTCCATCCACCGCCTGTCCACCACCCTCCTTACCTCACTCAGGACCAATCAGCTTACAGCTTGGCTGACATATCGATTCTTTGTCTAGTTAGCCGAAGATGTTGTACCACTTCTCTGCTTGCCTTCGAACTTTTGAACCTGGTTTTTCATATAAGAAGCCCTGAGGCTTCGTGCTCCATGGGTCTGGTGGATTGGTGCCACAATTAGGTTTTTCCTTTTTGAGGTTCTGGACGTCCAGTATTAAGGGGTACATTCAATAAACAATTCTTCTTGTTTAATTGAGACCAGTGTTTGTATGGTTTGGGGGCGATTCCAGACCCCCACAGTAGGAAATGGGGTACAGAGGGGTTGCTCTCTTTTCTCTACCACACAATATCTTCCTGGACAAAGTCGCTATTTCTTCCCCCCTTCTTCTTTCTACTGGGTAATTTCTGGTGAGGTTCTCTTCTCATCCCCCATGTCTCCCTCACCTGCTAGGGCACATTAAGAACTCAGCGGCACAGAGCTTCTGGCCTAGGCTTATGATAGCTAATGGGGAGACAGCAAAAGACTATGCATGACCCTGCTAGTAAACATGACAATGTTTTCCATTAGCAATCCTGCATCGCCGGTGTCCGGTTTGGAATACTTCTGTAGCAAACTCTGATCCCCCCCCCCCCAAGCATGTGAAGACCTCAGCCTGTGGAGCAAAGAACACATGCCTGGCAATAGGGCAGGAGAGAAATACATCACAACAAGCAGCCACAATGCTTTCATTGTCACTAGACTTGTCTGTACACATGTCCAGTGTGAGTGATAAATGACATTATCCTCATTGAATGAAGACACCCTGCCCAGTTTTCTAACATTTCAAAGCATAGCCTTATATCAGCTGTGGTGGCACGCATCTGTAATCCTAGCACTTGGGAGATAAGGGTGGAAGGATCAGGAGTTCAGGGTCATCCTTGGCTACATAGTGAGTTAGAGACCAGTCTGGGCTACAAGAAACACTGTCTCAAAAACAAACAAACAAACAAACAAACAAACAAAGTATTGAATTTGTACCAAATAGTATTGAATTTGTGTGTACCAAATTGTATTTCCCAGTCTAGTCCCACATAATTTGATATCCTTATTTTTAAGAGACACAGTCTTGCTAGTCAAGTCCTCAAACTTAAGATCTTCCCAGCTCAGCCTTTAGTGCTAGGACACACGCCTGTGGGGATGAGTCAATATTCTGCTACAACAGTGCCATTCTCTGCGTGGCACTCTGCCATCAACCAAAGTGAGGAATCAGAGAAAGATTTGACAGAAGAGGACATGCCCAACTCTCAGAAGAACAGAGAACAGAAAGACTTAAGAGGTGACTTAAGAGAGAACAGCTCAGAGAGGAGAGGAGGCACTTTTCCCTGAAGAGTTTTACAGAGAACAAGGTTGACCAGATATCCCATGAGTCAACATTAAAAAGGAAAATAGTGACAATAGGGAACGCCAGTTTCTTAGAAGAAGGAGGGAGTACCATTGCATGAGAGAAACTTATTGATGAAAATCAGCCAAGGGTTTCTCTGGATAAAATCTGAAAGACGTGGGAGTAAAAGGAAGGTGTTTCCGTGGATTATAGAAAGGCAACTCTAGCACTTCTCTCTCCTTGAATTCAGGTTCTTATGACAGGAAAGTGAACTTCCTCTTCCCGGCAGGGGTGTGCTGCACTCAAGGGAAGTGAATGGCCTGAATCAACTCTCATCCCATCTGACATCATTGGTGTCCGTGGAGATACAAAGATAGGAGAGATAGATAGAGACAGAGAGAACACACACACACACACACACACACACACACACATTAGTGAGCTCCAACTCTACAGGATATCGCTTGCCCTCACCATTTCTTTGTTGATTTAGGCTGAGAAATCCAAAACGTGAGATGCCAGCCACAGCAACAGTGAATTCAGGAGTTCGCTCCCCTGCTCTCATAAGATGGATCTGCTGTCAGCTTCAGCATAGCTCATTAAGGTCCCCAAGTGTCTCCCGAAAGTGGAGAGGGTGGGACCTTAAAGCCCGTGAGTCAAGCAAATCAGTGACCCAAGAGCAACTTTCCCATCAGAGCTCTGTGCTTAGTTCAGTGACCAGATATGGAGGTAGGCTTCTCGATTCAATCCCTGCTTCTCCTCCTCTTCCTTCCCCTTCCCGTCCTCCTCTCAACAGAGAACTTTGTACACAGTCCTGAACTGCCTTATGCCTAGGTTTGCCTACCAGAAAGACAAAGCTGAGGCATGCCTCTTGTTTGATTCTCTCAACTTCCACAAAACCCCAGGAGCCCCCAGGTCCCAGACCGTCTGAAACCTTAGCGCTAAGTAGCAGGTTCAGGGTCACCTCGGTAGCGGGCAGGGCAGGGACTGGAAGTAAGTTCTTCCCCTACAGAAGCAAAGGCTGTGAGGCAGAGGAGTTCCCTCCTCTCTGTTTCCTCACCTGGTTCCTATCTCCAGGGCAAGTTAGTTTTATAAATACAGTGGAGCACGGCTATGGCAGTCACTCCTACAAGACACTGGGAAGAGAAAACACAAAAACATGGCACACCACTACAGAACCCTGGTGTGCTTCATTGAGTCTTCTCTAAGTACATGCCTGGGATTTATAGATTAATTTTTACATATACGTGATCAAATTACACATACAGCTTTTAACTTTATTTTTTTTTTACACCATGGTACTAAAGGACTCTCTTAGTTTCCTTTCTGTAGACTGCATATGGCTACATGAAGTTCCTCCTCCTCCTCCTCCTCCTCCTCCTCCTCCTCCTCCTCTTCCTCCTCTTCCTCTTCCTCCTCCTCCTTGTAGAGTGAATCTTTTTCTTTTATTTAAAAATTTATTTTTTATTTATATGAGTACACTGCAGCTGTCTTCAGACACACACTAGAAGAGGGTATTAGATCCCATTACAGATGCTTGTGAGCCACTATGTGGTTGCTGGGATTTGAACTCAGGACCTCTCCAAGAGCAGCCAGTGCTCTTAACCTTTGAGCCATCTCTCCAGCCTGTGAATCTTTTTCTTGATAGTTTGCCCTCCTCAGGAAGTTTTATGCCCAGCTCTCCTCTGAGAACCCAGTAATCTTGAGTTCCTTCTCTCCTGACTTTGTGTTTTTTCTTTTGAGAGTTTGGAGGTGAGATCATTCATAGTATAATGTGCATGGTTAATAAAACTTAATCCACTGTCTTTTGAAGGGTTTTTAAAAAATGACTTTGAACCAAAAGAATGAGGCTCTATCTAATTGGGGGATTCTAGCGGTCAAGTAATCTGGACAAGGAGAATCCCCTGACAGCCAACTGCAGAGTAAACCCAACAATGCAAAAAGGGTACGGGGACTCAGTTACGACAGTGATATGCTAAGGAGATAAGAGTCTGCTTAAGTAAGAGTAAAAACAGAATAAGAATTTCATTTAGTGAAGTGTGTGGCCACACTAACCCAGATTCTCCAACTACACCCTGTAAGGTATTTGGCCTTGGGGACAGAATGGGCCCGCCCACCTACCCACCCTAGCCAAGCCTCCTTCTTAGCACTAATTACCTAATAATGGCCAGAAGGCAAGTCCCTAGGGGTGCATTTGTTAAGTTGTGCAAGAGGTGACCACGCCCACGCGCAAGGTGTACTACCAAGCCTGGGTCCCGGCAGATCCTGTCTGACCCTCGAGTCGGAAAATTAAATAATCCCGCAGGGAATATCAGAAATCATGTGGGGAAAATAAATCCCCAAAGCTGCTCTGAAGTCACACTGTGTGTTCCTTCTTGTGGCTCTGAGATCTGAGGCCCAAGGCAGAAACGCGTCCCATATCAAATCCCTTCGCACCAGGCCAGGGCTGTGCGTCCCCAAGGAGGCTGGTGGGGGATCGCAGTGGGTCAGAAGCTCTTCTGGTGGGAAGCCACCACCGGGAGCCCAGGGGAACCTGATCGCCCCACGCGCGCCACCCCGCCGGGACGCTCCGCCCTCGGCCTCGCTGGTTGGCCGGGGCGCTGCAGCGAGCGGCGGCGGGAGGAGCCGGGCGCGCCCGCCACGCAAAACCACCGCGCTCGGTCCCCAGCGGCGGTGGCAGCGCTGACAGCGTCCCCTACGCTGTGTCTACACTGTGCCCTGCATCCTGCATCCGCCGCGCTCCCCGACTCCTTGCAAACGCCAGCGCCTATCATGGGGAAGCCCGCGAGCTCGGGATGGGACTGGCGCCGCTTCCTACGGAATCACTGGCTGCTGCTCTCCACCGTGGCCGCCGTGGTACTAGGTGAGTGGCGCGCGGGGGCACTAGGCGCGTGCCCGAGGCCAGGCCGCGTGCGGGACCGGGTGGGCTCGGCGTGGCGTGCGCTGCCGGCGTTCCCCCGGGACTGGGCGCCCAAGCTCGGGATCAGCCCCGAGCGCTTTGGTTTCACGCCGGGGAACAATGTTCTTATCTCCCCCGCCCCCATATTGGTGCTCCGCAAGCAAGCTGCTGTCTCTGCTTTCTCCAAAATGATCAGAGGGGGCTTGAAAGGTGGACGGGGGTCCTTTGAAAACAAGCGGGGTTAAGCGGGGTTTAATTTGATCTTCATCCTTCATCCACATGCACACACCACCACCACCATCACCTTCGTGGCGGACCACGACTGTATGAGTTACTGTTCTCTGTCGGATTTAAAGAGACATCTGGGCCTGCGGGACGGTGGAGACCTTGGGAATGTTGGAGCAGGGGGTAGGTAGCTTCTGATAGGATACCTCTCCAGTCACATTCATGCCTCATATCTGAGCCAAACAGTTTTGGCTACTGAGGCCACCGGGAACCTGCGCTAGGAGAGCCCAGCCCCCTTCTTCCTCCTGGGCTACCTGCTCACCACGGTTTTTTTTTCCCCCTATTAAAAAGAATATAAGCCGCTTTTATTTGTTTTCACACTCGGGTGTGTTTAAGTGGCCCACGCCTGACATACCGCTGGGCCAGGACAAGGTTGGATGCCCCGGCCATTGCTCAGAGGTTTGAGTTATGTTTTCAGAATCTCATTTTCTGGCCAGGTTGTCTGTGTAACTTGAACTTGACCATGTAGTGGAGGGTGGGAACCCTGTGGGTCTTCACACCCCAGGTGGGCCGGCCCGGCAGGTAAGGGCAGGTGCACCTTGAGGGAAAGTGGATTCCCAGGCAGGCTCCACCCTCTGTCTGGAAACTGCAGCTGCCTCTGCTGGTAAGGGGACACTGGGGCAGCTCCTTCTCCCTGGGCATTGCACCTTACTCTGAGTCTGGAAGTCCTTGGTGTTGCCTGCTCCCCTCCAAGGTCTTCCCTGCCAAAAATAAAATGCCTTTGGACGTTGATAGAATCCTTGGGGTCATACGGGCTCCTCCAGAACCTTATGCAAAGGGAAGTCAGGCTTCTAGTAAATGAATAACATCCTCAGTGGCATTAACAGAGAGGATGTTGGTGGGAGGGAAGGAGGGCAAAAGAACCCACTAGTGTTCTCTTTCCCCAGTGTGGAGTGGTGTAGGACATTTTAGGGAAAGGTTTATTCGCGCATCACCACATCTAAATAACAGCTCCTACCAAGAGAGTGAATGGATTGAATGGATCGGAAGAGGTAGCCTTGCTTGTTTGCCCAATGATGGATACAGGATTTATTTTTTAAATCTGTTTTGAAAGCCTTGGAGGTGACCAAAGCTTGCAGCTCCTTCCCAGTTCTGTGTGTCTACAGAGCTCCCACGTGGTCACCAAGTGCTCCCCCCCCACCCCCAACCCCAGCAGTAGGCATGAGCGTGGACACCTCAGTTCACAGTTCACAGACCAGTTCGCTAGCGCCTGCTCCGGAAAGCAAGCCTAACAGTCGGTTACTGGCCTTTGGACCAGTTGTATAAGCAAAATCCTCAGGCCCAGAAAGGGTTTGTTTCCTCTTATGTTGCAGGCATGACCTGTGGTCTCAGGTGGACCTCTTTTCCTGATTTTAGTGTGGGTGAACCACAGGAACTTGATTCTGGTATTTAGTTTGAGCCATAAATTTGCCATTTAAAATGACCAATCAGTAAGTCCCTCTTGCTCCTCCTGAGGAGCCTGGGACAGACTCAGGCTGTTGCCACCTGGTATGAGAAGCCTGCTGCTTAGAACACCATCAGGCCGCTCAGGCAGGCACTGTGGGTCCTCCTCTCTGCCGCTCCGAGAACCTTTGCTCTGAGTGAAAGCTCGTAACTGCCTTTGCTCAGACATCACTGGCTAGCCTGTTTAACGAGCAATGGAATCCCAATCCCTTGTCCTGGGTGTCTGTCAGCCCATACTGGGTTGTGATGGTCAGTTTTTCTACAACTGCCATAACTGATCAAGCAAAATGACCAGAGCTCTCACAGAGCCTTCTTTTGTGAGGTTTTCTTGCATGGACACATTAAAAAAATAAAAAAAACAAAACAGAAATGTTAAATGACGTTAGTTCCTTAGTGAAATCTTCTGACTATATCTATGGAAATAATTGGCTCCCAAAATAAGTCAGCAGCCATGACTATGTAAAGTATTTTGGTTAGTGAAACTAAGAGCAAAGTCGCCCCACCACACACACACACACACACACACACACACACACTTACTTTTCTGAAACAGTCTCATATAGCTCAGGCTAGCCTCAAACTCACTATGTAGTTTAAGCTGACCTTAAACTCATGATCTTCCTGATTCTACACACAGGCTTGTACCACCTTGCCTGTGTGTGTGTGTGTGTGTGTGTGTGTGTGTGTGTGTGGTGTTTGCTTGAAGCCTCTGAGTTTCTGAGATATAGCTTGTGAAGGAAAGTATAATTAAAGATCACTTTCATTAGATGTGTAGTGTTAACTTGGATTTTAATAGCCAAGGAGAGACGCTTTGAGATAAATGTTTGACAAATCCTTATTTGCCAGGTTGGAATTAAATAGGACTGTCTTTGATAATTTCTGTGAAACCCTACAAAATTCTGAAAATCGTTCTTTTGACCGGGAGGATCATTTTAATTGGGTTCAGTGTAACTCCTGCAGACATTCCCAGATCCCACAGTGCAAGAGAATACGCAGAGTGCTAGTCAGGAGCCCTGGGCTTGAGTTCTGGTGCTGCTCTCTGGACAGGGACAGTGCTTAGTCTCAGGGGCCCTCAGTTCCTTCTTAAAATCTGGGGACATTTGTGACCAGAGTTGATTGTGTGGAAACGCCCAGTTTGTGCCAGCATATAATAAGGATCCAGCAAGTGCGACATTGGAGAAAATGTGAATTTAGATAGGAGAAAATGAATATTTTATTTTGGATTTGAGTCTCTGTTTTGACTACCATCTAGTTTATAATTCGAAGTTTATGGTGACCCAAGGGTTTTGATGGCATGCTTCATTAGCAAAGCCAATACCAGTCTCTGGAACATTCTCCAGCTTTAGAAGAGAGGACGGGAAGAGCTGATGACCTCGTTTTATCCCGGACTACCTCTCAACTTACTTAACAGGCAGAAAGTCAGCAGGAAGAAATGCTGTGTTCCTAGAGGGAATTATGTCCAAGCAGAATTCCTATGTGTGAGAATTCAGCCATTAAGCATAGAGAAGGTGACAGTATTGGGGAGAGACTTGCGGATTCCTCATCCTACTGACAACAGGAAGTATCATCTCTCCTCCAGGCTGTGTGTGTGGAGATATCTATAATGCCCAGCTTGGGGACTCTGGGAGAAGGCCACAGATACTGCTTGTACCATGGAGCTGTCAAAATTGTTCACTGAGATGCAGTTTCTATGAAGCTCTGAGGAAGCCCAAACTCTGTCTCTTATACAAACTCTAAGCTAATTCCTCCAAGTTCAGAGTAGCACCCTCACCCAGTCTTGCAGCTCCTGCCTTGGGTGGCTCTGGGTGTGCCTGACGGTGGTCGTTCAGAGAGGTGGGCTTTGCTTTCTGTTGTTCCATTTTCTGGCAATTCTTTGACGGCCCTGAGGACAGGAATCAGCCATGACTCCCATGATTCCAGACCCAGCTCTTTGTCTCACTGGCCTTGGTACAACAGGATTTAAGAGTGCCTGTCATAATGGCACATGCTTTTAATCCCAGCACTTAGGAGGCAGAGGCAGGTGGTTCTCTGTGAGGACAGCCTGGTCTACAGAGTGAGTTTGAGACCAGGTAGGGAACAAGTTCTGGGACATCCCGACTTCATGCATGCATAGCAGGGTGGGGTGGCGTGGGCTTGAAGGTGGAGATAGAGAGAACAGGACAGGGTGACAGGGTGAGCCAGGTTCATGATCAAGCAAGATAAAAAGACAGCCTCATCCAGGCAGCCTGCTGTGGAGGAGAAAGGGAATGAGGGCCATCCAGTTAATCCACCACGGCCTGGTGGAGTCTGGTCCAAGTGAGAACTGACTGTCTCTAGCAGGATCAAGAGTTCCAGAAAGAGATACAATGTGGAAATGCGGATGCAGAAGAGCCTCTGGGGCCTTCCAGTGACGCTAGTCAGCGACTAGCAGTGGACAAGTGAGTCTGGAGACAGGCTCGTGGGATGGAGTACTAGGTAGATCAGTCACATGGGGCTCAGGGAGAGATTAAAGCCTTGGGGACAGATGAGCCCATTTGACCCACCCGGGAGAAGAAAAGAGCCAGGGCCGAGGAGAGCAGGGGATAGTGACCGCAAACCTGAAGAGTTAAGAACCAAACAGTGGTGGGCGGTAGGCGAGGATGCTGTGCAGGGGTGGAGTGGAGGAGGGCGGGTAGCCTCATCTCCTCAGATTTTCTGTGGAGGCACTGGAGCATGAAAGGGCTGGGGAGAAAGTGGGGGTTTGTGTTAGAGCCAGAGAGCAGTTTCTTGTTTCATTTGGTCTGGTGGGGTTTTGAGTCTGCTTTAATTCCAACAGAAGCAATCTTAAAGATGTATTTATTTATTTATTATATGTAAGTACACTGTAGCTGTCATCAAGCACACACAAGACGAGGGCATCAGATCTCACTATGGATGGTTGTGAGGATGGTTGTGAGCCACCATGTGGTTGCTGGGATTTGAACTCAGGACCTTCGGAAGAACAGTCAGTGCTCTTAACCACTGAGCCATCTCTCTAGCTCTAAGAAGCAATCTTAGAAGTAGAGATGAGAGAGGGAAGGTAGGAGAGAGAGAGAGAGAAAGAGAGAGAGAGAGAGAGAGAGAGAGAGAGAGAGAGAGAGAATGAGAATATAAAGAGAAAACACATATGAATTATGCTGGTGTGCAATTGGACGAGGCCCCTGAGAGCTGGATGCTTGCCCACAGGGTAACAGGGTAGAGGGACCTGGTGAGGGCTTGCCCCGAGCAAGGCACAGGGTTGTATGTTTGCTTTCCCTCTTGATCTGCCTTTTCTGGTGGCAGAGCCTGGCTGGCTCTCACTCCTCTCCAGCTCCTGAGCTCATTTGAATCGTATGGCGGTGGGTGCTATTTGACTAGTCTAGTTAATAGTTAAGTCATTAGACATGGACCCGTCCATTTGGCGGCCATCGTGAAGCCTCTGCTATGGATAGAGTTGAGACAGCTGTCAAAGTGACCTTGCTTAGCAGCAGAGCGGAGTAAATCATTTGGGGCCTTAAAATAGCCTATAGCTGCTGCTATCCGGGGATGGAGAGGCCCTTGCTCTAGCACGTTATCCCGAACCTTCCGCTGTCTCCATCCTGAAACTTCATTCTTCAGCATATGACCCCGCACGCCTTCCTTTGAGGAATGCTCCTTCTGAGAGATACGAAGCAAAACGCCGTCCTCCCTGTTTTGCCTTTGGTAAGATCTAAGGCTTAATGTCGTCTTCAGACACATATGATCATAGAAGTGCGATGTGTGCTCCAATCCGTTTTATCTTTCCAACAAGCATATTTCCAGGAAACTGAGGCACGGACAGGAAGGAGACTTGCCCAAGGTCGCTGATCAAGGGCAGAGCTTTGATTACAACCCAGGCTGGTTGGCTGAGCAGACTCCGCTGCCGACCTCTATACTTTCCTACCATGTAAGGAGCCCAGTCCTGCTGGTACTTGTTTCCTCCTTCTGATTATTCTGCTTCCCCGTCAACCATAGGCCCTGATGGAGGACTCTGTGCTGCCCCTCTCTGTGCCCACAGCACCGTCTCATTGATTGGAAGGCTCTGTACATTTGTTGAATTGTTGAGTCATTTATGAGCCAGAATATTGGGACCCACAGACGTGATCCTTGTTTGTTAAATGAAGAAATGAGCACAGAGTGTACACCAGGTTCCATTTCTTCCATAAATTCTCTTCTGCCTGCTTCAGTTCCCTCTGGTCCACATAAGTAACTCGGTGTAATAATTAGTCTGCATAGACATCAGGCATGCTCATCTTTCCTTCTTAAAACTAGATTTCAGATCCCTGAAAGGTACTCCCATAGTACTTAGAAGGAACCCCCAAACAGAATGAGACCATTAAATAATGCTCTTAAAATCCACATGAAGAAAAAAATATATCTGATATACTTTCAGGGCCTTTGGTTCATGTCAGGGGGAAATGGTTTATATTAACTAAAAAAGCAAAGAAGATTCCATTCACATGCTAATTCATTTATAGGTAGTAGATTGTCTTACCTAATGCAGTGTCTGCTGAGAAAGAATTAGAAGCTCTGAAGTTGATTGTTGATGTCTGCCAAGGACTTAAGAGCTGGACACAGCAGTAGGTAGGCTACATCTTTGCCCCAGATTAGAAAACCTCTGAGGATTCTTCTAGTTTTAAGAACCTTCAGCTCTATGCCATGTAGATACCCCTCAGTTCACTGCTAGGAGCCAGAGGAACTCCTGTGTAGGACATTGAGGTTGTCCTGGGGAGTATTACAGGTAGATGTGATGACACTAATGTCCCATCAACTGTTCTGTGACTTAGAGGCTAGTTGTATGTGAGACTATTACCAGGGTAATGTCTATGTTGGTGTCAGATGATCCCAGCAGTGGTCAGGTCTAATAAATACACACATCTGGCCTTGACATATCTCTAGTTTAAAATGTTCCTAAAACACAGAATAGTCCAACTCAAAAATAAGAATATTATCTGATCTTTCTTTAAAGTGATAGGAAGAGTGTAGTTCTGCAAAATCACTCACTTTTGTGACATATAGTAGTAGATAATTTAATGTAACAAAAACAAAAAGGCATAATCTCTCATATGTAATAAAGGATTTATACCTTTTTTTTTTGGTTTGAGACAGGGTTTCTCTGTGGTCCTGGCTGTCCTGGAACACATTCTGTAGACCAGGCTGGCCTCAAACTCAGAAATTCGCCTGCCTCTGCCTCCCAAGTGCTGGGATTACAGGCGTGCACCACCACGCCCGGCTGGATTTATACTTTAAAAAATAATTTGAACTTGTAATGAACAATAGAACCCCTTCCGTTTATGTATTTCCAGTAACTGGAGAAAACAATTCTGGTCTAGAAGTATATTTTAGTTGTAATAGTATATTTAATCCAGAGCTTGCCAAAAATATAAAATTTGGAAAATAATGATTATTAAAATGGGTTTTATGTCATTTTTCGGGAAGCTTTGAGGTTGCTAGTATATTGGTTTCATTTTTGTAGATGGCTGTCTTAGTCAGGGTTTGTATTGTATTCCTGCATAAAACATCATGACCAAGAAGCAAGTTGGGGAGGAAAGGGTTTATTCAGCTTACACTTTCCACATTGCTGTTCATCACCAAAGGAAGTTAGGACTGGAACTCAAACAGGTCAGGAAGCAGGAGCTGATGCAGAAGCCATGGAGGGATGTTACTTACTGGCTTGCTTCCCCTGGTTTGTTTTCTTATAGAACCCAAGACTACGAGCCCACGCATGGCACCACCCACAATGGGCTAGGCCCTCCCCCCTTGATCACTAATTGAGAAAATGTCTAACAGCTGGGTCTCATGGAGGCATTTCCTCAAATGAGGCTCCTTTCTCTGTGCTAACTCCAGCTTGTGTCAAGTTGACACACAAAAACCAGCCAGTACAATGGCTAAGTACATATACAAGCACTTTGATGAGCTGATGAAGTACTGTTTATGTCTTTCTTTCCTTTCCTGGGGATCTAACTGTCTAGCATCTGTCCTCATCTATCCTCAATTCCTGCTTACACAGGTATCCAAGATGTTTAATCTAAGTTCACTTGAAGAGCTGAAACTAGACAATTGGGCTTTAGACTTCAAACTGTCCCTATAAAATAGAAGGGGAAAGACGCTACCATACTCTTTCTACAAAGCCAGCTCCATTATGCTAAACCAGAAAACACTAGAGACTACAAACCAGTTTCCCTGATTAACATATATATATATATATATATATATATACTGGTTTGTAATATATGTAATATATACCATATTATATATATATATATATGGTCTTGTAAACCAAATTCAAGAACACCATAACCACTTTGGCTTCTAATCCCAAGGATTAGAGATTTCTAACATGTGCAAAATCAGTGCCTATAATAATACATATATACTTAAGGACAAAAATCATGTAGCCATTTCAATTAATTCAGGGGAAAAAAACCCTTTGACAAACTTCAGCATCCCTTCATAATAAAGACCTTGAAGAAAGCAGGAGTGAAAGGAACACCCACTAATATAATAAAGGCTCTTACAGCAAACCGGTTCCAGCATTATACCAAGTGGGCGGGGAATGAGCATCTGCTTTAAATCTGAAATGGGACAAGGGTGCCTACTCTCTCATTCATTCATTTTAGCCTGCAAAGTCTTATCTAGAACAATCAGACAAGAGATAGAAATATAGGGGTAACAAATGTGAAATGAAGTGAAACTATCGTACTTACTGATGATGAGACCCTACAACTAAAACTCCCTGAAGACTCCCAGAAATGCTCAGAACCAAGAAGTACTTTGACAAAAGTCAAGCTTAAACAAACAACAAAAAAAAACAGTAGTGTCCCTACATACCAATAGTGAACTTGGCAAGAAGAACTCAGGAATGGAATCCTATGCACAACAGCTTCTTGAAAAACCTAGACTGCACCTCACCAAGGAGGTGAAAGATCTCTTCAATGGAGATGGAAAGACCTTCCATGCATATAGATTGGAATGTTACCAAAAACAATCTATAGATTCTCCACATATATGTATCTTTTAAAATTTTTTTATTCATTTATTTATTTATTCACTTTACAACCTGATTGCAATCCTCCTTCCTCCTCTCCTCCCAATCCTACTCTTACAAATCCCTCTCCCCATCACCCCCTCCCTTTCTCTTTAGCGAAGTAAAAGACCACTCCCCTTGGATACCACCCTACCCTGGGACATCTAGTCCCAACAGGACTAAGTCCATCCTCTCCCACTCAGGCCCAACCAGGCAGTCGAGTTAGTGGAAGGGAGGCCAGTGGCAGGCCTCAGAATCAGAGACAGTCCCCCCTCTACTTGTTAGGGGGTCCCATATGAAGACCAAGCTGCACATCTGCTACAGATATGTAGGAGGGTTGGGTCCAGCCCCTGCATGCTCTTTGGTTGGTGGCTCAGTCTCTGTGAGCCCCCACATGTTCAGGTTGGTCAACACTGCAGGTCTTCTCGTGTCCTTGACCCCTCCAGCTTGCTTACTTCTATCCCCCACTCTTCCCTAAGACTCCCCCAGCTCTGCCTGATGTTTGGCTCTGGGTCTGCATCTGTTTCCATCCGCTGCTGGATGAAGCCTCTCAGGAGACGGTTATGCCAGTTTCCTGACTGCAGCGTAGCAGAGTGTCATTAACATTGTTGTCGGGGGGGGGGGTGACTCTGTCCCATAGGATAGGTCTCAAGTTGGGCCAGTCGTTGGTTGGCCACACCCTCAGTCTCTGCTCCATCTTTATCCCTGCACATCTCGTAGGTGGGACACATTTTGGGTTGAAGGTTTTGTGGGTGGGTTGATGCCCGCTCCCCCACTGGAAGTCTTACCTGGCTGCAGGATGTGGCCACTTCAGTCTTTATATCCTCTGCTGGTAGGAATCTCAACTAAGGGTCACCCCCTTAGACAACCTGTAGCCTCCCCTGTCCCAGGTACCCAGCTAGCCCCAGAGATGGCCCCTACTGATTTCCATTCTTATTTCCAGTCCAATCGTAATGGCTGTCTTTGGAGAATGCTTTGAATATAATTTGCTAACAGTGAACGTATATTAAATATCTTGTTAAATGCTGTTTAGGCTAAAACACAGTGGTTTGTTGTTGTTTTAGACTTAATACAAGGGTAGAATCAAAGTTACCCACCTTTCAGAATTTTGAGCAATGGGCATAATAAATAGAAGAAACTACATAAGAAAACACGTTGTATAGAAAATTCTGCATGTTAATTCAGTGTCTGCTGATACTCAAAGAATAGGTAAGGTGGGTGAAAAGCCTAGGAAGATGCAAGAAGTGGATTAGGAATGAGCAATGAGCTATGGAGAGAGGGAGACAGAGACAGACAGAGAGAATATTACACACGCACGCTCCAACTCATACAGATAAAGTGCTCCAT
The DNA here is from genome assembly GCA_964023405.1 of Apodemus agrarius. Lineage (NCBI taxonomy): Eukaryota > Metazoa > Chordata > Mammalia > Rodentia > Muridae > Apodemus > Apodemus agrarius. Next base: position 167,342,199 of record OZ030005.1, read on the forward strand.
AGTAATTACTTGTGAGAAATTGTGATTACCTTTAGCTGAGACTGAAAATAGCTGACCCAGAGAGAAGCAATCGGCTGGCTGGGTGCCAGAGAAGCAGTGTTTGCCTAAGGAGCTGCAAATCTTCCCAGTGTCGCTGGAGACCTAGGGCCACTTCAACGGCAGGGACTCAAGCACTTAGAAGGAAATGTACTCGTTATAGACGTCATCCAGTGACCGTTTAACTCCCTGCAGTGGTATCTGTTAAAGCAGCGAATGCTTAAAATGGCCTTTTGTGTTTTACATGTTAAAAGTGCATCTAATAGGAGACAGCACTTGGAGACAGTTTCCATGAACCCACAATTTCCTTCAGAGCCCTGAGTTTAGCCGGGGGTGTGGCTGTGGAAGAAGGGCCTCTGTCGTCTTGAGCACCCTCGACAGTGACACCTCTGTTGCTGGAAAGGAAGTGTTTCTGTGACTCACTCCTTTCCAGAAATGCATTCCCCATGGACTGAGAGAGTACCTGCCCAGTGCCCTCCCATTCCCTCGGACAGGATCCATCCTTCCCAGACACTCCTGCGCACCCCAGAAGGAGTGGACCTTTGTCCCAGCTTACAGATGCTTCACGCAGCTTGTCATGAATGGTTCCACTCAGCCCAGTTGGCAAGTTTCACCAGAACCAGCTCTGAGGAATAAGGCCCTCCACCAGCCCTCTGCCTAGCCTGAGGCCATGGCTCCCAAGCCCCTTCTTTCTCCCAGAATCCCCAGGTACAGAGGCTTGACCCTGTTCATTACAGAGCTCTGTACATCCAGGAAGGGTCTTAAGACTACCTTCTTGTGATCTTGGCCTGCATGTTGGGGGTAAAATGGCGGCCTTGAGAGTGGAGCCAGAAAACCACCCCAGTCATAGCCCACAGTGTTTGTTCTTATAACTGTGCTGGGAGAGCCATCTGGGCTCAGTGTCGAGGTGCTTAAAACTATAGCACGGATTCAGTCAAGGGGAAAATCCTCAGGGGAGAGAGCTTCAGTGAGTCTATTTTTCTACTACTGTGCTACTGCTTGGAAGTTATGTAGTTACTTATAACTCAGCAAAGCTCTAAGCCAACAACGACCAAAGGTGCCCTCACCCGAAATGTCCACCTGCAGGAAGCCTGACCTTTTACTCTCCACACTCCTAGAAAATGGACCGATTTTGCTAAGTTTTGTTTTTGTTTTTGTTTTTTTTGTTGTTGTTGTTTTTGTTTTTTTGGATTTGGTTTTTTCAAGACAGGATTTCTCTGTATAGCCCTGGCTGTCCTGGAACTCACTCTGTAGACCAGGCTGGCCTCGAACTCAGAAATCCTCCTGCCTCTGCCTCCCAGAGTGCTGGGATTACAGGTGCGCGCCATCACCGCCCGGCTTTTGCTAAGTGTTTATGCATGTCTTGTACACTTATTTTCTGGACTGCTTAGCCACTGTGCTGTCTGATTTTGAGTGTCAACTTAACACAAGCTGGAGTTAGCACAGAGAAAGGAGCCTCCCTTGAGGAAATGCCTCCATGAGATCCAGTTGTTAGGCATTTTCTTGATTAGTGATTGAGGTGGGAGGGCCCATTGTGGGTGGTGCCATCCCTGGGCTGGTAGCAAGGCAGGGGAAGCAAGCTAGTAAGGAACATCCCTCCATGGCCTCTGCATCAGCTCCTGCTTCCTGACCTGCTTGAGTTCCAGTCCTGACTTCCTTTGGAGATGAACAGCATCACCAAACATTTGGTTAGTAAGTTGGAGGGGGGGGGGAGATCCAGTTTGTGAGGCCATCTCCCCTCTTTATATATACCCTTGTAGCCCTAATTTATATTCCCAACATCAATCCCTAGCCTACTCTGTGGCAGATGTCACTAATCAATGACAACACCTTTTACTTAGATGCTTTTAAACTGTGTTCCAGGCAGCCACTGTTAATCAAACAGAATTGGCGTATGGGAGGAAACGTGTAGTCTGTGGCTAGGAAAATCAATTCCTTTAGCAGCCAACGATGAAAGCAATTTCAATCGAACAAGAATGGATTTTTCAGGCAAGATGTCTGTGGTCTACTGCCTCAGCCTGTCCGTAGCAATGCACGTGCAAGTTATCACTCACGTGAGCCTGGTAAGGTAGGGCTGGAAGGATGCTCCAGCATTCCTTGACTTTGAAGAAATGGAGGTGGGGGGTGGGTCTTGGCAGAGCCACAGCTGCACTGTCTGTGAGCAGATGGGGTAGCGTCTCTGTGTAATGCTTGCAATTTCAAGGTCAGATAGAAGTTCAGAGTTCAGGGCCTTTTATTCTTCCATACCTGATTTTCAAATTGGATGGGACTGCTCTCTACCTGTCCTATTCTGTTCTCAGCTGCTGTCTCACACACACACACACACACACACACACACACACACACACATTCACAATTGGGTAAAAAAAAAAAGTTTAAATGAGAAAAAAGCTCTGCAAACTGATTAGCCCAAGTGTATAGGGCCCTGAGGTGCGTGTCAGATTATGGAAGAGAAGCAGGGTCAGCAGATATGTCTGAAAAAAGTGAAAGAGAGCAGTGGTTCTCACCCTGTGGGTCGAGACTACCTTGGGGGCGTCAAACGACCTTTCCATGGGGGTCACCTGAGACCATCTGCGTATCAGATATTTATACTGCAGTTTATAACAGTAGCAAAAATACAGTTATGATGTAGCAAATGAAAATAATTTTGTGGTTGGGGGTCACCACAACATGAGGAATTGTATGGAGGGGTTGCAGTGTTAGGAAGGTTGAGGACCACTGAAATAAAAGGAATAACTGCCAAGTGTAAGAGCCAATTCCTGCAGTAATAGATCAGGCTAAGACAGTGAGAATCCACACAGGGAAAAAGGGATTAGTCTTCTTTTAGTGTCCTAATCACCCTTTATAGACCCCTTCTCCCAACACTACCACCATAACAATGAGTTTCAGAGGGGACAGACCATATCCAGCCCATAGCAATAGACGCTGTTGCATTTCTCACCTCCGTCCTCCGAGGAGCTAGGAATGTTGTCTTTGATGAGCATGTCACTCAGATGACAGTAGTCTTGCATCTGCTTCATAAGAGACTCTCAATAATGTTTTGGGTGCATTCCAAAACCTTCTTTATCAATGAGTAAACCATGTAAGCTCTTAGTGAGTCTGTCCCATTAGTCCTTTATCACCACTAAGTAAGTAATAAAGCCTCAGTTCTAGTTTTCTAGGTCTGAATTTGAAGGGGAAAAAAGAGTCAAATTATTAACAGCTCCAACGCCATTTGGCAAGAGCTTAGCATGATCCTAGGATGTCAAGGATTCTAGGGCCGTGGATGGTGGCACTCAGTGATAAAGACCTATGCCATTATCTAGTGATATCTGCCACATGGTGGGATAGAACCATTCTGGTTGCTGGAGAATTGTGGACTAATTCTCCGACTTCCAATAACTCGCTTTCAACTTTGGGCTGGGGCAGAACCTTTTAAAAAGTGGCAAGGTTTAGCTGTTCCTGCTACACCTTAGAGTGAATTTACTCCCGGGCTCCCCTCCTCCGTCTTCTCCTAGTCCTCTCCTGCTTTCTCTCATTCTGGAGAAAGCATCTACGATAATAAGTTAACTTGCTGATCTGTGCTTCGGGTTACAGAGGACCTTGAGCAAACTGAGTTGGAGCCCTAGACTTAGTCACTCAAGCTGCCCGTTCTCAGCCTGTGGGTCTTGACCCCCTCAGAGGTCAAATATCCTGCATATCAGAAATTTACATTACAATAAGAAACTAGCAAATTTACATTTATAAAGTAGCAACAAAATAATTTTATGGTTGGGGGTTCCAACAACAAGAGGAATTGTATTAAAGATTCATAGTGTTAGGAAGGTTGAGAGAGGTGTTAAAGACTCCGAAAATTTGTTTTGTTTTGTTTTGTTTATTGGTAGAAGTTATTATCAAAAAGGAGATATAACAGCCTGGCTCCACTTCAGCTTCCTCTCCATGGATTTCTTTCTGGGTTTTATTTTTTTATTTCATTTTGTATGTATGTATGTATGTATTATGTATGTATGTATGTATGTATGCATGTATGTATTTATTTAATTTTGTTGTTTTGTTGTTGTTGAAACAGGGTTTCTCTGTGTAGCCCTGTCTCACTCTCTAGACCAGGCTGACCTTGAACTCAGAAATCCACCTGCCTCTGCCTCCCAAGTACTGGGATTAAAGGCTGGGCCACCACTGCCTGGCTGTTTGTTTTTTGAGGAGGGGAAGCTTTATTTGGAGATAGGGTCTCACTGTGTAGCCTTGACTTGAATTCGTTGTGCAATCCTGGGAATGACCTTCAACTCAGAGTATCTAATTCTGCCTCACTGTCCTGGGATTAAAGGCGTGTCTCACCACTCCTGATGGATTTGCTTCTTATACCCAGAGAATTCCTGAAGTTTCACTAGACTACAGAGATTCTGAGCTCTTGGAGTGATGGAGTCTGGAGTCCCAATGCCAGTTCAGGAACTTCAGAACCTGCAAAGTGTGTTCGTGTGTCCTCAGGAATATTGTTACTTACATTGAACATTAATATTTTCCAGTAATCCCCACTTCACTTGGTTTTTTTTTTGTTGTTGTTGTTTTGTTTTTTGTTTTACCTTGTTTAGAGTGGCCATGGTTATAGGGTCTGGTTGTTCTTTTTTAACCTCGTAAGTCAGTAGCCACATGACTATGCCCCGGGTCTAGAACTCTGGGGTTATGTAAGCAGTGTTCATTCCTTGACTCTTATAGTCACTTGGGTCCTGCTCAGGGCCTTGTGTGCTAAGGGAATGGGCTCACAGGTCACCATTTAAACTGGCCTGCCTGTGAAGATTACAGGGTATTTACTGATCGATTCCTCATCTAGCCTTTCAACTGGGGAGGGAGAAGGAGAGGGGGAGAAGGGGACCCTTTATCTTGACTTTAGGAAACACTACAAAATGCTTAAAGTACATCTTAACTCACTTGAAAGTAAAGGTTTCTGGGCTCCTGGTGGTAGTGGAGAAGAATCGAGTGCCAGCCTCACACAGGAGTGTGGGTGTACAGTCGGCTTGCTGGCTGCTTAGATCGGCGTGGGGAACAGAGTTCAAAGTGACACTTGGTTGTAAGTAGAGGTGAGAGAAGGCTGAGGAAGCTAGGGGGCCCCAGACACCTAGACTCAGACGGGAGCCCATCGGAGGGAGGAATCCCAGAATCGTGCCAGATCCAGAAAGTCCAGGCTGAGAGGTAGCTTCCTTTCCCTGAAGCCAGTCTGAACTTAGATTCCTCCTGAGTAAACTCTCCAGTAGGAGACAGGAATTAGGGTTTATTTACTGGCAGAGAGAAGGCTTCATACGATTATGTAATGAGCCAAGGTGTTTTCACAGCCCTTGCGAAATGAACTGCTCCCGGGAACGCCTGTTCCTCACACTTGAGGAAAACGTATGCCCTTCTAGCAGAGGACTCCAGAGCCTCTTGAAGACTTACAGGTGCCATTAGAGAGTAAATGTTTGCTGACTAGAGAAGAGAATGAAATGGGGCCACCAGGTGGACGAAGGAAAGTATTTTACCAGAATGTGAACAACACATTGTTAGGCTCGCCCTTAGATGAGCCAAACAGACCACTCTAAGAAGAGAGGAATAGAATAGAGTCAACCCTAGCCAGCAAACGCACAAGTTTAGAGTCCATGGCTCAGTTCGAGGTTAAATCTCCCAGGAACTAACCTAACCCTGCACTTCTCCTGCTGGTATGCTTGCAGAGGGGAGGGAGAGCCATTCGCCCCAAGCCAGGCCTATGAGCCAGTGGGATGCTCACTCTGGAGACGGGATTGCTGTTAGTTGACTTTTCCAAGCCAGTCCCACATTCACTTGAATCCAGGAGACTCTCTGGGGTCTCCAGAAGCCTCCACCTGCTACACTTCCTGGTGTAGGAACCAGGCCTTGGACCTTATGCCCCCAGCACCATAGTCATAGTCAGGGGCAAGCCAGACCACGAGTCAAGATTACTGCAGATCACATTGAAGAGACAACTCTGAGTCTGCCTGTCGTGGAAAATGGTAGAATTTGTACCCATGCCTGTTCCTGTGGCCCAGCTTTCGCCTAATGGCCTCTTCCTGGTTTACTTTGGTCATGACCAGGCTTGATGAGCACAAGGTGGATGAAGAAGTGGCTGCCTGGGTACCCGCATTAAGAAGCAATTGTATAATTCTAAGGCATCCTGGTTCAGTTCGGTGTAGCAGACCTACAGTGTGTGATGTTCTCTGCTGGGCGGTGGAGAACAGGGCTGGGCACACAGTGCTTTGGCTTCCAGTTTGGGACAGAGACTGTTCGGAGGGGGTAACTGATGCAAATAGGACTCAGTGAGACTCTGAATCTCAGGGCTGGGACGGTCTTCGTGGGGAAGGTAGCAGTTCAGGAATGGGAAGATGCCTTTAGGCAACGATAAGATAGAGCTTTTCCAGAGGAGAGCATCTTTGTGAACTAGGGCTGGGAACACGACACTGCAGAGCCCCTTGGTGAGATGGCAGGGAGTTTGTGTACAGTGAGGTTGGGAAGGACAGGAGGGCTGCATCCGTTGGCGAGAAGCTGATGTCATATTTACTCAGGTTCCACCAGACGGCGTCCCATCCGTAGGGTTATTACAGAGTTAGACATGGTTAAGGGAACTAGGAAGGCACAGGAGGGCCTAAGGACCAACGGATGTGGGATGCTATAATCTCCCTGGGACCTGAACAGGAGGCAGTGGTAACCGTTGTCTCAGATGGGCTGAGGCTATGGCAGAGAGACCACCATATTATAACAGGGCTTTTACAGGCCTCAAGAAAAAAAAAAAAAAAGCTGCTGCCAGAACCCTAGCAATGAAAGAAAGGAGAAAATAAACACCAACTCCTGGTTCTACCGTAAGATCCACAGCTCGTATTGCTTCTTGACTAATCCGGCCAAACCAGAGGGCGAGGAACCGTGCCTGGCTTTACTGGCCAACACCCAGAGCAGGGTAAAGAGGGGCAGAGAGTGAGCCTGCAAGGCAAGTGGAGACTGAGCCACACAGAAGCAGGAGACAGCAGGAGCCACACTGCAGCACTTCTCAGACTGTGTTCACCAAAAAGAAATAACCATTGGAAGGAAAAGGTCCTCGCGAGGGCCAGGAAGTCACTTCATCATACCGATGATAATTATAGTCCCTAGAGGCCACTGTGAGGGGTGAGTTCATAATGGCTTCCACACTAATGTACCTCAATACCACACGCCCCTCTCCGTCCCTTCACCTCTTGGCCCCTTATCTAAAAGGCCTGGCACCCACATCACCAGCCTCTCTTTATGGCATCCAGGGCATGTGGGCTTGAGCCAAGGAGTTACTCAGAGTACCAAAGACACGGAGACACTGTCGCCTTGCTTGCCCCCTGGAAGTGCCAGGAAATCCAGCTCCAACAGGTTTAAGCCAGTGAGAGAATTTGTGGCTCTTGCCACTTTAGGCATCCAAGGATTTAGCGCCTAACTTCAGGTGTAGCTGTATCCCAGGGACTCAAACCATCAGGGACACAGCTGGACCTGTTCTTTCCTTACTCGTCATCTGGGCATCTCTGAATTCCTGTGTCCGTTTTCGGTGAACACAAGACTTCCCTGGTTAACGAACTAGTTCCCAATATTTGGTGCTTTCTTGTCCCACTTTGCGCAAGTTAAGAGAAGGATTCTGATACCTGTAGATTCAAACAACACACCCAAGTCTCCCCTGAGGTTCCCTCAACCCTAAGGAGGCCGAACCCTTGTTCCTCAGCTAAGTCCTGAGACAAAAGGAATATGATGATCTGCTTGGCCAGAAGACATCACTCCTCCAGCCTGCCCTCGTCCCCCAAACTTCTCCAGTAGCTGTGGGGCTGGTGCACCCGGATCTGATGGAGAGTTAGGAGGTGCCGTTGTTGTTGTTGTTGTTGTTGTTGTTTTACAGTCCCCCTTTCACATGATGCATTAATTATATAGGATAATGGACTTTATTCCGGCAATTTAGTATGTGCACAACGTATGCTCTGTCCACATTGATCCCTATATCCCCTCCTCCTTCCATGGTTCCTTTCCTCCTCTTCCTTAGTACTTACTGTTTTCTTACATGTCTTTGATTTGGTTTTGTTCATTTTTGTCTAGATTCTACAGATGAAAGAACACACACACACACACACACACACACACACACATAACCCTTGTTTGAGTCTGGAACCTTGTGCTTAAGGTGATAATCTCCAGTTCTGTCTGTCTCTCTGTGGGGGGCATCATTGTTCTTTATAGCTCCACAGTGTGTAGATAGGTCGGATGTCCATCCATCCACTGACATGCACCTTGCTCAGCTGCATAATAGGATCATCAGAAATGTTGTCGTGATAATCGAGGGGATAGTTAAGTTTGACTCCTTCAGGTATATGCCAGGGAGTGGTGCCCCAGAGCAAGAGATTGCCCCACTTTCAGTTTTTTAAGGCCCTTATATTGATTTCCAGAGTAGCTGCACTGATTTACATTCCCAGCAACAGTGTAAGGGGTTGTTTTCTGTCTTAGGTTTCATTGTAGCATGTTTAGATATAGGTGCCATTATACTTTCTGTTTTCCTATTGATAGCCATTCTGACTAGAGTGAAGTAGAATTTTACTGTAGTTTTGATGTGCATTTTCTCTATAGCTAAATACTTTGGACACTTTTCCATATATTTATTAGTCATATGCATTTCTTTTGAGATGTATTCGACTCATTTGCCCATTTCTTGATTATATATCATTTGGATTTTTGGTATCTAATTATTTTAAGTTCAAAGTATTCTCTATCAGGTTAAATTTTCTTTTGTTCTTTACTCTCTGTCTTTGCTGTGGTAATTGTTGCTTTTGCTGTACAGAAGCTTTTTAATGTGGCGTGTTCTGATTGTCAACTGTTTTTATTATCTCCTTAGCTCTTAGAGTCCTTTTCAGGTAATCTTTCCTGGTGCTATGTCTTGAAGAGTTTCCCCTGTATTTTCCTCTCATCATTCCAAAGTTTCAGGCCTTACATTGAGATCTTTGATCCATTTTGGATTGATGTTTGCACAGGGTGAGAGGTGGATGTCTAGGTTTAATGGATGGCCAGCTTCCCCCCCCACCCCCCCCCCCGCACTACTTATTAAAGAAGCTGTCTTTTCTCCACCACGTTTTTAATACCTTTGTCAGGAATCACATGGCTGTAACTGCGTATGGTTATTTCTGAGTTGCCCATACCATTGGTCTACAAATCTGGTTGGAGCCAGTGCCGTGTCAGCCGTGTCACTGGGGCTCTGTAGTGTAAACTGGAATCAGGCACTGTGAATCATCCAGCCATGGGTTAACTCTCTTCACAGTCTTTTGTACTTGCACAGGAGTCTTAAGATTGCTTTGTTCTGTTTATGTGAAGAATGACATTGGGATTTTGCAGGGATTGTGTTGAATCTGCGCTTCATTCAACCATAGAGACATTTTTATGATATTAAATGTGCCAACACACAAATGTGGGAGTTCTTTTTCCATTTTTTAGTGTCTTCTTTGACTTCTTTCTTCTGTGTTTTAGTTTTTACCATAAAGGTCTTTCATCTTGGTTAAGTTTATTTCTAGATTTGTTTGTCCTGGTTATCCTGGAGTTCGTTATGTAGACCTTAGCCTGGAACTCAGAGATATCCTCCTGCTTCTGCCTCTCAAGTGTTGGGATTAAAAACATATGCCACTGTGCCTGGAGTTCTAGATTTTTTTAAGCTATTGTAAATGAATTTTCTCTCCTAATTAATTTTTTATGGAGTTTGCTATTGTTGTATAAGAAAACTGGGGGGTCTCATAAATAGGCAAACCCATGGATACTGAGTGATAATGTCAGCAAACGCCTTGACTTTCATCTTCTGTGTCCCTAGACTACTGCCTGGCAGTGACTAGAACACACCTGCAAGTTAAATTCAACTGAATTCATAATGTCAGAAAAGCCATTGGAGTTACTGTTTAGCTATTTTAACCACATCTTAATCTGCTTTCCAGAGACTAGGTAATTAGTAAAAAAGCTTCACGCTGGTTATTATCCGGGAGACTGCAAACTTCAAAGTTTAGGAGCTGCTTCCACAAGGCTGGTCTTGTTCTTTGGAAATTTCTGCAGAATTTCAAGGTAGCTTTGGCATCATACAGCTAGAAGGATGCTCATAAGAAACAGACCCAAACTAGTATTTATAATAAATTCACTCTTAAGACAGTTCATTAGCCCCTTAATCCATGAACAGATTAGTTCTTGAGTGCTGGGTTCTAATGGCTTAATGGCTTAATTGGGTCTTTAACTCCTCAGAACAGGGGTTAAAGGGACAAGAGTTTGGGTGGGATGTTAAAACTGTTGTAGCATGTAATTTGAACTTGACTAAATTTAGGCAGAAGCTATATCAAAGGTTGAGAGAGCATATAATAAAACATCCAGTCTATAATAACAAATGTCATAAACTAACATATAAACAAATTTGTCCCTTATAGTTCTAGAAGTACATTTGATATCTGGTGATGAACTCATTTTCTGGTTCATGGATGGCACCTTCTATCATGTTCTCTTATGGTAGAACGTGTGCCAAGGGCCAGCCTTGGCTTAGAGGTTCCTGAGAGAAGGGATATCTAGGAGCGTTGAAACAAATGACTTGAAGTCAAATCATTGGTCCAAGCCGATGGCCTGTGTTATGCTCAAGACAGTTTTTCAGACTGCTCTCTGTGTTCTGCTCTGCCCAAGACAACTTTCTCTTGCTGTCTGTGGATAGTTCATCTCTTGATAGCTCGTCTATTGCAGATCAAAAGCCCAGCTTTTTATTTATATATTAATTCAGTCATTACCCCAGATTCCCTCTTGAATATCCCATGAGTCAGCATCCCATGATCCTAGACCCTTGATTCTTGAAAGACAACAAATACAAGCACAGATAATACTAAACTAGGTGGGGGCTGGAGAGATGGCTCAGTGTTTAAGAGTACTGACTTCTCTTCTAGAGGTCCTGAGTTCAATTCCCAACAACCACATGGTGGCTTACAACCATCTATAATGGGATCTGGTGCTTTCTTCAGGTGTATCTGAAAATAGCGACACTGTACTCATAAAAACAAATAAATCTTTAAAAATCAAAAAATGAGCAAAAGCCGGGCGATGGTGGCGCATGCCTTTAATCTCAGCACTTGGGAGGCAGAGGCAGGCGGATTTCTGAGTTCGAGGCCAGCCTGGTCTACAGAGTGAGTTCCAGGACAGCCAGGGCTACACAGAGAAACCCTGTCTCGAAAAACAAAACAAAACAAAACAAAACAAAAAATGAACAAACAAAAAAGACAGCTGGGTGGGACCCCACCCTGAAATACCATTTCTACCACACCTGGACCTGGTCATAAACTCCCTCTGTCCAAGGCTGACCTTGAAGTCAGGAATCTACCTACCTTTGTAAGCATAAACAAACTTAGCTGAATGACCTGTGATCACCACATCCAACATTTCTTTATCTCCTTCCTTAGTATCTTTCTGACAAGCTGGTTCACAATACAGCTGCCTCTGTTCCTTTAGATCTGCAAAGCTCCTTATTATATAATTTATATTGCATCCTTGTATTTTGCATAGTCGAGAAATTACATATTTTTGGAACTCATGTTTTCAACATTCTTTCCCACAGCCTTAAGGGCTGTCTTGAAGGTCATAGCATTCTACCATTTGCTGAGACATTAGCTACACCCTTGCCAGACTCTGATTTTCATGGAGTCATTAACCTTGGCAGAGAAGGCATTCCTCAACCGAGGAACATGAAAATATGTACACTATTATACAAACAAGCCTTATGCCCACAGCATCCTTCAACACTCATGGAGGCCCACACCCTGCTGGCTCTGTTACAGGGGTAAGAACCACGTCACTCGATCCCTATGGCCAAGTAAGACTTGATAAAGGCGCAAGATCCAGGGCCTTCCTCAGAAGGACATTAATCCCAATCATGAGTATCTGCTCTAATTATCTGACCACCTTTCAAAGTCCTCACTGCTTTAGTCACATTGGTGATTAGCTTCTCAACACACCATATTTGTAGGAGCAAAAACATATAAGTCATATCAGAGGAGGAGAAAAAGTAAGCAATGACCACAATGGAAGTTTAACTCTGAATATTTCCACATGTTAAAAAATGTTATAGCTAGAAAAATTCTACATATTAAAAAAATACTATAATACCAATATGACTGTTGTGGAAAGTATGAATGCCTTCCCCTAGGAATAAAGAATAAGACAAAGATATATATTCCCACATCTATTCAGCATCTCAGTGGAAACCTTAGACAGTGCCATAGGGCAAGAAAAAGAAATGCAAGGCATAGACAAATGGACAGACACACACATGGGAGGGGAACAGAGACACAGATAGAGCCAGAGCCAGGTAGACAGGTAGTCCTTACTCATAGATGGCACAATTTTCTATGGAGGAAAACTAAAAAAAAAAAATAAATATTATTAGCAAGTTTGCTGGTTGTGAGGCCACCATACGAATAAAATACTGTTATGTCTATATTGTAATAATATACAACTAGACACAGAAAGTTTTAGATAGATTACCTACCCAAAGTGAAAGATTAGTCACACAGCTGACTCTAGAAATTTCCACATGTTAAAAGTACCATGCAGCCAATATGCTATCTTTTGTGGAATCAGGACCATTCAGTTGAACAATGCAAAGCATTGATGAAAGAAGTCAAGGAGTCTTTGAGGAGACCCACACTGGCTCATGGGCTGGATGACTCAAAACAGTTAAAGAGTCTGTTTTTCCATAACTGATTTAATACAATTTTCATAGAAACATCACCAGAACTTTTCTCAGATCAGATAAACTGGAGCTGATAGTTATGCCAAAGTCAAAGGAGTGAGACCTAAATTTTTCTGGAAAATAGGAAGAAAATTGGGGGAATCAACTGTTACTCTAACACAGTTACACTAGTATAACAATAATGAAAGGCCAGACACAGATCAATGAAGCAGAAAAGTGATTCCAGAAATAAACTCACAAAAAATGTGCCCAGCTGATACTTGACAAAGGTATATTCAAAGAAGAAAGGACATTTTCAATATAGGTGATACTAGAATAACTGGATATTATAGGTTCCAAAAAAGACCCTTGACCCAAACATTACATTTTGAAATAATAATAGTAAACTAATAACCCACCAAGTCCAAATGGATCACCAATATAAAGAACAAGAACAAAATATAAAATGTTAAAAACAAGAGAAAAATGTTCATAGCTTGAAGTTTGGCAGAGACTTAAACACAAAAGCATAATTCCTAAAAGAAAAATGATGTTTCGCTTTAAAAAAAAAAAAAGGTTTCTTAATGAAAGACAAAAATGAGCAAAAAACTGTAGCAGACAACAATCATTGCAGGTCACCTATCTAAGAACTTTAAAATGCAATAGTAAGCAAACAAGCTACCCAACTTCCAAGCAGAGACACTTTACCACAGTGCATGTAACAGAGACAAAGAAAGTCATAAAAAGATGTTTAGTATCAGATCTACCAGGAAAATGAAAAAAATACAACCTTAAGATCCCACCAAATACTAGGATGTTGAATATAAAACACAAAGCACGAAGTGCTGCTGAGGAAGAGAAGCAAGGAGAATTACACATGGCTAGGGCCACCCTGAAAGCACTTCAGTGGGTTCTTATAAACTTAAACTTGCTCATACTGTACCCTGAATCTACTCTTAGATACAGATCCTAGAGAAAGAAATATGTATGGTCATATCCAAACCCGAACATAAATGTTGACAGGCAGTCATAGTCCTAATTACTTAAAATCAAAAACTACTGCAATGTCCTTCAATGAATAGATGAATAAGCAAATTATAGTCTAGATGATTCCATCTGTGTGATATACTCAAAGAGACAAAACCATCATGGAGAACAAAAGCCACATTCCCTGAAGTTCCCTGAGCAACATGCAGATAGCTACGATTCTCTTTTTTCCTACTAATTATTTATTGCTTACATACACTTAAGGAGAGACCTTGTGAACTGGGTACATTCTGAGCTTCTTAAATCTCTATAAATTTTGTACTCTTTCTGTGCTTCATACATTTCTTTAGCTTCCTGAGCATTTTTAATTAATTAATTAATTGTTGTTGTAGTAGTCAGGGTTTCTCTGTGTAGCCCCAGCTGTCCTGGAACTTTTTCTGTAGAGAAGACTGGCTTCAAATCCAGAGATCTGCTGTCTATGCCTCCAAAGCACTGGTATCAAAGGTGTGCGCCATCACCATCTGTCTAGCTTCCTGAATTTTATTTTCCTCTTTCTAGGAGGAAATGTTTCAATTTGGATAAAATAGCTATCACAAAGAGGTTGACAAGGCTTTTCAAACACACACATATGAGTTTCTAGTACTTGACATGGTGATCAGAAAGAGCAATAGGAAAGGGCCCAGTGCCATGGACTAAGGTTGGAGGAGAGAGCCAAGATGCTACCCTGTGTATGTAGAAACTCACTAACTTCTGGGATCTAGGACAGATGATCAAGGAAGTGCCATTTCCGGGAGCAATGGGAAGGTTCTACTGTGTCACAGCAGACATCTTTGCTTAGAGTCTACGGTGAAGTGGACCTCGGCACTTTCCAATGTCATGTCAGGGGCTTCTGTCAGATAAAGGAGCCATCAGGATCTGCTGGGTTGCTCTGCTTGCTTTCCAGCATGGGTTCCTGCCTTCCCTGAAGAGAAGAATCAACATGACAGGAAAGACACAGAATGGGGAGGTTTCTGTCTCCATGTCAACATCTGGTGCTCGGCCCATCTCAGGGTCAGGTGCCATTCCTTCCTGACCTGTGGCATGATGAAGATGCAGGAGACTGCCTTTTACCTTCTGCCCAAAGCAGGGAGACAAAAGTTTAGTAGAGGTTGGGCCTGATGGTGTGTGTCAACCTTACACCATGTTTGCCTGATTTACTGCCTGCCTTGGGGTCTTTGGCATCTTTCTTCCTGTTCCTTCCACGAATGTTTGGTAGTCTCAAGACCATTGTGAGTCCAGTTGAAATAAGCAGAAGCTGATTTTCTTCCTCCTCTCAATGGAAAATTTTGTTCTGCCATCCACTGGGACTGTGTCTTTAGGCCTCATAATTTACACCCAAAAATATCTCTAAAATTTGAATGGTTTTCTGGGAAGTAGGAATAAGAGTGAAAGATCTGTACGTTCTAAGATCTGAATAGGGGACAACATTGGCTGCAAAGGGCTTCTTACGTGCGTTTTCTCCTTCAGTTCTCATCTCTCCTGAATAACTTTGTTGAGGTGTTCAGTTGAAAGCACCCAAAAGCAAAAGGATTAATGACAACGCTAAGTGATAGAGATTGAATTAAGACCCAGATTCTTGAATCCTTTCCCCATTAGCTGATTGTATTTGTACAAGGGAAGACAGTATTGGGGAAAGTACCATTCTGTTTACTCATGCTGTTACTGTTGCTTTCTGTTGCTATTCAATCACAGCAAACACTGACCGAGACCCCCTGGGCTGAGTCTTGCCTTCAATGTATCATTTCGTGCTCACAATGGCCAGGCGGTTCCTTTAACTGGTAAGGATGCTGTAGCTCCTGGTAAGGATGCTACAGCTCACCAAGTAAGCTAAGTAGCTTACTGTCACACTACTAGAAACTGAAAGAGAGGATTCTGCTCAAGGGACCAGTTACTTCCGGGTCCTTTGCAAGAAATCAGGGAGGATGAAAAAGAGACTCAGTAGCACTGGCTGCTCTTGCAGGGAATCCAAGTTTGTTGTTAACATCTACCATGGCAGCTCATAACTCCAATTGTAGGGGATCCAGCACCCTCTTTCTGGCTTCTGTGGGCTCCATACATTCAGGTAAAACACTCATAGACATGAAACGAGATAAATCAGACCCACTAAGGCTGTAAACCATGTAGGGACCAGGTTCTTAGAGCCTCCTCAAAGTTTAGTGAAATGTACCAAGTCTGGCATGGTCTTGGTGTGGACAGAATGACATGGTTCCTGCCCCTGTGCCTTGGCCGGCAGGCATGGGCCTTCATGAGTGTTGATGGCTGCTGTGGGCTTAAGGTTTGTTTGTATAATAGTGTACATATTTTCATGTTCCTCCAAGGAATGTCCTTCCTTTTAACATTAATGGCTCCATGATAACCAGAGACAGCATGAGTCTGGGAGGTGAAGGTGTGGCTAACTGATAAACACTGTGACCTTCAGGACAGCCCTTAAGGCTGTGAAAAAGAACTCTAAAAACATGAGTTCAAAAAATATATAATTTCTCAACTGTAAGACCCCAACCTTCTGTCAGTGGTACTTACTTCGAGACACCAAGATGCAGATCAATGCAAGAGCAAGAGTTTTATTGTCCAGCACAGCTGGGTCAACCTTCAATTAGTCCCTCAAGGTGAATGACTAGAAGGTGACCCCAAATGGCTATTACAAGCAGTTTTTATACTTTTTAGGGGCACGGGTTACATCAGCAAGGTTACAGTTCAAACTTATTGGCTAAGCATATTGACTTGTACATCTATTGGTTAACAAGCAGGGTACGCATTGGAACTCTACTTGAACTTTCCAGAGGGTCAGGTGACTGTCAGTACATAACTGAGAATTTATTTTACTTAAGAATGTTCCTGTGGGTGGAGAATGGAACTTAGCCTAGCCTAGACCCCAGGTGGGAGGGGGAAAACTGTAAGGAGGGTATGGAACTGGAAGACCCCTTAGGGTCCCTCACCATATGCAAAAATACAAGGATGCAATATGAATTGTATAGGGAGCTTCACAGAACAGAGGCAGCTACACTTTGAGCCCACTTGTCGGAAAGATAGAAAGACTGGCAGATAAAAAATTTAGGCAGATTCCTGAGTTCAAGGTCAACCTGGGACAGAGAGGAATTTAGATCCAGGCCTGGACAGGATAGGAATTCCAGGGAAGAGTCCCACCCAGCTATCTTATTGTGTGCGCTTGTGCTTGCTGTCTCTTTCTAAGAGTCAAGCGGCTAAGGATTTGTGGGGTGGTCTAGAGGGGACCTTGAATTAAGAGCTGAATTGATGTGTAAATAAAAACCTGGACTTTTGTTCTGCATGAGATGAGCTAGCAGAAAGCAATAGCGGTTCTTTTTTAGAATTATTTTCTAGCGAGAGCTGAGCTGTCTAGAGACCTGGAGAGTGAACCCAGTTCCTTTAGAATTTTTTCTAACAGGATTTCTAGTCAGAAATCCTAAGAATTACTTAGAGAGCTGACTCAACTCTTTTAGAATGTCTTCTAGCGACTACCAGAGAAGGCTGTCTGAAGAGCGACCATAGCTCTTTTAGAAATTTGAGGGGTGGGTGGGTGGTGCTTTCTGATTTTGATTGGAAAATCAAAGAATTGCTTTTAGAATTTTTCCAACGGGATTTCTGACTTGGTTGGAAGATCCAAGATTTTTTTTTATAGCAGCTTTTCTGACATTGGTCAGAAAACCCATGAGCTATCCAGAGAGCTTTTAGGATTTTTTACTAGCTGAGAGAACAGAAAGTTTGCTGTCTCAATCAGAGAAATTTTAGAATAGCAAGAAAAAGCTGTGTAGAGCAGAGCAGAACACAGAATGAGAGCAGTCTGGAAAGCCGTCTCAGCAGAACATGGGCCGCCATCTTGGACCCATGATTTGAATTCAAACCATTTGTTTGCACTGCTCCCAGACACCTCCTCTCAGAACCCATATCTAGCCGAGGTTGGCAGAAATGGTTGCAAGAAACAGGTCATTCTTTCCTTAACGGCAAATGAATTTTTTTTTAGGTCATTTGTTTTCATTGTTCTTTTTTTCTTTTTATCCAGTGCTTTGCAGTTAGCATTTTTTTCTTACAATAATCATGGATGTCAATTGGTTGGTTTGGTTGACTTTTATACTCTGTAAGTGAAAATGAGTCATTAACACTACCCTGGCAGGTTATGAACCACAATCCGTAATCACGACTTTTCTTAAATGGATGAGTCTCCTTTAAGCTGTTAATAAACACGTCTGGCTTCAACTAGGGTTTCAAACTATTATTTCCAGATGGCGAGACTTTCAGATCTGATAAGCTCTCTTACATCCTACCAAGTGGAACAAAATGCCACCGCTTTGGCAATCATTGTGCCGTTAATATGATGATGAGGATAAACAGGCTTCCTTATGTTGCCGACGGACCTCCCACCCCAGGAAAAGCCATCGGATTGTTAAGCAATCAAAATTAAATGGATTGCATTCAGTATCTGCTTTGCTTTTTCCCATTTTAATCAATTTGCTTCATTTACCTGTATGTGTGCTTGTGTGTGTGTGTGTGTGTGTGTGTGTTAGAGAGAGAGAGAGAGAGAGAGAGAGAGATGAGCATGCATGTTTGTCTCCTTTCGAATGTAATTCACATAACTTACCACTTATGTTTTATGGATATAGATTATTTAGTACTGCCACCACCATCATCTAATTTCTTATTTCCAGTCATGCTCTCCAAAGAAAACCTGTGTCTGCTGTCAGTGCCAGCCCTATGGCAACGAGCTTTATACCATCTGCCTCTGTGGTTTGTCTATTCTGGACCTTTCACGTTGGTGAAGTCACATCATGAGAGTGCTGTGTTTGCCTTCCTTCTTCATATGAGGTTTTCCGGATTCCGGCAGGCTGCAGTGCATGGCCGTCAGTGCTTTCTCACTTCTTATACTGAATGGCATCCCCCTGTGGAGACAGGCCTTGCTTTGTTTAGAAGCCCAAGGACTTTTAAATTGCTTTCATTTCCCAGTTATTATTACTACTATTGTTGTGAACGTTTGCTGTGGGATTCTGTGTGGATGGGTCTTTTGTTTTCTGGGGTATGAATCTTCTACACCCAGGAGTGGACCTGGCAGGTTAGCTGGTAACTATGATGAACTTTCTGGAAGAATGCCACCGCTCTGTGGGCTCTGCACGGCTCTGCATTCCTACCCGCAGTACTTTGCCACATCCGTACACATTTACTAATTTTGGGTTTGTCGTTGTTTTACTATAACCAACCTAATGGGCGTGAAAGAGTATCTTATGATTTTGATTTACTCATAGTCACTTCTTTTCATGTACCTATTGGTCATTATATATGTTAGATGGAGAAATACCAATTAAAAATCTTTTCCTGTTTTAAAGTGGGCTTTCTTCTTTAAGAAAAAAACAAAACAAATCTTTGTGTGTGACTGTGTGTGTGTGTGTGTGTGTGTGTGTGTGTGTGTTTCTCTAAATAGCCCTGGCTTTTCTGGAACTCAATTTGTAGACCAGGCTTGAGATCTTGCACTCAGAGATCTACCTGCTCCTACCTCCCAAGTGCTGGGATTAAGGTATGTGCCACTAAGCCCAGCATGCATACATACACACACACACACACACACACACACACACACACACACACACGGCCACATGGTTCTATTCTCTCATTTCCTTGTCTTCTGCAATGCCTCTGGCATAAGCCATTTTTACACCTTATTAAAAGTCTCCTCAGCTAGCGCTCCATCTATGTACCCTTTGGTATTTGCAAGCTGCACGTTCATGTAGCCATCTACCCGGTGGTCCTCTTGTTCCATTGCCAATTTAAATTTTTATCACTGGCTTTCCTGTCTACTGAGGAAAAAAAATGGAACCGAGGAGCTAAATGCTAAACTCATGAATACCCCAGAGCCCTGTAGGCTACTAGCTGCTGCCCATCCCTTGTGACTGGAGCAGCTGCTGCAGGCCCCAGAGAATTGAGGTTGTCTTTTTATATTTACTTAA
This sequence comes from Apodemus agrarius, assembly GCA_964023405.1. Lineage (NCBI taxonomy): Eukaryota > Metazoa > Chordata > Mammalia > Rodentia > Muridae > Apodemus > Apodemus agrarius. The sequence continues at coordinate 167,361,897 of OZ030005.1, forward strand.
AAGTTAAAAAAAAAAAAAAACAAACTTAGGAGTTTGGGTTTTTTTTCCCTACTGCTAAACCTTTATCAGGTACATGATTTGCATATCTGCCTTTGTTGAGTCAGTTAAAAATGTAAAACTTTTCAGAATGTTATTTTGCTACCACGTAAAGCCAAGTCCTACCATGTCTTTACCTGTTAATTTTTTTTTTTTTTTGGAAGACCAACAGAATTCATGCTTGAGCATAGGAATTGGGGCAGGAGGGAAGATCTGCATTTGTAGAAGGCTTCACTGTGGAAATCTTGAACCTATCCTTCCCACCACCACCTTGAGGAAGGCTGCAGCCCTCTCCCAAGGTGGAAGGTGGCATGTATGCTGAACATACATGCCATGCAGAAGCTTGTGGGTTCCAAGTCTGGCAAAACCTGGTTCTAGTGTGAGATCCAGCCACAAGTGTGGTGGGAGCAAACGGAAAGACTGGTGGACCCGGGATTCCACAGTGCAGTTTTGTTGGAGACTCACGGACAGACACTTCATCATGGGCACAGGAGGAGGAGAGCCCATGAATTAAGTTGTGAAACTGAATGCCCGTGACTTGTCTTAAGCTACTGTCTGTGAAGCCAGACATATACCTGGTACGGTAACTCCAGAGTCTGCTGTAAAAACTCCACATACCACACTAATGGCTTTGTGTGGTGGAGAACTCTGAAAGAAAGCTAACCAGGATGACTCAGGGAAATCATGGTGGTGTAGGCTTAGATTTTTTTTTTTCAAAACCTACTTTTTACTAAGTAGATTCTTAAGTGCTTTAATCTGCCCACCACCCACCAGAGGCAGTGGAGAGGAAAGGTTAATAGAACAAAGGAGGATGTGGGCCTGTTTAGAACTAGTTCTTTGGAGCAACTCCAATCTGCGTTGTCAGGATATCAGCAAGTTTGGTTCACACGGGATCCGCAGAGGCAGACTGATCCACTCGCAAACACTATTCACGGATCAAGCCACTGCAGATCAATCCAGAAGGAACCTCAAGGTTATGCCAACTGCCAAGTTCATGGAAGTGTGTAAGCGAAAAGAAGCCACTGGAGCACCACCAGAAGTTCTTTGGTGTGTTTCTCTACGAAGTTACGACAAACGATGACCAGCAGAGAATGGCAAGGCGGACCAGGACCATCCAGCGTCATCCACGGTTCGTCGGGTTATATTTATACCCTTTCCAAACACGTGCTCATCAAGTGTCTGTTCTAGAAAAAAATATCACATGCCCTTTTCCCAGGCTGCTTCCAGAAAAACACTTTTTTTTTTTTTTTTTTTTTTGCTTTCAGCAAAACATCCTTCCACGCATCTGCTTCAGCAAACACATCCTCTCCTAAGACAGTTTCCAGAAAAATGTCACATAACACAACTGAGTCTCCAGGAAAGCAGAACTTTCCGCTTCGCGGTGGTTACAACTCAAGATGGTTACTCCAAGTCAAGTGGGACCCACATCGTGTATCATACTTCTAGGCAAGGGTAGGAGGGAGACCTCGCTTCCACTTCGGAATGGCTGGGAAGAATGTGTATAGCCTTCCATTCTTGTCCAGGGAGGGGTGACCAGAAGCTTTGAGGCGGCTAACTGTAGTCAACGTTTCCTTCGTCTGTGTTCCACTGTCCTGTCTACACTGTGTCACACAGAGAGGCCTAGAAGCCCCCACCCCCAACCCCCACGGAGGCACAATAGGGAAGGACAGACTGCAGTTCCTGAAGGAAGGTGAGGGTGGGGGAAGCCAGGGCAAAGATGCTCCCTCATTCCTGAGCTTGACAGAGGGACTAGCTAACTTGTTGGCATGTTGACTGTGCCATATTCACTGTCCTCTTGCCCGAAGCCTGTAGCAGGAGCCTTCTGGTCTGGGAGTCCGTAGTGACAAGGATGTCCCTATGGGTGTCCCTGCTAGGCTACTCTGCTCCTCGCTCCTCTACATCTCTGCTATTCCTGCCCTGATCCTATCAAATGTGCACCTGCCTCTCGACAAGATCCTCCGGTGATGTATATGCACATCAATAGACTTTCTGTGGTGTGTGTGTGTGTGTGTGTGTGTGTGTGTGTGTGTGTGTGAGAGAGAGAGAGAGAGAGAGAGAGAGAGAGAGAGAGAGATTGGTACCCAAACAGAGACCCAGGAGGCTATCAGGTGTCTTGCTCTATCATTTTCCACCATATTCCCTTGAAACAAGGACTCTCACTGAATCTGAAACTAGGCTGGACCGCTGCATGGGCAATGCAGACCCACATGGCCATACCCAGCTTTTTATGAGGCTCCAGGATCTGAACTTAAGACTTCATGCCTGTGCATAGATTTACGCTCCATTTTCCTTCCTTCGATGTGCTGCACATGGTCCAATCAATGCCTTCTGAATCAGTCTTCTTCGGTTGCCACAGCTTCCGCGGATTTGGACTAGTATACCCTTGGTGAGATCTTAATTCTGACTGTAGGCTTCCTTAATTGCTGGGTGAGTAAAAGTAATGTCGGCACTGGCATGAAGCCCTCTCAGGTTTGGGCATAGTTCCTGAAGAACCCCACTCTGCTGGCCTACATCTGTGATTGGTCCTCACGGACTGGAGCATACAGTGGGTATCAGCCCACCCATGCCTGGGCCTGAAACAGATCACTTGTGTGTAGTAAATAGTGACAGGATTTAGTTAGGCCATTGAACCACAAAGAGAAACATTTCAGGAGACAACAAAAAAAATCCACATCAAGTGACTCTTCTTCTGACCCTGAGAATTTTATTTCAGGGACAGCCAATGGTACGGAGACTGGTGTCACACTTGGTGAACTCCGTTGATCTTTTATGTGCCCTAATTTCAATTCTGGATTTTTTTTTCCTAAACTTTAGGGCCCAAAGTAAACGTTTCTCAGCTCAGTTAATTGGAGATTAAGAGAAGGACCTTATAAATTTAGACACACTGAAAATACCTTACATCAACTTCTCTCAAACCTAGTTCTGTTGCTTTTGAGGTCAGTGACCATGACAACTGTCACAGCCATAACTGTGTTTGAAGAGCTCATGAGAAAACCATCTCAGGGGCATAACCCAAAAAGCTGACACCCTTACCTCTGCTTAGTATGTGAGCCAGGTACCTTTGAATCGGTTACATTACTTTTCATTCATTGCATATGTTTTTGTTTTGTTTTGTTTTGTTTTGGTTTGGTTTGGTTTGGTTTGGTTTGGTTTTTCAAGACAGGGTTTCTCTGTGTAGCTCCGACTGTCCTGGAACTCACTCTGTAGACCAGGCTGGCCTCGAACTCAGAAAGGAGGCCTGCCTCTGCCTTCCAAGTGCTGGGATTAAAGGAGTGCACCTCCACCATCCAGCATTGAATGTTATTATTTACTGGGATTATATTTCTTATAATCTGCTTCCTGAAAAGGCCTGTAACAAAAGAGCTCTAGTAATATATATCCATTAATTTATAAATAGTTCAGCTTTAATAGATAAAACAGTATTCTTGTTTTCTATTACAAATATTTTGGAAAAAATGATGTTTGGTTAACCATTATATAAGATACAAATTACAGTATGCACAATATTGAAATCTTTATTAAAATCTGTGTATGTAACTTTACATTTTATAGCTTAATTAAATTTTATGACTAGTAAATGTTGTTTTATATAGATAATTAGCATTTTATGTTTTTATGAAACATTCAATATGCCCAAGGATATTTTAATAGGTCTTAGAGTATGTTTAGAGTATGTTAGGATTAATCAGAGAAGGTCTCCAGGTGCTACTAAGAGATCAGACCATGCAACTGATCTCTTAGAAGAGGTTTACTGGGGAAGTGGATGTGGGGGAGTGAAAGGCCATCTCAGAGAGGAGAGAGAGAAAAAGAGAGAGAGAGAGAGAGAGAGAGAGAGAGAGAGAGAGAGAGATCAGGAACAGAGAGAATAAGAGGACCATGATGTTGAGGGGGGACTATTAAATGATGCATGTGTTACCACGTAGGAAAAAATACTCAATTTGCATTTATCAGCAACCACAGCTGATGGATGATGGCCTGTACGCCAAGTCCCTGGAGGGCAAGCTGGTAGATTACCTGCCGATTTGTAGCATTAGGCCTTTAAGTATATCATTACAAGACTTAGATTTGTAAATCCGCATGTGAATTTTAATTGTGCAAGCCAAAAACAATGATTTTAGCATATAACAATTTTAGCACATAACAAAAAATAATTTCTTAAGGAGAACTGAAGTTGTCTCAGTTTGTCTTTTTAAAAAATTAGTTTGACACAAGCAGCAAACATATGAAAACAATTATAGACCCAGAGGACACAATTACACAAAATCTAGGTGCTCCCAGTGAGTTTCTGGTCAGGAAAACAGAAGCAAAGGATACAGGACCCATGTTTAACAGGCAGTGGCAAACAGGAGAACTCACTAACAGAGCTCCAGGAGAGGCTTCCGCACAGATCCATGGGAATGCTGGACGAACACAGCCTAACCTGGTTTCTGGCTTTAAGACAGGAATAATAAAGACTAGTTAATGTGACTTGTGAGGGGGGAGTTAAGGGAGGCCAAAGGAAGATTTTAGAATTATTAGTTTTGATAAAATTTTTAGTTTTGATTTTTAAATTAATTCTTATTTTAGCACCTCATTTTAACTCGCTGTAGTATTTTTTTGAACTTGTTATTATAAGTTATCATTTTTACAGATTTTTATTCAGATAATTTTGCATTTAAACTAAAACAGACTTCATGATTTTTAAACATTTCATTGCCCAGCCCTTTGTGAAATTCACAGGATAGACCAGTTGGGAGGTGGTAACTGTCCCTGTTAGAGGGAACTGGGAGGCCAGGTTATCCCTTCCTAGTTCCTCCCCCTAAATGCTTGCAAGTTGGAAGTCAAGCATTAGCATAGCATACACCAGAGCCAGCTGGAGCACTGGGGGAAGTTAGTCTCCTCCTGAAAGGATCTTGTGATACCTCAGAGATCTGGGGTAGGGTGGAGGGTGGTCAGGGAATACACAAAAATCATGCCACATAACAGACCTCACACAAGAGATTTATTGGGCTGGGCAGTGGTGGTACACACCTTTAATCCCAGCACTCTGGGAGGCAGAGGCAGGCAGATTTCTGAGTTCGAGGCCAGCCTGGTCTACAGAGTGAGTTCCAGGACAGGCAGGGCTACATAGAGAAACCCTGTCTCGAAAAACGAAAGAGAGAGAGAGAGAGAGAGAGAGAGAGAGAGAGAGAGAGAGAGAGAGAGATTTATTGGAGAGGGGGGATGAAAAATGTCTGCCTCTGAGCAAGGACAGAGTGATAGAAAGACTTAGCTATGATGGTTGGCATGCACATAAGGAAATATGGCAATTGTGGTAATGATGTTGCATTGATTAGTGGTGGCAGGGTCATTAGTGCTGTCATTGAAGGTGAGGTGGGGGTGGGGCATGAGGAGCACCTGGTTCTGGAGTGTGGGGACAGGGCTTTTGGCAGTATTCAGTATGCCCAACACCTCTTTTATGGAAAGTGTCCTCTGCCCACCCCTCCCCCACCCCCTTCTTTCTGCTTTCCCTCCTATGTCCATACACTGTTGGATTTCTATGTTGTGTGATGTTTCCTCCACCTTTTGAGGTCTAGGAGAACAAGTGTTTCTTGTTTTCTCATCAGGCACTCATAAAATTTCTAAACTAAAGGCTTGCCTAGGTCACAGCAGAAAGTGTAGAATTAGGCTTTTGAGGAGGAGTATCAGGAGTCAAAAGCCAAATGCTAATAAATCAGAATATTTTGACCTGCAACAGTCCAATTGATGAACCAGCCTGCTTCCATCTTAGGCTTAAAAGCTGTTTTATAGTAAAAACAAACTAGACTTACTCCTGTTTATGATTAAAGGATTGGACTATGCCCTGCCTGTAGCCTTAAGAACAAATAGCTCTGTACTACCTCTTCCAGAAATGGCATCTGTGTCTTTGTTTCCAAAGGTTATTAAAACCTTTGCAAACATGTCTTTGTTTCAAAAGGTTATTATGACCACCTTGCAATCCTGTCTTTGTTTCCAAATGTTGTTATAACTACCTGTTAATATGTCTACATGTTGTTCTGACCACCTTGCTGTGTGTGACCACCTCGCTGTGACCACCTTTCGATCCTGTCTTTGTGTCAAGAGGTCTTCATGACTAACTTGCTATGTTTAAGTTCTGCTCCTGTAACCCTCGCCTATTTTGCCAGCCAAATCCCCCATTAGGAAATCCCCTCCCCCAGAGCTATAAAAACCTTGTGTTCCTCACATCCAACTCTGATCTCTTGAACCCTGCTTTTAGGGAGAGACAACCCATGCACAAGAAGTTTAAAAAGCTTGCTTTAATTAATTGCTTGCTTTAATATAGCTATAATGATTTGGTCGGTGGTCTCTCTCTCTCTTCTCATCTTTGAGACTGACACCATCTCTCCACATCACTGAAGTGTTAATCCATCTGTATTTGTGGACAGTTTTTTTTTCCAGGAATTCTTTTTTTGGGTTTTTTTGTTTGTTTGTTTGTTTGTTTTTGTTTTTTGAGACAGGGTTTCTCTGTGTAGCTTCAGCTGTCCTAGAACTCACTCTGTAGACCAGGCTGGCCTTAAACTCAGAAATCTGCCTGCTTCTGCCTCCCAAGTGCTGGGATTAAAGGCACAGGCCACCACCGCCAGGCACTTTCCAGGAATTCTTATTCTCAGCATTTTTATTTGGGCTGGTAGGAAATTTAGGGGAGAAGAAAGGAACATGAGCATTGCAAAGAAGAGGGTCCACTTCTCTCGCTCTCAAGTTGCATAGGATGAAAAATAGTAAGATTGGATCTGGCAGGCAATGGGATATTGTAAATAATCAGAAGTCTGGATAACTGAATTATCAAAACTCTTATGTAAGTTACCATTCTCATAATGGCAAAATTCCTGACAAAAGAACTCAAGGGAGAGGGTTTGCTTTAACTTAGGGTTTGAAGATTCAGTTCCCCGGGGAGCAGAGGTCTGGCGGCTGAAGGGCTTGCAGCCCAGGTAGAAGTATAAGGCAGGTCTCTGGAGGGGCCCTGCCACAGCCTTACACATACAGAGGCAGATGCTAGCAACCAACTATTGGACTGGGCATGGGGTCCTCAATGGAGGAGCTGGAGGATGGTTCAGAGGCGCTGAAGAGGTTTACAGCCCCATGGGAAGAACAATGATTTCAGCCGCCCAGACTCCTCAAGACTCCCAGGGACTGAACCATCAACCAAGGGGTACACCTGGTTCCAGCCAAAAATGTGGCAGAGGAAGGCCTTGTTGGGCATCAGTGGGAGGAGTGGTCCTTGGTCAGGTGAAGGCTCAATAGAGGTCTCAACAAAGGGAAACTGAGGAGGGGCGAGGCGGGAGTGTGTCGGGTGGAGGGGCTTATACGTGGAGGCAAGAGGTGGGAGGAGGGGTTGGGGGTCTTTGGGGAGGGGGGAAATCGGGAAAGGTTTTTACCATTGGCAATGTAAATGAAGATGATATTCAATAAAATAAAATAAAGAAATGTGAGGCGGTTGGTCTCATTGTATTCATAGTGAAGAAGCAGAGAGAGGGGAATGTGGAGCCCAGCTTACTCCCCCCACCCATTTGTTCAATATGGAACCTCAGACCAAAAGACAATGTCCCCTCTACCCCACATCCTGTTGAACCTTTCTGGAGAAGCTGTCACAGACAAACCCAAAGGTGTGTCCTGTATATATGTATAGGAGTGCACAGTTGCTGTCTTCAGACACACTAGAAGAAGGCATCCCATTACAGATGGTCACCATGTGGTTGCTGGGAATTGAACTCAGGACCTCTGGAAGAGCAGCCAGTGCTCTTAACTGCTGAGCCATCTCTTCAGCCTGACAGTGAAGACTTATTGTCACTGAATTAGTTGGTGGTCTTCTTACTCTACAAGTTTACAGAGTTCAAACCTCTACTGCACAGAAACCTCCTAGATCCTTACCTAAATCAGTCTTCTTCTGGAATCAGACAGAGTTAACTGGGTGCTAGACAGTGCAGAGAATTGACTCTGGTGACTGACTTCTGGCCTTCATATGCATGTTCATATACATGTACACCTCCACACACACATGTGCACTGGCCCACATGCACACCTACATAGACACATGCACCCTACACACAAATATCCATACACATCTGATCATAGTACTAAAATATCCTTTAATGATATGGCCATAAAAAAAAAGTGACAAGAGATGAGATGTAAGAGAGAATTCAATTGAGGTGTTCGATGTGATAGACAGAGTGTGTGGGTAGCCACAGTGGTAGATAGGAAAATGAGAACAATCTTACCTTTTGTATATTTGGGCTGGGGAGTCTGTGAATTTTTGGACTTGGCTTTATTTCTAGTGTATCTTTATCAATATTGATGGAACAGTGGTTTTGTTCTTAAGGACTTGAAAATAAAATAAAATAAAATAAAATAAAATAAAATAAAATAAAATAAAATAAAATAAAATAAAATAAAATAAACAAAAGCTTTACAAACCCATACATCTGGTTTCTAAGCCAGAATTCTTGCAATCATATGACCACTCAGATCTTCAGGAGCAATGAAAGATGAAGAGAAGATGCAGATACACTGTGATCTACGGCAAGACAGAGAACTGGTCCCGTATACCCTGTATTATTGCAAGACATGGTGTGTTCGTTAGCTTGCAATAATGAAAAGGTCTTCTGTGCTTGTCACTGATGCTCCTCTCAGAGTAGCTCTGGAAGGACAGGCAGACACGTTCTATTAATGTTCAGTGTGATGCTGTGCCTGAGTAAGTATTCTGGTGCTAATTATTTCCCTTTGTCAGTAATGTTTATTTCCAGCTCAAGTTAATGTATGTACTAGTGAACTATGATTTAAAATGTAGTGAACTATGACCAACTATTACATGTGTGTGCATCCACGTGTTTAGGGTCTCTGTCTGTCAAATCCCTCCAATGGAATGCTGTTTGGTTTCTAAGCCCAATGCAATGCAGCTTCTATCCAAATTCTGTCCCAGGTTAGTTATGCAACTGTGGAAAGTATAAGTCCCTGCGATTGGAAGAGGAGGAAAAATAGGCTGAGCTGTTGTTAATTTCAACTCCTTACCAACTCCCCCTTTTATTGTCTGCTCCATGATTAGTCCAGGAAATGGACCGTGAAGCATATCTTCTCTTTCAAACTTGTGTCTTCACATTTAAGAATCCTTAGCTGAGGTCTTCCTGCCTGTGTTATTCTCTGTGGTGTGAGTGAGTGAGTGAGTGAGTGAGTAAGTGAATGAGTGTGTGTGTGTGTGTGTGTGTGTGTGTGTGTGTGTTAGCATAAGAGCTGGGGACAGCATGGGAAGGTTTCTTGGAGCTGGCATTCTATGATCCTGCTTTACAGCAAGGAAATCAAGGCTCAGGTGAGACCCTGGCATCCTGGGTAGTAGTAGAAGGGCTCTTTGCAGTCTGCTGTTGTTCCAGCCTAAGGAAGCAGCTAAATTCAAGAAATTAAAGTTCACAGGCGGTAGGACTAGAATTTGAGTTTGTTCAACCACTACCAATTTTCTTTCCAATCTCCTTCTGGAGCTGCCTAGGGGTCACCTTGCAGATGTTTGGGAATGATGTCTGAGTCTATTTCTGGAGCAGTGAGTATCTAGTTAACTAGTATATCTTTGAGGATTTCTGTTGTCTTGGCTGAAGGTCTCTCTCATTAAAGAGGTCGTTGACCTTCCCCTCTGGCTGGAGACATGTCCTTTCCAGGTGATTTTTGCTGTGCATCTCCAGGTTGGAAGTTCTTCACTGCATCCTCTTGCTTTGGAGATTTTGTGTGCCATCACCCAGCCCAAGGTTCCTTATACCAGGTGTGGGCACTGTTGACATGAAAACAGTAACAAGAAAAGAAACATAAGATACAAGCTACTAAATATCACACACAAGAAAGGCAACACTTCATTGAAAACTATTGCTCATTAACAACTGGGAGCCAGCTGACCAGAGAGTTTTCCAGATTGCTCAGTAAACAAAGGAAGAGGCTAGCATTCGGATGTGTGAGTCTGGAAGTTTCCATTGGTCATGGACATGAGTTCAGAACATGCCTTTCTTCTTAATGCACTAACACCCTGGCCTTGTACTTGGTGGACCCCAAGGATTCCGTTGTCCCAGGAGTTGCTGAGTTTTTTTTTTTACAGCTGACACTGTTGACTTGAACAGGCAACGGTAGTAAGTGAAGCATTCCAGTTTCAGCTATTGTCCTGAATCTGATGTTTCCAAATTTGCTGGACACCAAAGGAAAACACAGTTACTTTCAAGCTTAAAAACACCCCTTAGCAGCCGAGCATGGTGGCGCACGCCTGTAATCCCCGCACTTGGGAGGCAGAGGCAGGCGGATTTCTGAGTTCGAGGCCAGCCTGGTCTACAGAGTGAGTTCCAGGACAGCCCAGGCTACACAGAGAAACCCTGTCTCAAAAAAAAAAAAAAAAAAAAAAAAAAAAAAAAAAAAACCACCCCTTAGCTGAGGTTACTCTCCAGCCCCCTGTAGGTCAGGATGCCGGGATGCCAGCCGTAAACTTCTGACTGCTTCCTCAGAACTTGGTTGGCATTTCTGTTCTTTGCAAGGAAGGAAGGAATTTTAGGGTGCTATGGCATTCAACTTCAAACAAGCTTGACAGAGATCATAATTGCCAAATAGACAGCCCCGTTGACTCCTGCGCTCATTCCTTGCCATTACTCTCAGCTATCCCACATAGCAGTTCTTTTGTTTGTTCCATAAAAACCCATAACAATGATACAGTTTTCCCTAGCCAGCCTCCACTCAGCTGGGATGGAGATGCTTGTGGGCATAGTTCTTCATTGATACACAGTAAATCTGAAGGTTGAGCAGGTACGGTCTGCTGCTCCTCAGTGGGGCACTTTTGCGGCTGCTGTTGTTATTGGTGTTGAGGGTTTTTATATACCAAGATTCCTTTTCCATAAAAGCCCAAACTTTACCCGAAACAACTTGGTTTCTACGAAACAGCTGAACACAGGTAATTCACGCAAAGCCAGAAATGAGGACGTCGTGCCTTTTAAATTTATTTAAAGTATTTTTTTAATATTTGATATCTTAACTATTCATGAGTCTCTAATTTTTAACATATGAATCACATTGGACTGAGAGTACAGTTCTTCTGGTTTCTGTAGCATTAAATGATTAAGACCTCTGAAATCATCAGGCTGCAGTGCACGTTTCTTGCTACCTGCCCAGTGTTCTGAGTTCTCGAATGAAAAACATACACATGTAGTCTTTTATTCAATATGTCTTAATCAGCTTAATGGCTGAGCCACTCTCAAACCTCTACATTGTTAACACCTCCCCTCCGATACTCCTGAGTCCCCACTCACTGAAATCTATATTTTATCTTTGTTAGCCTAGACCCAATCAGGTGGGAGGGGGTCTTGGGGCTGCTCTTCCCAGCTCTTACATGATTGGTATTCTATCTTCTGTAGCCTCTCAAGCCTGGATTTTTTCCTTTTTTGGTCTGTTTTCTTCCTTGGTCCCCTTGTCTGTGAATCCTAAAGCCCCGCCTCTGTCTCCCTGCCCAGCCATTAGCAGCCAGTAACTTTAGCTAGGATTTGGAAAATATGTGCCAAATCAGAAAGAATATGCAGAAGAATAAAGTTTAGCTAAGGTTATGGTTCTTCAAAACACATCTTGTGGTGTTCATCCACGTGGACTAACAGACACTTGCATTTGAATGAAGCTTGTTCCTTATAATTCCCTTTTTATTGTCCTGTGGTGACTAACTGGGCCAAATGACTCTGAGTTTTCCTGAGCTGTTTGAGCTCCTGAATTTGCATATTCAGTGATATCCTCCTTGAATCTCCCTGTGACTTAGTCTTTCTTCTCCTCCAACTGACATGTCACTCCTCAAGCTGACAGGGGAAGAAAGAGATGAGAGTCACCCCGCTCGTTTGTCTTTTGATTTTAAAATAGACATCTGTGTGTTGAGGGAAGAGAAAGGCAGAGCAGTTAGATGTTATTTGAAGTATTTGGAACAAGATAATATGAAAATCTTAATATTTTATGAGTCTTAGCAATCAAAGTCGTTGTTATATTGGGCCTCCCTACAGCGGATGGTTTTCACATAGACAGCTTAAGGCAAGATTTCAAAGAATCTATGGCATTGCTTGCTTCTTTTCCTTCATTTAAGTTATTTATAACTAACCTATGATTTATTTCTGGAGTTTTCCAATATTTTGAGCCTGAGACGCGTGTAGGTCACTGAAACTTTTGTGCACAAGGTAGGGGCTCAGGGCTGTTGGACACACACAAATCTTTGTATTAATGAGATCGATGAGGGGCCTTCCTAGGCAGAGGATGCATTTAGTTGCCGGGGGAACCAACCAACCTTGTGATTCAAGGCATTCATTCCTAGGGAGGGGGCGGGCTGATAAACCAAGTCAATAATGTACTCAATTATGTCTGCATGGTGAAGCTTAAAAATAAAAAAATTAGGTTCCAACACTTCCAGATAAAATGAACAAATTGTGGTTTTGGAAAGTAGTGTGCCGCAGGGCAAGGAAGTTCTGTACCCTTCTCCCATTCACAGGACTGCGTGTCAAGTCCCCTGGCCATTCTTACCGTGCTTTGGAATATCCTTAATGTTTGCCTCCGTTTTGTAATCTGTTTTAGCAAGCTAATTGAACCCAAAATTGAGGAGCAGAGAAACCCTGATTTAGAGAAGTTCAGCTGGAAACTCAGGCCAGTACCTGGGCTGATGATTGGCCCCTAAAGTAGAGCAGTTTCATGAGTCTCTACATTTAACCTTTTAACCTGGGGGAATCTGAAGATTTCTTAATAATGCCCGTGTTCTTGTGTTTACACAGTTACAAAGCTCAGAATATAAGGAAATCAGGATCAGAAGCTTCATAAAAGAACTCTTAAGAGTACGGAGATGGCCCAGAAGTTAAGTGCATTTATTGCTTTGCCAGAGGACCTGAGTTCAATTCCCGGCACCCCCAAGGAGCAATTCACAGCAGCCTGTAACTCTGGCTTTTGGAGATCTGGTGCTCTCTTCTGACCTCTACAGATACTTCACTATGTGTGCAATACCCCCCCAACACACACACACACACACACACACACACACACACACACACACACACGAGCAGATAAGTACACATAATTAAAAATAAAAATATACTTCTTTTAAAATATACTCTTTTTTGTCTCCATCATTTGTATGTATTTTGGGGATTTTTGTTTTGTTTTGTTTTGTTTTAAAAAAGATACAAACAATCTTCAAAGTTTACCTCTTTTGGACTTAAGGCATAACATGAAATTGCTCATTATTCTAAAGCTGGATTTTGAAATGAACTAGTTTAGTGCTATCAAACCCTGCTTGCGTGTACAGTGTTTCAATTATAGAGCACATTAAAATATACTCTTGATTTGATAGTTTTAAGCATGCCGTTTCTTAGAAATAACTAGAATAATGAAAAGCATTAGACAACAGCAGTGCTCTAAAACACGGCACCTGTCAGAGTAACAGTGAATTTGTTAGATGTGAGGGGACTCATCTGTAGTCTCAGCAGCAAGGCAGGAAGAGGGCAGGGTTGAAGCAGAGAGACCTTGTCTAAAAACAAAGCAAAAGCTATTTTTCCCATTAAAATTATAAAAGCTGCACAAACAGAAATGAGCTTATTAAAATTTATCTTTTAAAAGATTTATTTATTTACTTTTGTGTGTGTGTGTGCGCGTGCACGCATGGTATCTAAGGGGGTGAGATGAAGTCAGATCCCTCAAAATTGGAGTTACAGGTGGTTGAGAGACACTCATGGGTGCTGAGAACAGAACCTGGGTCCTTTCCAAGCGCAGCAAATGTTCATAACCACTGAACCACTTATCCAGCCCCCAAAATTTATTTTATAAGAAGCGTGTTTGAGAAAAATGCAAATATATGTGAACTATAAAATATATATAGGGTCTCTCCTATGGATAAAATATAAGGTGGCCTGTGAAAAGAGTTATAGGAGTTTGCGAAAGATAATGAGTGTGGGGACTGCGGATGTGGCTTAGTGTTAGTGCACTGAGCATCCGCGACACCTCACTGAGCATGCGCTCCATCTGCACTTACTGAGCATGCGCAACACCTGGAGTTGCTGTCCGGCCCTACAGAAGGAAAGGGCGGGAGAGAAAACAGAGGCAAGGAGGGCAAAAGGTTTGATGATGATGAATCTTTTCTTTCCCATGGTAGGCTTTGATGATGTGTTGTTTACTAGAGCGAACTGAGGAGGAAGTGAAGACAAAATCCTCCGTGTGAAGAATATTATCTTATATATTTTTTAATGTATGCTTTCTATTTATTACCTCTTGGATTATGTAAGTCTAAACTTTACAGGTTTGAGAGAGATGGTCTGAGCAGCTTTGCTTGCCTTTGAAATTTGCACCCTGCAGTACTTTTCCATTAAATTATATGCTAGAGAACTGAAAACGTTTCCCCTTTCTTCCCCGTCTTTCTTAGGAATTGCCGTAGGAGTCTTGGTTCGAGGACACAGTGAGCTCTCAAATCTGGATAAATTCTACTTTGCTTTTCCGGGAGAGATTCTGATGAGGATGCTAAAACTCGTCATCTTGCCACTGATTATATCCAGCATGATCACAGGTACCTTGTGTGCTCCGATTATTCAAGGAGTGCGTAAGAACCTAGGTTGTTCTTTACTGATTATGGAAAAATCAGAATGCCTTAAATGCATCATGTAGGCATTTGCACACACACACACATACACACACACACACACACACACACACACACACACACACACTCACACACACACTCACAGAGCCCTCATCTGCAACACACATTTCCTCGACCTGAAATGTGGTGGGATTCTCAGAGTGGCGTTGCTTCATTGTGTCAGTCCCTCTGGCACTGCTGACCACAGCTCAAACCTACACTTGTCCAACGTGTGATGCCTGGTGAGCAGGACTGCTGTTTTTAAATGCATTGTGAATAGAACTCTATCTAGGGCACGGAAGGGGGAAAATGCATATTTGGCCATGGAAATGTCAGCTTGCGTCCTCAGGAAAAATGTGGTTGTCAATTTTGATCATATTTTCAGTAGCTGGCTCCTTTGGTTCCCAGCTCCAGCTCTCCTGCCCACTAACCTCTGTGCTGCTACCCTGGGGGTGCCTCTCCTCCTGGCTCCTCACCCACTTCCACTCCTCCACAGATCTCTGCATTAGCTACAGACATACCCTGCAAACCTGCCGTGGTGTCAGCCACCAGGAGTTACAGGCAAGCCTTCACAGGGGGTTTGCAACCTACTCTAGATGATTATGCTTTAAAATCTGCATCCCTCAATATAGTTGGATTTGGGGAAAAAAATTTGCTTTCATATCATTATATTGCATAGTTCCTTCAAACAGCAACAAGCATTCTTATGTGGAGATTAACTTGTTTTTGTTTTTTAATGCCATGTATGTGGAGTTGGTATGCAGCTGTGTGTATCTTGTGCTTTTTTTTTTTTTTTTTTTACACTGACTTTAATTCTGGCACTTGGTAAAATGTGGCATGTTGTTTCTCACTAGTGTTATGGGCTTGGAAGGGGAAGGTTTTTATGTAACTATTCAATTAGGAGTCTTGACAAGTCCTCCTTCCAGAACTCTCTTCTACACTTTTATGGCAAAGGCTCAGTCTGTTGAGTCCTGACGTTAGAGGTGGGGAGGGGTGTCAGGATTTACCATCTTCATCATTTTCTGAAAAGCTGTCACAGTTGCCTAGGCTCAAGTGCCAAAATCCAGTCAGACCAGAGCCCCACGGGGCCATTCTTCTTAAGTGGTTTTGTTGTTCTTGGTTTATTAGAAGTCTATAAAGAACATTTAATTACTTTTATTTATGGGTCTAATTATGTTTAAAATTACCATTTTCTTTTAAGCCTAATAGCCTGAAGGGCGGGGGAACAGAAGAATCATCATTTGTCTCATATAATGTTTGCTTATTCAAATTATTGAAAGCATGTAAAGTTTGGAAAAGTTCTTATAAATAGCCATATTTCTGGCATTAAAAAAAATCAAATCTGCAAACACTGGCCTCGTGTTCCCCCACATCGTGTCCTGGGGCCATCCAGTTTAGCTGGCATGAAAGCATCTGAGGACATCAAAGCCACCAACATTCTGCCTGGCCCCGGGAAGCCCTGCAGTTAGAATTTCCTCCCTGTCAAAGATTCTTAAATTGAATCCTGTACTCTTTTAGATGATATGAAGACTTGGGCATCTCTCTCAACAAAAAAAATTCACATTTGTGTGTATGTGTGTGTGTGTTAGAATATTTTGCATGCATCTATAACAGCTTATAAGCCATGTGATGTGTGACAGGGTTTGATTCTTTTGGTTTATGGGGAAAGATTAAAAAAAGTCTGGAGCTGAAGAGATGACTCAGCAGTTAAGAGCACTGACTGCTCTTCCAACAGTCCTGAGTTTAATTCACATGGTGGCTCACAACCAATTGTAATGGGATCCAAAGACGCCCTCTTCTGGTGTGTCTGAAGATAGCAACAGTAAACTCATATATACATATGTACATATACATATATATATATATATATATGTAATAAAAATCTAATCCAGAATAAACAGCAAATCCAAAATTCGTATGGTAAGCCAAGGTTTAGAAAACAAGGTAAAATATATGTATGAATGTACTACTTCTATAATAGTGTTTGGACAGTACCATCCTTGGCTGTAAATAACTCATCAGTTATATGCAGTCTGGAAATGTTTGTGCGTAGCCTTGCCTTGCAAATTATGTAGGGAAATAATGTACAGCTCTTACATTCCATCAGTAACCCAGCTCTGTCCCAACTGTATTCTGTAGCTCTGGCTCCTATCTTTCCACCTTCCCTTCACCAACAGCCAGGAGCAAACACTCTCCAGTCTTTTGATGTGAAACAAAAGCATGTGATGCTTTGATGGGATTTTGATTTTTTGGGTTTTTTGTTTTGTTTTGTTTTGTTTTTTGGGTTTTTTTTTTGTTGTTGTTGTTTTTTTTTTTTTTTTTTTTTTTTGGTTTTTCGAGACAGGGTTTCTCTGTATAGTCCTGGCTGTCCTGGAACTCACTCTGTAGACCAGGCTGGCCTCGAACTCAGAAATCCGCCTGCCTCTGCCTCCCAAGTGCTGGGATTACAGGCGTGTGCCACCATGCGTGGCGTGATGCTTTGATGAAGCATCAAAGATTTGAGGGACAGGAGCAAAAGCAGGCCTGAGAGGGCAATGCCACATTAGTGTTTCTAATTGTCAGGTCAGTGGGAGAGTGTTTGCAGGAAGGCGGGGAAGCAGACTCATTTATACCTTTGCCGTTACCATACCAATTTAGAAGCGCTCTGGGAGGCAGCAGGGAACACGTTCTGACATTTCCATCTGGTAATTCTTGACAGACTATCTTCATAGAGTCCTGTTCCAAGACCCAGGTATAAGAGTTTATGATGATGACAAACAGTGTGAATATATGTTACACAAGCCCAGTAGCATGTTGCCACTGTTAAAGGCCTGCTTGGATACATACCGAGTGGCCTGTGAGAATGTTCCCAGTTTGGCACAGAACAAAAGAGTGAAACAAATCATGCAACACAAAAGACATTGTTACAGCCCTGACTTCATTACATTGTATCTGTGTTTTTTTAAAAGTTGACCCACAACTCAAAGATTAACGGCCTTTCAACGAGAATAGAAATAAAATCTGATCCATTGTGCTTTCTTCATGATTTTCAGGGGAACGTGTATTGTTTTTGAGATGTTTCTTTGTCTTGTTTTGTATTTTCTGTTGTTTAAGAAGGAACTGGAGAGTTCTCTGTGTGCTTCAGACTGCCTCTGCTGTTCCCTGCTTCCTTCTCCGCCCCAGCTCTTTGCCCTGACAGAGCAATGTTACTTTTACCCTGGCATGCCAGTCCTTCTTATGCAAGCCCTGCATGCATCCCTGGGGCAATACTCTAATCCATTCCTGCTGGTGGAGGGACACACACACACACACACACACACACACACAGACAGGGCAACATAAGGTAGTGTCAGGGATGCTGGGAGTTGGAAGTGGGGTTGAGTCAGTTCTCTGGAACATGGAAGAACTGCTAAGACTCAAACTCCAGACTAATAGAGTGAGCCTCCTGCACGGAAAAACAGCAACAGCCAAACAAACCAAACTAAAACTTAAGTCTCTGTGGAATGAAAATATATATTTTATAGCTGCTTTTATTTTTTATTTTAAACATCAAGCATCCTTCTTTGTGATGTGTGGTTAGAAAAGCATACTTATCAGGGAAATTTGAATTTAGACTTGAGATTAAATGGTATGGGGTGATTGCTAAGCATTTAACCAAGAGGTGATAATGATACACAGATATGTACACAAAATGCCCTTATCTTCTAAATGCATATGGAACTATGTGGAGATGAACTGACATACGATCTCAAGTTTGCCTTAGAATGGAAGAGGGAGCCGTGGTATAGTGGCCGCATAGGGGGGCATAGAAAGCAGAAAGTCTCACCATGATTTACATCCTGAAGGAAGAGTACCTCCTGCCATGGTGAAATGTGTGCTTATGCCCTTTGAAAGTTTTGGTTCCTAAGCCAAATGCTATCAAACCAGCAGAAAAATTGGGGGAGAAATGAAGCTGCCTGAGAAACTGTGGCTCTCGGAAAACTCGGGAACAGGTCTGCACGACCCGCAAGTTTATATCTGGGTTACATCTCTCCGATACATTAAGTCTGATGGCTGGAGCCTCCCTCCGCCAACACAAGAAAAGATCAGCCCTTCCCATCCTGGAAGTTCCTACCTGTCACCCAGGTTATAGCTGTGCTCCATCAGGCTCAGCTGCGCCCCCTGCTGTCTGTCATGACTGTCACCACACACTGATCCTGATAAGGTTCCCCTTCACTCCTCCATCCAGTTAAGGGGCTCAACAGTTCTCCATAGAGTGGATAAGGACAGAGTGTTGCCAAGGACTTAGGTAACCAGACACCAGCATCCGGCCTCTTCCAAAGGGGCTGTTTAGTGTCTGTGCTCCTCAGCAGTGCTCCCCTCCTCTTAGCCAGCCTGCCTCCAAGATGGTGAAACTTCTGCCTCCATGTGACGGCATCCCAGCATGGCCCACCTCGGCCTAACACACAACTCCTGATTCAAATAAGGAACGACTTCACTTCCCAGACTTCCTGTCCCAGGAAGTGTGTCCTCTTCCTGTAATGTGTGTCACTGAAGACCGTCCACCTTAGAGAAGGTCTCCTTTGTCACCTTGAAGGGTGGTCATTGTGAGCCCCAATCAAAGTACCTAACCTTAGTACCTGCTGGGCTGTTGGCTATCCAGCCAGTAGATCCCAGAGAGTGTCCAGCCCAGTGTGAGTCAGATTGATGTTGGCCTTTGTGGATGTTTCTTCCTCCAGATCAGGGAGAAACTCCTTTCCTGTGAAGGCCAGCAGCATACAAGGGCACGCATGGCAAGCCAGGAAACGTCCCCAGAGAATGGCTCAAGCACTCCAAGTCTGTGCCAAGCAGAGGAAGCAGCCTTCTTTCCCCTTTTTTTCTCCCCCAGGCCACCGTGTGTGACTCCCAGGACTGAGTTCATTTCCTAGCGGGACATATCACCAAACACTAGACATCAGTACAAACTGTCTGCCCTTCATTTGTCAAAGAACAGCAGTACCAGGATAGCACACCATTCCTGGGTGTGGATCTGTTGTGAGATTCTCCAGGTTACACTGACTTTGATCTCAGAGAAATTCAAAAATATTGCCACATACTATAAAGTTGTCATTACTCTAACTTCTACATTAGGACTGCACAATGTTTCTATTTTGGCCCACACCATGAAAAGAAACCTCTTCTTTTCCATTTCTCTTTAACCAGAAAAAAAAATGAGGCCTTTATGACCTTATAGTTTTAGGACAGGTGTAGAAACTCAAGCCTGTAATCCCAGCACATGGGAGGAAAGGCAGAAGGATCGGCAATTCAAGGCCAGCCTTGGCTACATAGTGACACCTTGATTTTGAAGCTAATTTGGGTTACATAAGACCCTGTATAAAAAAAAATTGATTAATGTCTTGAAAAGATGCTGTAAAGTGGAAAGGTTGGAAGAGGCCACAGTGGGTCAGGATGAAGGGTCTGAGGAGCCCCACCGTCTACACTGAATCTTGTAAACGTGATTCATTAGGTTGTTTTGTCTGGAGAAGGCATCCTTTTTAAAGGCATTTTCACACACCAAAACTAACCAGACTCAAAGTCTTCATTCTTATTTATAAGGCTACCCATATTCATTTACTTGTGGTCTGCTGTGTGCTGGAAACAATATTATGTCCATTGGAAAGAATCATGCCAGGCATCTTCTTCAGACAGGGTCTGTTCAGTTTTAGTTTCCAAGTGTGTATTAACCCCAAACTGTATGAAACCTAACAGAGAACACAAACACATGTGAATCTTATGTCCAGTGGAAAGATGGAGACCAACCACTAAAGTCCATGAATAATGCCCAGAGCCAGTGGGCTCTTCTGCATTTTAAATGACCCCCTTTCCCTCTCCCAACCTTGGTTGGGAACTTGGCAGTGAGCCTGGGCAGCTTTAGAAAGATGACCTAAACCTCTCAGAGATCAAGGATGTAGCTTTGAAGCTAGAGGATTTACTATATTAGTGTGAGTCCTATGATGCTTTTTTCACAAGGAAAGGGACACATCCTATAAAAGCCATGGATGTGCTGCTTGCACAGTGACAGAATGCAAAGCAGCGATAAAGGACCCCACTTCAGTCTCTTCCTAAGACACTGAGCACCAGATTATCAAGCACAAACAGGCCTTCTGGTGCTAGGAGAACTCAGAGCTATGTATGTTTGCCTCTAAGAAACCCCTGCAGAGGAGAGTGTAATTACTGTAGAGTGTCTCTCCAGTGTTCTGAAAGTATGGACCGAGAAGACCACTAACTCATTCTGTTTTCAGTTGGCCAGGCCCTGTGTTACAGCCACAATATATAAAGTTAAGGCCTAGCCTAATGAAAAAGAGGTTATCGAAATGCTTTGTGGGAATAAGGCAGTAGTGGCAATGTTAGAAGGAATGTTGAAAGACTAGAAATCAAGAGAGAAGGGAAGAGAATTCCATACAGAAGGGAATGAAAGAAGCTATAGTTAGGATAGAAGTAAGTCTTCAACCAGAGTTCTAGAAGCATGGGGGAGGGAGAAATACATCGGGGAACTGTACATAAGGCTTTATAGAATTCACTAAGGTCCCTGACAAGCCTGCAGAGTCAGGAAGAGGGTTCCAGCAGTGACTTCCACATGCACAAGTCTCTGCAAATGGACACTCGGTGCAAGCTCCTCGTGGGTTAATAGGAGAGGCAGACATGGGAACCCCACTGCCTGACTTTCAACGTGGATTCTGCCATTCACTCTGAAACCTTAGATACATCGCTGAGGCTCAACTGTAAAAGCCATGTCCTGGTGCTCTTTGTTAACTGTCAGAAGTTTCTAGAAGGCCCATGATGGCCAGAAATTACAATGGTCAATAATAGGACTCAGTTAACCACATGTGAAAGCAGGAAGGCTGTCTGTCATTCAACAAATGCAACCAATAGTAAAAGACTCTGTCCACAGCTTGGAACACTGGCTGGCATATAATGACATCTACTTAGAAGTCTTTGCTACCAACTGTATAGAGCTGCACAGGGGGAAATACAGTTGTGTTATGAAACAGAAATTATCTCACTGAGCTGTGTGCTAGCTGCTGCTGTGAAAGCATTTGTGTGGATACTGGGAGAGAACAGTTGAGTTCTTCAGATCTTCTGCACTGTGTTGAAGACCTTGAGATAAGCCTTGAGGAGAGCTTATGGGGTCTTCTGAATAGCTGGCCCCAACCACCAAAGCCATTACATTCTGTGATGCGGAAAAAACCCAAATAGCACTAGTCTTGCTGAAGAATCATCTACTGTGTGTGTTTGTGTGTTCAAGTATGTGCATGTACACATTTGTGCGTATAGAGTCTGCAGGCCAATATTAGGTGTGTTCCTCTATCATTTTACACATGTGATTTTGGAGACAGAGTCCAAAACTGATCTGGAATTTTCCATTTCAGCTAGAGTGGCTGACCAGCAAGATCCCAGAGCCCACCTATCTTCTTTACGTGATTCTGGGTTACAGACTCGTACCATCACACCTAGTTTTTCCTGTGGGTGCTAAGGATCCGAACGCAAGTCCTTTGGCTTGCATATCAAGCCCTTTAGCCATTGAACCATCTCCCTGGCCCCTCTCCCTGTTTCCTGGTAGGATCTGAGCCGTCAAACCTGAACAGACACAGCACGGACTGCAGAGTGGCTCTTTTATGCCATCTGAGGACAAGTTTATTTTATTAACTTCACAGGATAGGATAGTTATGTTGCAGTCCTTTATAAGGGAGTTCTGTCTGTCTGTGTGTGTGTGTGTGTGTGTGTGTGTGTGTGTGTGTGTGTGTGATTAAGAAATTTAGATGCCACAGGGAAAGCACATACATGCTTTCTCTCCCTTCTCCCTTTTACCATCCATCCCAGAAGTATTCATCTTGATAGCGGAGATCTCCAGTGCCCTAGATTAACACAATGTGATTGTTTCCAGCCTTGTTTTCCCTAGAAAATAAAAAAAAATTGTTTCACCTTTTTAGAAATGGTAACCTGTTTGTTTACTCCTTGTTGCAGCCCTGAGATGTAGTAAAGTATTCCGGGCTTATCTCCATCTGTGGAGATGAGGAAACAGGAGCTTGGAACAAGATTAAATCATTTTCCCAAGATGACATAAATCACAGGGCAGCACTTGGGACAGATGGATTCCATTCTAGAACATTCTTCTGCCCAGAAAGCTGGGGTAGACAACCGCACACTCTCTAAACATGCACGTGTGTGTGTGTGTGTGTGTGTGTGTGTGTGTGTGTGAGAGAGAGAGAGAGAGAGAGAGAGAGAGAGAGACAGAGACAGAGACAGAGACAGAGACAGAGAGACAGAGAGAGAGACAGAGAGAGAGACTTGAGAGACTTTATGGGGCTTATAGCCCTAGTGAAAAAGTCACATGTTAATGAGTCCGTTTACTTTTATTTTTAAGTGGTGTACAATAGGCACAGGACGCCATGCGTGGACACCTGAAGATCAGAGAAGGACCCCAAGGAAAGGACTTAAACTTAAACACCAGATGAGGAGTGGGGAGAAGCAGCTGTGGAGGAAGGGAATGAGTGAAAGCTTTGAGGAGTTCGGCCTGATGGAGAAGAGGCCGGGAGGGATGTACCCAGTCCAGCAAGTACCCATGCAGGCTGAAGAGAGCCTGTGGCTTCACACCTTCCAGGGTCAGGATTTACTATTTCATCTTCAGTGCCAATGAGAGATTATACTGGAGTGGGACACTTTTGATGCTTTAAAGGATATATGTTAATGATCATGCAGTGAAGGATGGAGGGAGGGGAGCTGATGTGAGTATACCTATGAAGTGTGCTATGTCACGCAGAGACACAAGTCACCGACCGCTGATGCCACAGTTGTAGACACCGGCTCTAATCCCCACGAGCCGTGCAAACCCATGTTGGTCAGTTTGTTCCTCACTATCACCTTGAAGGAGATTCGGGATTTTATAATGCACTATGTTGAGGAAATCGAGTCTGGGAGCAAAACCCTTGCTTATTTCAACTGGCCTTTCGGCTGGTTACACAGAGCTAAGCGGAGTGAGCTAACTCCTGTGTAACACTGGCTTGAGTCCATTCAGAACCCTGGAAGTGTTGTCATATACCTGGAGACAGTTTATCTTGACACCTTGACTATAAGGTACAGAGACTGTCACAAAAACTTCATTCTCAGGTGGGTGTCATTCTCAGGTGGGTGGCCGCTTTGTCAGACTCTGAGGAATCGCTTGGGATGTTTATTTTTAAGCCTGCTATTGTTTAGCCCACCCTGCTTCCTTTGTAGTGTTGTTATAAAAAGTTCAGATGATTATTCCCCAATGGCTGGATGCCAACACCCCCAGCTCACGCCTCACAGCCTCCTCCTGAGGTAAATAAAGAAAATGCCTTTTTCCTAAAATATTTCCTAAAATAAAGAGCCAGCAGGTGACCTTAACTTCTAAGGACAACCTTGAGTTCTATCCCTGTTTCCAGGCCGGAGCCTCAAAACTGTCTCTGGCCATGAGGAGTGAGCCTGCCCTGGACTTGTCTTCCATCCGATTCTATCATGTCTGTCCCACTGTCCTTTGCCTGGTGACACCTCCAGCTTCTATGAGGGCTCTCTCCAGGGCGTCATGAAGCATCTCATTATTAAGTAGTGTGGAGAACCTTCTAACCTGCCGCAGACCTAACTAGGCTGTCTAAACTCTAGTAAATAAATAAATGTCATGGGAGTGGAAATTACAAAATTACTAGCATCTGAATGACTCTTATGAACTGGGTACACAGTAATGAAGAAAAATAAGTTGAGGGACACTAAGAGGCTAAACATGATCTTTCCTGGGCTTTTTTATTTTCATTGGCTGCTCTGGGAACTGAACCGGGACACCTTGTATAGGACCTTTGTGAGGAGCCTGCCCTCTCACCTCTGCATTGTTCGCACAGTAGACCTTGGAAACACGCTGTTGGCAGTGGGGGTGGGTGGGGTGGGTGGGGGGGTGGGGGGGTGGGTAACCTATAACAGCACAGCTCTTCCTGTCACGGGGAAAGCTCGGAGTACAAGTGTTCACAGAGAACTTTATTTACTGAACTGCCGATCTAGGGAAGAAAAGGGCTCAGGACTTGTAATAGTAGGGAACCTGTATGCCAAAGAATGTAGCTTACTGTCTACCCCTGTGATGGCACGGAGAAGAGGCTTCGAAGATTTTCCTTGATGGAGTTAAGTCTGAAGTTAGTTCCCTCGGCCTGGCTAAGTGCTCAGTTAATGCCCAACAGTCTGGTAATGTGTAGACATCGCACTGTGTTGTCCGTACATGGATGATAGTCAGTCACATGTGGGTATTTGAATAGAGATTAATTTCAATTGTGTAAAATTCTAATTCGATGCTTCAGTCACTTAGACACCTGTCATGTGCTGGATAGCCAGATGTAGCTTGAGGCTACTTCAGTGGAGGACATAAATACAGCAATTTCTACAGCACAGGAAGGACCACTGGGCAGTACCGGTCTGGAATTTTATAGCGTGTGGAAGGAGCTGATGTGTCATGGTACATAAGAACATGACCTTTGGGGTTGAACCTGAGTTGGGATCCAGGCTCGCCGCTTACTTCCAAAGCGTGGTGGCATGCTGCTTAGCACATCTGAGTCAAAGTTTTATCCTCTGTAAAAACGGGTCAGTAATGCCCACCTCGCTGAGTTAAAATGGGAGTTAAAGGATATTCCCCAATTAAATATTTGCCATTATAGGGAAAAATAGGATATTCATGATCAATATGCAGTCATTGCTCAAGACAGTGTGTCTGTCACCAGCACCACCATCTTCTACACATATGAGGAATTCATATTATTCAGATAGACATTTCATAATCATTAAATTCTGTCTTTGGTTCTGTAACAGTTCTGAAGATATCATAGTTTTACCTATGTCCCTTCTGCCTATATAGAGTAGTCACCAAGTTCCCCCCAGTGACTCATTGTAATTTTTCCAAAAGCCTGAGTTCATGGGCTGTGATTCCCTCCCTTTTTTATGTTACAATGGTAGAGAATAAACCATATAGGTACTTTTGATGGTTGACTTTTGCTGACTGGGAAACCGTGAGGGAGGCCTATGAGAAGAATGGGAGCCAAAGTTCTTCCAGAGGGGAGTCACAGGGGAGCTGCTGCACCTACTTGAGATGTATCTATCTTAAGATAGTTCCACCAAGAATCCAGTTATTAAAAAGCCCTTTGTTAGGCGGGCAGTGGTGGCACACGCCTTTAATCCCAGCACTTGGGAGGCAGAGGCAGGTGGATTTCTGAGTTCGAGGCCAGCCTGGTCTACAGAGTGAGTTCCAGTACAGTCGGGGCTACACAGAGAAACCCTGTCTTGAAAAACAAACAAACAAACAAACAAACAAACAAACAACAAAGCCCTCTGTTGCCAGCTGAGTCCTGGAGTCCAAGCTGAGGCACTGAACACATGGTGGCGAGAGGTAGCTCATCCCCTGGGAAACAGAAACAGAGAAAAGGGGAGGGACCAGGGATGAGATGGCTCCATTTGGGGAGGGGGGGTCTCTGCAAAGACCACAGCCAGCAGAGTGTCGATCCAAGGCGGGCAAGAAGGAAACCTGTTCAATACAACTCAGTAGCTGATGTTGATTCAAACGTCGAGACTCTGGCCCAGAGTAGTTTATTTTAGGCATATGTAAGCACAGCACAATTTGGGGAGGGAAAAGTTCCTGGTGATAATTAACTCAATCCCTTACACACAACAAAGCTTAAGACAGGAGTGCAGTGGAATCCTTGTAAAGTACAAGTACCAAAGACAAAATTGTTCCTTTTGAATTAGCTATCTTGGGCGATTTGGTTGATTTTTGTTTGTTTGTTTGTTTGTTTTTGTTTTTACCATTGCAACTGTTGCTTTTGATTGCCTTATTGTCAGGAAATAAGTTCTACTCAGCACACCTATTTTTCTAGACTAGACTTCTAGGGTGTGAGGATTGTTGTCTTGCCCTGGAGGTGGGTAAATGGACCCTTAGCAACATCTTAGGTGGGTGCTGAAGAGGCCAGAGGCCTTCTCTCCAAATACTACCTTCCAGATGGGCAGTGCACAGATTAAAGAACAGTATTTAGTGCCTCTCCAGCCCACCTGCACCAGGCAGGTGAGCTGGCCCCACCCCTCACCAGCTGCAGCACTTGGAAGAGTGGATCCTGCGCCTCACCTCGACAGCAGAGTAGAACTGGCCATGGAAGTGTAGGCGCTGGAGAGGGAGAGAATTGCCCCTCCCCCCCCCACCCTGGCAGAATGGGAGAGCTGGTCCTGGTGAAGCTGGGTGCAGGAGAGCTGTCGGGCTGACCAACTTAGCTTCTGCCCAGGACCAGATCCAGGGCTCCAAGTTCACCCACTCTAATGTTTATTCCACCTGTGAACTGCTAGGGCACACAGTCCTGCAGATCCAAAGCTGCAGGATCTCCATGACACAGGGCAACCATAGAATAAGAGAGGAGTCCTGGTGAGGACCCAGAATTGATGGTGTAGTGGACGTCAGAGTCCTCAAATCAGACCAGTGACTCATGCAATGAACATTTGCAAGTAAAGTTATGTGGACAAAAGGGTGTACTATAAGACACATGGCAGCTTCCATGGCAAGATGTTTTTCATTGTTGTTGTTTGGTTGATTTGTGTCTTAGTTGGGCTTTCTATTCCTGCACAAAAAAATCATGACCAAGAAGCAAGTTGGGGAGGAAAGGGTTTATTCAGCTTACACTTTCCACATTGCTGTTCATCACCAAAGGAAGTCAGGACAGGAACACACACAGGGCAGGAACTTGGAGTCAGGAGTGGATGCAGAAGCCATGGAGGGGTGCTGCTTACTGGCTTGCTTCCGCTGCCTTGCTCAGCCTGCTTATAGAACCCAGGACTACCAGCCCAGGGATGGCACCACCCACAATGGGCTGGGCCCTCACCCCTTGATCACTAGTTGAGAAAACGCCTTGCAGCTGGATCTCATGGAGGCATTTCCTCAACTGAGGCTCCTTTTTCTCTGATAACTCCAGTTTGTGTCAAGTTGACACACAAAACCAGCCAGTACAGTTTGTTTTATTATTTTATTTGTGTCTTTTGGGGTAAGGTTGCACTGATGAAGGGGCAGGGAGATGAGTGGGATTGGGGTGCATGATGTGAAATTACAAAGAGTCAATAAAAGGTTGTTTAGAGAAACACTGGTTAGAATGAGAAATTCTGTCATTCTAACAGCAATGATATCCTTGTAGAGTTTTCCTGTACATCAGATAAACCAGGAACTATGAGAAGCACAATCTTCCCAGCACTTAAGAAATTAGATAGGCCTCTCATGCCTGCATCCTGCTGCCTCTCAGCCCCAATGCCTTGCCTTTGAAGTTGCCCTGTGACAGCTGCTTCCCTTCTCCTGCTGCCCTGAACTCTAGGCTTTGCAACGCAGTTGTGGGGCGACGCATGTCAAAATGCAAAACCACTTTCAACGGTGTTCCTTTGGCTTAAAATAGGATTCTCAGCTTGGAAATCGGGCAGGGGAGAATTTGAAACCTCCAAATGACAGCTTGCTGGGAAATTTCTCAATCTGTCCCATCTCCCTCCCAGAATCTCAGAGAACACCAATTGGCTCCACTTGTGTAAGTGTCTCTGGTAGAGGGAATGTGCTCCTACCAGAGATGGGTGCCTTCTATTTTCAATACAGCCATCCTTTCAGACAAACCTCTGAAGACTAGGCAACACTGGGTTATTTCATCGGTAACTAAGGCTGGTTGAAAGTGGCTCTAACAATGTGTTCGATAAGTCTCTGAACTTGCCAGTACTCTGGAAATCACTGTATCCCTTCAGTCAGATTTTTGAAGTATCTCACAGTAGCAGACCTGTATCATACATTTGTCCCCCTGGGAACAATTTGGAAATCATGAAAGAGCAGTGGGGAAGATGCTGGGCAAGGTGGAGAGTCAATTACCATGATTTATTATTCTATTAGGTTCAGAGACAATCTAAAGATCCAACACCCAGGTCCAATAAAACATATTATTGTCCAGCCCATATGTCAGACAATTGTGTATCCATTAAAGTTATCCTTAGGGTAAGTATGTGACAGTGAAGACCATTCTTTTAGTTGACTATAAAATTGCCTATGTTTACAAAACTTTGAGAAGAAAAAAAAATGGAAGAAAATTTACTAGAATGTTAACTATAGCTAGTGAGATGAAATACGTTGGTGGGCAGGGGTGGGTGATTAATATCTAGTACCTTCATAATCAAAGGCAGACGTCTTTTCAGCTTGAGCCTCCTAATAGAAAGGACAGACGGAAGGAATTGTACATGAGTGTCATTGGACAATACCATAATTAACGTGGCTCAAGATAAATGCTTTCTCAGTACCAAATGCCGAAGGAGGTTTAACTCTACTCTTGTGTGATATTATGTAAAAATCTTGACAAAGTTCATACATCTCTTGTGGAAGGGGGACTCTTTCTTATGACCGACCCCCCCAAAAAACAGAGGCCATGAAATAGGTTGGGTAGGGAGGTTGTGCCCTACGGGGCTCCTACTTCGCTTGTATTTTTGAAGTGTTTGCTGCATCTAATAAGTTGCGTCTTGTGAGATGCATCTCGTGGCTGCAGAGAAGACACCAGCTCTTTCTTGGAATCCTTAGTGCTAGAAATCTGCCTTATTTATTTTTTTTAACTGTAACTGACTTGACCTATCTCCTCTCTCCTTTCAGGCGTCGCTGCACTGGATTCTAATGTATCCGGAAAGATTGGTCTGCGCGCTGTGGTGTATTACTTCTCCACCACCATCATTGCTGTAATCCTAGGTGATGATTATTTCTGACTCCTTGTTCCTCTTTGTAACTGTAACTTTGAGTTCACAAAGTAATCAGGCTTTTTAAAATGCACAGTTTTTAGCCAGAAATTATCCTGGGCCTTTTCTGCCTTTGAGTCTGCTAGCTCCTTTTTTGGGAATGAAAATGCAACAGCAACAGAATTTTGACCACAGTCCCTGGCTGTCAATCTCTCTGGTAAGAAATTAAGAGAAAGTGACATTTCTGTGCCCTGTTAGTATCACTGAGTAGAAAGAAGTAAGGCCAAGAGTTTATATTATGTTAAGCCAGATGATTAACCTAAAGCAATAGAATATAATTAGAAGGCAGTTCCAGAAAGTTCGGGCTTCACTGCATTTCACAGTACTGAATTCTGACAGCTGGCACCCTTTCCAGGCAGGAGAAAGGGCATGCTAATAAGAGGGTGGGCTGTTGTAAAAAGTTGGTCCTGCCTTTGTAACCTGTGCAACAGTTTTATTTATTTTTATTTTTTTAAATTATTTATTATATGTAAGTATACTGTAGTTGTCTTCAGATACACCAGAAGAGGGCATCAGATCTCATTACAGATGGTTGTGAGCCGTCATGTGGTTGCTGGGGTTTGAACTCAGGACCTCCGGAAGAGCAGTCAGTGCTCTTAACCACTGAGCCATCTCTCCAGCCAACATTTTTAAAAGGATCCCCAGAATAAGGAGAAAGAGTTCCCAGATACTGCAGCCAGATTGACCCCAGCACCCCACTTTAATGAACTGATATGTAGTTGGTTGCAGTACAGTTTTAGAGGTACTTGGCCAAAGGGCCTGGGTTGGGGAGCAGGGAGCTGAACCCTGCTATAAACCAAAGACACTTCTCAAAGATCCCTGGGGAAGACATAAAGGGGAAACAGCAAAAAGAAAGCAAGATGATACTTAATTAAGAGACCATGAATCATACTCTCATTGCTGATGGAGAGGACCCAGCAGCAAAAGGCTGACCCCCTCCCATTAGCATTCCCTCATCCTACAGGAGTGAGGAAGAGCTCTAGGATGCTTCTTTGCTCCCCTCCAGTCAAGCCATCTCTGGTACCCACGTCTCTCCTATAGCTCCGCACTGCTGCTTGTACACCCCAAGAGACAGGCTCAATGCTACCTAGTCTCTAGCTGTGTACTCAGGTGCTGTAACCTGTGGACAGTTCCCAGCAGCAAGATCAGTCATCCCTCCCTGAACTCACATTCTGTGTTTTCATTCCATCCCTTGGGAGAGCTTCCCAGATAGTCAAGATCTGTCTACAGAGGGCTTTTTTTTTTTATTTGACTCTTAGGAGAATGGCCTGTATCTGCAGATAGAACAGAAAAGCCTCAAACAAATGATGTGCCTTTATTTCAAATCCTCTGTGGCTTATTTCATAGATTGAAGAATGGGAGAAAGACTTTTCCCATTACTTAGAAGTCTTCCCATTCCCTAGAAGCCATTCTAGGGTATCACTCCTTTATTAAAAGGAAAAGCAAGAAGCCTTCTTTGTTATGTCACTTCCTCCCTGCAGTGGGTGGGGATAAGGTAGTAATTAAGACTTACTTAGCATCTTGTTGTGAAGGAACTTGGGGCCTTCCATGTCACAAAATTGCCTGCACCACCTTTGTCATCTGGTTCTCCAAAGGCCACCCAGGAACATCGGATGCCCCCAAAGATTTTAATTCTCTGGGGCTACTATTCTTGGTTACAGGTATTGTGTTAGTTGTGAGCATCAAGCCTGGTGTCACTCAGAAAGTGAATGAAATCAACAGGATGGGCAAAACCCCTGAAGTCAGCACCGTGGACGCCATGTTGGACCTGATCAGGTGAGCCTTGCCAGTGGGTAACTTCCTGGATGTGCCATCTGTATCATTGTGCAAGGTCCCATGGGTGATTTAATGCTCTGATGCCTTAACATTTGTATGTGCATGTTAAACGAGTGTGTGTATAGTGTACATATGTGGACGTCAGAAGACAACTTCAGCTGTTAGTTCCTCGGCCTTATTTGAGACAGCATCTTTTTGTTGGCTTTATGCTGTATATGCCAGGGTAGCTGGCCCTCACGCCTCTTGCCTCCATTTTTACCATATAAGCACTGAGATTATAAATATGGACTGTTGTGCCCAGCTTTACATGAGTTCATAGGGATTTGAACTCAGATCCTTATGACATGTGCAACAAGCATTTTATACCCACTTAACGATCCCCCCAATCCAATGTCTTAACATTTTTAATAATTTGTAAATTATCATGCATCTCATTTTGCCATACATCCTACACATTATAGAGCCAGGACTCTCTGCTTGCCAAGCATGGTTCAGATAGTAACGGATAGAACAGGATCCAGTGTAGGACTTAGGGTGGACAGGGATGCAGGGAATGCCCTTGTTGCATAAAGACACTGGGAAACAAAGAATATAGAAAATAATAAAAAAGAAATAAAAAAAGATCAGGAAAGACTTGGGGAAGGGGAAGAATATGAACAAAATATATTTAAATTTGCTTGAAATAATAAAAAATATAAATTAGAAAAAAAGACACTGGGAAGAATTGGATGGCCAGTTCTGAAGGTTACTTGGAGAAACTCATGTTTAATTGTTATAAAGAAACCCTCTTTTATAAAGTGGTCAGCACTGCAAACAATTAGTAAATTGAAAGAATCAATTCAAGCAGAAACAAATGTTTAAAAAAAAAGTTACAGGATATGTACATATTGGGTAGTGTGGCAATGTGGGACCATGGTTGTCTCTACACATGACAGTCTACTGTAGTGTCACATCACTTCTTCAGAATTTGCTGACTTGTAAATGCATTTATTAGAATCACTAGGCTCTATTTCCATAGAGTGGAGCAACCAAGACATGAAGAATTGCCAAGAAAGCCAATGAAGTACTGGTATCCTTAGTATTTTCCTTTGTTTCAGCTGTGCTCTCATACCTAACTAATCAGCAGAGAATGTGGCCTCTTGGGGTTCTTGAGTCTCCAAAGCATGCAATTTAGTTATTTATGGGATTCACACTTTTTTCACACTGGTATTTCATTGGCTTACATATTTGGTAACTATGTTAGAATTGCAACTGGAATTAAGGATTCAAGGACAGATACAACAGCTTGTTACAAAAAATGGAAGGACACAGAAAATCGAATAGCTGTCTCAACTGTGAGTGTCCATCTGCCTGTGCAGCATTTCCCCAAGAACAGCAAGGGTGTCACTTACCGAGTCTGTTAAGTGGAGTTGGCGAGGAGAGACTTCTGTTAAATGATGGTTGACTAGAAGGAACTCAGGAAGGAAGAGATCAATCTTAATGCAAGGGGTACTTTGCAAAGCAGAAGCCAGATGAGAAAACAGAGAACCCATGCTATGTTAGTCTCAATCCTATGGACATATAGAACGTAACAGCCCAAAGCATGCTTCCCTGATGTAAACCTGTTTTCTGTGTCTCCGACAGGAACATGTTCCCTGAGAACCTGGTCCAAGCCTGTTTTCAGCAGGTAACATCAATGGCTTTGGTCTTGAGTTGCTCCTTTGTTCCTATGACCCACTGTGACTTCATTTTCAGCTATGATGGAAATAGCCCATCAACACCAACAGCATGAAGTACACCTGTGAACCATGGGGTTTCAGATGATGCCTGCCTTTTGGGCTGTGGCGAATACAGGCCAGGACTAATATTCGTGATGACTCCCTTCTCACCTATCCTCTCCCTCAAACAGAGAAAAGCAAGAATCAGCCACCATGTTCTACTTCATTTATTTGTATTTTGGAGAGCTGTGTTATATTGGTAAAGAACTTGGACTCCCTGCACACGGGAAGCAGTGGACAGAAGAGTTAGTTCTATCTCTTCTTCCCATCCCTCTCTTGGTGACCATCTTATGTCAAACATGGTGGGCAGCCCACCCAGAAACTGGATCCTTTCCTTAACCAGTAGATGCCCGATGCTGGCGCTCTGCAGCAAAGGCACGGGTATACCAGATGTCTCTTCTCATGAATGTTTACCATTGTCTTTGCTCTACTGAAGATTCCTTTTCTGTTTATCCGGGCTCCTTAAAACAGCTGAGTCAATCACAAACTGCTGTATTCATTTGCATAAATTACACCAACAGAGACCTCTGTATCTACCAATAAATTACACCTCTATATCTACCAATAAAACTGGCAACCCCATTGCTCTCCGCAGCCCCCACCAGAGACAGAGCCACCTCTATTTATGAGGTGCCTTTGCAACTCAGCCACAGTAGCCATTTGTAGGGTCAGTGTTGGCAGAGATTCTGTGTGGAGGACACTTCTTTCTAATATCATACTATAGTAGCTTTTTCTCAATCCACCATGATTGAAGCCTCACAGAACCAGAGAGTGCTGAAGGGAGAGATACAACAGACCTCTCTCTCTCTCTCTCTCTCTCTCTCTCTCTCTCTCTCTCTCCCCCTCTCCCTCCCCTTCTCCCTTTCCCCCTCCTACCCCCTCTTTTCCTCCCCCTCTCACTGCATAGTCTGGAGGAACTGTTGATTTGGGCATAACCACCCAGTTACACCTTTCTCAGAACGTATTAGTTATCTAGACTATTTTTTTTTTTTTTTGGATTTGGTTTTTTCGAGACAGGGTTTCTCTGTATAGCCCTGGCTGTCCTGGAACTCACTCTGTAGACCAGACTGGCCTCGAACTCAGAAATCCGCCTGCCTCTGCCTCCCAAGTGCTGGGATTACAGGTGTGCGCCACCAACGCCCGGCACTAGACTATTTTTTATCAAAGTGCTAAAGTTATCTTTCTAGATTATAAATGATCCATTTATAAAAACAAAACTGGTTGAGAGGAGTCTCCCTGGCTGTGGAAGCAGGCTGCTTCCTTTCACAGTGCTTCTCCATCCGTTTCCCCTACCATGAAAGCGTGCGAACGGTCTGGTATTACTGAATGGCAGGCAAGTGAGGGAGTCTGGGGTTTGGATTTTTATATCACAATTTTAGTCCCAGTGCCTTCTGGGGAGGATCCTCAAAAACTAGAAGCAATAGAAGCACCATCAGTAGAACCCTTGGGTACCAGTTATTGTCTAAAATAACATCCATGTGGTGTAGCCTTGGTGATGAAAAAAAAAAAAACTTCTCTTTACTTTGTCTTTCTCCCATGTGCAGTACAAAACCAAGCGCGAAGAAGTGAAGCCCGTCGGTGATCCTGGGGGGAACGCGACAGAGGTGTCTGTCACCACAGCCATGACAACAATGTCTGAGGTACCGTCTGCCGCCCACACCCCTCCCCTGCATTCATGTGCCAGTCTTCCACTGGTAGGAGAGAAAGATGGTCAGTCTTCACGATGCACAGAGTCCACAGTTCCTGAGTTTACCCACTTCGTGTCCACAGCCCTGAAATCAACACTTGTAATCTTTCACAGTCCCTCAGTGGGGGCGTGAAACTGAGGCATCCACGGTACCTCAGTTCCAAACCGAGGTTGAGTGAACCGACAATACATCTTTGCATTCTGGTTTTCATTCAATAAACAGGCATCCATTTTGGTCTGTTTCATTCCCCCACTTAGTTCCCTTTTGTGCACTTTCTTGGCGATTTAGTTTTCTATTTTTGTTTATTTTGTTTTATTGTCCTTTGCTGCACTGAGGGTCTCTTTCACTTGCTCTCTATGTATGTGGATGGGTGGTGAGGAGTACTGGGGATTGAACCCTGAGCCTCCTGTGTGCCAGGCAAGTGCTCTACCCTATTTTCCCTGCTCTCTCTCTCTCTCTCTCTCTCTCTCTCTCTCTCTCTCTCTCTCTCTCTCTCTCTCTCTCTCTCCTGAACTCTCATACTCTCATTCACTTTGCTCAGAGTCACCCCTATTATTTTCTCTGTTCTGCCCCCTCTAAGAAACCATCTACACTCACATACATATTTGTATCTGTGTGTGACTCTACCACTAAGACCCACCCCATAGACTTTCTGTCTAGAGTCCATGTATAAGAAAAAAATGCAATATTTATGAGTCTGGCCTATTATGCTTCAGTTCGCTATATCCTTTTTCTCCCTGCAAATGATAGAATTTTACTCATCTTGATGGATGAATCAGACTCCACTGTGTATATACACCACATTGTCTCTATCTGTCATTCACCTGTCGGTGGGCGCCTAAGCCATACATGTCTTTGCTGTGTGGATAGTGTTGTGATGCACATGAATGTCCAGGTGTCTCTGAGCTATGGGGATGAGCATGTACCTTGGAGTGGTATTGCTAGATCATATCTGGACCCTGGTTGGTGCTTGTTTTCTTAACAGCAACAGTCATGATGATGAGATTGGATAGAGTCTTGGTGGGCTTTTAATTGTATATCCCTGATGGTGAAGGATATTATACACTTTTTCATATATATTTATTGGCTGTTTGTTGATTTTACTATAGGAAATGGACAGAAGCATAGTAACGAAATGCTCTCTCATGTTTCTAAGTACAAGAATGCTGTGATGCACTTTGCAGAGGAAAAAAATGTGTTAAAAAGCTTTATTCAGGCATGCTGTAGTCCTGCTAGCTAGGAATTCCATGCTGGTGATTCATCAGTGTATAGAAGACCAGACGTCTCTAAATAGAAACACACATTAAGCAATGCTGTGCCCTGATGGTTTGATATGAAGAATGTGGCAAAGCTCGTGCTCTTCTCCCTGGAGCACGGACACGGTGTTCAAGGGAACTGTGTGGAACAAGGGAACCAGGGATAAAGAGCATCAGAGAGTGAAAACGATGAGCCGTAGCTACTCCATACCCTTGGGTACCTTGGGGATTGCCTGGCGTTTACAAGGCTATCAACACAGAGTACAGGCCCGTGGTCCCTTGCCTGAACCTCTCTGCCTGTATGTGATCCTGAGTCCAGACCATCTTGGACTTCAGAAGAGCCTCACAGCATGTGTGCTCAGGAGCATGCCGCTTCTCTAAGTGGGGTCCAGGCTCACACAGAGTCAAGCGCCACCAGTGTTTCCGAAACAAACCCATGACCATTCTGCTGAGTAAGAAACACAGCAGCCAGTCATCTCCATTCAGAGTAGATTTTGTCACCAGAGGAGTAGACCATAAAGAATCAATAGGCTCTGAGAGCTGTGGATGTTTTCCACTGTGAAACTGGAGAATCACATCTGTGGACCTGAAGAGGCACGTTGTAGCAGACCCACAGTAGACTTCTGAATGGTCTAGAAGGAAGTATTTTTTCTGGGCTTGAGGGGGAGGGGAAGAGGGGTAAGAAAGGGAGGAAAGGGAAGTGGAGGAAGATAGTAAGTGATTGATTTGTGAAGAAGAACATTTAGTCAACTCAGTAATTAAATTAAAGCTGGGTTGATGGTGCATGTTTGTAATCCTGGCACTCAAGCGGTTAAGGCAAGATCTTGAGTTTGAAGCCACTCTAGGCTACTGAGCAAGTCCTTGTCTAAATAAATGAGACCTGGAGAGATGGCTCAGTGGATTAAAAGCACTTGCTACTTTTCAAGAGGATCTGGGTTTGGTTCCCAGCACCTACACTGGGTAGCTCATGACTATCTCTACCCTAGCTCCAGGAGATCTGATACCCTCTTCTGTCTTCTGTCCTCCATGGGCATCCCCATATACACAACACAACACACACACACACACACACACACACACACACACACACAAATACTAATACTAATACTAATACTAATACTAATAATAACAACAACAATAATAACAATAACAAATAAATGGGCAGATATAACCTAAATTCCATAGGTCATCATTGGCTCCCTGCTTCTACTGAAAAAAAAAAAAGCCCAACCCTTAATTTCCCCCAACCATAGCCATGGGCCCTCTGTAGCCAGGCTGCTTCTTAGATCTGGCAGCTCGCCTCCCAGATCCACCTTCTCACTTGCTCCTCATTCCTGCCATTTGATACGGTTCCGCAGAGTGTTCTGATCACCCTCCATATTGGGATTGCTGCTGCACATTGGAAATAGAATAATAGAAGACAGCTAGGATACCTGACCTCAGGCAAGGAGTGATGAATGTCATCATGAGAGAGACCTCATGGTGCTTTGGGAGCATTTGGGGGGGGGTCATTAAGGATAAGGAAGACTGGTTGACGCAGGTTATAGAGGCCCCGCACATCACATCCTGTGCCCTTGGCATGCATCTCTCTCGAGCATGCTTTGTCACAGACATTCATGTCCTAGAATCTACGCAACGCTTACAGTGTGGCTGAGTTAATCATCTATAATCTCAGTATTGGTTCAGGTTTCTCCTGGCTGGTCATGTCTCTCCAGCTACATTTTAAGACCTTACAACCATAGCCTGTGCAGTTAGATCATTCTAGAAATGACTGGCATCCCAGTGGCTCATCAGCATAATTCTTTATAGACCCGGCCTATCCTACACAGATTTTGTTATCCCTTAGTAAATCTCATACTATTTTTTGCTCAGAATGAAGAGATGGAATGACTCATTCTATCAGACGTCTGGCTAGTTTTCATCTCTTTAAAATCTGGCTGGTCACATCAGACCCGAGGCAGCAATGAATGTCCCTCTGCTTCCTTATCAGGAAGGAGCAGATGGTATAATGTCCTCTGAATTCATGCTGGTAAACACCGTGTGGTTCTAGCATTATTAATTTCTATCTTCTTAAAAAAGAAGCCTCCAAATAAATATAGCTAGTGGTTAACCCTGAAAAATGCCCCGATTATAAAATTCATAAAAATGTGGGATGCCACAGAAGTCATGTTCACAGATGGCCTTGTTAAGGAGACAAAGTCCCATAAGCCTCAGTGGCAGGGACAAAGCGTTTCACATGCGCAGACTTCCTTCGCTGTTGTTTACTTCTTAGGTCTCTTCTTAGAACTCTGGTTCCCATCATGCTTAGCACATTTCCTTGGGTTTGATCCACAGAACAAGACAAAGGAATACAAGATCGTGGGCCTGTACTCAGACGGCATCAATGTCCTGGGCTTGATTATCTTCTGCCTCGTCTTCGGACTTGTCATTGGAAAAATGGGAGAAAAGGGACAGATTCTGGTGGATTTCTTCAATGCGTTGAGTGACGCCACCATGAAGATTGTTCAGATCATCATGTGGTGAGTAGTGTTGACTACCGCTGTATTGTTTCCCCTGATAACGCCTTCTCGGAACTGGGAAGAGAAGGCTTATGCTACAAACGAGTCCTTCCTAGAGAAGGCAGACATTTAAAATCAAGATTGGGAGTATTGCCTGACTTCACAACCTCCTCAGGAATTAGTCTAGACCTGAAAGTCTGTCAGCCATTGTCTGTTGCCTCAGAGGCCTGGAGAGCAGCCTGCAGCTAGCTACCCAGCCTTCCTGTCAGTAGGGATTTCAGAAAGTTCCTGGAGTATCTGAACACTGAGTTCTTCTTCTTAGGTCTTACACAGAAACGAAATTCAAAATATCACAACTGTTCTAGCCTAGGTGTGACCGCATCTGAATGAGAAAGCTGCCTGGTAGCATCCAGAGACTCTGCCTGCCTTCCCTACTCTGCCCTGAGATGCTCTGAAAGTTCAGCTTTCCTGAGAGACCTCTGCTGCCCCGGGCTCATGTGTAACCGAGGCTGAACACTTTACAATCTTAACAGTAGACATTGACAGGAAAATATCCAGTGGCGACAGCCAAGGAAGTCGTGTAATTTTACTGTCTTCTGTAAGATAATAAAACCTAGCCCAGGGCTAGGGGAAGAGCATTAAGTGAAATGATGCATGTAAAATACTTCCCCAGCATAGGGCATAGCTAAATAGAGCTCCGCCAATGGAGCGGGGTGGTCCCCCACAGTGCGGTTACGCTTGCCTCTTCCATGACACCCGAGAAGCGAGATGATCATGGCTGGAAAGACTTCGCTCATGTGAGTGAAGTGATAGAACATCCAATGGGGCGTGTGTGCACTATATGTGCATTTTACCAGCACCCCCTTAATTCTGGGGGATGCTGGACTCAAAGCTGAGCCCTTGGCTTCCTGATTATAGCCCGTGGTTCTCCCAGGGGCGAGCACGTGCACACTGACCATGCGCACTGAGCATGCGCACACTGGCTGGTTCCCTCCCCTGTGACCTGTCTGAGAAAACCTGACGTCTGAATTGTGCCTTTCTTGTGCTTGCTTTCTAGCTACATGCCGATTGGTATTTTGTTCCTAATTGCTGGGAAGATCATAGAAGTTGAAGACTGGGAAATATTCCGCAAGTTGGGCCTTTACATGGCCACTGTCCTGAGCGGGTATGTCTGACTCATGAGAGGAAACAGAACTCCCTGCAGATACATCGGGGTTACTGGAGAAAGGCCAGGGTGCAGCCGGTTAGATGTAGCGTTTCCCCCATGGAGGAGCACGGGGCATCGAGGCTGTCCTTTAACAGCTGTACCGTGGGTGGATCGTGCCGTGCTAATTGCCAGGCCCTGGCAGAACAGCTTGGACCAGACTTTGCCACGCACTTCATTGGTTGTGTTTAAAGCAAGAGGAAAGGCTCATTTGTAGGCTCTTGGAGTTATTTCCTGTCCCTTTCTTCCTTAAGAATATAAACGAATCAAGCAGGCAAGAATACCTCCCACATAGCCCAAGGCTGAAGGAAATTAAGAAGGACCTAAATAAATTCCATCTCAATTTACAAGCAGGAGTAGGAGGGCAGGGTTTGGTTCTAAGAATCTTGCCAAGCTGATAGTTACTGCTGTGTCGTGTGTCAGGAGGGTGTCCAGATGCTAGGGGGATAATCAGACTGTTTAGTAAGTGTCTGAGACCTTTCAGGAGCCATAAAACAAACAGGAGAGGTGCCAGGGTTGAATCTCTTGCATGTTTCTTACAGCCAAGCTGTGGGCTCCTCAAGAAGAGAAGCTATAGGTTCTGAATGGTGCCTGCAAATGCCCAGGCAAGGATGGTTCTGTCTGCTGAGAAAAACGGAGCAAGGGGATGAGTAGACAGCACTGATTTTCTTCCCACGGGCCAATCGCCCACCTTGAGCCATCAGCCCCCCCCCAACCTCATCACACGGAGGAGTTCCCACAGCACATCATTAGTTGTTAGCCTGGTGTGCCAGGAAAACACAGCTTTCCAACCATGCAGAAGCAGTGTGGTCCAACAAATAGTGTGTGGGTCAGAGTTGAACTGCAGGACCACAGAGAGAGGTGGGGCTTCTACTCTATTAGCCCTGTGCTGGAGCTGCTGCAGAGCCAGGCTGTACCTGGGGTGGGGTGGGTAGCGATGTGGCTGTCTGGGATAATAAGCCATTTTTAATGGAGTTCTGTTGAGTTCTTGTCTCTTGTTCTATTTATGTTTCTAACAGAAAACTAAACATTGTAACGAAGACCTCATGATTCTGTGCACTAAGAGGACTTTCTCCTCATACTCTCAAGATTGCTCTCTGTAGAGGCTCACTGTTCATTGTCTAACTGGACCATCAGCTTGTCACTAACATGTGCACACATGTGCTAGTGAGTCTCGTGTAGTCAGCCCCCTTTAGGGCAGCCCACTAAGTGAAGCCCTCCTGGAGGACAGGAATAATAAAGAAGTGGGGCCAGTCCTAAAGTGCAAGTGTCTCCTTGTTGCAACTCTGACCTCCCTCTTAGGTAGGAGACGCCAACCCAGAGCACGGTCCAGAGGACAGGCTAGAGTGGCCTGTGCAGAAAGCTATAATGAGGTATCATGGTTGGAGGCAAAGGAGACCTTGACGGGAGACTCAGCTCAGCCAGGGAAGGTATGGGACTTGTCTCTGAGGTTTGAGAGAGGATTGAAACTTCTATAGAAGCTAGCAGCGGTGATCATTGCACACAGTGCAAGAATGAATTACAGGGCAGATGACGTAATGCTCAGTGAGCTTGGAAGTCTAAATTTATCTTCTGAATTTGCTAATAACTTTGACAAGGTGTTTCCTCTCTGCTAAGCAAGCCTTGACATTCCCCATCTGTGGTATGGGGACATCTGCTCGCTGTCAGACGCCCCTGTCTGTCTCATTGGGTCTGTTTAAAGATTTCATGATTTTTAAAGCTGACTGAAAGGCAGGTTCAGTGTGAGGACGCGGCATTGAGGCTTTCTCCCTCTTGTCTGCAGGCTTGCGATCCACTCCCTCGTGGTTCTGCCACTGATCTATTTCATAGTCGTGCGGAAGAACCCTTTCCGCTTCGCCTTGGGCATGGCGCAGGCTCTCCTGACAGCTCTCATGATCTCGTCCAGGTAACCAGGAGTGGTGGTGTCTGGAAGAAGGCTCCAGACAGTGCCCTGCCAGCTTTTGTCACTTGCTGAAGACAACGGCAGCTTCTGGCTTTGATGGGCACCTTTGAGAGACGGTGCCTAGACTCTCTGTCCATCTTCTTGAATGTACTTCTCTACTATTCTGAGTACTTCTTACACTCTTGCTGTGGCCTGATACCCAGGAAAGATTCTGATGGGGGGGGGCAGTGGTAGGCACAGCACCTC
Source organism: Apodemus agrarius (assembly GCA_964023405.1). Classification (NCBI taxonomy): domain Eukaryota; kingdom Metazoa; phylum Chordata; class Mammalia; order Rodentia; family Muridae; genus Apodemus; species Apodemus agrarius. Next base: position 167,403,647 of record OZ030005.1, read on the forward strand.
CTGTTTTTGGTCTGGCATATGGGCTGGGGAGCACCCAGGTTCAATTCCCAGCACCCACATACTGACTCATGATTGTCTATATAACTCCAGTTCCTGGAAATCCAACACCCTCTTTGGGCCTCCAAGGGCACCAAGCATAAGGATATACATTCATGCAAAACTCAAATACCATACACATAAAATAAAATTAGAATAAATTATTTTCTTAATTACCAGCATGCTTTGGGGCCCCTTTTCCACCTTTTGTGAAATGGGGATCTTTGGGTGTGGAAACTGAGGCCTGGCATTCTTAGACCTAAAATCTTTTCCCTTGATCCCACAGTTCAGCAACCCTACCAGTTACATTCCGCTGTGCGGAAGAAAAGAACCAGGTGGACAAGAGGATCACAAGATTCGTGCTGCCTGTCGGTGCCACCATCAACATGGACGGCACTGCGCTCTATGAAGCGGTGGCAGCTGTGTTTATTGCGCAACTGAATGGCTTGGACCTGAGCATTGGGCAGATCATCACGATCAGGTGAGGTACAGTGTCGCTCTCACTGCATCAGTGCTTGGACTGTCTCAAGTAAACATGATCTGTGGAGAGAAACCGAGAAGCAACCCTAGAGGTGGAACGTTCTGTTGGTTTATAAGTCCCTGCCCAAGGCGTGGGATTGAGTCATGGTACATACGACTCCTGCATTAGGAGATGGATAGCCGAAGCATCTCCGCTCAGTTCACTGTGGCCAACGGGTGCTAGACACAGTTTACACATCAAAGACTCAGAGTGGAGTCTAGCACCAGTCCTTGCTCTAATGGGAGTTCCTGGTGGACAAGGGTTAGATACCCAAATAAATGCTGGATTTATGATAGGACTCTCACAGAAAACTGGGGGTCATGGGGACCCCAATGAGGGAAGGATCAAACATACCTGGGAAGAGGAAGGAAGGATTCCTAGAGGAGGGAAAAGTATAGGTAAATCTTGATGAATAGGAATAGCAAGAAAAGACAAAAGCTAAGTGCTCAGAGCAGCAGAAATATCTCAGAACCTAGCAATTGTCCAGATTAATATCATATCAACAGATTTGCATTTTAAAGTATCTTTGAAGTATTTTAAAGATAATTAGCAGGATGGTGGGAGGCTTGGATGGGAGCAGGGACCACAAACTAAAGGTCAGTAAGTCATCAAATGGCCTATATCAGGACATACACTGAGCATACCTCAGAGTTAGTCAATCAAAGAGCCATTGTCTGTATTTAAGAGAATGCTTATAAAGTCCTGGTGCCTGCACAGTGAGTCCCCAGTAAATCTGAGGACTGGGTGACATGATTCGGGAAGAGTTTGTAGAGGAGAGGGAACTGAGGGAGAAACCTCAGAAGATCCTATTAGAAGTAGATAGGGGGAGAGGGGAGGAGTGGGGGGAAAACAAGAGGGAGGAAACCAGGGGCAGCAAGGAAACCTGGGGACAAGGGGTTTGTTTTCAAAGATTAAAATGGTCCAGTGTCTGATGCCAAAAAAGAATTCAAGTCAGATGAAGCCTGGAAAATTGGTTAGGGAGATGGGAGAAATGACATTGGTGGTGAGTTCCATTGGAGTTGAGTCCCAGGACAGCATTAGCAGCCAGGAGCCCCGTGTGGCCAATGGCTGGCTGAGCTGGATAGCACGGATGAAGAACAGACCCTTGACTAGACAGCTCTGCTGGAAGCACGGTGTGACAGACCAGGATTCCTGCTGATCTCGGGACCATAGCTCAAGCTCAAGTATCGATTTCAGGGGAACCTGGGCGAGCTTCATGTATGTTTCACATACACTTTATGCATAGTCTCCATGATTTTGTGCAGTATTTGTAGTGTGCTATGATCTGTAGAACTAGTGTAGAAGTATGATGTCAGCTGTGGGATTTTCCATCCATAGTGTCACATTAGTCTCGCTGAGATTTTGGAGAACTTAGGAGGTTAGACTTCCAAATGAGGTGTTGATGTCATCCTGGCCAGGTTAACTAGGGCTGCAGGAACAGAGCCCTCCTCTGGGCTGACTAAAGAATAAAACCAACAAGCAAGATTGCAGCACCCAGCCAGGTTTATGGAAAGCACATAAAAGTACACAAAGAGACAGACTCCTCCGGTAGTAGAGAGGATCCAGGATCCAGAAAATCTTAAGTTTTCCTGGCAGAGCCAAACTTTTCATATGTTGGAGGGTGGGACGAGTTCTTTTTCCCTTGGAATTGATTGGTTTGGGCTGTTGCAATGGATTGGGTAACTTAGAAAATTGATTGGTTCCCACCATTAGAGTCTCCTCTCTCCTATTTAATAATCAACACCAGGCAGCTTCCTCTGGTAGGAAACACATCAAGGCTTTACCTGAGAGAGGGAGAAGGAATCCAGCATACTTTCCCTGCCCGCCCGCTTACCAGAGAGCTGTCAGACTCCTGGTCCCGCCGTATTCTCAGGCAGTGTTGTTCCGGTGGTAGCTGCTATACTCAGAGCAGTGTGTGTATTGATCCAGGCTGAACAGCGGAAGTGGTGTGTTCTCAGTTTGCTGCACAGGTACTATCCTGACCTTTCAGGGATTTGTCTACACAAAAGCTGTGCAGACATCTAACCCCTCAAATGCAGGCAAGGGGTGGAGATGCGGAGAAGCGCCTTGCGGACATAATAAATTGCCAGAACCAGGAATGTGAGCCAGATGTGTCTGACTCCAGAGACTGTCTCACGCTACCTCACCCCCCACCCTCCAGTTCTGCTGAGCCTGGGTGCTAGGGCAGACCTTTGTCTCTCAGAAGCTGAAGGCTTAGCTGTGCCCAGGCATGATGTGCTTACACAATGAATAGGTTTTCATCTGTTTCCCCTTATCTGAAGACAGAACGTTCTGAATGTCACACCAAAGCCAGTCAAATGGCAGAAGCTTTGTGAACCAGTCCAAGGCTCAAGAGCATTGCCCTTTCTGACTGAATGAGTTCTGAAGCCCAGCCTCAAGCTTGTTAGGACATGGGTAACCACATGTTGAGACTTCCAAAGGGATCAGTGAGGGCACAAATCCCTCCTGACAAAAAAAAAACAAACAAAAAACAAAAACAAAAAAACCTTTATACACTAATTTTTTTCAACCAACATTGAAATAAAGTTGGATTTTTTTTTTCAAAAAGGACTTAGGAAGGATAGCTCCAGTGGATTATGTAAGCCAGAAGCTTTTAGAAATGTTGGTACAACCCCAGAACTGGCAGCCATAGCCACTCCAGGAACTAGGCAAAGCAGCTGTCTGGCTGTTGACCTTGAGCGGCCCCTAGGACAGCACTCAGCAGAATGGGCAGCAGAGCCAGTTTGAGAACCCAGAGGCCTTTGGGACCCACAGGAATATGCATCTGTGGCAAGATCTGGGCTTCATCTAGTTTCCATCAGCAGTTTCTGCACCTTTGCCTTTCAGCCCGCCCGCATCTGGAAATGGTACTTGCCCCTGAGGGTGAGGCCACAGCTCCGAAAAGCACTGTGGGTGTCCTTGCCTGCTCTTCCCATTCAGTGGGTTTTCAGGGCACGATGGGCCTTGATTTCTCCAGAATGGCCCAATTAAAATAAACACACTGCTGGTAAGAAACTGGATAGTGCCAGGAGAAATGTCCCTATACTGTGAGCTCAGGAGGGATCTTGTCAAAGACACGGTAATGAAGTCCGATGGCTACCTACCCAAGATTCCAAATTGCCCTTCCTTTTATACAAAGGACATCTGCTGGCCTGAAGGAGCAGTCGAGAATGCTTGTACCTTGGACGGCGTCACAATTTCTCCATTCAGTGCCTTAAACAGATGTTCTTAGGGGAGAAAGGAGTCTTGCGATGGCCAGGCCTTTCTGAAGCCTGCATAACTGTTGCTTTATCCCTCTTGCCTTCACCCCCTTGCCCATCTACTCCACCTCCCTCTGCTCACCTTCCCGAGACAACTGAAATTCCTGGCACATGCTAGGTGCCCTGTAAATGACTGAGCAGCTGAGACTGGAGGAGGAAGGAAGCAAGGGGAGAGGGACCTGACACTTAGGAAGACACTGGATGGGTAGATAAAGACTTGTATGCAAAAGCTTGTATAAAAAAACCTGTAAAGTCCTGCCCCTGCCCTCCCTCTGAGTGACTGCCTCGGTTTTGTTGCTGTTCTGTACTTCCTAGCTTTAGAGTGATCTACCACATGCTCTCCTCCTGCTGGGACATCCTGCTCCTCTTAAGCCCCTACGGTTCCTGTGTGTGTGTGTGTGTGTGTGTGTGTGTGTGTGTGTGTGTGTGTGTGATCCACCCATCCATCTAATACACATACATACACACACAGAAAAAGAGAGAGAGAGAGAGAGAGAGAGAGAGAGAGAGAGAGAGAGAGAGACTGGTTATTTAACAAATGGGCTCTGACTGTCCAGTTTGGGAACATAACAGTAACAGCCATGGAGCCTATGTCAGACCTGAGGCCTTGATGGGAGAAATGGATGTCTAACCCTTTCCTGTCATTGTGTTTTGGCCACAGTATTACAGCCACCGCTGCTAGCATTGGAGCTGCTGGTGTGCCCCAGGCTGGCCTGGTGACCATGGTGATCGTGCTGAGTGCTGTGGGGCTGCCTGCTGAGGACGTCACCCTGATCATTGCCGTCGACTGGCTCCTGTGAGTTGGGACAAATGCCCCTGCCTTGGTTGGCTGGGCGGGCAGCTTCCGATCCATGCAGACTCTCTGGTGTGCGGTGCCTTCCTCCTCGCATTGCCTAATGAGCCGTCTGTTACCGCTGTCATTTCCTTCTGGCAAAGCTGCCTGGTAACATGCTTAAAATTAACTCTTCACAACTTCAGCAGCAGTTTTCCAAAGCCAGTGAGCTCCTTCAGTTCCTGGTATACTTGGTGACACTTAAGATTAAAAGCTGGGTTGGGGGGACAAGATTAAACACGAGACAGCAGAGTAAAGGGGCAGGATAAACCTATCCCCACATGTCCCAGTCCTGAGTTAGCCTCATTAGCAGGATGGCATGCTTCAAGATCGGTGCATCTTTCCACGCATCTTTGGCATCCTCTGGGCTGGTGACAAGGGCAAAGGTTTTAGCATGTGCCTGTGTTTAAATCCTCATCTGGTATCTTAGTAAGTTTAGGATCTTGAAGATGTCCCTTAACTTCTCTGAGGCCCAATTGCATTATTTTTGTGATGGGAAAAAAAAATTATTCCAACCTCAGTAGCTTGTTAGGGACCAAATGGGCTCACATGAGCCAAGGGTCAAAGCGTGGCTGGCAGTTCATGATCAACAGAAGGCAAGTTCTATTGTTATGATGGCAATGAGCCAACCTAACCACTCAGCCCCAGACAGTTCTCTCCTATCACACACACACACACACACACACACACCATACTCAGGACAACAGTCAGAGAAGATCACTCAAAATTCAAAGTGGAGCAACCTGTTCTCTGGCTTTCTCTTTGAGACTCACATCTACACATCTACCTTCTAGTCCCAAGGTCTGGCTCTGCCCTTGGCCATTAGAGTAAGTGTGGCTCCATACTGCACCTCAGTTCCTATTAGAGAGATACCAGGGTTGAACAGCTCATAGAGCGCAGCTAAGATTGGAGAGAGGGGTGCGGTCATGCCATGGAGGTTACCAACTTATACCTGGCATAGAAGCCATGACCGCTGCACCGAAATGGCCGTTTTAGGTGAAAGAAGAAACCAAGTTGACTTGAACCCTGATCTTTCCTAGAAGCAGTCACTTTTTGCTTCCAAGATAAATGAAGGTCCAAACGATAGGATGCAGAGATGCTGGGCCAGGGCAGTCCCTGGCAGAGGGCATGCTCATTGGCACGTGCAGTTGGCATCCCAAGTATCAGCTCCACAAGTGTGCCCATGTTCTGAGTTCTTTCACCCAATCTCAGCATCAAAATGGACACACCCTCGATAGGCCTTCACTATGCGTCTTCCTGCCATTGGCCTCTTCTCTGGCCTGCCTGGGATTAAGACATACTGAGGGTGAATCCAGGAGGAATTCACTTCCAGGCTGGCCTGTATTTTCAGGGACTTCATTGTTCTTCCATGTCCCAGCCAGGTTGTCCATGGAGTGACCTTATTTGGTAAAGAAATGAATATACCAGGGACACGCCTGAAGTCCACATACTTAGCACCACCCGAACCACAACCAAATACTGAGATTCTCCCGCCTTAGTCAAAAGAGAGCTCATAATGTCACGGGCATTACACCTGGGAAACCCACAAAACCGAAATCAGAGCTCAAAACCTGACTGAGTTCTGAGCCATCCTTAGTGACCTCTGTGTACATCTGAGTCACCATTGTTATTTGAGAAGAAAGGCCGGAATTTCATGAGACTGAGATGTCATTGCTACTTACTGGGAGCACGGACCAAACGGGGCTCATTTTCTTATTCATCCCCTTAGAAACCACCTTCTGCTCCTGGGCAGCCAAGTGTCTGCTGAGCCAGGCAGACAGCACTCTGCATTGACTTAGATCTTAACCGAACACATCCGAACCTTTCCTTTCTCCATACGACAGGGAAGGAAAAGCAAATCTGAGCCCATTCTGACTCTCCTGTCTCTTCCCCAGGGACCGGTTCAGGACCATGGTGAATGTTCTGGGTGACGCATTTGGGACAGGCATCGTGGAGAAGCTCTCAAAGAAGGAGCTGGAACAGATGGATGTTTCATCTGAAGTCAACATTGTGAATCCCTTTGCCTTGGAACCCACAAGCCTCGACAACGAAGACTCAGATACCAAGAAGTCTTATGTCAATGGGGGCTTTGCGGTGGACAAATCCGATACCATCTCGTTCACTCAGACCTCACAGTTCTAGATGCCTGGCCTCAGATGCCTGGGATTGTGAAGGACATCGCCACAGGAGCCATCTCTTAGCAAACTCCAATATTAAGGAACAAGAAGGACACTAAGAGTCAACTGTACATTTAGTTTGATAAATAGACCTCCAGATTATTTTCTATATTTGGCTTTACAGCCGTTATTCTCTGGGTTTGGGGGTTTGGGGTGGGATGAACTGGAAGGAAATTAAGGAAGTTGTGTTATCTGGATTTTCTAATTCTATAAAACAGAGTTTGGAAGTATATGAGAAGTAACCATTGGGATTAGGTCATGGATATGGAGAGAAACTGCTTTCTCGTGCAGAGATCAGTGTTTGGGGTTTTTAAACAATATTATTGGCTACAAATTTTTACTCAGGCTTTCTATTGGCGGGACTTCCTTTGCGTCTTACCTTTTATAGATTATAATGCATCTCAAAAGCCCCCCACTCCCAGTTAACGTGCCAAGTTTTCCATTTTGACCTCATCTCCAGCCACTCTCAAACTACTCTGGAAAAAAAAAAAGGCAAAAAGGATCAGCCTAGTTCTGCAATAACAGATTAAAGATAGTTGTGGAGTTAGGGGAAGGGGGAGGGTTTTCTATTCAATGTACTGTATTGGAACACTGGTAGCTGTTTAGGCAGTGTTCGGTATAGAACTATATGTATATGTGTGTATATTTATTATTTTCATGTAATTTGCAAGACAGAGATCAGTAATGAACGATCGGTGTGAAATAAGCAGCTTTCCTTGTACTTGAGTCAAAACTAGAGTTGCAGCCTAGGTGCGCTTTGGAGCTCACCAGAACGCGGTCCGGCACTCTGGAGTGAGACGTCAAGTCGCTGGGTTACTGTGATTCAAGCTCTAAGATGGTGCAGCCGTTCATTTACATCTAGGGTCAAGCTCCCTGGAGGTGTGTGTGTGTGTGGGGGGGACTCCCTGTTCGCATGGCACAGAATAAGTACATTTACAAAGGCACTGTGGAGGCAGGGTGTGCTCAGATAGCAACAGAAGGCTTCCTCCTTCAAGTAGACTCCAAGACCCACTTCACAAGGCTGACACTTTCCTGCCCTAGGTTTTCTCTGCTCGCCCCACCCCCAGGGCCTAACCAGCCAAGGCAAGCCACCAACCTAAGTGGCTTCAAAATGAGCTGCCTGAACTGAATAAGCCTTGTAAGGTGACCAAGCTATCCTTATACTGTAGTCTTTTTATCTTTTTGTTTTGTTTGGTTTTTTGGTTTGTTTTTTGTTTTTTTTTTTTCCCAGACAAAGTCTCTCTACCTAGCCCAAGCTCTCTTGGAACTCACTATGTAGACTAGACTGGCCTCAAATTCACAGAGATCCTCCTGCCTCTGCCTCCTAGTGCTGGTCTGAAAGGCAAGTGCTACCATGCCCAGCTTGGCATTGGATTCGGACAGAAGAAAAGCATAAAGGCCAGACTGTAAGCTACCGGTGCCCGTGGATCATGGGAAATTCTTAATTCCTTCTCTGGGGAGGACTGTTCTGAGAATCTTGACCTTGTGGCTTAGAATCTTCTGCCTGTCTTTCTCCTGCTCATTCCTGAAGGTGGCTTATTAAAAGTCTACGCTTCTGTCCTCATCCTGTAAATAAAACTGGACAGAAACTTGTACTTAACATGGAGACAGATCCATAACAGCCGTGTTTCTGTAGTGCCCATAAGTCATCTGAAATCCATACTTTTGTATTGAAGAAGCCAGAAATCGTGCCAAAGATAGCAGGAAGGTAAAGGAATGCTCGGTGTTGGCCACGCCCACCTGAAAGCTACAGACTGACCATCACAGTGACCCGTGACTCCGAACTTTGAAGTACAGATATCTATATTCTTTATAGGAAGTAAATCTAAGTCTAAATGAGGTTGAGTGATACTTTATTTAGGAATGGACGGTCTGTCCCCTTATCAGGTGGTTCTCATGAGTGGCAGTGAATTGGCAGAGCTGTTCACAAGATCACTGGGGTCATCCTTGTAACCAGCCATTAACACACTGTGCTGTTAAGAGGACATGTTCCCCATTTCCTTCTCAATAAACATCTCCCACACTCTTTCTCCCCTTATCTTTCTGCCTCTCACCTGTTCTTTTATTTCCCTGGGTAGGTATGAGAAGGTGAGCATGGGTTAGTGCTAGAAGCTCTCTGAGATCATTGGCTTTAAAAACCAAAGATCAGCTGGGAAACATTTTGTCACTTGGAGAATGAAAGGTCAGGATTTGAGGAAGCCACACTGATCCTTCTTGTTCACTAGTGAAGATTACAAGGCTGAAAGGCTGGGCCATTATGGGCAATTGGGCTCCTATTGTGTGGCTGAAACGGAAATAGGATTTGCTAAAATTGCTATCATGCGAGTCAGCCAAATCTCAATAGCGGGACCGGCTTGGTTCACTGAAGGGCCAGTTCCACCCTCTGAAATACGACTACCAATTACCAGTGGCTGGATTCGGATGCCCTTGGGAGAGGTGACATGCTCCTACCTGAGCACCCCAGTTACCAGTCCCCAGAACAGGACTCATTTGTGTAATAGATATCAAAGGAACAGACAATTTCTCGGCCCCACTGAGGAAAGGGAGCATAGAAATGCCAGTTGCTTTCTGGCCACAGGAACACAGGCCGGAGTGGTGACTGCAGTGCGAGGTGGAGACAACACACGGATTTGGAACAAAGTTTGGACTAGCTGGTGGAACTGAGCAGAGGCCCACCCCGTGAGCTTAGCCATCTCCCAAGTGATACTCACGGAGAGTGTCACTACCAGTACCAACAGGTGACTGTAATCTTTGTAAGCTCTCAGAGTCACCCCGGAAAACGGTGTGACCTGTGATCAGAAGAGGGAAGAAGCAGCAATAGTGGTTTTGATAGCGGCTCAGGGTCTTCCCTCTGTGGCAGGAGGGAAGAGGTCCCGCACACCCCCGGTAGAGCACTGAGATGCTGTACATCTCTACTGGCATTCTGTATTCAGCAAATTCTCGGTAAGAAAGCACAGGAGGCACACAATGTGCAGGCGCACATCTCCAGTACTTCTTACCTTGGTAATCCTTTCCAGTAATATGACACGTGCCCACCACCCCTCTACCAAGACCATCCCCTCCCCCCCCCCAAAAAAAAAAACCTGGCACAAAAGGTTAAGACATTTTTCCAGGGTCACATAAGGAACGGAGGTGGGGACACAGCAGTTCAGTTCCAGGGCGTACATTCTTCGCTGGCACTGCCAGGCAGAAAAGGCCAGGGAGGCTGGTGGTTCACTTTAACTCAAGTCTAGGGTGGCCTGAATGTTTTAAACACTTAAGAATCATTGTAGAGATCTACTTTGCAGCATAATGCCTATCATTAAAATATTGCATTGCAATACTTAAATTTTGCTAAGAAGGTCTTTAGGAGGGAAGGCAGGTTCCGCGGGGATTGACACGGAGGACCCAGACTGTACAGATGGCTGCGTGGAGCTCCGCACATTAAATAGTTACGGCTGTTTGTACGACAAGCATCTGGAGAGGAGATCTAAATAAATGAATATGATCCTTGCAACACCAAGTGCTGACCTGCGCTGGCCTGGGGCTATGTATTTTACATGTGCGTAATCCTATTTGTTCTTTTTAACACTCCTCCTCCTGCCCTTTTCCAGACGAGGAAATTGGCCTTCCGAGGTTAGCTTGCCCAGGTTCACCCGGCTAGGACACTTACATGGTTCCAAGTCTTTCCCTAGGGGTGCATGACAGCATGCAGAGTCCTCCTCCCACCAAGGTGGGTGGTGCTTTCTAATGTCATTTAATTGGCTACAAACAAATTTACATAGACACTTTCCCTCTCCCCATTTTCCCATTCTGGCAATAGGTAATTTAAAATGTCTCTGAATCTCCTTTCACCCAGTGGCTTGGCCTCGTCTCTTTATGGCTGATTTGATATCCTCAGTATCATGTCCCTCTCCACCCAAGTCCCCTCTAAGTATTTGAATCAGAGTCCACTTTTTTTGAGAAGGGCTATCTGTTGCAGATTCATTCTCTCTCTCTCTCTCTCTCTCTCTCTCTCTCTCTCTCTCTCTCTCTCTCTCTCTCTCATTCTCTCATCCCCCTGCAGTCTGCTCTCCACCCACACAGCTCCCCCAAGCCTCCATGGTAACCAGTGCAAAGTCCAAACAGGCATCTCCCCCGTCACCAGCATCCCGTCTTCCGCTGTTCTCAGCTCCTTTGATTGGCCTATATTCTAGCTCCCTGTCCCTCTGTATTTCCCGACACCTTCCCGAGTTGCCTTCCTGCTTCTTTCTGCTTCTGCGAAATGCACATGGGCCCTTTGAACACTCAGGGATGAGTGGACAAGCTCTGCGCCATTCCGTTCTATGTGTATCCCACCACAAAGCCATCGGTTCTCAGATGACTACCAAAAGCATATGGCCATACGATGTAACGGCAGGCTGTCGTTTTCCTGGCCCCTTATGTCTCCTACCCTGACCACACAGCCAAACTCCAGATCCCATTTGCAATGTCTACTGGGCTTCTAAACTAAACTGATTCCACATCAACCTCAGAACCTTTTCCAGAAGTCTCTTCCTGAACCGAGTTTAATATTTCCAGAACATAACCACTATGTCCCCTTTATTTTAGGGTGGCAATGGTTCTTCTTGCCTCTGGATCCAACCGATCTGAGTTGTAAGCATGTTGATAGAGGTTAGTTCAGTCATTTGAGTCCCTCCTCTGCTATGCGTGTCAGTGAAGGAACCCGAGTGGACCATGTTGACTCTGAAGCTGCAGCTCTTTGGACCCGAATGCTCCTGCCTTTCCTCTTCCTGTTAGTCCCTGAATAAACAACTTGTATGGTAATAACCCTATTTTAGGTTAGACCCTATTCACAACATTGAAACCTTCCTAATGAGAATGAGATTCAGAAAGATAAACAAAGGCCGGGCCCTCAGCACGCGGCAATCCCACCCTGTCCTGTCATTCAGTAACCCCTCCCCCTCTACCAAGTATTCTGAGTATTTCCTCTTCTGGTTCCCCTGCTAGAATGAGACTATTAAAAAAAAATCCTTTTCCAAAAGACTTTACTTGACCCAGTCTCTGAGTTCATCGTGACTCACAAAAATCACAGACCCTGAAAATGAAGGAGCTCGTGTCCTGAGTTCTAGCTACAAGGGGATTGTCCTCTTGGCCAATGCTTTGCTCTTATTACATATTTTGTATTTGCCTTACAGCTCAGCCAAGGCCACTGGCCCTGCTGCCTCCTTAGAGGAATGGGACCCTGCCCCCCCCCCCACATGCACATACTTTGGAACACCGTTAAGTTGCCTTGTGATTTCCTCCATGCTTGGCCAGCCACTTCCACACTCTGGGGCACCGTCATCAGGATGCCCTCACTTTCTCACCCCTAAACCTCAGTGTCCATGGCACAAAGCTGTAAGTCCCAGGGCTAATATCAAAGGCGCTTCAGAAGATGCCCTCGGGGGATAAGCCTTCCCTACGCAGCCCAAAGTCCTCTCTCCAAATGCTCAGGACTCCAAATGTCTGTCCAATTTGTTCTTCCTATTCTTTAACATCCAAGGAAGTCACTGATCTTTCCAGGAAAGATGCCAGGGTCACAGAGAAATAACAGCATTTTGTCACTTGGTCAGATACTGCCTTGTTTTATTAATATGAGATGTGGCTAAAATATAATGAAATTGAGTTCTGTAGGCTTCATTTAAGTGCACATCATTATTTTATACTACTAAGCACAGCTCCATGTAGCCACGGAGACTTCTGTAGTTTTAGTTTGGGGCTTGGTGAATCTGAACAACTCACGTGAGACTGGAGAAAGTTACATGCACGGTCCATCTCTCTCCAGTCGCCGGCCACCGCCATCTCAAACCCCACTGTGGTTGACAGTCATAGATCCATCCACCTAGTCTTAGCTAGCAATGCCATCTGAGGACCACACTTAGAACATCTTTCTTATTCACTAGTAAGGATAGCAACTCCAATAGGGGCCAGGTCATATCCTGTACCCTAACAAGACCATTCCCTCCCCACAGGATCCAGTCCTCCACTGAGCACAGAGTGGGAACCTGATTACACACAGTAACTGGAAAGTGGTGGATCCCCACAAGGCTGTGGGAGGGGGTGGGTCAGGGGTAGGGCAGTACATGACCTAGCGCACGAAGGATGCCATCTTATGCCCCGGGGTTCAACTTCCCGTATGCAAAGTCAGATGTTCTTCCATGACGAGTTTCCGCAGTGAGTCGAGCACTTCCGCCCACAGCACCTGCAGCTCACATTCTGTTCCTGGGAGTCATTCCACTGAAACAGGTGTGATCTTTATCTCAGCTCAAAACTTGGGTCTAAGTGTCAGTTCCTGAAGGAAAAGGAACAGGGGGGGGCTTATATTGCTGGGGAGGTGGGGGGTGGGGAGGGGGGAAAGAGAACTTCCTAAAAAATGCTATTTACAAACACAACATTTCAAGGCCAGGAAATAACAGAGTGTGCCTCTTGTTGACACAGGAGGTGGCTAACCTCATTCTTAAGACTGGTGTGGACCTGAGTTGCCCTGTTACTTGAGATGAATGATGAGTTAAAGATGAGTTTTTTAGCCTTCAGATAAATCTCTAGGAATCCTAGCCTTGGAGGGTCAATAAGGCTTGTGTGACAACTGACCAAAAAGTAAGAAAACAACAGATAAACTTTGTGGTTTGGAAACAAGACTGACCAGGGTTTGAAACTGGCTCTGGCATCTGGTTTTCCTGAGCCTTCATGTCCTTAGCAAGAAAATGAGAGGAAATGATGTTTTCCTTAAATGATTATAAGAGATGGAAATCATAGTGGCTAATATCTGATGGGTTCTGCTTTTGTGCCGGGCACTGATTTCACATGCTTTTAAAATGAGTCATCTGCATTTCAACATTATAAGGCAGATCGTATCACAGCCTCCGTTTCATAGAGAAGAACACTGAGGCGTGGCAAGGTTATATTATATGTCGAAGGCCAGCGCCTTTGATGGCACAGCCTGGATCGAAAACCTGGGCTTCTGTCTTCACTGCTGGGTTGATATGCTCATGAAAAATCCTGGACACAGACTCAGGGCAAACAGAGATGCTAAGTAAAAGAATGCACGAGAACAGATGAGGAGCCTGCAAAGGGGACACACAGAACCTTCAGTTCCTACCTTTATGGCATTCAGGTCCCACCCACTCCCCCATGGCAGATAATGAGGTACCTGGAAGATATGGTTCCCAAATTCCCCCAAAGTTGTTCTTTTTCTGGCCCCTTCCACATCTACTCCATACAATGACACACCCTGATTGGCTCAGAAATACCCTCAACTATTCACAACCAAAGGCCTAAAAACCACCCACCCTTCTGCTCTACAGATTATATGTCAACTCTCTCACCCTAGAGCGAGGCCGCTACATTTCCAGATGTCTCCCTTCCCTCTCTTCAAGTGCAGTGCTGGGCTTAGAATTCAAGTTTTGAGCTTGTTAGGCAGATACTCTGCACTGAGCTACATCCCGCCTTTTCTTTGAAACTCCTAACCTATGTGTGTCTTGAAGCCAACTCGCTCTAGAATCCCGATCACTATTTCTGGAACATCCATGGGAACCCTCGGGACTGTCATACTGACAAGATGATGGGAAGAAACATGCCCCCCAATTCCTCAGTCATGTGAAGCAAACCAGACGGCACATGTGTTGTATTATGGCTGGCACAGATTTAATGAGAAGGCGAAGCTATAGTGACCATAAAGCCACAGGGTATGACTGTCTAAGCATGGATTCTTCTGTGTAGGTAAGGAGGGGTGATTTTGACTATGAGCTGTAGGGCATTTTAAAAATAAAGACAAGGGATAGGGGGATGATGTGGTATTGGGTCTCAAATTCAGGCAAACTGGACCTAGCCAACAGCTTCTTTAGCATCTCAAGGTGGAAATCTCTAGGATTAGAACCACTCGCTCTGCTGAAGAGGCTCTGTCCTGAAAAGGACCCATTTGACGTTACATGTGAACTTGTTTGGCCCCAATGCCCTACTTCTGAAGGTGAAACCAAGCACAGGTTCTTCCCTCTGACAGAGTAACTTGGCCACCATAATGACATCCAGACCCAGTGTGAAGGGAAGAAGGGTCCCAGACCAAGGGAGCAGAAGTCACAGTTCTCACTGTCATCAGGACAAAGGAGAAAGGAGAAGAGATCACTACGAGACCTGAAACCTGCAGGTGGTGCTGGAATGGATGCCCTAATCAAGGAGAACGGCCTCATCGGCAGCCCTAGCAGATATATGGGCAACATCATGGGCTGAAGGCAAGCACTGTTCGGACCACAACAAGTCCCTTTAAGGGAGCCTGGGTTGGGGCATAGGCACATGGAGAAGGGCCCCAACATCCAGACTAGGCTGAGCTCACATTGGTTTCACCAGGCTTCTCAAGTTAGTACCTAAAACCACTTTAGGTCAGACATCCTTCATGACATCCTTTTATTAATTTATGTTATAATTCAAAGCCTATAGGCTTCAGCCAGTCAGGGGAGCAGAGAGAGATGGCACTCCTGTACAGAGGCTATTCTTAGAAGGCCCAGGGTTAACAAGGCCTGTTCCAGGTGCCTACGAACACTCAAGCGCCATAAAATGCACTCGCAAAATCCAGTCCTGGATTTGTCAGATCTGCCACCGTGAAACTCAAAAGAGGCATTATAAGCCAAAACATGACAGGTAAAAACTCTCATTACATTTAATGACTGTCCTGGTCATTGTTCTACCACTGTGAAGAGACACCAAAAGTATTTAGTTGGGGGCTTGCTTACAGTTTTAGAGGTTTAGTCCTTTATGATCATGGTGAGGAACATCAACACACCATGAGCTGGAGCAGTAGCTGAGAGCTACAATCTGATTCACAGGCCAAGAAAGAAACGTTGGACTTAGCATGGGCTTTTGAAACCTCAAAGCCCACCCCCAAGTGACACACTTCTTCCAACAAGACCACACCTATACATCCTTCTAGTCTTCTCAAAGAGCACCACCCCCCTGGTAACGAAACATTCAAATATATGAGCCGATGGGGCCATTCTTATTCAATCCACCACAATGACACAGCTCTCCTTACAGCAAACCAAACCCCCGGCCATCAAAAAATGATATGTGCTATCAAAGACTCCAAAAGCAAAATATCTGAGCATCTATCCTTGCCTCTGTAGGGAGCCTCAAAACGTAAAGAGTTCCTTGAGAAATAAAATAACTTAAACAGTGAAATTATCAGATCAGAAGATGAGAGAAGAAAACAATTGATTGAGAAAAACAAAACCACAAAAGGTTTTGTTCATATAACAATGAGTATTTGTGCTCTTATTAAATTAAGAAGTCATGCTCAAAACCTTCCCCCTTTACCTCCCTAAGAAGGAAAGCCGGGGCTGGAGAGATGGCTGTGCGCACTTGCAGGCCCTGCCCCCAAGTGCGCACAGCCACACCCAGATATACAACTCGGAAAAAAATAAAAATAAGATGTTTTCAAAAACCAATACTGAATGTCTTTGCCTACTTTCTTAACAACAACTGAATTCGAGGCAGACTCATTAGCACTGACTCGACTCCGGTGATCATGTAGGTGGCGCTCTTCTGAGAACTGCACCACAGTAGCAGCTTTTATTTTTGATGACTACTTAAAATTCACATCAAAATAACAAACTGTGAACATTTAAAAGACACTGTGAACATGTACTGAAAGTACATGTAAGTTAGGCTTATACTAAGAGAAGAGTAAATGACTTCAGTTTTATTTTGTTTCGGGATTATTTTTGCTTGCTTGCTTTAATATTTACTTATTTCCCAATTTACTTTTGAAAACCAATTTCTGCAGGAAAACAAAACAAAACAAAACAAACAAAAAATCCCGCTCTTGATGCATCTTATAAACACTAAAAGGTTCTTAGTGTATTGTGTAAAATAAAACTCCATAAACTAGGTAACTTGCAAACAAAAGAAATTTGCCTCTCACAGGTCTGGAGGCCGGGAAGCCCAAGGTTAAGGTGCTGGCAAATTTGGAATCTGGTTAAGGCTTTTGCCTGGCTCCCCCCACTGTGTGTGCCCTCGTGTGTTAGGAGGGACAATGCTCCCAAGGGCCTAGTTCACACAGCCTTTCCCACCAGGCTCTATGCTTATGACTCACTCTACACACACACACACACACACACACACACACACACTCACACACACACCAGGCTCCATCTAATGGTATCACCTTTCAAGTTAGGATTTCAAGGAGACACAAACATTCAGACTGCAGCGATCGAGGCAGAGGAGGGTGCGGGAGTCAGGATGGCGTGGAAGGCAGGCAGCTGCCCACAGCCTGCCCAGCTCCTTCCTTCCTCCTCTTGATCCCTCACGTTGCATAAGCATGTCGTTAAGGCTCCTGCGGATGATCACGAAGCCTGCCTGGGTGGCACTCTCCATGGAATCTATTTACTTAAAGCAGTTCTCTTAGGAAAAAAAAATGCTTGCAGAAGATTCTGTTTCTGATCTATATTTATTAAAAAAATTTATCAAGGGGGGATAGGGAGAGGAAATGGCTTAAACTATAGAAATTAATCCCTCCCGCAAATTCATCTTAGAAAATTAGGTGTTAAAATGAGATCAGAACTCTTCAGATGTTAATACTCTTGGGGGGGGGACTTTAATAAGGGACTTGATGCCATTTGCGCTTAACCCAAGAAAATGAAACACAAAAATTAGATTTATCAGAAAGAGAAAACCAAGTTGATGGTCTTTTCCCAGTTGACTTTCAGGTTATTTCCCAAAATAATCAACTCCCTGTCTCACGTAAGACATAATTGTTACAGTTTGGTTTACTTTTTAATGTGTTTGTTAACAAATTTTAAACATGATTTGCAAATGGAAAAGCCCCTGATATACTTTTTTTTTTTTTTTGATTTGGTTTTTTCGAGACAGGGTTTCTCTGTGTAGCCCTGGCTGTCCTGGAACTCACTCTGTAGACCAGGCTGGCCTTGAACT
The DNA here is from genome assembly GCA_964023405.1 of Apodemus agrarius. Taxonomy (NCBI): domain Eukaryota; kingdom Metazoa; phylum Chordata; class Mammalia; order Rodentia; family Muridae; genus Apodemus; species Apodemus agrarius. Next base: position 167,421,398 of record OZ030005.1, read on the forward strand.
CAGAAATCCGCCTGCCTCTGCCTCCCAGAGTGCTGGGATTACAGGCGTGCGCCACCACCGCCCAGCCCCTGATATACTTCTAACTATGTTTTTCTACTTTTCAAGCTCAAAATAAACACAACGGAAGACACAAATTCTCCAGAAGACAAGCACATGAGAGCCCCAGACAGAATTTAATCAACAATTCTTACCTTGGGCACAAAAGACCGAGTATAAGGTTTGAGTTAACAAGGGCTAGGACCAGTAAGTCAACCCAGACAACAGGATGCTGCTTGCCTGTCGGTATCTCCATGAGTGGACTCTGCATCCTTCATTCACATTCCCCTGTGAAATTCAAAGAGCACATCTCCATGTGGCATTGAGAAGAAGGCAAGCAGTCGGCACAGTCAGGGAGAGAAACTATCCTAAGCTTAGATCCCGCTCAGCCTTGGGATCCTTCTCAGAGCCCCTTTCCCGGTGTCTCGGGTTCAGAAAAAGGGAAAGCATTCACCCTTCTTGAATAATAACAGAGCCTGGCACTGAGAGCATTTCCCTCCCCATGCTATGGACGCAGTTAAGTCCTCTGTTCACAGCAAATGGGCCCAAACCTGCTGGATACCATTAAGTGGGAGGGTCAAACACACTCCAATCCACCATTCTGTGAATTCCCCCATGATTCTTCACAAAACTCAAGTCTACAGTAGAGATGTCCGTCTTGAAACTGCACATAATCTCCTAAAGAGCAATTTCCTGCAGCATTCCAGGGCTGGGCACCACAAGGGTTAAACTGGTGCTGAGTAGAGCCATAGGTATTAGTACTTGTTTAGAGCCTCCCCCCCCCACCCCCAGGTGATGCTAAGGTTCTCTGAGGCCTGTAGTCTGGGAATTTGCTGCTGTGCACCTTGGATGCATAGTCACCGACCTGTGTGGTCTGTTGGATGCTGATATGGGCTTATAGGATGAAGACAGACCATGTATCATTCCATCATCATCCCCCCCCCCCGTCCATACATGTCACCCATAAACCATCAAACAACAGCTCCCTCAGATGCCAGGGCCCAAATCCAAATGAAAAAAATGCCAACGGATGAAGTCTGGGCTCTGTCAGGGTTGGTTTGCTTTCAGCTTCAGTGAAAATGGGTATAAAGGATTCTCTAGGATAGGTGAGATTAAACCCTATGGCCAGGGGCTCTGGGTTATGCCTGGACGAGAAGCCAACACTTCAACTAAACTTAACCTTTCTCTTTTCTTGCTGTCCCTTCCTTTTATTGTGCTTGAGTTTTGCAAACAGCGGGAGGCTACCATCTTCCCACCTGAGGAAGTTCTGACTTGGGGTCCTTGACCACCATCCACTTAGAAGCCTGACTGGATCTTGCTCCCTCCCACTGAGGGCTACCTCCAGATGAAATCTGGGAGCACGCAGAGAGACCGAAAGTGTTGGGTGGACTGGAGCTGGTGTACGTGATATGTGGTCACCTCACACACACACACACACACACACACACACACACACACACACGTGCACTGCCTGGGGACCTGGGACCATCAGAGGTGGACTTTGGAGTTCACTCCCACAGAGGACACTCATATGTGACACTAGACGTGGTCATTAGCTTACTAAGGGCCAAAGCACAGAAAGCTGGGTTACCTGAGGGATTTGGGGAGGTTATGAGATTCTTCTCATTTTAAAGTATATACCAGAGATGATCTACCTATGCTCCAAGCCCCATGACACATCAGATAAAGACATCAACATCTTACATCGCCTTCTAACCACCACCTCTTCTCCACTCCACCTCTGCCTGGACAGTCAGTGGGAATCCCTGCTATGGGTTCAAGATTTCTTGGTGTTTTTGTGACTAGGGATCTTTCTCTTTTTTTTTTTTTCTGGGAAACTGACCACAGTGGAGGAGCAGATGTGGACCCGCAGAGGAGAGAGGGCTGAGTCTGTGATGGGAATCCTCAGGAAAGTAGAGCAGGACACACAGGCAGAACTGAGGATTCTCTGCTGTGTGCCGGGAAATCGCCTCTGGAGTCTCTCTTCCCGGGCCACAGAGACAGCTCCGGCTCTCCGGCTCACAGCTCCTTGACCTTGCCTGTTCAGGTTTTCCCCAGGTTTCCTGGGTCATTCAGAACAAATGCCCAGTTTGCTTCAGAGTCGCCCTGCGCTTCCTTTCCATCTGGAGACCCTTCCCTAGATCTGTCCTTTGAGATCCTTGCCTCACCGGAGACCCAGCATCCAAGAAGCCACCGTAGTCAAAGGAAGAACAGGCACTTCTGGGACAGGCCTGGGAGCCTCTTCCAAACCTTGTGTGGGGACTCCTGCTATGAAAGGAGCGCATTTTCCAAAGCAGACTTGGCAACTGGAGAGGCCTGAGAGGGGTGGGATTCTATTTTCTTCCTCCCTAGCCGCCTCACACCAGCATCCGGATATCAGCTTTATGTAACTTGATTTTGCCCACGTGGAGACTCGATGTAATTTGGCACTTGGTGATTACGTGGGCTTTGTACCGTGTAACACCTTAATAAAAGCATAGAGGGTCCTGCCACAAGAGATTAAGTGCCCTAGAATCCACCCTTTTCATCTTCCGAGCAGAACGTTCTCAAATAAAGCCTACAGGACGGGCAGTTATCAAGACGTCCTTTCTCTGTACTGAAGGCTGAGATCCTCGCCAGCCCCAGGGCAAGGCTGTTTGTCTCCAGAAGCATAAATGACTCTCAAGCCAGACTTTCAGGAGCCTGTTTTGGGGGAGAAATCTAGCAGGTCACCTCCTTCTCCTTCACTGTTTAAAAAAGCCTACTCCTTTCTGATGGCCCTAAGATACAGAGTGGTCACTCCTGGGGGAGACATTTAAAGGCAGGGGCCACCTGGGTGCCAAAGGGGTGCCAGTGACACGTGCACCTGCTCCCCTGCGTTCTTCTGTCTACATACTCTACCCTCGGAAAGGCAAAAGAACATGGCGACTCGGAGCATGACCTCAGGTCTACTGTGCACCCAGGAGTCTCACCAATCATTAGTCTTGGCCCTGCTGTTGGCTACACCATTGACTAAAGCCACCATGTGGCTTTGAACAAGGTATCTGGTCTCGCTACTATCAAAACCAGAACTTAATAAAAGCACCATCCCTCATGGGTTGCTGTCAGCATTAGACAGCGGTTCATTTTAGTTCATGGGATGGACTTGGCCAGCTCTTGACCCTATGCCAGGAACACAAAAGGAAGACTGGGAAGCAGTAAACATAGTAGCAGAACCCAAACTCCCCGGCCTCAGTCCCATCCACACAAATCTAACTTGCAACTAACAGGCAAGCATACCACTTTTAAAGACAATGCGGTTATTATTTGGGGTGTGGATTAAGAATGGAAACTAAGAGAACAGGTAAGAAAGGATGAGCACCTTCCTATGGCCAGGTACCGTACCATACTTCAACATTCTGGACCTGCCTCGGCACCCCCTTCAACATTCACATACAAGGACACTTGGTAACGACTACTCTGGAGGGTCAACAGAAGTGAGGACGGTAGCAGGGTTAGCCTGGGATGCTCAGGACCAAAGCCTGGTGTGTGACTGGCTTTCCCCATACTGAGCTAAATGCTGGGTTTCATTCTCCTATAAAAGACTGATTTTAAACAGTAATACATTGTATCTACTTCATAAAGAAACTTGCAGAGTGCTAAAGAGTGTTTGTTACAATAGCAGAGAGAGTCACCGGACCTCTGACTCAGTCTGACTCAGGAAGTGGTAGTCCAGGTGGCATGTGGAGGGCCAAGACAGAGGCTGTGCTCAAGGAGCCCAAGGGTTTCCTCCATAAAGAGGGAGGGGCGTGTGGGCTAAGGAACAAGAGAACTAGCAGGTCGCTGCTATCGGTGTTCTGCTGAGCAGGGGTTGGGGGGAGGGCGTTCTCAGAGTTCCTCCCCACCTCCTCCACACTTCCTAGTTAGTTCAGTGACAGCAGGAGACGGAAACCACTTTTAGCAAAGCACGGTAACAAACAGTATTTAAGCTGCTTACTTACGTGAGATAGGAGTTAAAAATATCTCTGCTCATGCAGTAAGTGTTTCTTCAGAGGGAAGCTTGGTCTTTCATGGATAGAATTTGTTTCAGAGATAAAGTCTTCCTATGACAAAACATATCCAGCAATTGCATTACCCAATACATAGTAAAGATCGGTAACACCCAGGCATACGGCCTTCAGTGTGCAGCCTTTATATATGGGGTCGTGTGTGTGTGTGTGTGTGTGTGTGTGTGTGTGTCCTTCCCTCTCTCCATCTTAAGGAGATGAATTTTCTTTAGGTTGGGAAATATGATTAAGCCAGAGCTCTTCAGAGAAGAGAAGAAGCTGATTACCGCCCCCCCCTCCCCATGGGTATCATGACCAATACTACTAACACGCGTCACCCTGCCAGCTGGCATAAGCGAGACTGTGTGGCATGGTCAGCTCTAGCAGCTGAGGGCCCTTCTGACACCTCACTGGAATGCCTTTAAATTCTGCTCAAGACCACCAAACTGTGTGCCTGCAGGAAACTTCGAGTCTCGGGCACACCTACCATAGATCAGAAATGCTCCCTAAGCTCACAAAAAACATCAATAGCCCCATACACCGTATTCAGCTCTAGAGGCCCATCTCTTCCAGATCGTGGCCCTGCATAGGCTCTCACACAAGTGCTTCCCTCTCTCTGCATGTTGGGACAGAGGAGAGAGCATGTGCAGTCTGTCAGACTGCTCCAGGACCTCTGCCTAGCGAGTTCTGTGCTCAATCTACACAATGCTACAATGCTACAATGTTCTCTCCCAGGTGAGTGTCAAAGTCTCACATTATCCCTATGGTTATTGTACTTAACATCTACTTCCCTCACCAGACTTCAAATTCCAGTTCCCACATTTATCAGCAAGGACTTAGTTTCTCCAGAACACCTAACCTTTGGGTGAGCTCTGTGGGACTTCAGAAGGCTTCGCACCCTCTCGTGGATCTTCTGCCACGTGGAATGAGAACAAGGCTGGAACCTGCCCAACAGAGTCAACAGAGGGGAGCATTACGCAGCTATGAAAAAGGACGCTGACCTAAAGCACTTAAAAATAGGGGTTGAAACTTAACTTTTAATGCTGGAATCACACCTACCTGTGAGGGAAGTGAGAGTGCCAGCAGCAACACAGTGAAAATGTGCCGTGCTTGGTGCCTGACTAGGGCCAGCTCTTCTCTGGACTTCATTAGTTCTTAGGGAATTCACTAATGAGCAAACTTGGCTTCATTACCCCCGAATTGAATTTTACAGACTTACTCTCAATTGTCTTCTGCCACAAAGACTTTGTTTTACGTCTCATCAACATTTGGCCACTCAGAGCCCAAACAGAAGCATGAACCTGATAAGGTCTTCCAGCTTCTCAGGCACCGTGCTTTCTACCTTTCCGCAGATTCCCAGAGTCCTCTGGGAAGAATACTGCCGCCTTCCCACCCGTCTCCCCTCTTCTGAACCCATCTGCTCCCCTTGAATGACCTCCACTGCTGATTTCTCCGGGAGTCCTTCTGGAGCTGAGCCTACACCTACAGAGACCAGCTGACCTGTGTGTTGTTCTTTTCACAACACCTGTGACAGTGGACACTGGCCCCTGCTGGTTAATGTGTCCCCTAGACAGAAACCCAGGCTGAGACTCTGGTTAATATCTCAACTTCAGTGTGTAATCCTAGCCCTAAGGAGACTGACTGTGGAAGGATCAGGAGTTTGAGGCTAGCCTGGACTATACAGAAGAACCCTATCTCAGAAAAAGACAAAATTAACACTTATTTCAGCTCACAGTAGGTATTGAATACCATGCTGGGATTTAAAGAGTATTGTTTGGGGTGCTGGAGGAGTAACTCAATAGTTGAGAGGATCTAGAGCTCTGACTGAGGACCTAGGTTCGGTTCCCAGCACCCACTCCTTCTGCCTCACAACCACCCTTCACTCCAGTGCCAGAGAGTCCACCTCTGCCCTCCACAGGAACCGACATGATTCCCAGACATACACTCAGGTCCATAAAGCAAATCCTTAAGAAATAATATTGTTTAAGCAGTGAATTCATTCATACTGGTTGGGTATCAGATCCTAAATTCTGAGGTCACTAAGCTACAGGGGCACACAGAAATCTGATGATGATAAGTATAAACACGATTTCCTTAAAAGTGTTCAAAGAATTTTTGGCAATTCGGGTAAAACCATTCTCTCTGGGAATGCAATGAGAAGCACTAGAATACCATGAGAATTTACCATGTGCACAAGGTCATTGAGAACAGACAGACAGCTGTCCATCAGCAGACTCTGCAGACACCTGGAGTAGGTGACCCCGGGCATCTCTGCCTGTGTGTAAGTCACTCCCATCATTCCCCACTTCACGCCCTTCTCTGGAGCAAGCACGCTCAGTGGTCCCTAAGAACATTGAGGCTGAGTATGACTGAGTCCACACATCTACTACTGACCCAGGAAAACAACGGGAAGCAAGGGCCTATACTCTCAATGCACCGCTGCGTTTCAGAAAACGTTATAGACATAATTTCTGCTCTCCCAAAGAATCTCATGAGAAAGAGAGCAAGTATTTAATAACAGCCACCAGCTGGATACATACTATTGGAAATACTACAGTTGCATACAATGACTAGAGCTGAACCTTCTCTGTGATTCTCCTTATCACAGAGAAGAGTTGAGAAGGCAGGTGACATGCTGCAGAGGGGGGAGATGGGAAGTAGGGCTGTCCCTCTTTCCTTTGAGACTACATTCTTCACTCTAGTGTACATCTCCCATTAAAATCTTGGGCTGAAAAACCTACAATTCAGTCTACCATATGACACAGAAAATACCACTCCTTGGCATAGGCTCAAAGGACTTGACATCCTATGCCACAGACGCTTGCTCAGCAATGTGTATTTCCACCCCATGCACAGGAGCAAGAGATGAAGGAATAAGGGAAACATGATGCACATACACCATGGAATGCTATTCAGCTAGAATGAAAAAGTGAAATCACCACATTTTCAGGTAAATGTGTGGCACTGGAAAAGGTTATATTGAGGGAGGTAACCCAGACCCAGATGTTCTCTCTCATCAGAGGCTCCTAGCTCCCAATCTCCAGATGTGAGTGTGCAGCATGAGTAACCACAGAAACCAGTAAGTTATAAGGCACCGAGGGAGGTGTGGAGTTGAGAGAGGAATAGTATACAGGCGATATGAAGGGGGAAGGGAGCTCTAACTGGGAAAGGGGGGAGAGGTCAATACTGAAAGAGAAGGAAGAAGGAGGGATAAATAGCACCAAGGTTGTCTGATGAAGCCTGTATTGGCTGGTTTTGTATGTCAACTTGACACAAGCTGGAGTTATCATAGAGAAAGGATCCTCCCTTGAGGAAATGCCTCCATGAGATCCAGCTGGAAGGCATTTTCTCAATTAGTGATCAAGGGGGGAGGGCCCCTTGTGGGTGGTGCCATCCCTAGGCTGGTAGTCTTGGGTTCTATAAGAAAGCAAGCTGAGCAAGCCAGGGGAAGCAAGCCAAGTAGGCAGCACCCCTCCATGGCCTCTGCATCAGCTCCTGCTTCCTGCCCTGTGTGAGTTCCAGTCCTGACTTCCGTTGGTGATGAACAGCAATGTGGAAGTGTAAGCTGAATAAACCCTTTCCTACCTAACTTGCTTCCTGGTCATGATGTTTTGTGCAGAAATACAAACCCTTACTAAGACAAAGCCCCAAGGAATCATACTGTTTTATATTCACCTAAAATAATTATACACAATATGAGTGTATGCATGTGTGTGAGAGAGAGACAGAGACAGAGACAGAGACAATGACAGGGGGGGTCTTAAATGAAGTTGTGCCATTTGGGCTGACAATGTTCCTTACAAAAACAGTATTCTAACCAATGTACCAGGCATGAGAAACCTCCTTTTGAGTGGTTGATCAGTATAGTCCAAATGAATCCCCAAAATATAGACCATTAATGTTGCCCTGGAATGCCTCTTAAGAGGTTGATGGTAAGACCCTATTGCTGAAGACATTGAACACTTAGGATACAGGACTTGGATTATTTGATCTGGTCTGAAAGCATCCTCCCTGCAGTCTAGTTTACAAAGTATCATAAAGTCCCATGCAAGCTCCCAAGGGAAGGAAGCAATTACTAGTCCTACCCAGCTATAATACCTATAAACCACAATAATGACCAGCATAGCAAGATATCCACAAGAGTGTATTAGTGGCACTCACATGTTGGTGGTAACCAACAACTGTCTAAGTGGACTTTAAATCTATTCAACAGAAGGGAAATCATGGCTAGTACTAGAAACCTAGCTTAGGTAATGAAGTTATGAGTATTAGAAGAAAATCTACTATTGCCTCTTTGCTAGACCAGCATAATTCTTTAACTGCATTGCAAATTGTATCCTTATAGCCACAGATAAGTGTAGCTATTATCCCTCATCAAAGCAGCTTCTCTCTACAGAAAATAGATCAGTGGATGGTGGGGCGCCCAGCCCCAGTAGGTACAGCTCCTATATCTATGGATCAGAGGACATTTCAGAAGAGAGTGTGCATGGCACATGTAACAGTAAAAAAAAAAAAAAAAGCTTCGATTTGAGAGTGGGGTGAAGATGGGAAGGGTTGTAGGGAAGAAAGGGAAAGGAGAAAGTGAATTATATTAAAATATAAAAAGTTAACTTTTCCACTCCTGGAAATATACCCAGAAGATTCCCCAGCAGGCAATAAGGATACATGCTCCACTATGTTCATAGCAGCCTTATTTATAATAGCCAGAAGCTGGAAAGAACCCAGATGTCCCTCAATGGAGGAATGGATACAAAAAATGTGGTATATATACACAATGGAGTACTATTCAGCCATTAGAAACAATGACTTCATGAAATTCTTAGAGAAATGGATGGAGCTGAAGAACATCATACTAAGTGAGGTAACCCAGTCTCAAAAGAATACCCATGGTATGCAGTCACTGATAAGTGGATATTAGCCTAGAATCTTGGAACACCAAAGACATAATTCATATACCAAATGATGTCTGACAAGAAGAAAGGAGTGGACACTGGTGCTGGAAAGGATCAAAGCATCAGTGTATGGGAATACAAGAACAGGGAAGAGGGAAGGGGTGGATGAGGGAGCAGGGGGAGGGAAAAGGGCATGTGGGACCTTTGGGGGGTAGGGAACTAGAAAAAGGGAAATGAATTGTAAATATAGAATATATCCAATAAAAAAAAGTTAACTTTTAAATCATTGGGTTGACTACAGGATGAGAGAAAATTTTTGCTACCAATACCTCAAACAAGAGATGAACATCTAGAATACATAAAGAACTAAAAAAGAAAAAAAAAGTATCCAGTTAATAAATGGGCTGGTAAACTGAATACAGTTCTCAAAGAAATACAAATGGACAATAAATGATTGGGGGGAAAGATCAGCATCCTTAGCCATCAGGGAAAGCCAGTAGCGGCTCTGAGAGTCAATCCCACCAGTCCACAACAGCCGCTATCATCAAGGAAACAAGAGAGGACAATCGCTGCGAAGGTCCTGGGAGGACCAGCCCTTCACTCACCTGTGGTGGGAGCAGGACCGGTGCAGCCACTGTGGAAATCAGTGGGCAGTCTCTCAAAAAACAAAAGTAGAACTGCCGTAAGGCACAACTACCGCATTCCTTGGAGTTTTCTAAGTCAGCTTACCATGGGGACATCTGCACATCCACGTTCATTGCTGTGACATTTACAACAGCTAGGAATGAAACCAGTGTCTGTGCCCATCCACAGACAAATGGATCCGTGTGTGTGTGTGTGTGTGTGTGTGTGTGTGTGTGTGTACCAATACAAATGTGGAAACCATTCACAATGGGGTTTATTCTGCCATAAGAAAATAAAATCCTAATATGGGTGGTAGTGTCACATGCCTTTAATCCCAGCACTTGGGAGGCAGAAACGTGTCTCTCTATAAGTTCAAGGTCAGCCTGGTCTACAGAGTGAGTTCCAGGACAGCCAGGGCTACACAGAGTAGCCCCGTTTAAAAAAAAAAAAAAAGATAAACAAAAAAAAAAAAAAAAAAAAGAAAGGAAGGAAGAAAAAAAATCCAGACATCTGCAGAAAAATGGAATTGGAAATAATTATGTCAATTAAACAAAGTCATATTCACAAAGACAAATACTATGTGCTTTTTTCTCAAGTAGGTCATAAAACTAGAAAGGGAATTTACTGGCTAGTTTTATATGGACTAGACACAGGCTAAAGTCATCTGAGAGGAGGGAACCTCAGTTTTAAAAAACGCCATCATAAGACCAGGCTGCAAGCAAGCCTGTGGGGTATTTTCTTAATTAGTGATTGATGGGAGAGAGCCCCGGCCATTGGGTGATGCCATCCCTAGTCTGGTGATTTTCAATTCTATTTAAGAGAGAGGGGGGAGGGGAGGAAGGAAGGAGGGGGAGAAGGAAGGAAAGAAGGAAGGAAGGAAGGAAGGAAGGAAGGAAGGAAGGAAGGAAGGAAGGAAGGAATCAGGTTGAGCAAGCCATGGATGGGGAACAAGCCAGTGAGCAGCACCTCTCCATGGCCTGTTCTTCAGCTCCTGCCTCCAGGTTCCTGGCCTTTTTGAGTTCCTGTCCTGACCTCTTTCACTGATAAGCAGTGATGTGGAAGTATAAGCCAAATAAACCCTTCCTTATCCAAGTTGCTTTGGTCATGGTGTTTCATGATAACACTATGATATATACCAACCAGGATAGAAATCAGGGCTTTGCCACAATACATGAGCTTGGGGACTAAAGCCAAGACAGCTATAAGCCAACTGGATGATGGCCTTTCTGAGGTCACAATTCTTTGTCATTGTGGATAATGGCCTTACTTAGACATGTATAGTCCAGTTAGGTCCAAAGTCACCTGTTTAGAATAAATGGGCACTAAATTTGCTGTCTCGTCTGAGATGGATGAACAAACACCCTCTCACCTTCCTATGTTCCCTGCCCTGCCTCCACTGACCGAACATTCTGGAACTCTCCTCTACCTTTTACATCTCCACTGTACTTCCACAGTTATCTTCAGACCCAACAGTTCCCCACAAACTCATTGTATGGATGGAGCTGACAAAGCCCCTGCCTTCTTACCTCCCATCCCCCACCCTCCACTGACCCAACCATGAACCAGTCTTGTTCAGGTCCCACGTGAAGAAGCCATTCTCCTCATTTATTCTCCAAAAGTATCTGTAATTTCTGCCTTGTCGAAATCACCGTGTGTGTGCACGCATGTGTGTGTGTGTGTACGCATGTGTGTGTGTGTGTGTGTGTGTGTGTGTGTCTGTGTGTGTCTGTGTGTCTGTGTCTGTGTGTCTGTGTCTGTGTGTGTGCATGAGTACGCACGTGTATTTTTATTCTGTGCTATGTTGCAAGTTGTCAGAGAATAGGCTGAATGTGTTAGGTGTTAAGTTAGACTCCATTCCAGGCATGGCAAACAGGTTATCAATCCCAAGCCTCTCTCACACTCAATGTCCAGTTCCAGTTCATTCTGTCTGACTCAGTAAACATGAGGCAATTCTTACACCAGCCAAAACCAAGGATCGGCTGGCCAGTTACACAAAGAGGCTCAGCAAAGGGGAGCTGAATGGATACATAAATGCAGGTGCCATCTGACATGCTCAGCAGCAGCAGGGTCCCTCTGCTCCCTGTGGGAATTAGCTTCCACCTGCTCTGTCCCCCTTGCACCTGGACTACTGTTGAGAGCATACCATGATCCAGGTCTTTTCAGCGGGATGGGGTTACATCAACCTTCCTGTCTAGTTTGTGAGCCCCTAGGAAGTGGAGGTGTGTGGTGATCACCGCAAATAGCTGCCCAAGAAGTTCATATGTACTTTACTGCCAGAGAAGCCTGCTGTTCTAATTCTGGGAGTTAGGAAGGTCTATCTAAACAAAGCTCACAGACAGAGCCTTGGCTACCCTCGTGCCTGCAGCAGAGGGATAGTGGCTGGAGGCAGATGGACCTTTGATCATCAATGCTGTCTTCACGGCGAAACAGATTTTAAGGTGGAATACTGCTGAGATCACACGTCACTTAAGAGACAAGTATTACTGGAGCCCACATTTTGAGGTCCCCACCAGTTCCCATTCGTCTCTGAATGCTGTACAATGCCCCCTCACTGTTACCCTTAGAAAAGCACAAACCAGAAGGGGAGGAGACTAGAGACCCTGGACAGGATAACTGTGACTCTCTGACCATCTGCTGTTTTCAAATCTGCTATACTACTTTCCAATACAGTGAATAATCAAAAATTGACCATACATTATTAGAATATTAAAATGTTTGATCTAATTTCTTTAAATAGTTTAACATTTTAATATAGTTCTGCTATCATTTCTGGAAAAAAATTGATCGTTACTTTCTTATACTACCTTAAACTCAAGTATAATTCCTATTACATTTCTGGGGCCTTTCGGGGACTGTTTAGTGTGGGTCTCTCCGTGCAGCAACTGTGTTTCTGGGGAAGGGAATGTCCTAATGCTCATCACTAACAATGCTGAAGAAGAGCTGACCTGCATACATTTCTTTCCAAGCAGCTGTCTGATTTTTTTTCAGCGTCCTTTCCATGGAGTGAAGGGAACTGACCCCTCTGCTGGTCTGTCTGAGTGTCAGTCTACCCAAAACATAGGGCTTTGGCCAATCCTGGCAGACTCAGGCAGGCCAAATGTTTAGTCATCATACTGAGATGCTGCCTGGCGAATATAGATGTCCGCTTCAGCTCTCTAGACGGAGTCGTGTTTTCACAACTTGCAGCCATGTAAACAAACTAAGAAACTGTGCCTATGCAAATTAAATATTAATGCACATTAATGGCGTTTATTGTTGACTGGTGGAACACAGATGATTTCCCCAACTCTTTTCTGTTGGTGTATGGCTTCTAAAATGTCTAGTGAACACTTTCACATTGTAAAACTAAAACCTTCAGTTTGAAAATCTATAACAGAAAACAATGGGTAGATAAATTGTTAGTTTTTCCAGATTGTTTACACCAAACATCTGATTTTGTTTTGTGTTTGGGGTGTGTGCAGCACATGCGTATGAGCGTGGACATGTGAGTGTGTGCACGTGTGTGTGTGTGTGTGTGTGTGTGTGTGTGTGTGTTGTGTGCAGCTAAGGAAGATGTTGGGTGTCTTCTATCATGCTCTCCACTATTCCCTTTGAGGCAGGTTCTCTCACTGAATGTGATGTTTGTTTGTTTGTTTGTTTGTTTGTTTAGTGGGCTAGTCCCTGTCTTCAACCCAACCCACCTCCACCAGTGGGACCACATCTGGCATTTTTCTATGGGTGCTCGGGTTCTGAACTCAGGACTGCAAGATTGTACATCAAGTGTTAACTTTTATCCACTGGGCCTTCTCTCTAGCCTGTTTTTCTTTTTCTTTCTTTCTGTTGTTGTTGCTGCTGCTGCTGCTGTCAGTGTCATTGTTGTTGTTGTGTTTGCAGTGACAGTTCAGTTTGACTTTATTTTTGACATCACTGAGGACTGAACAGGGTCTCATGAATGCTAGACAAATACTCTATCCTTGAGCTACACCACTAAACATACATCAGGTATCCTCAAACACCTTTTCCCAAGGAAAGAGAAGAGGCTAATACTATGTTTTATGAAGATTTAGAAAGGAATGGTCACATTCAGTAACTGAATATTCCATCAAAACCAACTGAGAGAGTATTCAGGCTTTCTTCCTGACAGAGCCCAAGACTCTTCAGGCAAGGGAATTGGTACTAGCTGCTGACCTTTCTTGGAGAAGAGACGGGTCCAGAGGGCTGGTAGGTCTGGAGATCTGGGAGGTGGTAACTGAAGTTTCCGGGTGGAAGACATCTCCTTGCGGACTGAACAAGGGCTTTCTGGACTCAATTGAATCTAAACGTGGTGGCGAGTGACTCCGTAAGACAATCCGTTCATCTGGCTCTCTGATGACCTGAGTGAGAATGTGCGATATTCTTAACTTATAGTTTGGGCTTTGATTTGCCTAATAATAGCGAGGGGCAGGCTAGGACAAGAGAGAAACTGAGGTAAGATAACAATATGTCGCCTTCCGTAAATAAAAGTGGTCTGGAAAGGTCAGGAGTCCAGGCCAGGGGTACACAGCCAAGGGGCTCTCTGCATATTAATGAGGAAGAACTGAACTTACACTTGGAACTTTGATTTCTGAGGACACAGACTTTTGGTTCTGGGAAAGATCAGATTTTTTTAAATAAAGTGTATCTGTGCTGAACATATGCAATGCAGCGTATACTTAATTTCTTCATATACATACAGTGTGTAGCACACAAGCTTTCAACTAAGCAAACGGATTAAGCTTGAGGCCATGTGTACCACCTCACTGTATAGAGGTATCTGGTTGGAGAAAGGCAGCACGAGTCACTGGTGATAAAGTAAGAATCACTCTATAGAAACTTTTCCTTGGTAATGGATCACACAGATGGAAGAGGGGGAGCAAGCTAGTGAACCCCACAGTGGAGCAGACAGCGGAGCCTGAGTACCGGTCTGTATAAGCCCTAGGTCAGCGATGCTGCCGTAACATGAGCACCACAGCTAGGGACATGTCCTCCCCACTAACTACATGGGGCCTGACACAGATGCTGGAAAGAAATCATCTACTGATGCAGCTGGTAAACATACCTTTATGTTTGCCTCCAGGCTGTCAAGAGAAGATGCTAGAAGAAAGAGGAAGAGGGTGAGGGAGCTCATTATTACCACTTAGCCATAAAACTGCTGACACGTTCATCCCACAGCAGAATCAAGAGTTTAGACCATAAGTGGAAGGCAAAAGAACCAAAGGCTCCCTGGTAAGTTCCAAGACACAACCGAGTCTCCCCTGCGATTCTATAGGACCGTTCTGTCTTCCTGGGGTCCATAGTCTAGTTGTATTTCCAGTGACTGTATAGCTGGAAAGGGGTCGGGGGACAAACAGGTCATGGATCAGAAGTTCAAGAGCCTTACGCAGCCTTAAGGAAAGAAAACATATTTGCCCAGATGCGCAGAGCTTTGCAGAAGGCAATATGGGTCTGATGTGAAGTTCCTGTGCTCTGCCTCGTGAGTCCTTGTTGGTTTCTGGCTCTTGAGGATACTTGTCCAAGGTAAACGTGAACATAAAGTCGAACCAGTTGACACACACAAAGCACAATGTACCTACACCACAAATCACTGTCATTACCCTAATCACTTTCATTACACTAAATGTCTGAGAGACAAGCAGACTTCACACTAGTGAGGCAAGGATGATTAGAAAGTAGTGGCCTAACATGTGTGAGACCCTAGTTCCAAAACAAAGCCAAATACTGCAGTACTAAATATTTTATTATTCTAAAAGTAATAAACACACATGGAGAAAGATGAAAAGCAAGTGGATCCCCACCCCCACCCCCCCACCCCCGGGTTAATGACATTCTTTGAACTCCTGGTTCGCCTTACAGCAGCAGTTGTAATAAGAAGAAATAAGGACAGATTTTTAAAGCCTGACATGTTCCCTACCTGAGCACACACATCTCTGTGTATGTGCATGGTCCTAGAACCCTGACCCCTAAGTCGGGCAGGGAATCAGCAGAGTCCTTTGCAGCTATAGGTATGAAACTGTCCTGAGGCCTAGGAACCCCCTGGGCACTCCCCTGTGTGGTGAGGTTAAAACTGTATCAGTATCTGGTCTGCTTTTGACCACTTGTTTCTCAAAGAGCAATCTGTAACCCAACAGTGTGCGGACCACCCAGAGGCTTGTGAGAAAAGGACTCAGGCCCCACATCAACACAAAATCAACAGGCATGGCTTTCTTCTCTCACTGGCTGGAGATGGCCCAAACCCAGGGAGAGCTTGACAAGCCACAAGAATTCCAGGATCCAATTCCAGGGATCTGAACGTATGCAGGTCGTAGCTCTGCTAACGGCTTGATGTGTAACTTGTACTGACATTGTAACCACTGCAAACCTCCTCTCCTGCCAGGCAAAGACGAAGACAAGTATGGCGTATGGCCGCCGTCAGATCCAAGACAGCACCGAGCTCAACCCTCTCTTCTAGGAAAGGACATTTGCTGCTGCTTGCATTCCCAGTGACAGGGGAGATGGCTCCACTTTTACCAGCTGCACCAGTGACCTTCAACAGCAGGACTTAAACTAAGTCTCAGAGGTGCCAAAGGACTTTCCCCTCTCGGCCCCAGGGCTCACCCTCTGAGCTCAGGGGTGATCACTGAACACTGGCCTGAGTTAGCATAGAACCCTCTATGGTCCCTTAAAGGCCCAAACCATTAAGCCTAACACGGGGAACTCCAGTGTGAGGCCATGGCAAGTGAGTCCTCCCAGGAGTTAGCAGAGGGGACCACCGCTAGCCCTGTCTAGACTTAGGACTCCCAGCAAGCTGCTGTGACCTTCACTAGGGTCAGACTCACACATTCCAATCACTGTCAATCAATGTGTAGTCCAGAGACCTCAGTGGGGGACAGGGATCCCTTCAGGACCTGTTACGAAACCTCCCAGCTAAAGCTTGTATTCATAATTACACTAAGACAGGATTTATTCCTCTCCGTCTCATTCTCCCAGAGTCTAACAAAAGCCACCACGACATATCATAACAGTACTAGTATAATGGTTAGTGACTTCTCTGCTGGTGTACTCCATTTCTCAATTACTCGACTTCAATTTCAAACATGCTAAATGTGGACAGCCATCACCTACGTCAACCAAAGCTCCTTAAAGCCCCCAAGTATCATTTACAAATGCATACAATCCCCAAATCCGCAGCACCGGAAGCCAGTTAGCCACCCACCTTAGCCTAACTGCTTGGGAGAGCTGGCTCCCTCCCAGCTAACAGAGAATATGGTCAGCAAGTGTCAAGACCCCCATGAGCCTCTTGTTCCTTCCCCTTAGAAAAACAAACAGCAAGACAAACAACTTATTTGCTACCTGTCAGGGCCGCCTGGGCAGAGTTTACAGGAGGCCAAGCTGCTGCCTGCTTCGCCAGCCGAGCCAGGGGCTGTGGCCACATGTGGTTAGTCACACCATCCAGCTCAGTCCCCTCCAAGAATCTGGGACAACTTGGAAACAAGCTGCTGCTTAGTTCTTTTGCCCCACAGGAATGCCACGGCTAGAGAGACCTTGAGAATCAAACCCACGGCCTTCGGTGTAACTGTAGTTCCTCACAGTGAAAGACACTTAGTGGAATGCAGGGGTGTTCATTGGGGAGTATTGGTAACTAGGAACTCAAGTACCTCTTCTCTTTGAAAGATCGAAGTTTATTAACTTAGGTTTTCTTCTGGACTTCTGTGAACGGTGCTCCAAATTATTTTCACCAAAGGGGTTTCCACTGTCCACCTGAAAGGGAAGGAAACAGGTAAGATTCCTCACCTACAACCGCTTGGAGTACCTTCTTATTACCCATGATGTCTTTCCACCTCAGTCAAAGAGAATCTGGGAAAATAATCTAATTCACAGTCTCCAAGCATGTTATATTTACTCCACAGAAGAAACTGCCCAGCATCTCCTCTGAGGCTAGATATGAGGGTGTGTGTCAACTATGAGCACCGAGAACTGAATATAGACACGTTCTCATAACTGGTAATGATCAAAAGACAGAGCCCAAGGCATCTGCCTCCCGTGTGTTATGACTACAGGTGTGAGCCACCGGTCCAGCTTGGAATCCTTTGAACTGGACAGAGTATTCTTAAAATCAAGAGACTGACCAGATTCCCTCCCAGTCTGTTGTCTAGATTCTTTTAAAACACAATAGCACTAACTACTCTTACTTAGAGTGACAGACCGCCTTTTTCTAAAACAAAATTGGTAAACACGATCTTTCAAAGCAGATCAAAATCCTTGAAAAGGTGATTCTTCTACAGCATAAAGCAAGACTTTAACATTTTTGTTTATTTTATCATTGAGACAGGCTACAATGCTAATTTTTATTGTATGTCAAGAAATAGACCGGTTTTCTAATTTAAAAATTTTAAAGGTATATGAGTGTTTTGTTTGCCTGTATGTCCATGTACCACATGTGTATTGGTGCCTAAAGAAGCCAGAAGAGGATCTCAGATGCCCTGGAACTGGAGTAATAAACAGGAGCTGCTGTGTGGGTGCTGGGAATTGAATCTGGGTCCTGAGGACAGTCAATGCTCTTAACTGCTGAGCCACCTCTTCAGACACAAGTTCTCTAAGTTTTAATGTCTCACGTATGATCAAGAAATCTAGGCAATCAAGCATGTAAAATGACCTATAAACAAACTAAACACATAATAAAAACTGTAATGAATTATTAAATAATTAAAATGTCAAGTTTTCACTCCCTTAGAAATCTAGCAAAAATTTTTTTTTAAATTAATCCACGGTGTCAGGGACTGCATCTTATAACCATTTATATGGAATAGAATAAGCTACATCGTCAAAAAAGGCAAGCTATCAATACTTCTATGGGGCCATGTTTAATGACAGGTTGCTACATTTTGCCAGGCATCTTTACTAAGATCTCCATAAAGAAACCAGCCACACAATATTTCTGTTTATGAACAGTTATTTGTAGATTAGCCAGTCCATATTTTCTAGCCCGAAAACTCAATTTACCTACAAGAAAACTACATCCAACCATTTCATCAGCAACTTGACTGAGACTCACCCCCAACTCCCAGCCTCTATCAGATGCACAGTCATCATTTCTAGTGATTTCAAATCAAGATATTAATTTAGCATTTTATCAATTGCTAATATTCTGAAGATAGTCACTAACTGGAATTTGTGGTGGAGATCACAAAGGATAATGAAAAATATTAACTTGAATGTATCTGTGGAAAACATTAAGGCTGTGTATATAAAAACTGAAGAAAATGAATCAAATTAATGATTTGTGGCTGGCGTGTTTGTGAGTGTGTGTGTATGTGTGTATGTGTATGTCTGTGTACGCGTGTTTGAGAGAGACAGACAGAGAACGAAAGAGAGAAAGAAAGAGAAAGAGACTCAGTAGCTTAAATTTTCCTGGGCCTACTATGTTGCCCAAGCTATAGCCTCAAACTCACGGTGATTCTCCTGCCTCAGCCTCCCAAGTGCAGGGATCACAAGGGCACATCACCACACCTGACTTTAGATTTTCTTTTTTTATTACATTGATGAGCCAATGTGTAAGCTCATCTTGGATGTCTACTTTATAATACAGTGATTAAAAACAATCTCTCAAGACAACGAAGACTACAGTGACTAGGGACACCCACTGTTCCCGCTGACTGAGGCTCAGAGCTTCTGAGCGAGTCCAGTCATTGCTTCCTTCCCAGCTCCCCATGCTGAAATCCTGTCCCTGCTCAACATTCGGCTACTGAGCACCGATCTCACTGAGAAAGTGAAAAGCCTTTCTTATAAGTGGATGGAGCAGCGTCAGTTTGAATTGATGCACTCCATCAGCCAGCCTTGGACTGACATCCCTGGCAGCTCCACTCTTCTGATTAATGGTGAGCTATCATCTACAGACGTCATACTCTATTAATAATGTTCAAAGTTTAAAAATGGGCTGATTGACAGTCACTGAGCCAGTTCTCTCTGAAATGCCTTTATAGGCATTTCCTAACAATAATACTGGAAAAGGAACATAATTCAATGACAGTTATTATTCATTTGAATTCTCTCTCTTCAGTTACCACTGCCCACTTGTGTGCGTGGCTCAACAATTCTTTATCCCACTCTTCTCCACATCCTCATGCAGGAAGTTACTCTGGAAAAAAAATAAACACTTTCAAGCTCACATGTCTAACCACAAATGGAGGCTTCCTTTCTCCCGGGAACTTAAAGCTTTTTCCAAGGTTGCGCTGAGCTGGCCGATGGAGATGGAGACGTGGAGGGGAGGGTCCCCGGGACTGTGTGCCTTTGGGGAGTTGGTCAGGATTTTTCTCCTTTGGCTTCTTTTTCCTGTTATTTGCCTGGACTCGCTGTCCATGCGATTTCGAGAAAGACCTTTGCAATTTACACCTTTCTTCCTGAGAGCAGAAAACAAGCAATCAAGCAAACAAGCAAGCATCTGTTTTTCTGCTTCATTTTGCTTTTCCAGTGTTGAGAATCAAGCCTACGGCCTTGAGTATGCTTGGAAGGCACTCTACCGGTGAGCTATACCTCCAGTCAAAAATATTCTTTTGATTAAAAAAAACTAAGATAGAAGACTGCCTCAAATTTATAAAACAAACCTTTAAAGAAGGATATTTCTCTATTTAATCTACCATTTACTTTAACATAGTTAGTATGGATAACTGCCTAAAATCACATATTTTAAATAATAACAGGTTGATTTATATTAGGGGAAAATTTGAAAACAACAGATAGACACCAACATCACCCAAGCACAGGCAGATTATAGACCAGGAGAAGTGTGGGAGGCACATGTGTACAGATGGGTCCACTCATTTCACTCAAAAGGAGTCAAGCATTGCTGTGTATACAGCAAGGAGAGCTTTTCTAAGAGCTTAGGGAGGCTGTTTAGAGTCAGGGCCTCACCATGTAGCCCAGAACTTGCCCTTCAACCTAGAAGCACATTTCCACCTCAGCATCCCAAGCGCTGGGATCATAGATATGTGTCACCCCAACCAGCTTAACGTGGTTGCAAAAATTAAAACTAGCTCTCATGATGAATCAACAAGCATCTTCATTGAAATCCCACCTTAACTCAGAACGAGGACACTGTAGGGCTCCTTTTTATTCTCCCAGCCATTCTGTCTGGTGTGTCTATGATGTGGGGGGATGGGGATGGCTAGTGGTCTCATATTCTGGTTTTGACACCATCACTTAACCATCAGCCTCCACGGGAACATCACCATTCTGAACACACAGCAAACATACCCTAACATGACGGTCTAAGCAAATGGTCTGAACGAACTACCCAGGTTATTGTGTGTTCAGTTTCATTTAAACTTAGCAAGCTGACTTCAGATTAACAGTCTCTAGATTGGGGTGGAGGTATGGGGGCGGGGTGGGCTCCTGCCATTTCTATCATAGCCCTCTTGATTGTACTTACAGAAAAAAATCTGTTTTTGCACGGGAACACACATTCTAGGATGGCTGTCCTTGTAGAAAACTCTAGTTTGGGAGCAATGCCCTAAAAATAAGGCAGCACAAAGAGAAACAAATAAAATTACTGGAAACAATTCGCTTGCCCATCTCATCTCCACTGGAAAGCCGCCAGCAACCCAAGTGTCCTGTCATCAGCATCCTTGGAAGACATTTTTTTAAAACAAAATAAAGCAAGAGGTAAACCAGCGGTTCTCAGCCTGTGGGTTAAGAGGTCGCATCTCAGATATTTACATAGTGATTCGTAACAGGGGCAAAACTGCAGTTATGAAGGAGCACGGGAATACTCTCATGGCCGAGGGTCACCACAGCATGAGGAACCGTACTAAAGGGCCACAGCATTAGGGAGGGTGGGAAGCACTGGGCTGAACACCCGTGTAACGTATTCTCTGTACTGAGCTGAGCTTTATGCCAATGACACATACTCCTAACTTGGAATGCACGCAGACTCCTAACACAACCCTGTGACGTGGGTCCCAATACAATTTTCATGTGGACAAGAGTGACCTCGGCGCCGGGCGTGGTGGCGCACGCCTGTAATCCCAGCACTCTGGGGGGCAGAGGCAGGCGGATTTCTGAGTTCGAGGCCAGCCTGGTCTACAGAGCGAGTTCCAGGACAGCCAGGACTACACAGAGAAACCCTGCCTCGAAAACCTCCCCCCCACCCCCCCCAAAAAAGTGACCTCGGACACAGGCTGGCAGTGGCGAAGCTGGTCATTGGAAGCATCTGGGTGGCAGTGTCTGTGCTATTAGCTACTCTATCTAAAATATGGGAACAGGCAAATGAAATTAGTAAGGAGGAGGGGCAAACTTATATAAAGCTAAATGTCTACTTTGGTGTGGTGCTTTATCATCTCAATGACTGGTGAGATTTAAAATGAGATCAAAACAACAATGTATAGAAATACAGAGGGGGAAAAAAGCTGGGTGGAGGTGGTGCAAGCCTTTAATCCCAGCACCTGGGAGGCAGAGGCAGGAGCATATCTGAGACTTCAAGACCCACCAGGCTATAAATCAAATTCTAGAACAGCCAAGACTGCACAGGGAAACCCTGTCTCTAAAAACCAAAACGAAAAAGAAAGGACTAGGGCCGGGCGGTGGTGGCGCGCACCTGTAATCCCAGCACTCTGGGAGGCAGAGGCAGGTGGATTTCTGAGTTCGAGGCCAGCCTGGTCTACAGAGTGAGTTCCAGGACAGCCAGGGCTACACAGAGAGACCCTGTCTCGGGAAAAAAAAAATCCAAAAAAACAAAAACAAAAAACAAAAAACAAAAAACAAAAAAGAAAGAAAGAAAGGAAGAAAGAAAAAGAAAGAGAAGAAAAAGAAAGGGCTGGAGAGATGGCTCAGTGGTTAAGAGCACTGACTGCTCTTCCAGAAACCTGAGTTCAACTCCCTGCAACCACACGGTGGCTCACAACCATTTGTAATGGGGTCCGATGCCCCCTTCTGGTGTGCCTGAAGACAGCTACAGTGTATTCACATACGTTAAAAAAAAACAACTAAGTAAATATTTAAAAAAAAAAAAAAAGAAGAAGAAGAAAAGAAAAAGAGTAAAAAAAAGGAAGAGGAGAAAGAAAGAAAAAGAAAAATCTAATTGTTACCGAACTGATAAGAGACATCAGGTGACTCATTCATCCTCATTTTCTACAGTAGTAATAAAAACCAAGAAGAATGAACTGGAAAACTCTAAGAGAATTAGCATCATGTTTGCGGCCTAGAACATAAACCCGATGCGTAAGAATTCCTGCTCTGCCGCCCGCCAGCTCTGTGAGCCCAGGTACATCCCTGATGTAAAGCACATTCCCCCCACTCGATGGGGAGGAGACAGCAGTCCCCTCCTGGATGTCAGGTGACAGAACAAGGTAAGCCTTGCTGTGAGCTCAGCACGCAGCAGGCGTGAGCATCAACTGCCCCTTAGCCATGGCTTCGATATTGATTTGTGAAATGTTTCAGAGGAACTGAATCTATCAATTGTTTTACAAATTGTTGATGGAGTTTGATAAAGTCAGTTTCAGGAACTGATTTCTTTCATCTGGTGCATAAGGGTATTCCAATGCATTTTAAAGCTAATAAATCACCTCCATTTATAAATAACTACAAATACAACTTTTTACATTGTAGTCTTTCTATTCGTGCCCAGAACACTCACCACATGACATTCGGGGACAGAAATAAGTGTTTCTCCTTATTTTGGTTTTGAAGGTGACTTTTACTTAACTGGGAATTTGAGGAAAACAAAGTTACTCTAAGGGTTTCCTCAGGCTGGTTTCCCTGAACTTTTATTCCCTGTGACACACTGGTGACATGCCAATAACTTGAAGCAATAAAGATGAGCATCTCACAGAAACCCTGGGCTTAGGTGACACACAAAGATGATGCTGGAGGAAGAAAAAAGTGGTTTCCAGACTATTCACCATACCCTGAAAGATAACAGGGAGGGCTTAAGGTTACAGGCATTCAGAATTCTGATTAGGACAGGGTTTGATGTCTATGTTTGGAGTATCAGTCATCAGAAGCATTGCAGGAATTGAAGTTCTTCTGATTATACAGTCTGAACAGTCCTGGGACAGAACCACCAGGACAGCGACATCTCACTAAATGATAACAATTGCAATCCATAGTGTAGAGACAGAAAGCTTAAGTAGTAATTGTGCTTTTTATAATCCCCAAGGATGTGGCCCTTTAGGTGGATGTCATCCAGGAGCATAAAAATCCACTTAAAAAGACATGGTTGTGTCAAAGATAGCAATCATAGACCATAAAATCAAAATGACTGTGTTGAATTTGAGTTCTGATAAATGCCTCCAAACATTTCCAATTGACTACCTGCTGCACCATTCATGGTTCCCCAATGATTCCAGCCTCTCGCAGTTCTCCTCTGATAAAGAGAACAGAGTCTCAACTTTGGCTAATTTGAAAATTGTTAGGAAGAGAATGGCTAAAAATGTAGGAGGTTACCTGGAGTTGGTGACACACATTTTTAATCCCAGCGCTTGGGAAGCAGAGGCAAGTGAATCTCTGTGAGTTCAAGGCCAGACTGGTCTACAGAACTAGTTCCAGAACAGCTAAGGCTACACAGAGAAACTCTCTTAAAAAATTGTAAAATGTTGAAGTCATAAAACAAATGTAAGATAATATTATTGCTGTCATCACTCTAATTACTGATAACAGCTATGACCAAACAGATCTTTCTGTCAATCCGCAATAAATAGTAGTTGAAAGAGGAACTTTCTAGGACATCATGTGACAACTGGATAGGTGAATGATACAGCTTAGTTAGATAATAAAACTCTCAGTTCTTAGATCAATAGTAGAAATCAGTATAGTTTGGTGACATGAGCTGGGCATCTGACCATGGACGAAAGCAGAACCGAGAAAACTAAGCAAGAAAAGCTACCTGCCCAAGGCCAACCCTGCCAGGAATGAAATGTTCACTCTCCAAGAACTTTTCTTCCTGTAGAAGCCCCTGTGGGAGGGTCACTCACTGGAAACCAAATAGCCGTCTTCATGAGCACCTCCCTCTGCATGCCAAGGTGTGAGGCGGTCAGCTTGGGCTCAGGGAACAGGAAATCTCGGGTGTTTTTTTCATAGTAGGCCAACTCTTCCCATGCTAGAACAAAAAGAAAAAGGGCATAAGCGAATGTCTTCTACACCCCTCAAGTTTAAGAAAACAGATGCTCAGATGGTGTGCTAGCTTGCTTATATCAACTTGACACCATCTATAGTCCCCTCAGTGGAAGAACCCTTCATTGAGAAAACGCCTCCTTGAGAGCATGCTATGATAGACTGTACCCTCAAACTATGAGCCCAAATAAACTCCTCCTTCCTTAGGTTGCTTTTGTCAGGATATTTTGTCAAAGAAACAAGAAAAGCAACTAAAGACAGAATATTGGTATCAAGAGTGGGATCATTTGGGCAAGACTCTAGTTTCATTCTGCACTTACCCTGAGCATTTGAGTGAATTTTAATTTAAAGGTAATAGACTACTTAATTTTGTGGAGGAAATGTCAAGACAAGGGAAGATTTGGGTGGTTGGTGGGAAAGCACTTTAATCCTTAAAGGGATAATTGTCCCCCAGGAGAAACCTCCTGCACTACCTTAGGACAACAGGAAGGGTGCCCTAAACTCAAAACTCCACCCGCTGAAAGATTTGTCTTTTGAAGGTTCAAATGTAATTGAAGGAAGAAAGCCGGAAGTGAAAATGGTTCCCTTCTCCTTGAAAGCACCTGGCTAGGGAAGTGCTTCCCAGGTTGTGACATTTAACATTGACACAGCTGTAGTCTCAGGGAGCCACGCTTCTCCTTGGGCTCCCAGTGGTACTTGGAAACTTGGTCATCCACGTGCTACTGCTTCATGAGTCATGAAAGATGCAAGCACGACTGAAGGTGTCATGAACTCCTGCTCCAGACTTTCAGAGAACAGCTGAGACCAGTAAAGGTGTGGCCGGGTCAGAGTCCCTTTAGGGCAGCCCTTAGAGGCCACTGTGCCAAGCTGTGAAGCCTTGGTTCTAATGCAAACCCTAAGATGCTGGAGAGGCCAGGACTGTAACCAAACCAACGGTTGTTGTGGGCAAAAATAGAATCAAATACACAGAAAAAGGTGTGTGTGATACAGGCTGCATATCTGGAGGGATGGGGGTGTCTAAGCCCTGTGGAACACAGTCAGTTTCAACATGAGCCCTGATGCTGGACGTGGCGCTGCAGGGCTTGATGTTTTCCATGCTGGTTGGTCTCTCTTTGCTCATTCCTTCTCATACTCTGATCCCTCCACTTTTAGAATGGGGATGATAATTTGGAGCCATCCTATGGTGGAACTACACAGCACCCACGCAACCATAGCATATATTCACACAGATGCACACATATATGTAAATAAAAAATCTTTTAAAGTGATGTGTTTGGAGGACTGGAAAGATGGCTCAGTAGTTAAGAGTGCTGGTTACTCTTCTCTTCTAGAGGTCTTGGGTTCGATTCCCAGCAACCACATGGTGGCTCTCAACCATCTATAATGAGGTCTGATGCCCTCTTCTGTTGTACATGTATACCTGCAGGTAAGGCATTCATAATCATATAATATATAAACAAATCAACCTTTTTTTAAAAGAGTACTTGGATAACAAGTTGGAGTGGAGTTGTGATGGTAATCTCTATCGTCAACTTAATGAATCAGAAATCATTCATTGGAGACTTGGCATCTGGGCATGTCAGAGAGGTTACTATCTTCTTTAGGTTAACTGAATAATAAGATTTACAGTGTGGTTGGCACTACTCCCTGGGCTAGGATCCTGGGCTATATAAAAAGAAGAAAGTAAGCTGAATACAAGCACTTACTACCGTGTTTCTTGACTACAGACGCAATGTGACCAGCTAACCCTGTGACTCCCCCTCGGTGATAGACTAGAATCCTGAATTATATGCCCCAATAAACCATTCCTTCCTGGGTTGCTTCTGTAAGAGATTTTATCACAGAAAAAGTAACTAAAGATAATACTGAAATGGGATAAGTTTAACCAATTAGAAAATTAGATGGGTCCAAAGTAAGTTTGATTGTAGTTTGTTTTTTTTTCTCCCCCCCCCCCAAACAACAGCCAATGTGGAAATGTCAGCACATAATGAGATGTGACAGAGTCTGCGTAATAAATAATGAGCAAATGAGCATGCTCAGACTACCTAATACACAAACAATGACATCATCGGGGACTTCAGTGGACATGTTTTCTCCTCTCACAAAAAAAAAAAAAAAAAAAAAAAAGATTATAAGAAAAGCAAATTCTAGTAACAACATCAGTCTGAAGGCTACCTGTGTTTCTAGAAGTCTGAAGGCTACCTGTGTTTCTAGAGCATATGACAGTTATCACCATGCTTCAGGGTAGAGTGGCGTATTGATTCTCCTTGAGACTGGGAGTTTAACACACCTGTCATGATACCACACAGCAAAGCAGGCTAGGTCTGCATGAGTTCTTATTGCCTCCTAATGAACATTGCTAACTGCAGTGGAAAATCAAGCTGGACTTGCTAAAGAGAGAGTATTAAAGCTTAGACCTGAGGAGATTAATGAAAAGAAGGCACCACGCTCACAGTCACATGGTGTCACACTGCCTGTGTCTGTCACTTCTTCACACCTTTGTAAACCATACAACCAGAGGGGTCGTCATTTACTGGGAGCGGAGTCACTGACTCTCATTATTCACTGCAGTAAGCTCCACGCAGATCTGAGCATGGCTACTGTATCCCTAACCTGACGGTCAACTGCCCTATGTGTCTGAAGATGCTGTGAAACCGTCAAACAAGAATATACTTATCTACAGCAACAGCAAAACAAAGTAGTAATGGCCAGCTGGTAAAAGAACTGGTCTCTGAGAACCAGCATGGTCCATATGACCCTACACTTGACTCTACCCAAATCACATTTACGACGTTAACACCAAAGACCATTGCTGCTGCCACGTGCCATGATGGTATAATTAACTGATTTGTCTGCACAGCATCTGACGCTGAGTGAAACTGTTGTTTTCAGTGATTTAATCTGAGGGCCACTACACTGGCAATCCAAAACTGGAGGGTTGTAAACAGAAAGCAAGCACAAGGGTCCCATTCTGCGTGGGACTAACTCGTGCAGTGTACACGATATTCATGTTGCCAGCTCGACTGTTCAAACAACTATTTTTATCTCATGGGTAGATATCTGTGTCACAAGAAAAACACATCCATCCCAGCACTCATCAGGGTCAGACAGGAGGATCATGGGTTCAAAGCCAGCCTAGGCTTGACTAAAATAATGTAATAGTCCAAAACATATAAAATTCTAGAAGGTAAGTGCACACAATAGTATAGTTAATTATATGTAGGGGCTGTGTTACCCTAACACTAGGAACATATGCCAATATATTTCATACTAAGTGTGTTTTTAAAAGTCTAAAAAAAATACACAGTAAACTGTCATAAAGTATCAGGAATTGTTAATGAGTGGGTCCTACTTACTTTTAGTCTATATAATGTTAGTTGAAATTTTTTTCAATATTTAGATATGGGGTATTTTTTAATTAGTACAAAATTAAGTAATACCAAAATAAACATGACCCCATTCTATTAACATAAAATGTAACTTGCCAATTCACAGGGTTATATGTTTAAACATAAAATTGGGTCAAATAAGAAAAAAAATTATGGAAAAAAACTCAATGGCCTGGTTTTAGCCTGTCCCCCTTTTTTCTTCATTCAGTGAGCATTTCTGAATAGCAGGTAGGAGGCAGTGCTCTGGACTGTCTACCAAAACAAGTAGTTCCTGAACAGACAGCCTCATATTGTTTTATTCAAGTATCTAGCTCTAGATTCACACCATGATCTGTAGCTACTGGTATCTAAGTGCCTGTTTATCCCTAGGTTGACACCATAACACTAAAATTATGTAAATCTAGGGACACCTAGATTCACAGAGTAACACTCGGCTGCCCGTGTGTCCCCACAGTCGCCCCACACATGTAAGGGCTCATCTCCCGATTCACACTGGAGTCCTCCAGCAGTCACACCTAGACTCAAACTAGAACATCTGTGTGTATGTTCACAGCACTTGTCCCCACATTCACACCACAATATTCGAGAATCTGTAAATAGATTCACACCACCATATTTGAGCATCTATGTATAGATTCAGACCATAATATGCAAGTGCCTATCCCTAATTCACACTGTAATATCCAAGTATCTGTTGCTAGATTCACACTGCAATAATTAAAGAGCTAACCCCTATATTCTTAAGAGTGTAGAATTCTTATCTGTTTCCAGGGCTACCTTTGCAAAGACAAACCAACAGAAGAAGGAGGAGGAGGAGGAGGAGGAGGAGGAGGAAGAGGAGGAGGAGGAGGAGGAGGAGGAGGAGGAGGAGGAGGAGGAGGAGAAGAAGAAGAAGAAGAAGAAGAAGAAGAAGAAGAAGAAGAAGAAGAAGAAGAAGAAGAAGAAGAAGAAAATGCCTAGTTCTAGACCCCTCTCCTGGGCCCCAGGCTACCCCAGGGATATCTAGTTATGGACAGATCCACAACCTTCATGGAAAGCCCCTACTCAACCCTTTCCGTTTAGCAGAGACATCTACCCAGCTCACCACTCTTTTCTCAGTAACTCTCTGGAAAAAAGAAAGTTCACCTGAGAAAATAACTACATGATGTGATGAAAGATTTTATATATATATATACATATATATGTATATATATATGATCATAACTGATTAAAGACAAATAAATATAAATTTATAGCAAAGGGAAATGCTTGCATCCAAACCTCATTCTGCAAGCAATCAAAAACAATGTGGAAGCCAGGCAGTGGTGGCACACACCTTTAAGGGTAACACTTAGGAGGCAGAGGCAGGCAAGTCTCTGAATGCAAGGCCAGCCTGGTCTGCAGAGTGAGTTCCCGGACAGCCAGGACTACACAGAGAAATCCTGTGCTAACAAAACAAACAAACAAATAAACAAACAAACAAAAACCAATGACCATGGCCAGAAGGAAAATAAAAACAAAAACAAATCATAATATAGGAAAAAATTGAAACTTTTGACACATCATATCTAAATATAAGCGGTCACAATATGATAAAACATTTCTAAACAAATTAATACACAACCCAAAAGTCATAAATTTAAATGATAATGCCCTGCTTAGCCAAAGCAGGAGAAACAAGCACGCTGTGCTGGATGGATGAGCAATAAACCATTAGAAATGGTTCAGTCATAAATACAACTGAGATTCTGCCCCCATTCATTCTTTCAAGATGAAATTGTTAGTTCAGAAGTGTGTTTGTTGGCATATTACCTGGAGACACTAGCTGTACTAATTCAAACCTGGTTAGGAAGCCTAAGAAAGAAGAAAATGAGATTTTAATATTTAATTTTAATATTTCAGAGAATTAAACGTTAAGTTAAAACCACCATATCTCGTTTAGATTACTGGTAATAACAGTTTAGTTTAGCCCTCTGTATTCACAGGCTCCCTAAATGGAGATTCTACAACGATCTTTAAAACCACCTACAGACAGAAAACATTTAAGAAGTAATTGCATCTGTACTAACATATATATTCCTTCATCATAATTCTCTGAACAATGCAGAACAACTTCATACAAAATTTATAGTATATAATATATAGTCCAAATTCTATGGGATAGCCACACCAAGACACATACACTCACACATAGGTTATAAGCAAATTCTATACTGTTTTACTTATAGTCCTTGAACACCTATGTATTTTGGTATGTGCGGAGATCCTGGAACCATTTTCTCAAGGACACCACAGGACAAGTATAATTTAAAGTGAGTGCCACAGTAACAATGAAACAGGCTTTGAGAAAATCTGTTTTGGGAGTGGAGCAAAGATGAGGGAGCCACAGTGTTTACATTTTATGTAATATTTTGTCTCTTAAAAGTATGTTAGGGGCTGGAGAGATGGCTGTGTCAGGAGAGCACATTGCTCTTGCAGGGGACACAAGTTCTCCTCTTAGCTCCCATGTCAGGCAGCTAACGGGCGCCTGTAACTCCACACACAGAGAATCTGATCCCCTCTCCTGCCTTTGAGGGCACCCATGCACACACATGGCACACAGACACACATAAATAAAAGTATGTATATTCATAAAGTACTATAATAGCAATATACTTCTCACTTTAAAGCTTGAAACCCAAGTATCATATCATTCTTCAACACAAAGGTGAACTTGCCTAAAAGGCACGCTATTTGACTCTACAAATGTGACATAAATATTACTATGTCCCTTAAGATTAAAACGTTTTTTAAAGATGTTGTCTAAAACGTCTGTAAAGACAAGACGAAAACCTAAATCTTAGCCAGGAGGGATGGGGGACTCAGCAATATAAAGCATGTGTCACTCAAGCCTGATGATGTGAATGAAATCCTCAGGACCCGCAGAAGCAAGAGATAGCCAACTCCTCAAAGGTATCCTTCGATTTCTACATGTGTACCCATACTCACACCACACACACACACACACACACACACACACACACACACACGCACACGCACACGATAGCTAAAGCAATCCCGAGCAGAAGGCACACTGCTGGGGATATGGCAATGCCTGACTCAAGTCATAGCACAGAGCTCCAGCAACCAAAGCAACACGGGGTACTGACAGAGAAGACCATGCCAAAGAGGGCAATAGAACCGAAGTGTCCAGGAACCAGAATACATACAGGAGAAGGCAACTTCTTCAACAAATGGTGCTGGAAAAATGAGAGAACCACTGATAGAGAATGGAGCTCTAGCCTTACCTCTGTCCTGTACAAAAACAAAACAAAACAAAACAAAAACAAAAAACAATTAGAAAGAGTCCAAAGCTCTTAACATGAGAGTGAGACTATAAGGGGAAACACCTTAAGATATAGCAAAAGGCAAAAAGTTTCTAGGAAGGATGCCAACAGCTCAAGAAGTGATACCAAGAACTGACAGACGGGATTGCCTGAAATCAAGTCTTCTGCATAGCAAGGGAAATAGAAAAGAATTGAAGAGGTCATCACCAGCTGTGTATTTGGCAAAGGATTAATATCTAGAATGGATAAAGAACTCCCGAAACTTAACACCAAAAATCAAACACAGTCAACAAATGGGCTAATGAAAGGAGTGCACAATAGTCAAAAGATGAGCCCCAGATTAGCAATAAGCTCATGAGAAAGGGCAGGTGTGATGGCCTACCCCTGTAACCCAGCACATAAGAGCTGGAGACGGGCAAATCAGGAGTCAAGGCCGTCCTCAACTACATAGTGAGTTTGAAGCCAGCCTGACCTATATGAGACCTAGTCTCATAAAAATGAAAACAGTTCAGCATCTTTGGGCATAAAGAGAACACAGATTAAAACTATATATACACGTTCCCTCTCACACCAGTCGAACTAGATATCAAGAAAATAACAAATTTTGGTAAAAATCTGGAAAAGGTGGGCCCTTATACATTACTGATGAGAATGTGAATTAGTCCAATCAATATACAGGTTACACACACACACCCAAAAACTTAAAAAAGGATTATTTTAGTATCACTTTTTGGTATCTAGAACTCAAGGCAATATACCAACACCAAAGTACTCATGTTTCCTGCAGCACTATTCACAACAGCCAAACTAGAGAATCAGCCCAGGTGATCTTCAACAGATGAAAAAAAAAAAAAAAAAACCAAAAACAAAAAACAAACACTGTATATACACAGTGGAGATTTATTGGTACTGTCTTGGTTACTTTTTTATTGTTGTGATAAGACACCATGACCAAGACAACTTACGGGAAAAAAAAATGTTTAATTTGTTACTTTGTGGCTCACAGTGGCAAAGGGTGAGAGTCCATGACCATCATGCATCATGGCAGGGAGCTTGGTAGCAGGCAGGCAGGCAGGCATGCAGGCCAGCAGGCACCGTGCTGGGACAGTAGCTGAGAACTCACATTTGATCAGGAGATACCAGGAATGGCATGGGCTTTTGAAACCTCAGAGCCCACCTCCAGTCACAGATCTTGTTAACAAAGCCATCACTAAATCCTTTCCAGGTGGTTCCAGCTAACATAGGGACATGCATTCATTCACATATGTAAGCCTGTGGTACTATTCTTATTCAAACCACCGCACAGACATAAAGAAGAATAAATGTAAGTTATTAGCAGTAGAAAACAGGTGTAACTGTAGATCACCATATTACGTGAAAGTCAGGCAAATATTAGATATTTTCTTTCACTTAAATATCTTGGGATTCTTTATAAAGAAAACCTATAACTCTGTTTTAGAGACAGATAGCCCAATCAAAAAGTGAGAAGAAAATATGAACAGGCATTTCTCCAAAGTACACTCAACACCATTAGCTATTAGAGGCATGCAAAACAAAGATAAGAAAGCACTTCACGCCTGCAGGCTTCAACCAATCAAAACGAGAGAAAGAAACAAGGATTGGTCGGGACAGAAAAAAAGAATGAAACCTGCAAACACTGCTGGTTCAGTGATTCAGCTGCTCTGGTAAGTAGTGCAGGAGCTGTACAGGGTTAATACACATATTGTAAGTTACTGTGACCCAGCAGTACTACTTACATGAGTGTGTGTATATGTTTGTGTGTACTTATGTATGTGTGTGTGCACATGAGTGTATCCAAGAGAATTAAGAACACATTTCCATATACAAACTTATATGGAAAACACAAATATCCTCAACATCATTATTCACCATAGTCTAAAGAGCAGAAGAAAAGCCACATGTCCATTGATTGATGACTAGAAAGACAAAATGTGATAGAGTCAGATAATGGAATGTTAGAGAGTGCAGTATTGGCGAATTCTATAATATAAACGAACTTTAAAACAATATGCTAAGTGAGAGAAGCCAGTCCTAGAGGACCATATACTGTACAGTCTCCTTCATGTAAGATATGCAAAATAAGCACATCTCTGCTAACTGGGCACGGTGGAACATACCTGTAACCTCAGCACTCAGGAGACAGAAAGAGGGGTTCAAGGCTAGCCTGGACTCTGGGATAGACTGGCATTTGCATTCAATAGAACAGTAAGAGGGGCATAGGTAGTAACTGTTAACATGTATAAAGTTTCTTTTGTGGCATTGAAAATGTTCAAATGATCTGACTGTTGTAACAACATCCAGTTAATGTTTATAATAACCAAAAAGAATGATGTCATCCAGCCGGACAGTGATGGCGCATGCCTTTAATCCCAGCACTTGGGAGGCAGAGGTAGGTGGATTTCTGAGTTCGAGGTCAGCCTGGTCTACAAAGTGAGTTCCAGGACAGCCAGGGCTACAAAGAAACCCTGTCTCGAAAAAGCCAAAAAAAAAAAAAAAAAAAAAAAAAAAGAATGTCATCCAGAAAAATCATGTCTATACTACAGAATTTTGTTGTGTTTTGGTTTTAAAGACAATGTCTCATATAGCCCAAGCTAACCTCAAACTAGCCTTAAGCTAGCTAGATTATCAAGGTTAATCTTGAACTCCTGATCCCTTTGCCTCTCTGCCTTGTAAGAACTGGAGTTAAGAGTCCTATGCCACCACATATAGTTTCATATCTCTATTAAAAAAGAATGTTTATAACAATTTAAAATAGTGGTTCAGGTAGGTGGTGAGATGACTTGGGGTAAAGTCACACAGGCCCAAGGACCCTAGTTCTAGCTCAAGAACTCAAAACGGAAGGAGGGAAGCAATTCGCCACCACTGTCCTCTCTATCAAGCACACATGGTACACTCACACCCATATCCATAGGCACTCAATAAAAAATTATCATCTTATTTATTTATTTTTTAATTTTAAAATAAATATCTATTGTTATTAATATTTTATTATTATAAGTTAACATTTTTAGAGGTTGATGTAATGACATCTGCCTATAATCCCAATATCCTGATGGTGGAGGCAGGAGTCGAGAGTTCAAGACCAGTCTAAACTACAAAGCAAGATTATACCTCTAAAAATCAACCAAGCAACGTGAACAATAAATAAAACATGAATTAAATTTCACCATAGAATTTCCCTAAATGTAATTATCGATCAAACACAAACATCATACTTCGGAAGTGGCAGAGTTCTGTCCTGTGAATTACATGGGTGTCTCTTTTTTCTCCTAAGTACCTACTTTCTAAAAGTTCTGCAACAGCTCCAGGATCCATTGCCTCTTCAAATACCTGCAGAGAGAGAAAAACAGGAAAAAAAAGTTTCAAAGTTTAACTAAAAGGTATTTCTAGAAATTGTATTTTATGTTCTTCCATGGGATTAGCATATATAAAAAAATGAAGCCATGTGATATTTTAGTATTCACCAGGAACATTTTTAAGGA
The DNA here is from genome assembly GCA_964023405.1 of Apodemus agrarius. Taxonomy (NCBI): domain Eukaryota; kingdom Metazoa; phylum Chordata; class Mammalia; order Rodentia; family Muridae; genus Apodemus; species Apodemus agrarius. Next base: position 167,456,229 of record OZ030005.1, read on the forward strand.
GCATGTGGTAAAAGTACAACAAATGGCTATAGCACAGATGAATCACAGTTATCAGAACGATAAGAAATTTGAGTTGGCTGAATCTATCACATGCTTAAAATGCCATCGGTTTGATCTACTCCACACGCAAACACATCTTGAACCAACGTGGGTCTTGAGTGCATAGAAAAACATTCTGCATACAGCAGGTACTCAAGTGGTAACTAGATGACCCCTCTGTCCATGCAATTGGTTATGCTAAACGGGAAGACAAAGAGAGATTTTACCCATGTGTAGCATCAAAGACAAGTAGGGTTGGGAGTGACTCTTATCATCACTGTATCGCCTTAAACATGGTCAGATCTGTGGGTTTTGTTCTTGAAACAAAAGGTTCTGAGCCACCACTGAAAAAGAACAGGACCTTCTGAAAGCAAAAGAGTTTCAGCTGTTCTTCAGTAGTACCTTTAACCTTAAACTTCTAATTTAAATACTGTTTAAAGTTAGGCATGGTTCAATTTCTGCTTTAGGTTTTAAAGCCAGGTCTCCTTTGAGGGCAAAGTTGGACACTGTTTTGTCTACTTGTGTTTACTAAGTAAATGCAAGTAACATTTTTTTTTTCCTAAACGATTTCAATAAATACAACCTTCCATTTCACACTGTTATCAGTTGGATTGTGTGGCCCTGTCAAAACTCACAGGTTGGCATCTAACTCTTGTCTCTCAGAATATGACCTTATTTCCAAATAGGATCAATATAAATATGCTTAGTTAAACTTTGGATGAGGTTTTCATAACGGAGGAGGCTGGACATTTAACACGTGATTGGTGTCTTTTTATTTTTAAGTAAGTAAGCATAAATTTCATGTTTTTAAAGTTAAATATAAACTAAAATGAATTCTTGACTGCACTTGAGCAGGGAATAAATTCAGGAACCATACAGAGCTCAGGAGTCACTATCACAAATCAGGCATAAAGTTTTCTATTCTGGCATGCAACCCAGAGAAAGCAAATGTAGTTACTTGGTCAGATTGGTTAAGCCAGCATAGGTCACAAGCCCAGCAAAGGCACCTAGCATTCTGATCAATGAAGTGTCTGCTTCTGTTTTACAGCTCATACAAATCTTCTTTTGTCTTAAAGAACTGGAGCTCCTCTGGCTAATGCTCAGGATGTTTTGAAGTCCATGTGCTATAGAAAATAAATTAGATGGTACATTCTGGAGTTACGATGCTACAACCCAGCGGTTCTCAGCCTTTCCTAAGGCTGCAACCTGATAAAAGAACTCCTCACATTGTGGTGACTCCCCAGGCATAAAATTATTTCATCGCTCCTCCATAACTGTGACTTTGCTGCTGTGATAAGTCTTAACAGCATAATCTATGCTTTTCAATGGTCTTGGTTGACCCCAGTGAAAGAGTCAAACTTTCCCAAGGGGTCCAAACCCACAGGTTGAGAAACACTGCTATAAACCAAAGAACTAGCTTCCATCTCAGGAAGTGCCATGGTCCCCACCAGCATTCTTTGACATCCAGTCCCCAGAACTAGGAGACAGCAAGTTTTCGGCTGGTGGTTTACTTCTGTATGTCAGCTCTAAGAATCTAACACATTTACCTATATGTAAGGGTTTTTTCAAGCAAACAGACAGCTTAGTCCATGCAAATAAAATGACTCATGAATTTTTATGAGGAATTTGTTTACCCACATGCTTTTTATTCAATTCTAAGTCATGCAAAGGGCTTGTGGGGAAAGAAAATGTGCTTGCTACGTGCTACACGTGTTTTCAGCTAAAGAACGGAACAGGTCGAAAGAAACCTGGATCTAGAAGAAACTAGACTATGAGCCTAAACAACTTTTGTTTTAGAAAAAGAAAAAAAATGGTTCCAGGGTATGTTTGACTAGTAATCTCATCTGGGGTTTTCCCACCCACCAGGAGAGAAGCATCTAAGTGTGAATCTCTGGCATTCTCCTTTTCAGAAACAGAAGAGGTCGGATTAGGTTAAGTTCCCAAGGCATTCATGCCCTGTTTGCATAATTTTGTATCTATGCACTTCTTACAATTCTGTCTTAGACGTCTTGTACAGGGCCAGCAACTGATGAGTGGGGAAAATGTTGGGGGGCGGGGAACCCATTTTTAGCACCTTCTTTGCACCATGTAAGTGCAAAGATGATCCCAGTAGGATCATCTGGGTTCAGACTGTATTTTCCCAGGATAATAACCATTTACTTCTACCCAAGCAGCTTCACATAAATAGGCTGCAATTTTAAAAAATTTATCTTTTCTCTCATCCTTGGATTAAAAGAGCCAGGTGGGTTTCTGGAAAACATCTTCCAGACTTTGGAAATCTTCCCTCCACCCCAAAAGTCCATCTTAGGGGACACTGGGCAAAACCGTTGGGCTTACCAAAGATTACTCCAATTTCATCTCAAATCCAAAACCAAAAGCTTAGGGAGTTGTCGGTGATTGCAGAGTATTGAATAGTCTACAGTGTACTGCAGAGGGAAGCTCTGGCCAGTGTTTTGTTTTGTTTTTTCCTACAAATTTTTAAATCATGATTGCACTCATTGGAATGGAATCTAACCCTTACTACTATTGCTATAACACTCATATGACTTAAGGAAACTCAGAAAATATGAACAGCTTTCTTGTTTAGTTACAGGCTTTCAATTACCAGGTATAGCTGATTCGGTTACAGTTTTAAGTTATTTTTCCGGGCTTAAGAAAGTTTTTTTCTTAAGATCTGCAGTTTATTAATAGCCCCTTTCATAAATGCAATGCAACTGTCTCTAACACCTCCAAGAACATTCAGAAACGCTCTCTGCTCCAGTTAGAAAATGCCATGGGAGGTCCAAGAATAGAAAGCATCCGCCAGGGTATTTAGCACTCAATTGACAGAACTTGTCTCAGACCTGCGTAGCAAAAAGCAAGACTTCCAAACTGTGGATTTTGCCTCAAGGCCACTTGTATTTTTTATACTGTGCTAAAAAAGGGAAAAAAGGGGGGTGGGGTGGAGGGACAAAACCACTATTCTTCATAATGACTATTAATCTGGCTTCAGATAGCAAAACCCACTGAGAAGTCAAAATCACCTTTTCAAATCTCATGCTCTGTTGAATCACAATAGGGAACACAGAGGGAAAGCAGTCTGTCTCCAGGTACTGATTCAGAAGGTAGACTCCAAGGTACACAACTTCCTTGTCGGGCAGGAACACTCCCGGGCAGGAAATCTTAAAAAGAAGAGGAGGGCAATCAGGGATTGTTTTTGTGCAGCGGGGCAGTTTACCCTCGCCTCCCACAGCTCTGAAATGACGCCACCGCTGCCGCGTCCTTCACCTGCTCTTCCCAGCTTCTCCATCCTCCCACCTCTCCTCAAGCTGGCTCTCCCGGTTCCCTCCCACGTCTCCGCCAGGTGTCACAATCGTGCTCTGCAGCTCCTCGGCCCGCCCTCCGGGATGGCAGTGCGGAAGCGGAAGAGGCTGACGGGCCGGGAAGCCTGTCTCCGGTCTGGCCGGGTCCCCGGGACCTGCCGCCCGCCGCGATGCCGAGCCCCTGGAGGACCATCGAGGGACGGCCGCTGGGCTCCTCGGGCGGAAGCAGCGTCCCGGGCAGCCCGGCCCACGGCGGCGGCGGCGGCGGCGGCGGCAGGTTCGAGTTCCAATCGCTGCTGAACTGCCGCGCGGGCGCCGACCCCGCCTGCGCTCGGCTGCGCGCGTCCGACAGCCCGGTGCACCGGCGCGGCTCCTTTCCGCTGGCCTCCGCGGGCCCCGCACAAGCAACCCCGGCCCCGCCGCCGGAGGACGCCCGCATGAACTTGAACCCGTCCTTCCTGGGCATCGCCCTGCGCTCCCTGCTGGCCATCGACCTGTGGCTATCCAAGAAGCTGGGGGTGTGTGCTGGGGAGAGCTCGGCCTGGGGCAGCGTGCGGCCCCTGATGAAGCTGCTGGAGATCTCAGGGCATGGCATCCCCTGGCTGCTGGGCACCGTCTACTGCCTGCTTAGGAGCGACAGCTGGGCCGGGCGCGAAGTGCTGATGAACCTGCTCTTCGCCCTGCTGTTGGACCTGCTGCTGGTGGCTGTGATTAAAGGGCTGGTCCGCAGGCGCAGACCCGCGCACAATCAGATGGACATGTTTTTCACCCTGTCGGTGGACAAGTATTCCTTTCCCTCGGGCCATGCCACGAGGGCCGCCCTGGTGTCGCGGTTCATCCTGAACCACCTGGTACTGGCCATTCCACTGAGGGTGCTGGTGGTCCTGTGGGCCTTCGTCTTGGGTCTCTCCAGGGTCATGCTCGGGCGGCACAACGTCACTGATGTGGCTTTTGGCTTTTGTCTGGGCTACATGCAGTACAGCATTGTGGATTATTGCTGGCTGTCACCCCACAATGTTCCAGTTCTTTTTGTACTGTGGAATCAACAGTGACACCATCTCATTGATTGTTGGCACCATAAGGCCTGAAGGATTCCACAGTCGAGGATTCTGACCTAAGCCAGAGCCGTCCAGTTTACCCCTCAGACATTCTAGGCACCTTTGGGAATTCTGGGATCCCACTGTCTTGACATGTTCCTAGACCGGAGCACATGCTGGCTATTTCTGAACACGGCCATACTAGAGAAACAGTCTATTGTGTATGTATTCGACAGCTATTTATCACCAAGACAACTGCAAAGAAATCAAGCTGACTGATTTATATGATTACTATTTACTTAAAGTTGACAGAATAAGTAATCCCCCCCCCAAAAAAAACCAATGTTATTAATTCAATGTTGTATATTGAATTTTAAGGGCCATTAGCTGGATAAACCATGTGCTATTCCCCGCCCTTTACTTGCGGTAGATTTTAAACAATATTTTTAAAGTTCGAGCCATTCTTTTCCAGTTTACTCTCTGAACATCTGTTGCCATAATTGGGGCTTTTTCCTCCTCCTGATTCCTTTAAGCTCTCCCAGCCTTGTGGACTCGGTAGTAAGCAGAGGAGGGCTTGCCTTTCTTCTCCCTCTGCCTCTCAAACGGTCTTTAGATATTTACTTTCCACGCCTCTTTAATATTATCTTTTTAGCACTCATAGAACAAACCAAGATGTCGAAGAAGACATACTCAAAAGGTGGGCTTGTCTAAAGTTCCCACAGAAATGTAAGTATGAGACTACTGTTTCATTTCCTCATCCCATTTTGACAAGTAGCATACCCGGGGGCAAGAAGCGGAGCTGCTGGGAGTCAGGGCAACTGAAGAGTTTGGAAGTAGGCAAGGGCCAGGGGCAGGAAAGGAAGCCCTGCTGTCTGTCATCATTACTGAATAGAGCAAACGGTCCTCTATTCAGTAAGAAGCAGAAGAGCGATGTGGTTCTTTCCTTGTGTACCACAAGGATGACTGTATGCTATCCTTTTCCTATCCATCCCACTGTGCTGTATCCAGCACATTTTAGGTCACAGGACTAAACTTGAAACTTTTCAGGAGAGCCTATTGGCCTATTGTCCTAGGTGAGCGTTAGGTGTAACTCTTTTAAGTTTCTGTTTACATTGAAAGCTGTTCATTCATGGTGCCTCCTCCCCCACTCCTAAGACCAAAGATGACCAAATAATATGGTAGACTCTGATTATTGTCTGACCTAGAAAGACCAAAGAAGGTATGTTCATTAAATCTGTAAATGCTGCTGTGTCTGGAAAGAAAGCCTTTAAATCACCGGTGAAAGTGGTGTCATCAGATAATCTCAATGGCCAGTTGTTTTGGCATTTATAAGCAGAAGACTGTGGGCTATCGTCTAATGTTCAAGGATGTGGGTGGACAGGACTGTGGAAAATGGAAGTGATAAACAGTTCTCGGTAGGAGGAAGTAGGACCTTTGCGAGTGGGAGTCAGGTATGCCAATAGGAACAGCTCCTTCGATAAATAAAAGTTATCACATTCCCACAACAACCTAAACACAGACTACCTCTTCCCTTATCAGATCTGCTAAGCTATGAGGTTCTAAGAGGTCTGGGTGTGTTTAACCTTTCAAAGATCATTTTTCATTATAACATTCAGGCCAGACATTTGAAAGTGACTGTTTGTTCTTAGAGTGTCCCCAAGTCTGCTAACTGAGGGGCCCATCTTCTAGTATCTAGCTGCACTTCTGAAATTCCATGTTTTGTTTGCTGGGGCCGGAGTTTGCTGGCTTTTAAATACAGATCAGATCAATTTACGCGACTTCATGAATAATCTAAATTCTCTAGAGTAAAAAAAACAAAAACAAACCTGATTTCTGTATTAATTACTTGTACAATGAAGGATGCCTTTTAAAATCAAAATAAACTGGTAATGTTGAATGATATAAGGTGAAATCTTCAATTTCTGCTTTGCTGTAAGAGAAATCACTCGGCTTCTGGGGATTCCTTCCTTGTCCTGAACACTTGAAATTGGAACAGCCCCACTGAGAACTGTCAGTACAATGGAGCCAAAACCAGGGCCCTTTCATTTCTACACGTTCAGTGAAACCCTCGGTTTTCTGATTGCATAGCATCTAGCTGAGTCTCCACGCGGTATCCTGTTAGCATCCACTTCTGTTTGTTTGTTTGTTTGTTTTTTTCGAGCCAGGGTTTCTCTGTGTAACCCGGGCTGTCCTGGAACTCACTCTGTAGACCAGGCTGGCCTCGAACTCAGAAATCCGCCTGCCTCTGCCTCCCAAGTGCTGGGATTACAGGCGTGCGCCACCACCGCCCGGCCATCCACTTCTAACTATGGCCGCCTAAGCCTCTTTCTAACTGGGCAGTGAAGCCCCCGGCCAGTCTTGGAGGACAGGCAGATCCCTAAATGGGAACTGCAGTCACTGCACCCCCGCACCTCATTAGTTGGTGGGTTATCACAAAGTGTTTATTGTTAGATCGATTACCCTGTTGAAATTAGCAATCTAAAAGCTAAGGGAAACAGCTTTGATCCCTAGAGGAGGGACAAAAGTGGAGCTTAAAAAATTATGTATTCTTTGATTAAAAAAAAAAAAGTTTAAATTCTTTCACAGAGCATCTTTAAAAACAAAAATCCCGACTTGAACCTAAGTCAGGATTGTTTTAAAAGAAGCCAAGAAACGCGTCGGTTTTGGAAAGAAAAAATGAAAGACAGAGCAGATTGAACTGAGTTAAAGGCTAAGGGATCCAAGATCCAAGGGAGATAAATGTGTGAAATCTTAGGGACAGGAGGACAAATCTGTCCCAAAAGCAACGTGAGTAGAGTAAGCCAAGGAGAACTTGGGGTTACCGCGGCAGGCTCGCAGGTGTCTTACCGCCCGGATTTGGAGCTCCACCACCACCTCCATAGGCATCCTTCCCTGTGCACCGCAAAGATCCTTTTGTTCTGAGCCTTGAACCAATTATTTCTTAGTTTACATCAAGGCAAGTGTTTTCCAGAAGCTTCCCTGACCCCTACCCCCTCCCCTTTGTTCCCCCATCAGTGCTCCCGGCCCAGGTCCCTCCCACCGGGACCGGTATCCCACAACAAGCTTTGGAGTGTAAGCTTTCAGAAGGCTGAAGCGTCTGGTTGCCATGGACACTCAAACGCTCCACCTTCTCTTCAAGAACGCCTAGGAGGCTGAGACGCATGCGCACTTACGCTCTGCTGGGACCCTGCTGTCTTCTCACCCTCCCTGGTGGTGGCCTGGCCCAGTGACTATCTAAGGGCCCGGGAACCTGTCCAAGGATGTTAGGAGATTTTTTTTTCTATCTCTTCCTGGACATTCTGTGGCCCCAGTTATTGTGTTCAAATGTTTGTTTCCATCCCCAAAGTGGAATGAGATCATAGCTCCGTTGTGTAATCATTTTTATGGCTACGGGGCCCTAGACACTGGAATTCCTGTGACCATTTCTATTTAGCAAAGTTGTCTATCCCCTAGCGGACTCCCTTGCTTATTAGATGTCTTGTCTTTTTCTTTGCCCCAGAAAACATGTTCACTGTCAATAAATTGAGTAGTGTACTAACTACAAATAGGTCGTTTCTAAAGAGGCTTAAGTTGGGAATCTCAGGTCTAGAAAAAAAATGTCAGTTCCTCTTCCCTGCACTGTTCAGCCTTCCTGGTAGTTTAAAGGGAGCATTGAATTGCACCATCCCCCAGGGGGTAGTTACTGTATTTGCCAAACAGCAGTTACACCGTAAATCAGGGAGAGCAAGATTTCTTAACTGGCAAGAGAAATGACATTTTCCCGTTATATGTTATTTAAAAACAACAAAACAAAACAAAAAAAGAAAACCCAGCAGACAGGAGGAGAATGTGGGTGTTTTTTGTTTGTTTGTTTGTCCGTTTGTTTGTTTTTTAGCCAATCAAAAATTTCCTGGAAGGTCCATGTCTCAAAAAAATGAAATAAATAAATACATAAATATTCTTTAAAAAATGAGGCCTGTACCATGTGGTACAGTTGACCTAGTAGTCATCAGATCTATATAAATCTGTCTTTGATCCATGTCCACACTCCTAGCGCTAGGAAGGTGGAAGCAACAGAGTCAGACATTCAAAATTAGCCTGGAGTATTGTGGTGGTAGAGAATAGGGTGTGGCCTTATCAGAAGAACTGTGTCTGTGAGAGTGGACAGTGAGACCCTCCTCCTAATAGTGCTTCTCCCTGGGCCAAACGTATACAAGCCACCACAAATATCTAGTGGGTCTGAGGGTCAGCCTGGACTCTATGAGAGCCTCACTCGAAATAGAATTTTAAAACTTACCTTGTGATTTTGTTGTTGTTGTTGTTGTTGTTATTGATACTTTACATCGAGGCTCTGAGTAGTTGAAACAGTACAGGGAGATATGCCTAAAAAGATACGGCTGCCAATATTCCCTTCAGGGGCTATCGCTTATTTCTCTGTAAGGGGAAGCTCGGTGTGATGAGGGACACAGCATTACGTCTATCCCCAGTTCCTGTGCTCCCTCAGTGCACAGAGACACACACAGATGGGGTCCTGGCTCTCTGGGTGCCCTGAGCGCAGACCCGACACTACAGTTAACTCGTACAAGTCCTGTGATGATCTTCACAGGGAGATCACCAGTGATAATTCTATGTGTCAAAAAAAAAATTGATAGCTAAGTGTCTAGAGGTAAAATAGAAGGGAAGAATCCATTCTCATTGAAGATCTGCACCGAGGTGGGCGTGTTGCATGTGGTCATTCCACTGCCATGGTTCTTTGAGGACAAGGTTACCTGTGTTTTACAGCCTTTTCCCCGAGGCTACATAACTTACCACAATGATCATCTCTGAGTCCAAGGGTCCTGCCACCTCACTGCCTCCACAACACAGAGATGATTGGTCCCTGGAGACACTGCCCCTTCTGCACACCCTGTTTCAGTCTTTTCTACCTCTTGATATGACTAGACTCTCCTAACTTTGATATTGCCAGACTCACCTCGATAGGGCAGCAGAGCCCTCAATTCTTCTAAATTCCCTTGGACTACCTAGCCATTCTTTTCGTCTGTGTTTTCTCTCCTTTACCTGGCTAAGTAGTATTTTTATAATCCTTCGTTTAACTCACTGTCTTTTATGGGGGGTGATACTCAATATACATACCAATTAACATGTCCACAAGTTTACAGATGCCACCCAATCCCGATTAACATATCTTCCAAGTTCACACATACCACCCAGGTCTCTCTTTAGGGTTATCTTTCATCTTGGATTCCCAGATGCCACAGAGATATGGAAGTTGCTACATCCACACTGTCTCAAGCCCACTTTGCAGTTCATCTAATCAATGATGCTGCCATCTTGGCTGGAGACCAAGCAAAGTCATTCAAGGATGGGAATGCCACCAAGTCAAGTAAAAAATATGACTTCATCTCCGATGCAGGTACCTGTACTGGGTTGGGTTTTTTGTCAACCTAACAACGCACACCTAGACAGATCTGGTAAAGACTTAATTGAGAAAATGCCTTCAGAAGACTGGCCTGTGAGCAAGCCTTGTAGGGTACTGTCTTGATTAATGATTGATATAAAGTCAATCAATTGCCAGCGAGCAGTGCTCCTCCATTACCTCGTGCTCCAGTTCTGCCTGGAGTTCCTGCTCTGACTGCCCTCAGTGACAGGATGTGACCCGAGAGTCAGAAGGAAGATCAAATAAACACTTTCCTCCCCATGTTGATTTTGCTCGTGGTGTTTTTTATTACAACAGAGACCTAAAGGCAGTATGTCTCTGTGACAATAAACAGACCCCGGGGAATGGCTTCGATTCCCAGAGTACTTCTGCAGAGCAACTTGATGGCCTCGGCCTCAGCATTGAAGAAATGATGCATCGCCCATCCCAGTCACATCCTGGCCACAAAATAGAAAACAAAAGCATCCCCCAAATGGGAATGTTCAAAGAGTAAATTAGCCAGGAATAAATGTGACAAACAGATCCTTATGGTCGAGATGTTCCTTTTAACATCTTTAAAAACAATGGATTATTAACCCAATATCATAAATGCTTCTTTTCAAATAACAAATAACAAAAAGCAAAAAACAAAAACAGCAGTCATGTGAGAAGAGGAACCATTTTTTTCTTTATTTACATTTCAAATTATTTCCCCTTTCCTGGTTCCCCTGCCCCCAAAGTCCCATAAGCCATCTCCCCTCCCCCTGTTCCCCAATCAACCCTCTCCTGCTTCTCTGTCCTGGTATTTCTCTACACTGCTGCATCAAGCCTTTCCAGGACCAGAGGCCTCTCCTCCCTTTGATGTCCAACAAGGCCATCCTCTGCTGCCTATGCATCTGGAGCCATGGGTAACGCCATGTGTACTATCTGGTTGATGTTTTTGCCCCTGGGAGCTCTGGGAGTACTGAGTGGCTCATATGATTGTGAGGAACCATTTTTTTAAGGAACAAAAGGAATCAGTATGAGGAAACACATACTGGTGGGAATGGAAATAAATACAATGTATGAGTATTCTGTGGCTACTGTAACAAATCTCTGTATTCTCAGGTCCTTAAAAAAAAGTTATCAGTCAGGCATGGTGGTGCACACCTTTAATCTGAGCACTAGAGAGGCAGAAGCAGGTGGGTCTCTGTGAATTCTGGCCAGCCTGGTCTATAGAGTGAGTCCCAGGAATAGGGCTGGAGGGCTGTGCCACTGGTGCTGTTTGGTTCTCCTGCATTTCCAGCTTTGAAAGGTTGCTGGTACCCCTTGGCTCAAAGCTCCCTTCTTCCATTTTCAAAGCCAACAATACCAGATCAAGTCTCGCTTATGCTGCTTTTGTTTTGACTCTGTTCTTTACTTTTTATGATCTTTAGGATTGAGCTAGAGTAAGGTTTAAAAGCAGTTACTGCTCTCACAGAGGACACATGTTTGGTTCCTACCACCTGTGCTGAATAACTCACTGATGCCTGTAAATCAAGCATCAGAGGATCTGATATTTCTGGCCTCTGCTGGCACCTGAACTCATGTGCATATATCCACACACAGACACATATACATACACATGATTTAAAAATAAGATAAATTTTTAAAGGCGGTAATGATCACATTGGGACTATTCAGAGGATCCAAGAAAATTCCCCTATTTTAAGGTTGGTTAGTTAGCCTCATTTTCACTTGAAATTTGAACATCCCCTTTATTATAGAAGATAACCTACTTTCTGTCTCCATGATTAGGATATGGACATCTTGGGGCACCATTATTCTGCTTACAACATACAACCTCCCTAGAGAGGGATTCGATACTGCCTATCAAAAATTTTAACCTGGCTCTGTATTTCTGCTGTTAGGAATTTATCCTGCAGATTCATTTTCACAAAGAATCCATCAATGTAGACAGCAAGGTCAACTAAGATACTCTCCTTGACTTCCTTCTCTTCTTGTTGGCCTCTAATGTTAGACATCTTCTGTATGGGGGAGGATTTTTGTTAATTACCGTAGCTTTGTTTGTTTGTTTTATATATAGGAGTATACTGTAGCTATCTTCAGACACACCAGAAGAGGGCATCAGATCCCATTACAGATGGTTGTGAGTCACCATGTAGTTGCTGGAAATTGAACTCAGGACCTCTGGAAGAGCAGTCAGTGCCCAAGCCCCAAGATTTTTTTTTTAATGGGAATCAACCAAATGTTCATTAGGTAGAGTCATATGAAAGCTGATGGATATTAAACACCATAAAAAAAAAAAAAGAAGCAGAACTGTTTTAACAGTAAATGGCCTCTAAAAAGAAAATAACTGTGGAGTACAGAAAATACATCTAATACACTGCCATTTCAAAAAGAATGAAGATGCAATATGTATAAATACGCTTAGAGTATTCCTGGGGCAGTGGGGAGGAGGGATCATGAGAGACTCGGTAATATAGTCCTTTGGAAAGAGCCTCAGATAGAGTAGCTGAAGGGAATCTTGATTTCCGTTTAGTAGTTAGGTGCTGTTAAATGCTATTAAAACAATTTTTAAAAAACCAGCAAAGAATAGGAAGGAGAAGCCTGAAAGCATTGGGGAACGCAGGGTCCCTCACGTCTCCAATTGCGGTGCCACTGCCTGTGTGTACCATGGCACAAAGGCACCATGCAGATGTGCCTGCCATGTCTACTTCCAGGGCAGGGGATTGTGGCCTGTGGTCCCCAGAAACTTCAGGAGTCACACCCCCTGAAATAGTGGGCAACCTTTCCTGCACGTTCAGACATATGTTGTTCCAGAAGACAGCCTGCTTTTATCAGAGCGTCAAAGGATTGTTAGTCACATCGTATTATAAAACCACCGCTGAGTACTCAATGCGCTATCAGACAGTTCCCGTGCCAAGTATGTGGAACAGAGGGGCCACCTGGGTTATCTGACAGTGGAGGAGAGAGACCTTCTCTGTTCCATCATATCGATACTGTCTTATTAGAGCTGGATGTCTCTCTGAAGGCACTATATACTATAATAAATGACTGAAAGACCTTTGAGGCACTGTTGCAATCCATTTATGTCTGGACTCTGTGGTCTGATTTGTTAGGCCCCACTTGTTTTCCTGCTAGTGAATTATCCCTCTGGTAAGCATGAATGACACCAAAAGGCTAATAAAAAAAAATATCGAGCTATCATCAGTGTTTGTGAGAAATGCCTGCTAGAAAGGAAGGAAGGGAGGGAGAGAGGGAGGGAGGGAGGAAGGAAGGAAGGAAGGAAGGAAGGAAGGAAGGAAGGAAAAATAAATAGAACCAAATTCATGAGAGAACCTGACAGATAACCAGTAAGTCAGTAAGCAGCATGGCCTCAGCTCCTGCCTCCGGGTGTCTGCCCTGTTTGAATTTCTGCTGAGCTCCTTCAATAATGAACAGTGATGTGTAATTTTACACTTTGGATAGTAATGTCCTGAACCTGGACAGAGACAATTTTATGAAGAAAATGGATTTCTCGTCATTAAGAATCTGGTATCTGATGGTGAGAGTCAATGTTTTTTTTTAGCTGAGTTTGAAAGAATCTGCAGAAAGGAGGTGAAACCACCAGGGATTGTTGTAATGAGAGATGTAATTTTTGCAAAACAGGATTATAGGCCAAGTGAGAGAGTGGTTAGTTAGATCCAGGATTTCCAAGATGAGCTCTTTAGATCCTGTGCCCTTCCCCAGATTCTGAAATATAGGGTGTTTCACTGGACCCAATATTATGGCTCTGTATACGATGCTAATAAACTTCCAGATTCTGGCTTAGATGCCCCCTCCCCCATCTCTTGCATCAGGATCTACACTATTTCCCCTTCTGATCCGGTGACCTAATTGTGCTTAGACAGTCATGGAGCACACTGACAGAAACAATGCTGGTCTGGTTGTATTCCCAGGCACCCACAAAGGCACTCTGAAGCCACATGATTACCCCAAGTGGGAGAGAGGAGTTAATAAAATGTACCATGGCATCCAAGACTACGAGCCGAACAGCACCCGGTGTACCTGGCGATGGAAAAGGGCAGACGCTGTTTTCTTCCGACCTCTGCTCATCCACGGATGTGGTCGGAACAGAACGCAGGGATTCCATAAAGCAATTTCCTGCCACTCTGTCAGCTCTGACTGTAAGCGTGTCAAACGCGAAGGGTACCAGTCAAGAAAACATCACCAAGGGAGTTGTCGAGATAGCAGAGAAACAGTATGGAGTCGGAGGGGTGTTTCAATGCCGACTTGTGAAAGGAGAAAGAATAAACCTCTGAAACAGCTCGTCAAGAGTGAGTGAGGTTTGACAATGAGAGTCTGAGACAGGAACAGAGAGAGTTCCGTGCAGCCTGGGCTGCACAAGATGCGAGCTTCTCCTCTTTCCCCCATAAACAAAACGAAAAAAGAAACTAGCTCTTCATTATAATTCTTTTAAAGAGAACATCAAAGAAAAGCAAGACATCTAAGGAAAATGCTTGTTTTTATTGAGATGTTATCTTTTTTATCACCTGTAAAGATCAAGACACATGAATTTAATTAATGTGGTGCTATTGCTTTAATGGTGTGAAAAATATTATTTTAAGAAAAAATAACCTGGGGGGTATAACTAATAAAGGTGACTGAGTATAAAAAAAGAAGAAGAGAAAAACCCTGGAGGTTTCTTCAGAATTGAACTACAACTGCTGGTTCATGGGTAGTTTCTGCCTTCCTAGAAAACTGGTCTGCAACTGTTGGTTAGTACTGAGTGTTTGCCGCGAGCCGGAAGTATGTTAAGTCCCTGTAGAGCTCCAGGTTGGGCAGCCAGGTAGGCCTGGTTGATGTTGCTGAACTGCCTCCACATCTGGTCGGACAAGGTCTCAAACAGGCTCTCCGCCTCCTCCCGCAGCTGCATGGACTTGGCCCGCATATTCTGAGCGTGTCTGATGTTGTTATTGCTGAACTTGGCCCAGGTTTCAGGAATGGAGACCGTTTCGTCAAACTTCTCCACGCCAGGGAAGAAGGTAATGGAGTCAGGTGTGTTTTTTAAGTTTAAACATTTCTCTTCAATAGACTGTGCAGAGTTCTTGTCCTCGATGTCCTGCTCGATGGCATGTTGAGCATCTCGGTTATCTTGCACCTGGAAATCAATTCGTTTAGCTAATTTTCTCATCTGATCTTGGCAACATTTGAGTAAATCTGCTTCCCGGAGAATGGTTTTCTCCAGGTTGTCATGGACCAGGTCAATCTCCATCCTTTTCTCCCGATTGTACACACTGTCCAGGGCCGCCTGCAGGGGACAGTTCACTTCCTCAGCGGCGTACTCCAAGCGCCTCCTGAGGTTTTTCATGCTGTTGTTCTCCGCAATAAGCATGTCCCGCTCGTGGCACAACCCGGACTTCCAGAAGCAGATGTCGGATAACCTCTGGCCCAGGTTCCGGCAGGTTCCCTCTTGCAACTTTCGTATCAGCTGGTCCTTATCCTGCATGATCCGCAGGGAGTTGTCTGCCAGCCGGCTGGCCCGATGCCGCGATGCCTCGGCTAAAGCAATCAGCAGATCATTAGAGCGGTCCCATTCGCGTTGGGTATAGCGACTGAAGCGCGGGGAGTGGAGCGAGGGCAGGGTGGTGCGCGGCCGCCGGTCACCTGCGCGATCCTCCGGGCTTTTCTGGGTGGCGGCGATATTGTAGAAGACTCTGGGTTTCCACGCAGAGCGGCACCGGGGATGGTGAAAGGGTTGGTAGAAGTCCTGTGCCTCAGGGTCCTGCCCAGCAGGGGGCAACCACTGCCAGCCCCAGTCTTTCTTGGAGCCACAGTAACTCGCTGTCTGAATGGTTCCAAGAAATTCCATCTTTCCCCATCAGCCCCACGCCGGCAAAATTTTGCCCAAGGGGCCAGGGCTTCTCAAGAGCTAGGAGCCGAGGGGCCTCTGTGACTCACTGCTGGTGTCATAAAGCACGGGAGAGCGTCTTTGTGCCAATTCAGCAATGATGAGTTTCTAGAACACTATTTTTTTTTTTTTTTTGTGCACAACCCCAGCCTTAAGGTAGGAAAAACAAAAAACAAACAAACAAACAAAAAAACCTATATCTTATGTCTATCCTTTTCCAACGTCTTTAAAACATTCTAACATCTCAGCTTTTACACAGTTTAATATTTCAAGAAGAAACTGTACCTTTCTTTTACTATGAATAAATAAACACCTTCCTCTTTGCTTGGTTTTAACTGTAAACATGATGTTTATATCTTTAAAATGACTAAAATTGCATCCTTTGGGGGGACTCCCCCAAAAAGGATCAGGCTATTACTATCTATAGACCCACTGAACATCTCTGATTACACCACTATGGTAGTACTGTATGCCCACCTGTATGATTCACAGATGGAGCTGCAGGCATTTAGACTGAAAGAAATTGGCATTAAGTTCAATCAGGATACTGGCGCTGTATTGTCTAGTATAGTGGCTACATATTACTAAGTTAGCTAAAGCAAAAGTGAGCCAATAAAGTCCAGCTCCTCACTCGCTCTGGTCACATTCCTGTGCCCAGTAGCCATGTGTGGTTAGTGACTATTACACAGACAGTGCAGAGATTGTTCCCATCATCAGAGTGTTTTGGTGTGCAATATTGCTCTAGACTTAACTGCTCTTAAAGGAGATGTGGGGGATAGACATGTTTTCATTATGACTTGCTTTGCTTTTTGTGAAGCTCTGGAGGTATGCTACCTGAACACATGTGCATATAAACACACACACACACACACACACACACACACACACACGCACAAGCAAAAGGCAAATTTTAAGCCTCAATTTTTTTGCTATTCTGAAAAATATGCCATTAACTCTCCTCACTCATATTTCCTTGTGCCCCTAAGAGTGCTCATGAGAAAGCAGAATCATTAAGTTGGAAGTCTTTATTTTTCAGAAAAGTTTCTAATTAAGGGGCAAAAGTTAGAAGTTCATGTTGACATTCAACAAAATGAAGGATTGCAATCAATTACAATGTCAGAAAAGATAATAAATTTACAAAAAAAAAAAAATCTAGTGGTCTTAAGCCAGGAGGTGGTAACAAACAGTTTTAATCCCTGCACTTGGGAGGCAGAGGCAGGCAGATCTCTGAGTTTGGAGCCAGTCTGGTCTACAGAGTCCCAGGAAAGCCAGGGTTACGGAGAAACCCTGTCTTAAAACAAAGAACAGTAATCTCAACGGCCAAGCAGAACCTAGCAATTTGAATATTTTAGTTGAAATACCCCACAAAGGGGAGGGAGAACCTGTTGAGACCATATCCAGAGGTTAGGCATGCCCCCCTCCAGTTGAGGGAGTGGGGTCACCCACCAATTTCCCAAATTTTAACGCAGAATTGCTCCTGTCTAAACGAAATACAGGGACAAAGAATGGAGCAGAGGCTGAAGGAAAGGCCATCCAGAGAATGTCCCACCTGGGGATCCATCCCACATGCAGACACCAACCCCAGACACTATTGCAGGTGCCAAGGAGTGCCTGCTGACAGGAGCCTGATACAGCTGTCTCCTGAGAGGCCCTGCCAGAGCCTGACCAATACAGATTTGGATGCTCACAGCCAACCATTGGACTGAGTACAGGGACTGCGATGGAAGAGTTAGGGGAAAGACCGAAGGAGCTGAAGGGGCCTTATCTGGCATCGATGGGAGGGGAGGCCCTTGGTCCTGTGAAGGCTCGATGCCCCAGTGTAGAGGAATGCTAGGGTGGTGAGGCAGGAGTGGGTGGGTGGGTCGGGGAACATCCTCATAGAAGCAGGGTAAGGGGGATGGGATAGAGGGTTGGCAGAGGTAAAGTCCCAAAACTTGTCTTATTATTTCTTAAGTATTTATGGCTAGTGAGATGACTCTGTGGGTCAAGGCACTTGCCCCATGAGCCTAGCAACTTGAGGTCAGTCAATGGAACCCACTTCTGTACAGGTGGAAGAAGAGAGCTCATTTCACCTTTGACCTTCACACTTGCACATATTGCGCGAGTGTGTACACACACACACACACACACACACACACACACGGAAAAATACACAGAGAGAGGAGAGAGACAATAGTTTAAAAATTACTATGTCTAAGCATAAGGTTTATGCTGTGAAGCCAGCAGTGGCTCACAGTGAGACTTCTCATCTGGCACAGCTACCCCCTCATCGTTTATAGTTTTAAATACGAAATGTCCCCTGACAGGCACATGCATTTAAACACCTGAAATACCAGTTGACTTCACTGCTTTGAAAGTCTGTGAACATATAGCCTAGCTAAGAGAAGTGGGTCTCTGGGAGAGGGCTCTGAAGGTTGCACGTGTCTCTGGTTCCAGTCTAAGCCATCTGCTTCCTGTTCTGCCAAGATGTGAGGAGTCACAGCATCATGCGCCACGGCCGCATGCTGGTTCGACATGGTGGTCTGCTGCCTCCGAAACTGAACCAAAATAAACCCCTTCTCCCCCCTCCCCCTTCAGTAGCTTCTGTTGGGTATTTTCTAACAGCGATGAATAAGAAATCCAGTCATCTGTCAACAGTTTAAGTCTTTGTATCCCTCTCCTGCCCTCTTTTGTCTTTATTTAATCCTGCTTCCACCCACCCTTTGTCATTCCCATTCATTAATTCGCTGAATATGTGTATTCAATAGACACAGATCTGAGCAATACAGGTGTGGCTAAGAAGGGACTTGTGACCATGTGGAGTTCACATCCTAGTGAGAGAAGAAATAAGAACAGAAAAGATAGTACAATGACTAGCAAGAAAAAAAAATATACAAAGTGGGAAGATGGGGTGGGGTCACGGGTTGGAAAGGGAGTAATTTAGACTCAGTGGCTGGGCTGGGCTCGCCAGGGGAGTGACATTTGACCTATGAGAAGCAGAGCTGGGGGGGGGGGGATGGCTTTCCCTAGTGTTTACTATCTTTGTAAGTTTGGGAGCCTGTGCCTGTGAATCTTTTAGCTTTCCGAGTCTTAGAACGCCCCTCCTTTGTTTGGAAGAAGGGGATGTTTGAATCCTAAGGGAAGAGCTCACACTTGGGCATGTCAAACTTTAAATGTGCATGACACATTTAAATGATGATGTCCAAACTGCAGGTTCACAATGAGGCTGAAGCACGGGGTTTTAGGTCAAGGCTGAGATTTCAACGTGGGAAATGTCAACACCCAGAGCTTATTGAAAGCCACAGTAGGGGCTGGAGAGATGGCCCAGCAGTTAAGAGCACTGACTGCTCTTCAAGAGGTCCTGAGTTCGATTCCTGACAACCACACGGTGGCGCACAACCGTCTGTAACGGGTCTGATGTCCTCTTCTGGTGTGTCTGATGACAGCTACGGTATACACACATACATGAAATAAATAAATCTTTTTTAAAAAGCTACAGTAATTGACAAAATCCTCCCCCATCAAAATCTGAAAATTTCTAACATTAGAGGTCAACAAGAAGAGAAGGAAGTCAAGGAGAGTATCTTGGAAGTTGATTTGCTCTCTGTCTTTGTAGTGGAGTGGAAACTTAAGGGTTCTTTGGAAAGTCGGTTGGATGGTGTTTTGCTGGGGCTGTTTGGTGAAGAGCAGTATGCTGACTCACAAGTTCAAATCCAATCGAACAATATCATGTTGCTGCTTTAAGAACTTGGGATTGGTTAAAGAACCTGGTGAAAAATCTACCTCATTTACTAAAATAATACAGAGTTCTGGAGAAGCCTTCACAGAATTCTTAAAGAGGTTGAGTTTAGCTGTGAATAGAGCCATAACAGACCCTGAAACCTGTAGCGGGAAATATTTAAAAAGGCACCATCCCACGCTAGCGCCGGCTACTCTCTTGCCTGGCGATCTCCCTGCCTCAGTGGTTAGCCCCATGCAGCACCCACCCATCTCGTGGTTCTCTCTTTGCTCTCTTTCGGCAGATCCTGCTCACATTCCCAGCCATCCACACCCTGTGGTGGTCACAAATCCCAGTAACCTGGTAAAATCAAAACTCTAGAGGCTTGTAATCTATCAGTTAGATTTAAATTAGTAAATTCTCAACCCACAAAAAGCCTGCACAAAGAACTCAAAACTCAATTAATATAAACACAAGCTACACACCTACACACTCTATTATCTTATCATCTATGGAGGAAATTCCCCAATACTTGTGGTTCCCAGTACTGTGTGGTTCTGGCTCCTCTTCCTCTCCTGTAAGTTCCATCTTATCTCTTCCTTCCTTCCCTTCTTCTCCCATCTATGTCTCTCCGTCCTTGTCTCTAAGACTCTCAGCCCACCTTCCTTTTCCACCGCTCAATCACAGGCTCTCACCTTATCTTGTACCTGCTCTCACCTGCATGTAGACAGCAACCCACAGAAACCAGACAGTCATTGATAGAAATTTTGGCATTTGAAAATGCAAACACAGCTGGGTAGTGGTGGCACATGCCTTTAATCCCAGCACTTGGGAGACAGAGGCAGGTAGATTTCTGAGTTCGAGGCCAGCCTGGTCTACAGAGTGAGTTCCAGGACAGTCAGGGCTACACAGAGAATCCCTGTCTTGAAAACAAAGAAAGAAAGAAAGAAAGAAAGAAAGAAAGAAAGAAAGAAAGAAAGAAAGAAAATGCAAACACTGAATGTAAGAGAGCAATCAGACCATTGAAAGCATGAGGAGCCCCAATAGATGAATGGACAAGGGAGACAACTGATATTGGTTCTCAGGAGTATAATGTCAATATCATAGGTCAAACCATAGCTATAAATATCAGGAATCAAAATGTCCGATGTTTTAATTGTGGTGAATTTGGTCATTTCAAAAAAAAAATTGTAAGGCTAAAAGATTCAGAGCTCAAAATAACATTGACACTAGAGACTTTGGTAATCGTAGGAGAAGCAGGTTCTGGTGGCTATGAGCCACAAAGACTTCCAGGGTATCGTAGTGCTGTGGAAAGGCAAACACTGGTCAACAGACTGCTGGTCTGAGATACATAAGAGGTAACCTCTTGCCATCAGGAAGGAACTGAAGGGTCTGTCAGCTCAAGGCCCTGCAGCAAACAATATGAGTCACTTTCCTTTGGTCAGTCAGGAGGTACAAAGCAGGCAAGGAAATCAAAATTTCTGATCTACAGCATGGGAAGTGTAGCTTTGGATCTAGCTACAGATACCTCACATTAGCCCCAAAAGCTGAATGTTACAAATCAACCGCTAGTATATATGGTCCCTTACCTTCGGGGACAGTGGAAATAATCTTGGGAAGGAGTGAATTAACTTCTCAAGGATTTATTGTGCATCCAGGTGTAGTAGATGGGAATAGCAAGGAAAAAATGTTAAAGGGTATGTGAAAAAAGAGATGCAAATTGATGCAGGGGATAGAATTGCTCAACTGTTGTTCCCTTACATTAAGGGAAAGGCTGCTCCAGTAGAAAGGACAGGAGCATTTGGGAATACTGGAAAAAAATGTGTGTTCTGGCAAACAATGGTTAATGATCAGGGACCCAAATTAATGATACAAATGAATGGTGCTGACATAGAAGGCTGGATACAAGAGCTGATGTAATTCTGATTACACACAATTTATAGGAATTGGAACGTTGTCAGGAATAAGACAAAGTGTCCAGTGGATTAACTATGTGGGACCAGAAGGGCAAACAGGGAAGCTACCTTATGTGGCTGACATACCCATAAACGTATGGGGAAGGGAACTTTTCCAATGGGGTATTCAAATTAATATGCCTGCAGTTCCAGGGAAAGGAAATAAAGAAATTAGGGGTGATATGGTAGATCCTGGGGAAGGTATTGATGCAGGTGACAGAGAACTCATGGTCAAAAAACAGGATGTCACAGGGATTGAGTTTCCAAATTTATAAAAGGGGTCACTGAGGACATACCAACAGCCTTGCCCCTAAAAGAGTTATCAAACCAGCCTCTTTGGCAAGAGCAGTGGCCCATAACAGAAGAGAAATTGCAAGCACTTGAACAACTGGTACAAGAGCAACTAGAGGCTCAACATGTAGAAGAATCCACCAGCCCATGGAATTCTCCTGTGTTTATTGTAATATATATATACATATATATATTACATTATATTATATACATATATATATGATACACACACACACATATATATGTGTATGTGTGTGTGTGTGTGTGTGTGTATATATATATATATATATATATATATATATATATATCAGGTAGGGGATTTAAGAGCAGTTAATAAGGTAATTCAACCAATGGGCCCTTTACAGCCTGGACTTACCATCTTGGCTACCAAAATCATGGCCTATAATAATAATAATTGACTTGAAAGGTTGTTTTTCTAAATACCCTTGCATGAGAAAGATAGTGAAAGGTTTGCTTTCTCAGTACCTACTTCAAATAATAGTCATTCACTAAAGAGATACCACTGGAAAGTACTTCTACAGGAAATGGTAAATAGTCCAACTTTATGTCAGTATTTTGTGAAATAACCCATTAGAAATAATTTGAAAGCAATTCCCTTGATCTATCATTTATCATTATATAGATGACAAAGATGTTTCAGAGAATATGTTTAAGGTAACACAAAGAATTCTGCCATGCTGCGGGGGGGGGGGGGTTACAGATTGCTCCAGAAAAAAATACAAAGAGGAGATTCACTTAGTTACATGGGTTATAAAATCAGTTAATCAAAAAATTAACCACAAAAGGTAAATATCTGTAGGGGACCAATTGCAAACTCTTAACAATTTTCAAAATTATGGGAAATAGTAACTGAGGCCTACAATGGATTAAGTATATATGGATTAAGTAATTTGTTTCAAGCATTACAAGGAGATTCCAATTTAAACAGTCCAAGATGTCTAATAGCCAAAGCAGAAAAAGAGTTAACTCTTGTAAAACAAAGATGCAAGAGGCATGTGTGGATAGAATTGATCCTAAACTTGAGTGTATTCTGGTCATTTTACCTTCAACTCATTCTTCTACTGGGCTCACTATGCAAAAGGAAGACAGTATTATGGAATGTGTTTTCTTAGCTCATATAAAAAGTAAAAAAAAAAAAAAAAAAAAAAATGGGCCGGGCGTGGTGGCGCACGCCTGTAATCCCAGCACTTGGGAGGCAGAGGCAGGCGGATTTCTGAGTTCGAGGCCAGCCTGGTCTACAAAGTGAGTTCCAGGACAGCCAGGTCCACACAGAGAAACCCTGTCTTGAAAAAAAAAAGTAAAAAAAAAAATGAAAACATGTATAGAAAAGATTTCTGAATTAATTATAAAAGGTAGAATGCGACTGCATCAGCTGGCAGGAACAGATCCAGCTGAAATTGTGAAATTTCTTACAGATGCTGAGATTATGTCATTATGGGTTATTAATGAGGATTGACAAAAAGCTTGTAGTAATTTCTTAGGAGAAATTAATAATAAATATCCAAAAAGCAAACATATATGGTTTGTAAAAAGAACTAATTGGATTCTTCTGGGTATAGTAAAGAGAATACCAATTCCAGAGATATCAGCATTTTATACTGATGCAAAGAAGATGAGAATGGAAGGTTCTACGTCAGATAAAATAAGCAAGGTAGTCAAGTCTGTTTACATCGGTCCAAAAATCAGAATTGTATGCTATCCTTATGGCAGTATTAGATTATCCCGAACCTCTTAACATAATTACTGATTCTTTATAAGCAGAAAGAGTTGTTTTCCATATAGAGACTTCCAAATTTGTGCCTGATAACTCAGAATTAACTTTGCATTTATACAATTACAACATCAGAAGTAGAAATTATCCATTATATATTACTCATATTTGAGCTCATACAGCTTTTGGTAGTCCATTAGCTCAAGGAAATGATGAAATTAACCAACTACTAATAGAAAATATGTTAGAAGCCTCAAAATTTCATGAGAAACATCTTGTTAATGGAAAAGGGTTAAAGAAAAAGATTTTGTATCACTTGGCAACAAGCCAAAGACATAATTTAAAAAAAAAAAAAGTCCTATGTGTTCTCTATACAACCAAACTCCATTACCTACTGGTGGTAGTAACCCTAGGGGTACCAAAAGAAATGACATCTGGCAGATGGATGTTTTCAATTTTGCAGAATTTGGAAAGCAAAGGTATATGCACCATACCATTGACACATACTCAGGATTTCAATGGGCAACTGCTTTAAGATCTGGAAAGGCTGACAGTGTAATTACACATTTGTTGTAAATAATGGCAATTATCATGGTGATACCTACACAAATTATAACTGACAATGATCCCAATAAGATGAAGCAATTCCAAAAACAAAAACAAACAAACAAAAAAGATGAAGCAATTCCTTGCATATTATAATATAAACCATCTTATTGGTATGCCACACAATCCCACGGGACAAGCAGTTGTAGAAAGAGCCAATCATACCTTAAAAGAGATACTTATTAAAAAGGGAGAATACCCCCCCCCCAGGGACAGACTAAATAATGCTTTGTGCACTCTCAACTTTCCTAATGTTGGTGAAAAAGGAACAGCAGCAGCTGGGAGGCACAGGGTTATCAAAAAAACCTGAGGAACTAGTCCAAGAAAGGATATGCGTGTGGTTATGCTTATGTTTCTACAGGGAATGAAAAAATACAGATATTTTTCCATAATAGATCAGACCAACAAAGTTTATAAAAATCAGATCTGACCAAGGAAACCCTCTTATTACTTGAGACATAGATGTCTTCACAAAGCACATAACCCAAATAATTCACAGACTGTCTCAGTTACTGATATTTAAAAAAAAAAAAAATGCATGCAAATCAACTTCAAAAGGGCTAGCCCTACACAGAGAAACCCTGTCTCAAAAAAGGGTGTGTGTGTGTGTGTGTGTGTGTGTGTGTGTGTGTGGTGGCAGCTAGCCCAAGTGATCAATCACAAAGAGACGAACAAAAAAACATAGACTGGCAATACAGAGATTGGATTGTTGCGGGAAATATTTAAAAAGTCACCACCCTGTGCTAGTGCCAGCTACTCTCTGCCCCTCAGTCTTGCTGCCTCCATGGCTAGCCCCAGGTGGCAGACTAAGGCAGACTCATGAAGGGATGTTTAGCTGAAGCAGACACAGGTGAAATGATGTTCTGCTAAAACAAACATGTGAAAGCACACATGATGAAGGATTCTTTGCATGTATTGGTCTGCCTTGCATTGAATAGTTGAGCTGCATTTGTCAGGTCTCCATAGGGAGAAATGCACCAAAAAACTTCTAGTGGTATGCTGCAGTTTCTTGCAGCTTTCAAGGACCTGGGCTGATTGGCAGAGTGAGCATCTGAGACAGATGCACCTTACTGATGTTTGGAGGCTAATAAATAGGACTCCAGGGACAGTGACAGGGGCTGAGCTTGGTTTGCTTATAGAGCTGGCTATGTGCAATGCTTGTGGGTCTCAAGTCTTTGATGATCTTCCCTTCCTGGAGAGAGGCCCAGCCAAGAATTTCTCCTGATGTTCCTCTGGAGATTCAAGCCAAGGCTGAGGCCTGGCTGTCTCTGCTAGGTCGTGCCACCGCTGCTGATTCTTATTTGCTAACCCAACTCTAGTGAACTGAACTGCTGGTGTATCCATGAAGTGTTTGTGAGTGGATCAAGCTGCGGCTGCTAACCTGTGACCTGAACTGCCGATTTTCAGACAGCCCAGATGGGAGTTGCTCCAAAGAACCTTCCTAAACAGGTCCACTGCCCCCATATCCTCTCTTTTTCACGACCTCTGGTGGGTGGTGGGCTACAAGGGAGGTGAAAGTGTTTGAGAACCATCATTAAAGGTAGAATCTGAAAAAAATTAAAGTTTACAACCAAGCACCACTCAAAGTGCATTGTGGTTTCAAATAAATAAAGACGGGAAAATAAACTGTTTTCATTTTCTCTACCTTGTTACACTTCCCACTTGACAATTTATACCTGACCCTAACAAGGGTTGTGTGAAAAGCATTTCAGCTTTTATTTATGATTATAAAGTTATACACTTGTAGGAAAATCTTCTATCAGTGGTAATATTCATCCTGTTAAATTTACTTAATAATTTATACCCATAAAGACACAGAAGGTGGGAGCTATGGTAAGATTTTGCTAACTCAGTGAAGTAACTTTACTTTCTTAACAAAATATCTATTTACTAGCCCTATCTTACAACTAACATGCTAGCTCTTTAGAAATCTCTTTCTCTCTGTGTCATTCTACTGAGCTAATATTCTTGTCTCTTGAGCTCCTCCAAACCCAAGAGGACTCCTTAGCTCTCTTTCCCAAGAATACTGTTTTACCTGTATCCTCCCAGTTTCTTCTCTGTGGTTTACAAGTCCAAAAAGAGAAGCCCTATCTCTTACTCAGACCTTCTTTTGGGAAGGCTCACCCAAGCCATCAGAGAGAACGCTCAACGGTCCAATTGTTATAAAAGAAGTCTCTAGCTCTTCCCCTATGACTTGGCAGTCTGAACCATGTCACCATCATGGTGGGGGGCTCCAAGCCAAGTAAGCAGGGGCCGAACCATTTCACCTTTATGATGGGGCAGCTCAAGGCCACCCAGCCCACTCTGCCTCAGGTCATAGAGCAAATTGGGTCATAGAGCAAAGGCCACTAGACCTCTCCCAAGCAACTTGCCTTAAAGTTGGCAGAAACTTTTTATTCTTTAGCATAGTTAGCTATTGAGGCTGTGTCTATTTAGGACACACCGAACTGCATCTGACAAACAGTATCTCTAACAATTGGGTTTTCTATAAACAATTATCAAATATCCTGTAACAGTCGGCACAGTACAGGAAGGCTAAATAGGAAATGATGACCTTCAGAATTTTCCATCTCTGGCCTTAGCCACCAAAGTAATTATTACATTTCTTCTATCTCGCCCAAGATTTTTATAAAAGTATCTTTTATTCTCCTGAATAATTGTCATCTCTGAGGCTTACTGCCATCTGTTAACATTGACCTAGTCCTGGAAGCGTCTAGCCTCTACACTATCTAATCTGGGCTGAGAATGTTCTCCACCTCTGAGACTTGCTGCTGAATAAGCTCAGTCTTTCTGGTTCTTTCTGAGCAGTGGCTTGGCTGGTTCAAGTCGGTTGTTCTGGCTCAGACACTTGGCCAAGCTGACTGATTCGATCTGACTTCTCTCTCAGCCTCTGACATTTTTTGCTCTGCTGGGCCTCTCTTAACTCTGGCAATGTGCTCTGATTTTCTAGCTTGTTCTTTCTCTGCCCTGCTCTTTAAAACAAACAAACAAACAAACAAACAAACAAGCCGTGCGTTCTCACTTTACACAATCTAATTCTGCAACTTGGCTTCTATAACTCAGTGCCCCAGCTATATGTAGCCCAGGGTGGTGGTGAACTTGATAATTAATCCTCATGCCTCAGCCTTCCCTAGGGTTACTGACTTGTACCACCACACCTAGTTCATTTCAGAGATATTTCTGCATCAGCACACGGAGATCTACTCTTCTATTGCTCCTACTTATTTAGCTCTTTTTGCCATCCCAAAAAAACATCTTTGTAGATACATCTTTGGAGACTGCTGTAAAAATTGTTGCATATTTTCCTGGTTATGAGAGAGCAGAACCAAAGCACATAAGCCTTTCATGCCGTCCCTCTTCCTTAAATGTTCCACAGCATTTTTAACAGCATTTTTTTCTCATGTATTGCCCAACTATTAGGATTAACTAACCTTTAGAGTTTGCCAGTCAGAGCTAAGGACAATGACTCAGCAGGTAAGAATGTTAGCTGAGCAAGCATGAGGACCTTAGTTCGAATCCCCAGCAAGCCTGCACCTCTAACCCTAGCCCTCTTTAGTGGGCTGAGACAGAAGGCTTGGTGCCAGTTCTCCTAGCTCAGCGAGAAACCTTGTCTCAAGGGAATGCTGTGAGAAATGACGGAATGTCGTAGAAACTGAAATCTGGGCCTTGCCTGTGTTAGGTGAACACTCTACTGCCAAGGTACGTTCCCAATCGTTGGGTTTTTCTCTTAAATTGTGTTCTCAGGGCTATGGTGGGCCATTTCAACTCAGAAAGAAAAGGGAGAGAACAGCAAGGACACGGATCTTCACGATTCTAAGAGATACGAGGGACAGAAAGCCCTCCGATACGTCTGCTACTTGCCTCAATTCTTTACAAACGTGCTTGTCCCAGTATTTTATTTTTAGTGTCCTCCTCCGCTGTACCAGGGAGAACAGTCGTGTGGCGGGTAATTTGAAGTTAAAGGAAAGTTGGTTCTGATTTCCTAAAACGGTCTACCTTGGCTCCGACTCAGACTACTCTACACGAAGGAACTGAAGTTTTGTAACCGAGGAGGGACAAGTTAGAACACCCTCAGACCGCCCAGATCCGAACCTGCAGAAGCCCTATTTGCTTCTCCGGACTTAAGTCCCAGACTTTGCCTCTTGGTCCAGACGTGGCCACGCCCAGCCACGCCCACCGGAAATGACGTCCTGGCCGGCTACTTCTTCTTCCGCAGTCCGCCGGCGGCACAGTCCAGGCCTGCTCCGGGGGTGCATCGGCTTCGCCAGCGGCAGAGGGATTCTGGGTAACGACCGTGGCCGGCGGGGCGGCTGGCTCCGCCCAGCAGGTTCCACTCACGCCAGGGCCGTTGGCGGTGGCGGTTGTCGGGCCCGGACCAGTGGGACATGGAGCAGCCGTGGCCGCCACCGGGCCCTTGGAGCTTCCCGAGGACTGGCGGGGAGACCGAGGAGGAGAGTGACTTAGATGTGTCCCCCTCTTCTTCCCACTACTCTCCGGTACCGGACAGCGATGCCCAGGTGAGAGCGGCCTGCGTTCTGCCGGGGGCGGGGGATGGGAAATGTCTGCGGGCATCGCGGGGCTCCTGATGCCAAGCCACAGCTCTGGCAGCATCTTCCGCGAGAAAGGGGGTGACCACGCGCGCATTCCCGACCTCCACGTCCACGCACCCTTGTCCCTTCACCTGGGTTGGTTGTCCCCACCTTTGCAAGAGGTTCCTCCTACTCCTTTCTTCTGTCTGCGTGGGGCTTTTGGGGGTTATAACATTGACCCTTTGTCCTCTTGTGCGTGCTTTCATCCGAGCCTTTATTACAAGCTCCAGCTACTTTGTGCACAGTTGATAGGAACAGAGAGTGATTGTACTTCTATAATAGTACACCGAGTCCTGACATAAACATCTCACGTGCTCTTTCCCACGCTGACATCTCAGCAAATTCTGTAAACCCTGCCTTTGACGTTAGCACACACCTCCGTTTCTCTCTATCATTGGTCCCTTACTGTATTCATAGTTTGATTCCACGTCAGTCTCCAATGAAAACATATAGCCACTGAATTGGCTTTTCTTTCAGACGTCTTCCCAAAGTTTTTGATACTACATGTGCTTTTCAACCCAGCTTTCCTGCCTCAGAAACTGTCAAGTGTGTGATGCCATTTATGGCTTTATAGGAGTGCTGTGCTGTATCACTTCTCCTGACTACTTCTCCCTGGGGTGGGTTTTGAACCAGCTTTCACAAGCATAGACTTGTGAAAAGATCTTTTCAATGAATTGATTGTAGGCGTGTCTGATTTCTAGGCGTTGGTCCAATATTATAACAGCTTTTCTTAAAGATGACCAGTTTAAATTGTCTGCCAGTAAGTATGGGCTAATTATGCCCACCAGCTGAGTTGGTTGGGCTCACACACAGTATGCTGTTTCTTCCTTCCTTCCTTCCTTCCTTCCTTCCTTCCTTCCTTTCTTTTTTTTTTTTTTCCCCGAGACAGGGTTTCTCTGTGTAGCCCTGGCTGTCCTGGAACTCACTTTGTAGACCAGGCTGGCCTCAAACTCAGCGATCCACCTGCCTCTGCCTCCCAAGTGCTGGGTTAAAGGCATGCGCCACCACCGCCTGGCCAGTATGCTGTTTCATAACCACAGACTGTGGTCATCCAGCTAGTCATAGGGAAAGTAAGGCAAAATGAGAGTTGATGGGTCAGTAGTCACCTGCAAATTACAGATCACTAGTGTCACCTGTGTATACTTACTATTGCAGAGGGAGAAAACGAAAAGTTGCTAGTGTCAGTTTGGACAGGCAGGAGAAAACCCATCTCAATTTCAGTGTACTTTGGTTGTCTCGAAGAAGTAATCCAAGAAACCCAATATCTTAAAACTGTTTTACCTGTGCATTTGTTTAGGTGATGGGGATTAAGGAGGCTTTTATTGCCTTCATTAAAGGAGCTCTCCCAGGATCATCTAGTTAGATAGTGTCAGGGTCCCCACTAGAACTCATGACTCTCAGTCTGGTGTTCTTTCCAGCCATCTTCTACTTATCCAGAGAAATACTATAAAATTTTATTTGGATGAAAAGGCCTTTAAATGGTGATAAAATTTGCAAAGTCATTACTTCTAAGAACATATAATTATTACAAGCCTACTTATATGTCTTGCTAGCTTTAGAACTTAAATTTGGGGGTTAGAATATTTAAAAAGAATAAAATGTTTAATCAATTAACAGGCTTTTAAAAAATCCATCTTAAATTACTGGCTTAATTTTTACCAAATATGAAAGAGAGAACAATCTCAATATAACAAGTAATGTGTGAAAAAGGCAAGCCAGAATTTGAGGACTTAAAAAAAAGTTTGAGCCAGGTGGTGGTGGCGGCGCACGCCTGTAATCCCAGCACTCTGGGAGGCAGAGGCAGGTGGATTTCTGAGTTCGAGGCCAGCCTGGTCTACAGAGTGAGTTCCAGGACAGCCAGGGCTACACAGAGAAACCCTGTCTCCAAAAAAAAAAAAAAAAGTTTGTATTTTTTTTAAGAATTTATTTATTTATTTTATGTATATGAGTACCCTGTAGCTGTCTTCAGACACCCCAGAAGTGGGAATCAGATCCTGTTACAGATGGCTGTGAGCCACCATGTGGTTGCTGGGAATTGAACTCAGGACCTCTGGAGAGCAGTCACTGCTCTTACCCACTGAGCCATCTCTCCAGACTGCTTGTATCATTTTTAAATTAAAATTTCACACAATATATTTGCATTTTGTTTTCCACTTTCCCAGATCCTCCCCACTTCTCCCTACCCCACTTTACATTCTTCCTCTCTTAAAACAAACTACCCAAATGAAATCAAAATAAACAAGCAAAAGACTAGTAAGACTAAAATTTTTCAAATAATTAAAAATGCTAAAATGGAACAAAACATCCACAAAAAAAAAAAAAAAAAACCCAAAAAACAAAAAACAGAGTTTATTCTGTGTTGGCCAACTACTGCTCAGCCTAGTACTGCCCGCCCTGGAGTATGGGCAGTGGTACTTAATGATTTCCCCTTTCTAGCAGGTACCAGTTGGTTGGGAGTGGGGCCCATGTCCACTTGGCCCTCTCAGGGCTGGTATCCGGTCTGGCTGCTGTTGAGAACTTTTGATGTTAAGTTGCACCAGTGGACTTTAACAATGTAGTTTCTTTACAGAGTTTTTGTTTACTAAAATTTTGTTTATTAAAAATGTCCTTTTAAACTTTGATATGATCACAGATGAAATAAGATTTGATAAGGGCTCAGGATGGCAGCTCAGCAGAGACTGCTAGCCTAACATGGATCCTGTCCCTGTGTTGCTTCTTTTTCTTAAAGACCCAAGAGTATACTTAGTCATCTCCATGCATGTTGGATAGTCTTTGGAGAGTAATTTAAATATAAATAATTCTGGTAGTTGATTTGATTTGAGAAATAATTGCTTTTGGATAATTAGAAAAGGCAAGATCCTGCACCACCCCCCACTCCCCCACCCCCCACCCCCGCTTTTAATAATCGCCTTTATTGGCATAACTTTGTTTTGTTTTTTACAAATTAAGTTTTACAGCGTCATTTTTCTCATTTTTCTTGGCTTTTTTTCCCCCTCACCTCGAGATAAAAGTTTCTCTGTGTAGCCCGGCTATCCTGAAACTTACTCTGTAGTAACTGTAACCTGTACCTCACAGAGATCTACCTGCCTCTGCATCCCAAGTGTTGGCGATTAAAGGTGTAGAACAGCATTGATAATTTTTCTTTTAAAAAAGTCATTTTATTCTTTTATGTGTCTGAGGGCTTTGCTGGAGTGCATGTGTGTGCATCCCATGCATTCCTGATGCCTGCCAAGGTCAAACGAGGGTGTCGGAGGCCCTGGATTCACAGACGATTGTGAATCACCATAGGGTGCTGGAAATGGCGCCCAGGTCCTCTACAAGAGAAGCAGATGATCTCAACCATTGAGCCAACTCTCCAACCTCATCATTTTTCTAGTGTATCAAGAAGTAAAAATGTTTTACTTGTTATTTAGAGACATGGCGATATCTGGGCTTGAAACCCGAATAACGACTAAATAAGGAAACAGAGAGCAAGTGTCCACAGCCAGCCAGTAGAAATATCGAATGTGCCAGAAAAATGCTTACTACTGTGTCAGAACAGTTTGCTCAAGAAGTAAGGATTAGCTTATTCATCTAACAGTTATTAAGTTCTAACTCCTTACAAAGCCTGGAATCAGGGAGAAAATAAGTATATATTAATATAAATACCAATATAGCCATGTGTATACCTTGGGTTTGGAGAGAATGGATAAGAAAAGGCTTAGGGATTGGGCGGGAATCGGGTAGAGGACAGAGTGTTATCAGCGAAAAGGGGTAATAGGGTCCTGAGGGTGGGGAGAATAAGCCGGGAGGTAAAATTGACTGGCACTAAGGGATCTGTGCTTTATAGTAAGCTCTAGGAAAAAGCATGACTGCCCCTCGTTTTGAAGGATCACTTACTCTAGTAGAGAAGACCAAAAAGTAGGATTATATTTATACAGTTGAGATGTAAAATTATAAAGGCTTGGATAATGATACAGTTCTGGGAACAGATTAAGAACAGTGAATCTTCGTAAGTAGCATGAAGTTCTACATTTAACCAAGAAATCCTTAACAAATTGCCCTCCACTTTTGTTGCCAAGACAAGGAATATAAGGAACTAGACACCCATTTCAGAGTAGTTATGAAAATAGTAAAAGTAATTTCTCCTAAGTAGAGCAGAATCACCAGTCGGCACTTCTCAATTCCACTGTCACGGTTTTGATCAGGATTGAGGTAAGGTGTGGCTGTGTGACATAGTCATTTAAATAGCATTTTTTATTAAGAACTCTCACATCATCACAGATTGTGATGACACAAAGAAACCAGAAGCCACTAAGTGGTTGCTTTGAAGTGAAGGGCGGTCACTGCAGGAAGACCTTGCAGGTTGATGCTCTGAAGGTCTGTTCAGGATGAGGAGCCATGACTGATGACCTGGACGGAAGCTTTGCTTTCCTCCTCCTGGGGAGGGATTCTGGAGCCTGCACAGCTGATGTTTGTTGTGGGCCAGCTCTGCCAGCCCTGACAGTTGCCAGCCTTGTGGTGTTAGTTGTCAGGGGAGGGGCAGGGATGAACAAAGAAGCTCAAAGTCGAATTGATGGATGTAAACCTCATTGTAGACAAAGAATACAGATCTGCTGTGTCCCAAACATCACACAGAGACCCTTGGAGTGGGAAAACAGCGGGCTGTGTCATTGCTGCTGCCTTCATTCCTTACTAATACAGTTGTCCTTACTTTTTATTTAGATGTATAGCCATGGGATTGAGCTGGCTTGCCAAAAGCAGAAAGAATTTGTGAAGAGCTCTGTTGCGTGCAAATGGAATCTTGCTGAAGCCCAGCAGAAACTTGGCAGCTTAGCACTGCATAACTCTGAGTCCTTGGATCAGGAACATGCCAAAGCCCAGACCGCGGTGTCAGAACTCAGGCAGCGGGAGGAAGAATGGCGGCAGAAAGAGGAGGCTCTGCTCCAGAGGGAGAGAATGTGTCTCTGGAACATGGACGCCATCAGCAAGGATGTTTTTAATAAGGTATGATCTTTGTTGGACCATAAAGAAAGCGGAAAGGGGGCTGGGTATGTGGCTCAGAGGTAGAGCATGCAAGAGGCCCTGGGCTCCATTCCCAGCACTGCAGATAAAAACAAAGAATCAACACCAGAAGTATCTGTAAGTAACTGTTGCAAAGCACCAGAATCCTGTTAAAACAGCCAACATCTCCAAGCCTTCTTCCTTCAGCGTGCAGGGTAGCTGGGAAGAGTGAGGCAGATAGGAAGACCCCAGCTCAGAAGGTGATGTGTAGCACAGGCCTGTGTGCTGAAGCTGAGACGTGAGTCCTTCCTGATGTTGCTGAGCTGACTTGGCTTCCTGTCGCTTTTGTAACACATGTAGTTACTGAATTTGTAAATAAAGACCTTCAGTTTACCAGCATGGGCTTAGTAAACTTAGGTGATAATCTTTTTTTGCTTTTTTTATTTAAATTTTATCATACTGATTACATAAAGACATTTCCCTGCCAAGTATACAGTGTACTTTGAGAAGTCCGGCCCCTATACCCTTCTGTTCTCTTTTCTCACCCGTTCCTTTCCTGTTAGTTGCCTTTGTGCTCCTCGATAGTTTCACATGTTTACATATTGTCTGTTCTTTAGTAACTTTGTACATCTATAGAAATACGATTATATCCAGGTGCAAATCATTTTTCTGCAAATCACATAACCTCATACTTTTTTGTGGCTACAAAATATTCGTGTGTGTGTGTGTGTGTGTGTGTGTGTGTGTGTGTAGTGATGTATATTTAATCTTATTTTCTCATTCAGCTGTTGGGCATCCATCTTAGTCCCATAGCTAATAAAATGATAATGCAGCAAATTTTGATGTGTAAGTATCTCTGATATGTTAACTGGCAGTCTTTCAGGTAAATGCCCAAGAGTAGTATATGCAGCTGGGCCATATGGTGGCTCTATTTTTAGTTTCTTGAGAAACCTACATATTGACATTCATAGTAGATGGGCTCTCATGTTCCTGTTAGTGTATAAGTGTGCCCTTTTGTCTGCAACCTTGAGAGTTTGTTATTTGTTTTTGTACTGACTACTATTCTGATAGTGGTAAAATGGAATCTCAATGCAGCTTTGATTTGCATTTCTTGGATGACTGATAGCAGACATTTTCCCATGTATCTATTGGCCATTTATACTTAATTTTTGAGGATTGTCTGCTCACTCCATTAGCCCATTTATTGAATGGATTGTTTGATTTTCATTATTTAGTATTTTGCTTCTTTGTGTACTGTAGTAAAAGATATTAGGGTGTGTGAGGAGATGGTTCAGCAGGTAAATATGCTAGCCACCAAGCCTAATGACCTGAGTTTGGTCCTGAGGATCCACATGGTGAAGGGAGAGGCACTTGCAAATTATCCTCTGACCACCACACATACTCTATCATATATTCACACATGCATGTTGAGAGAGAGAGAGAGAGAGAGAGAGAGAGAGAGAGACTAGAACATACACCACATCTGTACTCATGCAAACTAAACAAGTAAATGTAATAAAAAAATTTAATCTTAAAGTAGGTGTTAGACCTCTGAGGTACAGCTGACAGATTTTATCTCCTTTTGTAGGCCATCTCTTTGTTTTTGCTATGTGGAGGCTGGAGGCTTTGTATAAAGTCTCTCGTTAATTGCTGGTCTTATTTCTTGAGTGACTGGAATCCTCCTGTTTAGAGTCTTAGCCTATGCTGTTATCTTGAAGTGTTTTCTGTACTTTCTCCTTCAGTAACACTGGAGTTTTGGGTCTCACATTAAGGTTTTTGATGCGTTTGGATGAGATAAAGATCTAGATTCTTCTCTGGCTATCCAGTTGGCCACTACCACTTGAGAAGCTGCCTTTTCTCTGGTAATTTATTTATTTCTGACCTCTTTGTCAGCTGTGGCTCTCTCACACACAATCGAATTGGCATCAAGGACAGTGA
The DNA here is from genome assembly GCA_964023405.1 of Apodemus agrarius. Classification (NCBI taxonomy): domain Eukaryota; kingdom Metazoa; phylum Chordata; class Mammalia; order Rodentia; family Muridae; genus Apodemus; species Apodemus agrarius. The sequence continues at coordinate 167,491,665 of OZ030005.1, forward strand.
TACCTCTGGCATTTCCTTTTAGCTCAGCTTGTCTAGGCTATCTTTTGTCTTTTGTGCTTTTTGAATCTCTTTTCTTCCTGGTGTCTGTGAAGAAACACATTGGGATTTTGATGGAGATCACATTGAATCTGTAATTGGTTTTGGTATCATAGCCATTTTTACAATATTAAATCTTGTTCATCAACAATGGAGATCTTTGTATTTCCTATTTTTTATTTCTTTCCTCAGTGTTTTAAGGTTTTTACTATAGATGTTTTTCACTTCCTTGCTAGAGGTAGGTTTATCCTAAGGTCTTTTGTTTTTATTTGTCTATATTTAAGGCAGTCATGAGTGTAATTTTTTTTGGTATTTATTTCTCAGCATGTTTATTATTAGTTTATAAGCTGCTGATATCTTTATGTTAGTTTTGTATTCTATCACTTTGCTGAAAGTGTGTATCAGATAAAAGATTTTGTGGTGTAGTCATTGAGGTCTCTGACCTGTAGAATTATATTATTTACAAATAAGAACACATTTACTGTAGCTGGGCGGTGGTGGCAAACACCTGTAATCCCAGCACTCTGGGAGGCAGAGGAAGGCGAATTTCTGAGTTCGAGGCCAGCCTGGTCTTCAGAGTGAGTTCCAGGACAACCAGGGCTACACAGAGAAACCCTGTCTCGAAAAAACCAAAATCCAAAAACCAAAAAAAAAAAAAAAAAAAAAAGAACACATTTACTTCTTCCTTCCTATTTGCATCTTCTCTTACTGCATATGTCATCAAGCACCATATTGAATAAGAGTGGAGGAATCAGGCACCCTGTCTCGTTTTGGATGCCAATCTTGATTTTAAGTAACAGTATCAAAACATTGAATCAGTCCTTTAAATTAATAAATCTAGAGAGTAGAGTCTCTTAAATAGTACAATACTTCTACCAAATTAATATTTTTTTGTTGTTGTTTTAAAGACAATCAGTTTTGCTTTAGTTTTAGACAGGATCTCATGTATCCCTGGCCCATCTGAAACTTTCTTAGATAGCCTAGGGAGACCTTAGACTCGGAGATCTGTCTGTCTACCTCTGCTTCCCCCCCAAAAGTCATGTGACACCATGCCCAGGGATATATGTCTGATTCTTGTAAAATATATACCAGATTCCATTACTCCATACCAAATAAATCAGAAGTGAAATACTTTGTTAAATTTTTTTGTGTTTCTTCCATGTTAAATGTTATGTTCAATCTATTATGAACTTCATCTGTATCTCTTCTATTTAATGCTTCTACTAATGCTAGTAGAAAATTTTAAGGTATTTGTGACTAGGACAGTATTAAATCTAGGTAACAAAGTTTGAGGTGCTTTTATTTTGAAATACAAGCTGGTAGGGAACAAGTTTATTCATTTAATTTTGGCAGTGATAATATTAGTGTATCAGAGAATACTTTGGAAAACTGTTATGTTAGTTTTGCTGGTGAGATGAGAAACTTCTTGGTCTGTTTTGCAACTTATTTAACTCATGCAAATTCTTCCTTACTAGAAGTTTGTACTTAGTTTTAAAGAGGATTACACTAGCCTCCCACAAGAGAACTTTTTTTTTTTTTAAGAAATGCAATCATGCTATATTTTTTCCTTTTATCTCCTGTTGAAGAATTTATAGTAAATATTTTTGACTCTTATGTGCTTGGATTATTAGAATTTGCTTCAATCAAGAAACCCAAAGATTAGGCTACAGTTGCAAGTATGTACTGGAAATGAATAATGCAGATGTAAATTACACATGTAAAGAATCTTTCCATTGTCTTTGATAGGGTAACCAGGGTAAAACAAAGATTCATTAAGATGTTTTTCTGTGTGATGCCTAGATAAATTTGTATTTTAAAACTAATGAAACTACCAAATGAGAATGTTTAAATTTTTAATGATGAGCTAAGCAGATTAAAGATATATAGTGCTTTGCCATATTTTTTTTAGCATCATGTCTATAGGACAGATTACTAAGCATTCAGTATTTGAAGAGATTTAGTTAAAATATTGATTTTAGTCACTAAAATTTTCCAGAGTTTTATTAATCAAGATAAAAGAAAAACAGAAGATGAAGATAAATCACAATCATTTATGGAGAAATATGAGCAAAAAATCAGACATTTCGGTAAGTCCACTACTTAAGTTTTCTTGTTTATTATTTTAGAGATCATTGGTGTATGTGTAACAATGAATCTATAAAATGAGGCCCCCAAACTTCAGGTGGCCAACCCCCTTATGCTGTGCTTTTAGTGGTGTCGCCAGGTCTATTTCTGACCTTTCTTGTGTCAGGTTGTAAAGAGAAGTCGTTTATTAATGCTGCTATCTGTGACAGTATCACTTTGTATTTCTTGATCTTTCAGGGATTTCTTTTTGATATTTTTTTAAACATAAAAAGGTTAGGACTGGCTTAAAATGTATATATCTATGTATTTCATGTGCAGTGGGGAGAGATCAGGTGCACATGAATGGAGGTCAGGGTACAGCTTGCTGGAGTTAGTTCTTTTTCACCATGTTGGTTCTAGGGAGTGAACATCTGTCATCAGCTTAGTAGCAGGTGCCTTTGTTCACCAAGTCATTGCTCCAGCTCCGATGCTCAGTTTTCTTTTTTCAGGTTTGCATAGATGCTGTGTAATTTGTGGTTCCTTAACATGCTGCTCAGATAATAGGACAGAAATGTACAAGGATCTAACATACAGCTTTCACTCTTTTTAAAGATTTATTAAAATTGTGTGTGTGTGTGTGTGTGTGTGTGTGTGTGTGTGTATGTGTATGTGTGTGTGTTTGTGCCTTTATAAGTATATGCCACATGTATGGGGAGCCATGGAGACGACCAGACAGTGTCAAATCCCCTGAGGCTAGAGGTCTGGGTGGTTGTAAGCCAGCTAGTGTGTGTGCTGGGATCTGAACTCAGGTTCTAGAAAAGCAGGAAGCACTAATGGCTAAACCATCTCTCCAGTCCCAGAACTGGCTGTTTCTAATGGGTGATGAGGGTGAACTTGATGTAAGTGAAGGATTCCTAGAGGAGGTAATGTCTGAGTTTGTTTAGGAGAGGCAGATTTTCAGGATTTCCCATAAAGATTAGTCAACAGCATGAGAAATACAGAGTCAGAAAATATATGCATGGTGTAATCTGAAACTTAAACAAAATGATACTGTAGGATTGAAAACACTGCTCGGAAGTGTAAGGAGCTGAGGTTCACATTGTTTTTCATTCAAGTATTGTACAAATGAACAGACGTGGTTCTTGTTTATGTTTTGTTAATCAGTGGCATGTTGAAACCTTTTTCCATTTGTGCTCCCTCAAAGTATTTTTCCTTCAAAAGGAGAAACTGTACATTTAACTCAAGAATAGTACCCAAAGAGAGCTGGGCATGTTGACACATGCTTGCAATCCCAGCACTGGAGAGGCTGAAGCTGGGGGATCATAGGTTCAGGGTTAGCCTGGACTATGAGACTCTCATAAAAAGCCAAGCCAAAACAACAGTGAAGACTAGTACCTGAAGAGCTAAACACACAAGTTCACACATTTCTGCATATATCATGTGTCCTCTCATACATAGAAAAAAGGATTAGGCTTCCCTCTTTTGGGTGATATTAATATCTTTAAACCAGGAAGGACAGAAGGGATAGAAACAGTAATTTGCAAATGAGTCCTGTGTTGTCAGTTGCCATTCCTACCTAGTCCTTGCTACCACAGCCTGTGTGTTCTGCTGCAAGAGAATGATGTGCTGTCTGCTGGTACTTCTTTCTAGATACACATAACGTTTGATAGAAGAGTGTCACTCGTGCTGTTGTGTTTTCAGGTTTTAGTTTGTCTATTTTTGCCCACCTGGCATTCTGTGTGCCAGTTATGTTGGAGCCATGCCACCTAGTATGTGAGAAACAGTACCTTCTTTTGTTGTAGAATGAGAGCTTCAGTTAAGTGGCAATTCTGAGTGGGAAAACATCCCAAGTTCACAAGGTGTTGTAATCCACCTTGACACCAAGACAGAGTCTACAGCAGTAGATCCTTTCTCACTTTGTAAGACTGAGTTTCTGAGAAGTCCATGGTAAGACCAATGAAAGTCATGAGTTCATATTTATCATTTATCTTGATATACAATAAGTAAAAAATAGTGTACACTAACCAATTCATCTAGTAGATCAAAAAAATGTATTACTGTTAGAAGCATGGTAAGGAGAGAGAACGGCTTTCAGCTTTAGAATGGGCTTGTTCATATGCGGGATTGTTGATCCTTCCAAGAAGAAACTGGACCAATGTACCAATATACTCAAGCTGCTATTTGGTGGAGGAATAATTAATTTTGTAGAATATGGTACCATATTGAAGTTTTAGCCTTTTTTTCTTTTCTTTTCTTTTTTTTTAAATTTCTGGAGCAGGCTACTGAAACATCCTCAATGAGAAGACTCCATGCTCTTGAGTCTGCGCATAATCTCAAACCCGTGCTCACCATAGCCCCGTAATTTATTGAGCTATTGTGTGTTTAATTAGATGGCCAGGAGAAAAGGCTGCCTTGACATCCACAGATGATTAATAAGCAGTTCTTTTACCATTGCATGTTGTGAGCTTCTAGCATCTCATCTTGTAATACTAACCAGACCCTTGCTGTCTTCAAATCCAGCCAGACTTTAGCCCCTCCCAGATTCACACTGTGCCTGTCTCTTAGTGGAAATGCACATTGGCTTTTCACTTTGGAGGAGATACCCTACTTGCTGCAGCACATTGGATCCACAGAAATGTTCCTAAGGTAGTAGGCTGCCAACCTTTTCATGTGTTCTACTTTCCACTCTCTGGCATGTGTGTATCATATAAATAGGCTTCTGGGGTACCTGCTGCTTCTGCTCGCCAAGTTCCATCAACATGGATGGACTAATTTCCAGTTACAGGGAAGATGAGGTATCGAAATGTCCGTTTACAGAGCACAGTTGAGAGTGGTCTGAGACAAGAGCCTGAGGGTTTGATGTTATGCAGCTTTGGATAAAGCAAATATTTCTGCTAGTGTGTGCTTATTTGTAAAGGAAAGAAGTATTTGCCAAACTGATGCGATATATTGATGAAGTCCTTAAAAAAAACTGTAATGGCAGCTATAATTAAAGCTTCCAAGTGAAACTTTTCAAACTTTGATTCCATTCTCATCTCTTGAAAGAGAGGGTCTGGTGGATGGGAACTGTCTGTAGGCTGCAGGGACTTCACACCAGCGTCTCAATTGTGTCTGTGTTCTTCATAGTTCTTCTCATTATGCCACTGATGACTCTTTTTCCTGTTCTTTACCCTTACACTGAGATGAAATTTACCAACTAACAGTAAATGGTACCACTGTTGTAGTGTTATGGATTATTGAAATCTGATTTTCCTGTACATTTGTGTTTATTAGCCGACTCATGCTTTAGAAATAGAAAATGCTGATTTAGACACAGAGCTCATTTATTTACTCTTAACCAGTCCCACAGTTGTTTGTATCTTTAATATCACTGTCTTTGTGGTCCTCAGAGCTGCCTTTTGAATCGTGCAGTGCTTTTTCAGAGTACATCATCTTCCCTTTCAGCCGTAGTTAGCTTGGACTCAGCATTTTCTGAGTCTGTGTAGGATGGTCATTGGCCACTTTATCAAGCACTGTAAACATTTGCACAGAGCTGTTTTCTTTCTCACTTGTAACACCTTCATTGCATTCTAAACCCATGTGTTTTTTAACCATATTTTTAAAAGCTATGAAGTACTTGAATAAAATATAAAGTAAAATGAACTGAAAATTATACTATTATAGGAATTAAATTTTCTCTGTGATAAAATTGCATATTTTAATTTGAGAATTTTCCAAATTCTCTATAACAAATATACTTCATTTCTATTACCTGAAAAAAATATTTAAGGTCCTAGTCTAACAATTTGAGAATGGCTTAATATTAAAAAATGTTTTATACACACACACACACACACACACACACACACACGTGTACATATATAGTATAACCACTGAACTTCAGAAAGATGGAAATGTCAGAGAAGTTCGTAGAATACTTGATGGGGTAACCTAAAGCTCAGAAGCATGGTAAGGTGACAGAGAGAGGGGTGAGTTTGGTTTTAACTAACGTGACTTTGTGTGTAGGCATGGCAGTCAGAAGCGGTTGTCTGGTGATAGATGAAGGGAAACATGGGAAATACCTTACAGCCCGGCGAGGGCAATCTTAGCAGGTGGAGTTACAGCAGGTGTATAGAATGTTAAATGTATTCTGTAATCAGAATGCAAACCATGTGTACTGGGAGCAGTTTTAAAAATCAAATAGACTATTGAGAAATGATGACATTTAGATGTTTACCAGAAAGACATGTTTTGAAATATATAATTAAATTATTTTAATTTGCCAAACTAAACTATTCTAAGCATTCAGAGGAATTGCTTGGTAGTTTGAGTGACTGGCTTATTAACCAAAAGATTGTCTTAATAAGTATTTGCTGTATGAATGAATTATTCACTATTGTGTTAATACCTGCTAGCAAGTATTTACTATGTGAGGTACTGTTCTAAGTGCTTTACATGAATTAAATGTCCTTAATTCATAAAAATCCTTGCTGGGGACTGTTTTAGCCCTACTCTGTGGAGGAAGATACAGATGTATATGAAGGGACTTGCCCAAGCTCACACTGAGGTTCAGACCGAGGCTGTTTAGCTCTAGAGTTTGTTCCCCTGTCCGTTAGCCTAAACTGTGTTACTCTGTTTACAGATTTTAAAATAACGGTCATTTCAGATACGTTCTACTCCTATAACCGTGGATCCTCTTTAAATATTTTCCTATAAAATCCCACACGGTTTCTCTTAAGACCTGTATGGACTACTTCTCGATTCCATACTAATTCAAGACCGACTTCACTTAGTTAGATACGGTCCTTGCCCAGTCTCAAAGTGTTAGTCTTAGGTATTTAAAAGATAAAAACTTCAGCATGTAATTTCACCTCTGTGGCTGTTAATAAGTGTTACTTATCTTTTTCATATTATCTTTAATTCAGAAATCAAATGGACAGGGTTTTGTTCATTTGCTGCCACACTGAGGTAAATGGATGACTGTAGGTAAGAATAGAAGGGATGGCTTCCTTAGAAGGGTAAGCAAGGCAGCAAAGGGGCTCGGCACGGGGCTCATCTGGTAGATCTAGTGCTTGGCTTGACAGGTGTGTGCACGGAGCCCTGGGTCTCATCCCTCAGACTCTATAGATCAGGCCTTGTGGCCCAAGGTCCGATAGTCCCAGAAATGGAGAGAGAGAGAGGAACAGGGCCAGCTGGGTTGCATGGGACCGTCCCGAAAGAGTGTGGGGGAAGGGGGTGACGGGCTGTGCACAGGAGCTAGATTATGTCTTCAGACATAAGAAAGGAGGATTGTGCTTTTATCAGCTCTGACTCTCAGCATTCATTAATTCCTTGGGAAGGAGTTTAAAATACATTTGCATAATCATTCTGTGTCTCAAAATCTTAAATGACCCAATTGTCAGAAAAATATGGTATACACATATAATCTTGGCACTGGGGGGCAGAAGCTGGAGAAGTTTATAGATTGAGGGATTGTTGAGTTATACAGGGAAACTCTGTCCTCCTTGGGATTTTTTTCTTAATTAAAAAAAAATGCTGAAATTGCCTACAACCCTTTTCTAAAGATAGAGTGTTTTCAATTGGTTCCCATATGTTCCTGTGTATTCTCAAGTAAGGTATTTGTCTTTGGTTTTGATCACATGTTCTCACGTGAAATTTAGTATGTAGGAATTCATTTTGTGTTGAAAGCGAAGTTTTATTATACTCTCAAGACAATCCTGTGAAACTGCTATGATGGCTTAATAACGTTTGTACTGTCTGCTGCTATGTGTAAACCTAAAGTCCTCTGGCATTGTGATACTCAGTACATACAAGGATAACCCTGAACAGAACATTGCAGGCACCGTGTTTTTTGGTCATAGTGACTTTGCTAAACTAGGTAAAGATGCAGATGTACTACTTGGTACTATTTGGATTCATTTAATATCTTGAAATAAAATGGCAGCCTTTCAAATATGTTGAACTAGGTTTTAAAAGAATGATTGTTTTTTGTACACGCTGACAGGGTAGCGTGACTAAAATGACCGGTGTGTCAGTGATTCCAATACTGAGTTAGTGTTTCCCAGTTGATAAAATATCCTGAAGTGGTAAATTTTACTATATCTTGGACACTTTAAAAAATAAATGAGAGATAATATAGTATTATGAATTTTTAGTAAGCCCTTATATTTGCCAAGCATAGTTTCTTGAAATCATGCTTTTTAATATACTGGAGATTGAGCCTCAGGCCTCATTCATAATAGGCAAATCTTTTATCATTAAACCATGCCCTAGTCTTTTTGTTTTTGTTTAGTTTTTGAAACAGGTCTTGCGAAGTTGCTCACGCTGTCCTTGACCGGCCTCTGTGGCCCAGACAACTCTGACTTGCAGTCTTTGCCACAGTTAAGCAATAGCAGAGATTCTTACTCATCTTTTTAATAAAAACCATCCTGTTGTCTTAGTAAGTGGTACTGATTTGTACAAGCTTTAACCTTAAGGGCAGGTTAAGTTCCTCAATGTATGTGGGACTTTGGGTATTCCCGTAAGCAGGAGACATCAGTTGGCCACTCTTCTGAAGCCAGGCTAATTACCTGAAGGAAATCGTGCTGGCCATTGCTTTGAGAAGTTCAGCGTTCTCGGCTTGCCCTGTCATGTATCACCCTGGTCTGGAACTGTGAATTGTCTCTAAAGAGTGACATTTAAAATCCGTGTCTTGTCTCACTGAAAGAAAGGAAATATTTGACATTTGTGATTGAATTCTTTTTTACAGGGATGCTGAGTCGATGGGATGATAGTCAGAGATTTTTGTCCGACCACCCATACCTTGTATGTGAAGAAACTGCTCAATATCTTATCTTATGGTGTTTTCACCTAGAAGCTGAGCAGGTACCGTATGAACCTTGAATGTCTGGAAACCCTAGTAGAATTCAGAATTTTATTTTATTTTCTTACATTATTTACTTTAGATGAAAGGAGGAAGGTTATTAGAAGGAATTGTAAAGTTTGATTGTTTCCAGCCTTGGAGCCCCTGCAAGCATTGTGCCGCTTCCCAGTGCACTCGCTCCCGCGCTGCCTCTGATCACCATTCTTGTGCGCTGTGATCATTGCTCTCCTCACTTCCTAGTTAGAAAGCCATGATCACAGTGGGAACTCAGCCAAAAGTATGTAGTTATTCTGGCCCATGTAATAGCAGGAACACATTCACTTTATGTTCATAGAATATTTTACTTAACAGTAAAGAGAATAAAATGTAAAATACTCTAAAAATTCAAAATTTGCATCAGTACCAATTCAGTCTCTTTCCAGAGGTGTTTTAACTTTGGTGTATGTCTTTTTCAGAAAGGCGCTCTAATGGAACAGATAGCACATCAAGCTGTTGTAATGCAGTTTATTATGGAAATGGCCAAAAACTGTAATGTGGATCCAAGAGGCTGTTTTCGTTTGTTTTTCCAGAAAGCCAAAGTAAGTAGTAACTTGGTGTTAAGTGAGAAGACTGGGCTGGGGCTGAGCTTTGTCCTGGGTGCATCTGGAGGCTGCTTAGCCAGGAGGCTGTTAATGCTGTGGCCTTTCTGTGCAAGGAGATGTCTAGCATAGAGATCACATAGTATACTATTTATAATGCAACATAGTTGTATTAGTTAGGGTTTTCTTTGCTGTGAAGAGAGGCCATGACCACATAAAGGCAGACATTTCACTGAGGCTGGCTTCCAGTTCAGAAGTTTTGTCTATTATCACCATGTTGGGAAACATGGCATCATGCAGGCAGGCAGAGTTGTGGAGGAGCCAAGGGTTCTCCATCTTGATCTGCAGGCAGCAGCAGCAGCAGCAGCAGCAGGTTACATACCACACTGGTGTACCTTGAGCATGACACCTCAGAGCCTGCCCCTACAGGGACACATTTCCTCTAACAAAGCCACATTTCCTAGTAATGCCTCTCCATATGGGCCAAGCATTCAAACATTTGTGTGAGGGGCTATTCAAATCACCACAATAATACTGAAAGTTTCATGCTGATTGGCTGCACTGGACCATATATTCAAATTGAAACCCATTCAAATTAATGTGACTGTTTTGAGTATTTCATTATTTTACCCGTTTAATGTATAAGGAGTGCTTACTAACATAAGGCACGGCCATCTCAATTTTTATAATGCAGTGTTATGCAAAACAGACAGCATCCTCCACATGGACAGCTCGCTGTTTAAGAAACCAAATTTGTATCTAAGCAGTGGTGGCAGCAGCCGTGGCAGTGACACACAACTTTTACCCCAACACTTGGGAGGCAGAGGCAGAGAGAGGTGGGATCTCTTGAGTTCAAGGCCAGCCTGATTTACAGGGGGAGTTCTAGGACAGCCAGGGCTACACAGAGAAACCTTGTCTCACAAAATAAAACAAAAAAAGCAGAGAAGAAAAAGAAAGAAAAGAAACAATTTTTTAATGAAAAAAACTGTAAAAATGAGATGATGGATTATGAATTGCATTCTGAGATCAGCTCCGCATGGGCTGCAGTAGTGAGGTCCTTTGAGAGACAGCAGAGGAGGTGGGCCGACGAGGAAGAGGGACGCCGCAAACAACCGGAATGCTTCACTTCCCATTCATCAGAGGATGACTTTCAGAAAGCACTGTGGCTCACAGACTAGGATGTGGCTAATATATATGTGTGTGTGTGTGTGTGTGTGTGTGTGTGTGTGTAAAATGTGCTACAAATTTAAAACAAGAGATGCATGCATGTTTATATAAACATAAGAAGCTAAGTATGTACAGGAAGAGTACTGGCTTTGTGTTTTCTCAATCACTAATAATTAAAAGTTTCCTAAAAGGTAAAGCAGCAGAGCAGTGAGAATTGAGTTGTACTAGGAGAGGTACACATTCGAGCAGCCCTTAGAAAGTACTTGTCGTGGAGCTGAGCCCGTGCACATCTGGACGGACAGCAACACCATTTTGAGGGCTGTAACAGAGTATGTTCTCAGCATGTGCTCCGTGATACTGCAGTGATATTAGTGGCTACGCTGACTCCCCTTCACTCAGGAGATGAGTGTAATTGATGCAAGAGCCTGCTCTCTTCTCCTGTGGAGACGAAACGCAGATATCACTGTTCCTGTCTTTGCAAGGACAGGGGGTGCTTTAAAGAACAGTTTTTGTCTTTTAACTATTACGCATTCTGTGTGTACAGATTGACTTCTTTATGCAGTGTGGAAGCCAGAGGTTGACATGAGTCTCTTCCTTTATCATGCTCCAGCCCAGTTTCCGGTTCAGGGCCGCTCAGTGAACGTGAAGGGCTCCTCATTTTGGCCAGGCTCTGCCTGTCTCTGGCTGTCCCTCCTCAGTGCGGGCTGCAGACGTGTGCCATTGTGCTGGGGTGTCAGGCTTCAGAGTTTGTGTCTCTGTTGCCCAGACTTGTCACAGTCTCGACTTTACAGGTCACTTTCTGAATCCCAAGTCGTCATGTTTAGTTCTGGAAACACAGTAGTGTAAACTTAAAGTACACTGCTAGTGGCATCATGGAATAGACTTGTTCCTGGGTCTTTTTAAAGTTTTTATTTCAAAATTTTGAACACAACAAATATTGACCAATGTCATAACCTACATAAAGAGACATTATTGCACGCATGAAGATTTAGAGTGTAGATGAGCTGTGAGGCTTGAGAATTATGTCCCAGAGCACCTCCTAGATCTCTGTACTCACTGCTGGGCTGTTTATAGATTTGTTTGTAATAGCAGTCTAACCCTAAGAATAAGTAGAGTTATATTCATTAATGTATTCATTGTCATCGTCATAGATGAAAAAACAGTGAATGAATGAAACAAGCTAGTTGTATAGCCAGTGTCAATTTTAAATGTATATTTTATAAGGCTTGTAGTTTAAAATACTTTTTTTTTTTTTTTTTTTTTTTTTTTTTTTTTGGTTTTTCGAGACAGGGTTTCTCTGTGTAGTCCTGGCTGTCCTGGAACTCACTCTGTAGACCAGGCTGGCCTCGAACTCAGAAATCCACCTGCCTCTGCCTCCCGAGTGCTGGGATTAAAGGCGTGCACCGCCAACGCCCGGCGATACTCTATATTTTAATAAAGCATTTATAAAGACAGAACTAAAGAGTCTGTTTTTGAGAGCTACATGTGTGAGGGAAAGTAAAAGGAATGTCTGAGACCCAGGGGGCGAAGAGCTCTTGGGAACTGCTTTCTGCTTACTACTCATAGTCTGCCTCCTGACCCTCTGGGGACACAGTGGAATGTTTGCTCAGTGAACTGCATATACATATTTTTGCACATTTTAACATATGCAACTAGAAGTTAAAAGGAAATATACCAGAAGTTTAACTTTGATTATTATTGAGTGAAGAATTATTTTCATGTTTTTCATGATATTCTGCAGTGAATATTTCCTATTAGAAACAGACAACAAAAAACTAATCTATTTTTAAATGTAAAAAGACAGTTACTTTAAATGCTCTAACCTCTTTGAAGTTGTATTTTAATCCTACAGTTTCTTTCACTCTCATCCTACAGTTTCCAGTAGACTTTTAAAGAACAAATGACTTGGTTAGACTTTTAGCTAGGCTTATGCTAACTAAATTTTTACTTGATTCATAGAAGCAATAAGAAGTCTATCTTTTGGTGATACCTTATTGGATGTATTTCAACTGATACCTAATCTGGTAATGGGATATTGCCACACTACATTTTAATATTTATCTTTGATAAAACAACTGAAAATGATTAAAGTCTTTAACCTTAACAGCTTTAATATTAAAAATTAGGCCGTAATGTTTGCGGGTGTTTCTGTCATGTTTAGAGCGTTTTGTAAGGGTTAGCTTACTAAAGCCTTCTGTGTTGTAGTTATCCCATTAGGCAGTCGTGTCTCTGTTGATGTAAGCCCCTCGGACCTAGGCTGCAGTAGAGTAAGCAGTCATGATGCCTTTGACAGCGGTTACCTTAGGATGCAAACACTATCAGTCACATAGATCATACAAGTACTAGCGAGGACTAGAATATGATGTTATGCCTAACTGAGCAAATTATTCAAGTAGACAGGATATCCCAGAACATGATTTCCATTATTTATGTAACCCAGAACTAATCTGTAATCTCAACCAAGTTGTACAACCTAAACTCCCTTTACAAGTTCTTTCTACCACCTGAAGTGAAAGTCAGCATACTGTTAGCACAGGGCATGCACCTTGCCATTACACATGGAAGAAATGCCTATAAAAAGAGGCCTCAGTGGAGAGGGGCTTTTCATGGAGATCTTAAGACTCCTATATCACTGGATACCAGAGAACTTCACCTTAGTCATCATACTTGTTTGTTTCCAGATGCCACAAAGACACTTGATTAGCTAGGGCACTGAAGATACAATAATTAATTTGAATGCTGAGTTTGTTTTTTACAACATTAACAAAGAAAATCTAAAAAGGCCTGAGACGTAGTAGATGGTGATATTGCTCCTTTCCCTGGTTAAGTGAGACGGAGTGCGCGTGAGAGGTTAATGTTGTTGCTTTGCAATGCTGAGGATGGAGCGAGGGCCTTGTGTTGCCAAGCTAGTACCCGACTCTGGGCTGTGTCCCAGGTCTAACGCTGTTCTGAGGCCGGGTCTCATAAGTCACCCTGTTGGTTCTTCGTAAATTCACTGTGTAGCCTACCAGACCTTGAACTCGGCTTTCCTCCAAGCCAGTTAACTTCTGCTTTGTGTATATGTACATGGAAGGTTGTTTCCTACTAATTAAGCAGTGAAGCAGACCAAGTGTTTAGTGTTCCTGTAAAAGAAACACTGTGCATTCCTCTGCAAGGGAACTGCTGGCTCCTGCATTTTGACAATTCTTTACTGCCTCTGTTCTAGCTCTGCTATGTGCTTTCCAGAGTTGACTCTGTGGTTTAGTTCATTCTGTTTGTTTGTTTTCATATTCTAGGCAGAGGAAGAAGGCTATTTTGAAGCATTCAAAAATGAACTTGAAGCTTTCAAGTCAAGAGTAAGACTTTATGCTCAATCACAAAGCTTTCAACCTGTGACAGTTCAGAATCATGTTCCCCATTCTGGTGTTGGATGCATAGGCTCCTTAGACTCCTTATCACAGGTAAGCTGGAAAAGGGACATTCATCTCATAAATGGAGTCATGTAATTTGGTTCTTTAGGACCACTGTTGCATAATATTTTGTGACCACTTAAAATTTTTCTGCCTCAAAACATAAATGTTGAACAAGGCAGAGGCAGATGAATGTCTTGAGTTTGAGGTCAGCCTGATCTTTGTAGTGAGTTCCAGGTTAGCTAGGGCTATGAAGAGAGACCTCATCTCAAAATTAGTTGATTGATTGATTGATGGATGGATAACCCAGTCTTATTCCATGCTTTGGCATTTAGGCTCTTCTATTAGACGTACCAAATTCTCTCGTTTTAATGTGGAAAGGATGAGCTGTACAGTCTTTAGGTCAAACGTCACTACCTATTGGTCATTTCACTTAAAAACTCAAGGTGAGCCAGGCAGTGGTGGCACACGCCTGTAATCCCAGCACTTGGGGGGCAGAGGCAGGCGGATTTCTGAGTTTGAGGCCAGCCTGGTCTACAGAGTGAGTTCCAGGACAGCCAGGGCTACACAGAGAAACCCTGTCTTGGAAAAAAACAAAACAAAACAAAACAACCAACAAAAAAAACTCTAGGTGGCTCACCATAAACCTCTCATTCTAAGTAAAACAGCATTGTTGGCAATTTGTTTAGCTTGAGCCTGGCCATGTGAGTAACAGCTAAAGGGATCTGGTGCATGGCTATTTTGTAATTAATACCTTGTTAAGTAGCTCTTTTTGTATGTTATCTGTCCAGTTAGTAGTAGTCATAGTATTGGCAACTATCTTAACCTCTTCACAATCTGCTGCAAGATCAAGATAAAAACTGTGCTATTAGCATGAAGAAAATGCCAGTGAATGAAGAGGGAGTGACCGCTAGTTTCGCTGATAGAACGGTTTAGAGCTGTAAGATGTTTCAGACAGACCCTGCCCATTGTGACTCCAGAAGTAGCAGCTTAATAGAACCCAGTTATCTCTCATTTCCAGGCTCCAAGATTTTAAGACCAGCTTTAGCCAGTTTATTCTGTTGTCTACATTGGGACATGGAAAGTGTCATTCAGAAGACAATATGAGGAGAGTCCTGTATTTACTTTAAGCCTCATAAAATGGTAAAAAATTGAGATTTTCAATTTCTTGACCTTAGGTCACTATAATTTTACCATTTTAGTAACAAATATCTAAAACAGTTCTTAAATTTTCACTGACCTTTAACCTAATATAGTATATAAAGTAGTAAGAATGCAGTTGGTCATATTTAACTCAGCCAAAAATACTTTCAAGGATATAAATATCTACATTCTGGCTTTAAATAATTATTAGTGCTCTCCTTTAATTAGACACATCAGGAATAGCCCCTGAAGAATGCCTGTAGGCCTCTTCTTTATTTTAAATTTTTTAAGATTTGTTTTATATGTATGAAAATCTTTTGCCTGCCTGGGTGCATGTGCACCACATGCGTTCCTGGTACCCACAGAGGCCAAAAGAGGGCTTTAGATCCCACAGACCTGTTCTTTACAAATGCTTGTCAACAGCCATGTGGGTACTAGGAATTGAACCCTAGACCTCTGCAAGAGCAGCCAGTGCTCTAAACTGCGGAACCGTCCTCTCAGCCCCAATCAGTTCTTTAATGTTATTTACATACAGTATTGAAACAGCCCAGGAGAAAGCAGTTTTTCGAAAGGAGTGTTATGATGATGTTGAGAGCAATAAATGAACCTAAAATTAGTCACCTGACTCATGCAAAGGAACAAGAGACTTACAGGAAGAATGTCATTGGTTCTTTACATAAAATGAGAACATATACACATTAAAATATAAGTAACCTGTATTATCAAGAAGATGCTTCTGGTTTGAGAGAAGTAAGTTAACAACTGACCCAGTGGCCAGGCCTCCATTACCATTTGTGGGAGAGGAAGCTGGAATCATAGAATTTTGTCATTTGCGTTGTTTCTATTATGGGGAATCTTCCTAATGAATCAAGAATAATAGACCAGTTGTTCCCTATAGGGTGAGAACTTAAGCTTCCTGACCTAGACAGCCTCAGGAGAGGCATGCTGTTCAGGAGTCTTTCTAGTTACATACGACTGTGACTGGAGGAAGGCAGTGGGTAGGAGAGGCCACCTGAGGGGCCAAGACGACGATTTTGAGGTCTGAAAACAATGTTACTACAATAATGGTATACTGTTTTTATATTACTTTGAGTTATATAATATAATATGTATCATTTAATCTTTTTAAAAATGCTATTATTATATTAATCCATGGTTTCAAATAAGTAAACTGAAAATTATGAGGTTAAATTACTAGGCCTAAGCCAACACAGTGAGTGAGGGGCCTGACACTCTAACTGTGACTCTCCTTCCCCACTCGTGTGAGTCAAACATGGGAAGTCGTCAAGTGCTCTTGGGGAGAACTGCACAGGGGGGCCAGGAGAGCGCTGGTGGGCAGGTGATAGTCAGCAGGGTCAGCATCAGGTAGGGCAGGAAGCTTTTGGTTTCAAGTCTCTCCATGACTGGTGGATCAGTGAGCTCCAGAAAATCTCTTCAGCTAATACTTATACTCGGAATTCTGTCATGATAGAATTACAAACTTCAAGTTTGATTTTGAAGGACCCTAGAATCTAAAATGGGTGTCAAGAAAAAGGACTGAGCACTACTTTGTGGAAGCAGACTAATATAACAAGAGTATTGATGGCGTTATAAAGCTTAGAGTTTGGTAACACTCTTGATTATAGGTTTTATAGTGAAAAGAGCCCTCTGAAACACACCGCGCACTACCATCCTTAGCCTGGGCAAGACTCACAGTGGCTTCTTGGATAAAGGAGCAGCTGCTTCATGTTTATTCTCTGGCCTGGCTTTTAATTGTTTTTCCTCCTTGAGTAGAAACATTAAAAATAGAAACAAAATAAAAAGAACTCGTGGAAATAATCAAATTCTACCTAGCTTTTGCCTTTTACTGAAGAAACCACAGTGTTGTAAGGGTTTTCCTCCCTTTAGTTTTTGTTTTTTTTTTTTTTTCTTTTTTTTTTTTTTTTGGCAAGTTTGACTGTTATAATCAAGGTTGGCCTTGAACTCTTGATCCTTCTAGACTGCTAGATCCTCTGGACTCCTAGAATTATGGGAGAGAGTCATTGTACTTGACTTGCAAAGTATTGCACTTTGTTAGGAGTAAGACAGAAACAGTTTCCCTGTGAGGTGAGCCATTTACTCCAGTCGCCCGTGTAATCCCATGCGGCAGGGACTCAAACTAAAGACCAGCCTGTGCCACACAGTGAGAGCCTGTCTCCAAGGGGAGGAAGGAAAAGCCTGTCTCGTTTGGATAACTTTGCTCGCTAATGTTTACTAAAAAACAAATGGCTTTAGGTAGTAAAAGTTTAAAAAAACAAAACAAAACAGTCCAAGTTGTTGGAAAATGTTCAGAATAACTGAGTAGGAAAAAAATCACTTCAAACGGAGGACATTGCCACGGTATGTCTGGGTTTTAAAATCTTAAACTCTTTTCCATGGAAAATTTAAAAAGAATACATTTAATTTTGTATTAATTGGACAATATTTTATGTTATCTATTAGTTTTAGAAAATAAAATCTGATTTTCCTTTAGTTAACTCAGTAGGTGTATTTTGCCTTTATCTAAATGTTTTACATTTATAGTACTTAACTCTTGTAATTAGATAGTAATCTTAAAAGAATACATTGCTGACTAAAAATTGTATTTTAACAAACGTAGTTTTTAAATTTTGTGTGTCTGAGTGTTTTGCCTAAATGTATATCTGTGTGTCATGTGCATACAGTGCCCACAGGGGCTGCATGAGGCTGTCAGATCCCCTGGAACTCGAGTTTCAGATGGCTGTAAGCTGCTATGTCTATGCTGGGAACTAAATCCTGGTCTTCTGGAAGAGCAACCAGTGGTCTTAATTGCTATGTCATCTCTCCAGCCTCCTAAAGGCGTATTTATTAAATGTAATGCTTATGAGGAAATTTAACCTTGTATGGTTAAAGAATTAAAATTAGAGTTTTGTTGAGAGTTAAAAGGGGGTATTTGTAGCATTTCTGTTCCCTTATATGCACTCGGTCTTTATCGCCTCTCTTTGGCTAAAGAATAACATCCTGTCTTTAGTTCTTCAGGTTGCAGGCTGTGTGGACTCCAGTCCACCTTCTTTCCTAATTTGCTACAGAGGAGAGAAGCCACGTGCACAGTTGCATGTGTGGGGTGAAGCTGCTTCTCAAGTGTTGTTCCCCGTCTGTCTTTCTTTCTCTCTCCCCCAGAATCCAGATTCTCTTCAGTGTTGTACCCCTGCCCCTCTGTGCAGTGTAGACTCAGTGGTACACAAAGAAGATGACGACAGACTGATGGACACTGTGTGACCCAGCTAGACTGCTGGACACTGTGTGACCCAGCCAGACTGCTGGGCCCGAGGACTAGTTTGTTACAAGAAAGGAAGAGCCTGGCTATTTTCTTGACACTTTTATGGGTGCTGCACTTTATTTTTGTTCGGTTTTCATGGGAGGGAAAGAGTACTGAAATGTTTTGCAACTTTTTTTATGTGCTGCTAGGGTTTTTGTTGTTGTTGTTTTGTTTCTGAAGGGAGGAGTGGTAACCATATGTTACAGGAAGTCAAACTGGACGGACTCTCCCCCACCCCTCAGTTACTAAATTTGCCTTTAACTGTTCTTATTTTTGGAATCAAAGTATGAAAATCTGCACAATGTAATGTTTACAAGACTGGTTGACTGAGGAGATATCTGCTACATGGTCTTTTTTTACGTGGAGACATATATATATGTGTCCTCCTCCGTGGAAAGAATTAAAGAGAAAGTATGCTGTGTCCCACTGCAGAGTTCAGCTGTCAGATCTGGTCTTCATCACATTAAAAGCAATAAACAGCAGTGGTAACCTACTTTACTCATAAGTAAGCTGGATGGCACAAACTGCTATTTTAAGATATTTACATTTGTATTTTCGGCACCACTAGTGAACTCCTTGACCAGTATAAATTTGATATTAAAAACATTACATTTATCCCTAAAGTAGTCTCAAAACTGTTCAGAAGTTGACTTTGTCCTGATGACTGTTTAAATATTAAGGAGGGTAGCGAGTATCGAAAACAATACAGTTTTCTGTTTTTCCAAGAAGATAAATCCAAGCTTACTCTAATTTACTTGACATAGTCCGGGACCTCTCAGGGAGTAAGTTTTAGAAGAGTAGTAACAGCCTGTAAGAACAAACAGGAAGAGTAAGGTCCTTGTTCAATCACAGTTACTGTGTTTCGTGTGGGGAAGCCTTGAGAAGTGTGGAGCTGAACTGCCAGCCATCCAAGAATTTGGTAACAGTCCCCTTCAGTGGTGGTGGGTCTCCCCCGTCTGCTGCTGGCTTCTAGCCCAGTTACTAGAGGATGCTTGAGCTGTGCTTCTTCCTGTGTAACCCACTGCAGATCCACCAGGATGTTTGATGAGTTTTTATTTAGAATTAGATGACAGTGCCAATTATGATATCCTTATTATTTGAGGATTAATCTTCCAGCATACAGGAGCACTAGCTTTGGTTATTTTTGAGTGTGATCTTTAGCTCAGTACCCACTTCAATTTATAGCAAATATTTGGAAAGTGGGTACCTGGGGTTTGGGAATGCAGTTCTCAGTTTGAGTAAGGAAATCATGCTAAGTGGCCGTGGGGGGTTCCGAGCTGTGACCTCCCCCTCTGCTGTCCTTTTCAGCCAATGGGGCACCTAATACTGTGGAAATGGACTGGAATTGTTGAATCATACTCCTGTAATGTCACAATCTTCCTAGTTCCCAGAATAAAAGTCTTTCTGTGCTTTTGATATAAATATCTCTACTCTATAATAAAATGTCTGACTAATTTACATGGCAGTGCTCACTGGCTCTTAAGCTTCTTTTTCATCAGTGACCTAATCATGGAAGATACTTGATTTTTTTTTCTCTCTTCCTTTTTCTTCTTGTCTAGAGCATGCTTTCAGTTTCCTTCCTGATACCAAATGGATAGAATAGAACAAAGTAAGTCCCTGATTTCACAGACATAGCCCTTGACTGACCCCTTTCCACGTCTCTTCTGCCCATGACTTATCTGGTCACCCAAATGGCTGTGGCTTTCATTTTGTCTTCTATAAACTTTAAGGCTCTTAATGGCCAAAACAACAACAATAACAAAAGTATTAGCAAAGTGAGTATATAATTTTAAAGTTTACTTTGGTTTTGTTTTCTAGGACAAGAATTGATTTAAGAAAAAAAATTTTTAATACTTGGCTGGAACTTATTTACCAAAGGAACCACTAATGGATGTCATAATTTGCACTTAAGGATGGGAACTTAGCCATTGGCAGGACTTTAGTATTAAGGTGATATATTAGGCTTTGTGTGGTAGTGCATGGCTTTAATCCCAGCACTTGGTAGGCAGAAGCAGGTATATCTCTCTGAGTTCAAGGACAGCCAGAGCTACATAGACCGTCTCAGAGCAAAACAACAGTCTATTGGAGTCCTTCTATTTCCTTGAATTCGAAATGCCCTCTTAGTATTGAGCTAGCTATCTCCAGCAAGAATAAATTTCCTCTCTTTTCTTAAGTAATAAAGAATAGTAATACTTAGCAAATAGATAGCTCAGATTTCAGGTAAAAAAAAAATTCCCTAGTCTATGAGAAATTCAAACTAATCAGTTAATCAATGAAAATAGTTGACAAAGTATTTAACAAACACTGTTGTGGTTTTATTTTTAATTTTTGATTTACTTTATCGGAATACACTGTAGTTATCTTCAGACATACCAGAAGAGGGCTTTGGATCTCATTACAGATGATTGTGAGCCACCATGTGGTGGAATTCAGGACCCCTGGAAGAGCAGTCAGTACTCTTGACTGCTGAGCCATCTCCCCAGCCCCCAAAGACTGTTTTGTTTTAATGAAATAGCTGAGGACTTAGAATGGTTCAGTTGATAGAGCTTCTGCCTAAAATTCAATGAGCCCTGATTGCACCCTCAGCACCACATGAACTGGGCATGCTGGCACACATCTGTGGCCGTAGTGCTGGGGTTGTGAAGACAGGAGGGCTAGAAGTTCATAGTTTGCCTCAGCTACAAAGCAAGTGTTACAGCCAGCCTTCTGGCTAGATGAAACTCTGTCTTAGAAGGAGAGAGGAAATAGCTGTAACTCTGTGTATCCTCTCAGCTGTCATTCCAGTGAATGGTAGTGGAGAAAATACTGGTTAGAATTATTACTCTGAGATTTGCTTTTAATTATACCATCTATGTTCTTTTAAAATTTTTGCTCAAGGAGCTTATAATAACTTTTAATTTCTCTTCAGAAACATTAGGCCTTTTTTTTTTTCCTTTTTTAGACTAGCATTCATATTATCTTAAAAGTAATGAAGAGCTGTTGAGACGGCTCACTTGGTGAAGGCCTTTGCTGCCAACCCTGGCAATCTCTGCGACCTAAATGATGGAGAGAGAAACCAACTTCCTCTAGTTTCATCCAACTTCATACATATAAAGAACAGATGGATACACATATGAATAGTTACGTTTATTTTTTTTCTTTTTAAAAAATTTCTGAGTAAATTAACATGCTTCCCCAAAGAGCACACATTTCTGTTAGTAAGTGGCATTCCATTTTCAGAGAAAAGAAAAGTCAATTTACTGTAATCAGAGGGAGTCACATTTCAGTTCTTAAATTGGCGTGGGGCAAAGGGTGGTACTTGTCTGGATTGGGGTTGGGTTTTTATTTCCATTTTTCCAGCATACCATTGACATTTTAGCAAGAAGATCCTTAAATTCTGCAGCATTGTTTCCCCTCTGTAATGGGTGTATTTGTACT
The DNA here is from genome assembly GCA_964023405.1 of Apodemus agrarius. NCBI lineage: Eukaryota > Metazoa > Chordata > Mammalia > Rodentia > Muridae > Apodemus > Apodemus agrarius. The sequence continues at coordinate 167,513,595 of OZ030005.1, forward strand.
GTTTCATAGGTTGTCCAAGAAGCTGACTCATATGATATTGCTTTGCTTACAGTGTTAGCTAATGGGGATTACAAAGAGAAATAAATTTTGATTATAGAATGCCTATCATCATTAACAAAAGTGAATACATTCTCATAAGCCTTAAACACTAATCATTTCTAAAGGTTGAAGATTATTTTGAGGTTGCATCTTTTATTTGGTTCTCATGTTGCTCTCCAGATCCGTGGAACCCTGTGGGAAAGTATGAAGGAAGCCAGTCTATACGAGGCATGATAGTGCCTGGTGCTGAGTACAGAAAAACCCACGGTCTTTAGGGAGCTGTAAGAAGTGAGTGGAGAGATGGTTCAGTGGTTAACAAAAACTCTGGCTGCTCCTCCAGAGGTCCTGAGTTCAGTTCCCAGCTACCACATGGTGGCTCACAACCATCTGTAATAGGATCTGATGCCCTCTACTGGTGTGCAGGTGCACATGCAGATAGAGCACTCGTACATAAAATATATAACTCTTTAAAACTATTAAAAAGGAAAAGGCAGTGGGGGCTAGAGAGATGGCTCGTTGGTTAAGAGCACGTGCTGCTTTGGCAGATGGCCAGAGTTTGATGCTCAGCACCCATGGCTGATGCTTTACAAGCTCTTGTAACTCCAGTTCCAGGACACCCAATGCCCTCCTAATGACCTCTGCAGGTACTCAGACATGTGCGCATAAACAAATAAATAATACAGTCATTTGTCCAAAAAATCACAGGGAAATGCTAGAGATTCAAAAACCTTACTGGCTTTTATTAATGCTTTTTAAGCCCAGCTAGACTATTTTAATTGTTTAAAATAAAATAAAATTGAATCCAGGGTATAGTTATGAATGGAGGATCTTGTCAGTGAGAAGACAACAGTGCTCCTGCCCAGGGCCTTCAGCTCCACAATATTCCACGGGACACACTCACTGTGTTTCACTCACTGGTTGGCACAGCATTCTGCTTCTTAGCACAATGCAGTCAGTAACCCTTTTTTTTTTTTTAATTTTGTGTGTTCGGGTGTTTTGCCTGCATGCATGTCTGTGCATGGTGCCTATGGAGGCCAGACACATCGGATTCCCTGGAACTAGAGGTACAGACAGTTCTGACTGCCGTGTGGGTGCTGGGAATCAAACCCAGGTCCTCTGGTAGAAAAGCCAATACTCTTCCTGCTGACCCACACTTCTTCAGCCCCAGCAACAACCTTCTTAGTGTCTGACATCAGCCAGCAGAAGACAAGTCCCTTTTGTTTGTTTTAATAGAAAAGAAGCCATAAAAGTTTCCCAAATGGAAAATCTTGGTTGATCTGGTCACAGGTGAAAAACTGTTACTTCATGTTCTCTACCCTCTTTAACCTCCATATCTTGTAACAGTGTCTTGAATGCCTTTTGACTGTTTCTAAAGCCGAGATGAAGATCAAAATGCAAACAGCCTGGGTATTGTTTGAAGACCATTTATTAGAAAGAAGCCAGTGAGACCTAGTGGCAGCAGACAGGAAGGGGGTTGAGGACCCTCGGAAGGGCCAGGGGCAAAGGGCAACAGCCACAGTGCTGATATCACCTGCTGATCAGGTAATTCACAAGTTTTTATAAAGGGTTTATCAACATCCAGATAAGGCAATAAAGAAACATTGACATGGGACAAGATGTTCATTGTAATCCTAAGGCCTAGTCTGTTTTGAAAGATCAACAGTGAAATTTAAAAATTCCTTCCCACTCCCAAATATATAAGAACCATTTGCTATCTGAAATAAAATAGGCCAAAATTTCAAAGGCTTGAATAAAGACTTGATTCTTTGATTTAGCACCAAGTAAGATAAGAGAACATCTTCCTGAAAGGGGGAATTGTCTTTTTATTGAATTTCTCATATTTTATCCCTTCAGGCCACATTATGTAAGGACAGGTCCTTGTCCCACTAAGGAATCTAAAGTGACTGACATTCCAAAATGTGTTTTCAGGGTTGGTTTAGTGGTACACACCTGTAATTTAACGACTCAGGAGACTAAAACAGGAGGACCAAGACTCTGAGGCCAGCTTGGACCATATAATAATCTCAAGCCAGCCTGGGCTACATAGTAAGACACTGCCTCAAACACTGAGGGCTTGGGCTGGGCGTGATGGTGGCACACACCTTTACCATCAGCACTTGGGAGGCAGAAACAGGTGATCTCTGTGAGTTTGAAGCCAGCCTGTCTACATAGTTCATAAAGATGGAACTACACTGTGAGATCCTGTCGAAACAAAACAACTGAACCACCACCACCCACTACAACAGCAGCAACAAAAAGGGCTGGAGATGAAGCACAGCGTAGGGTGCTTGCCCATCACGCAGGCTGGATTGGATCCAGTGCTGTAGAGGAGGAGGCTGCTCAGGTGGCACCCGAAGACTTGTTTCCCTTCACAGTACGGTGGGAAGTTGTATCACACAGTGGGCCCAGCACGTGAGAGAGGCTGAGACAGGAGGAGCTTTAACTTAGAACTTCAGCACAGGTACAGGTCTCCTTAAGGGAGCCCTTACAGAGCGTTGGAACCCAACAGGCAAAGTTCTTCTCTTACTACGCCTGATAGTTGCTTGATCTTTCTATCAAGGGGCTGTCCCTGCATGCCCCGTCTACTTCCACAGTGGCAGTCTCCCACGGGTGTTGTGTCTTACCCTTTGGTTTTCTGTTTACTATCTTACTCATCAAGTTAGACAGTCCATTTGGATCAGAGAGGGAAACAGGTAGGTCCTAAAACATGGTCCTCAACCTGAGTGACATGTGAGAACTTAGGACTTAATTCCATTGTCAGTTTCCAGTGCTCCTCCTAGAACTTAAGTCAGTTAACATAAAGCATGTATCTCAGTCCATGTGTGTTTGAAAAAGAAAACAATCCATAGCCAAGTCCCGTGTTCCTAAGTGCCGGTGGCCGCATTTTCCCACAGACTGAATAAGTAGAGGACACACAGCATGGTGGCCTGTGCCTCCGCTTTTCCTGTAAAGGCAGCAGTGAGTTTGCATTTAGCAACATCTTTAACCACGTTGCCTTGGCTTTCTGGATTGCAGTGGGCGTGGCTTATGCAAAGGCTCCAATGAGATATTTATCTGCTTGGAGTGATACGTAATTTTTTTTTTAACTTTTCCAGAAAAACATGAAAATATGATCAACCACCTTGACTAAGAGAAGGTTAGGTGATTACCAGTTGCTCTTTTAATTGTGCTCTGCGTTTGTCTCAGCATCTCTGACATTTTCCAATGGCACATCCACAGCAGACAACTAGATCCTACATTAAACATATGAGGCTATTAACAGATCAGGCTAAGTATCTGACTCATTTGGCACAGCCATTAGGAGTAAATCACAATTTTTAGAGAAGTCTTGGGAAAAGAGCTTCGAAATACAGAGGTGAGGCGAGGAGAGGCGGCCCTGCTTCATCCTGCCCGTCGCTGCCTTCCTCAGGGAGTAACAGAGGCTTTTTGGATAGTTTCTGGAACTTTTGTCTGTAGGAAGGAGTATACATGGGGCCAGATCTTGTTGGTCTCTGTTCCGGAGAATGTTTCCAATACCCCTTTTTTCCTAAAGATGAAAAACAAAATAGGTAGGTGGATTACACAGGTCTGAATGTGCCTAAGGTGCTTTTTCAAAACAGTTTGTAAAGTTCATGTGAGTTTAGAAATCCTATGTGTTTAGATCTCTGATCCAGGGGGGGATGAAATTTGGCTGGACATTGCAAAATCTAGACTGCGGTTCATTTTTTGTTCTCTTGCATAAAGAAAGGGGCTGTTTAAAAGGATGTCAGCTGTCATATTGAGCCTTTATTAAGCCTATACTAACGCTTTTCACCATGCCAAAAGTCCAGATGCTCCTCCTTGCAGAGAGACCTGTTTTCTGGGTGGGTGCTCAGCTTCGGTCCCCAGGTTGGCAGGTTCAGAACGGGGCCATCAGCACCAGATCACCTTGGCCTTGCTCTGTCCACAGAAGTCTCTAACACTCTCTATCTCACCTTTAACCAAGTTCCCTTTCCTCCACTAGTATGCCTTCCTGGCCTGTTTCTTCCATCAGGGTTCTCCATTTATCCTTGTGGATTATCTGGCTTGTCACTAACAGACCGGTGGTGGAATACTTATTTTGTTCCTGTGTTCAGTAAGGAGACGGATGAAGATCGTGGGATCTGCTTCTCAAACGCACAGGATACCCAAAGGTTCTCAGCTCCCTTTACCCACACACATTTCTTGGGTGTGCACACTGGTTTGCAAGTCACCCATGGGGCAGATAAACAACGCTTGATTTATTACTTTCCAAAACCAGGCTGTGATGGCTCTGCAGCCTTCTCACCAGGCTTTCACTGGGACAAAGGGCCCCCTTATGGACACCTTGTAACATTTGCCTGGTTGGCTTAAATAATAGCAGTTGCTTTCTAAGTAAACTAGCATTTGCTACAGAGAAGAAATGCAAAAGTGTATTTGCATAGTAGTAGCTCTTTAGTATCTAAATTTACAGGCGGGTAGAGCTTTCAGGAGAGAAAGCTTGAACAGGAGAGCCTCTGGGAGCAGCTTTAGAGCTGGGCTTTAGTTCCAGGAGGGTGGCATTGCCCAGCTCTGCGATCCTTAAGCTGTACCATGTGAATATTTGCCAATTATAATTTCTCTGTAATGAAATGGAACCAGCCACAAAAATTAGTCTTCCAAAGAGTAAGAACATCACATTTCCAGACCGATGCACATTCCATGGCTGGAAAGAATAGGGCAACTGTAAGCTTTTTAAAATCACAGTGCTGGCTATTATGTAACTTCTTTTTAAGACTCTTTCCCTTTTCATGTCAGCCCAAAGGTAAGTCTGTGAATCGGGTCTTAGGCAAAAAAAAAAAAAAAAAAAAAAAAAAAGCTTGACAAGTGGCAGAAGCCCAAAAAGACCCCCACCCCCACCCCAAAGTTCCCCCATCCCTGATTTCTATAGCTTTTCAAACTTGCCACACTGTGGGCACTTGCTGCCTCACAGTCCCTTGGTGGTAGTTTTTATCTGCCCAGACACAAAGCGTCCTCTGTTTGTGTCCTGTGGAACAATCGGGCTGACCACACTCAGTACATGAGGTTCTAGGGAGAGTGTTCCCACAGCCTCTCAGCAGTGCATGGCTGGAGCTAGTCGTCAGCCCCGTGACTTTAGCTGGGGGTGGGGAGGTGGGGCGGACTCTCTCTCTCCTGTTCAGTTAACTGAGCTGGCAGGAGCTGAGCTAAAATCAAAAGAGACTGCAACCTCTGGTGACTGAAGCCAACACAGGGAATGGACCTGAAAGGGTTGAGTTTTAACAGCAGTGCTTGAGCCCCTGGGCCAGCCTGGGGTGTATTGGAGCCCCCCCCACACACACACACCATTTGCTTAAGCAGTGTGAATGGTCTGACGATAATAAACACAAGTTGTATCTTATTGCATGATAAATCTTGTTGGGCCAGTTCTCATTATCCGTACAAAGTGAGTTTCCTGGAGGCTCATAGAAACTGGGTCTAACTGTGTGCATGGGCAAGGACCTGGCCCAGTGCCAGCAGAGTTCCTAACATTCATTCAGGAGCTGAGGATTCTTCAAGCCTTTCCAAGCGTCTTACTTCAAGCCCCTTCTGGTTCTATAAAGCAATATACTATACACCGACACTGACTGGCTGTAAGGAATCAGCAGCATGGAGATGAAGAGACTTGCCCAGGGTCATAGAGCTGTCAGGCTTCAGAGGCAGACTTGACATACAAACACAAGCTTAAGTGATGGCTGCTGTAGAAAGTGAATTGGCAGCTCTTATAATTTCACCTCCAGAAGTAAACTATAGAAGGATTGGGACAGTTCAGAGGCTGGCTTTGCATTTTCCTGCATACTTAGCCCAGTGCAGCAGTAATGGCCACCACAAGGACAGCTCATATGTCCAGTGCGTATTGTGCATCCAGGACAATTTTAGGAGTTACACATACTAACTCGCTTTCAATCCTCCAGCCTCACCCACATTTCATAAAAGAGAAACCAGACAGGTTAAGCAAGAATTGAAGGCCATGCTAATTAAATATCAAGCTGGGGTTTGAACCTGGATCTTCTGCTTCTGGCGTCTGTGCTAGTATTACAACAGCAGGTACTGCTTTGTACAGCATCGTCTGCTTTGCCTGAGTAGTTAGCAGGATACAATGAAAGCTAAGAGCAGCACACCTCCCCTGGAAGAAGGAAGGGCTGCGGTGACCAGACTACTGCTTGACCCGGGTCAGGTATCATCAGCTCTAATAGTTCTCATATTCTCTAAGATACAGAGACCCTTGAAGAGCAGGTAAAAATGTGAGTGAGCTTTCAAAGACATTTGACCACATGCGTGATCCTGAGGTTTGGCTGCCGTTTGAAATTCTATGCTTAAGTGTCCTCTCTTGGCACACTTGGTGGGGACTACTGTACTTGGTGCCCCAGCACTGGTTCCGGCCGGCCATGACATGACAATGCGGGTGGGAATGGAACCTCCAAGCCTTGGATGTGGACTCGTCTTACCGACCCTCCCAGGCCCCACGACTGATGCTGGAACTGGCAGTGGCCCAGCCCTACAGCAGTAAGTATGAGGTTCCCTGAGCAGTGGCTGTTGTGTTTGATCTGAGTAATGCTCAAAGCAAAGATTTGTTTGCTTAAAGGTTTACTCAGCCCTTCACGGAAGAGGATTGGCTTTCTGGCAAATAGCAGCAAGGAAGGATGTGCAGGAAGGATGAGGACAAAGTCAGTGCACAAGCAGACACGCCTAGGGGACCGAAGCCCCGCCTGCTGTCTGGGCGTCTTTTCTTTACAGAAGCCTAGAAATGTCCTCATTGCTTAAACCAGCTGGCATCAGGTCCTCTGGTAGCTTAGTATTTCAGCTGTAAGGTATGGAAATAACAACTCGATTGTGAAGCCGGGAAAGCAAGGACTCACTGGTAATACTGCAGGACTGGCTCTGTCTGGGCTTCATACGCCTTTAGTCTCTTGATCACTGTCTCTGGTTTGTCGTCCTCGCGCTGAATCAGAGGTTCTCCCGTCAGGTCATCAATGCCCTAAGCAGCCAGCAAAAGAATGTCAGCTCAGCAATACAGGGTCCATTTGAGCAGATAGCATCTGTGTTCAAGCACCAGTCACAAACACATACTAATGTTCCAGTACACAGGATCCAAACTAAAGGTGAGACTCCAGCGTCATTTCCATAGTGCTCTACAGTTTGAATCTGGAAGCCCCTCCCTTCCCCACAGGCCCAATACTAAAGGTCGTGAGAATTCCAACTGTGAGCCAGTGTTGCAAATCCCCACTGCCTCTGCCCGTCACTCACACTCTGGCATGGATTAAAAAAATAAATATTTTTTTTTTCTGTGTTAGCTTGCTCATTGCTGTAACTTATACCTGAGAAACACAACTAGGAGGGGAGCAGCTGTTTATTTGGACACATGGTTTTAGAGGGTCCAAATCTTGGCTGCTTGGGCTCATGACTCATGGTTGGAGTGGGGATATGGGTGGGTGGATGGGGAGGGTTTGTCACAGGACACACAAGCAGACTGGAGAAGGGACCACAGATCATGCATGCATAAGTTACAGACGTCCCAGCGACACACTTCTAGTTGTGTCCCACCTCAAACATCATGCCACCATCAGGGGACCAAGCAGACAACACATGGAGCTATCGGGCCATTTCCTATTTCAGCCATGGCACTTCTGAATGACTAACAGGCCTGTTAGAGCAGGAGCACACCTTGCCACCAGGCTTCAGGAGACAGGACCCTAGCAGAGGATACAAGTGCACAGCTCTGCCTGTTAGGGTGGATGTCCGCTCAGCTCGCTGCAGTTACTCACCACAGTCTTGGGAGGGTTGAATTCTATGTTGTACACTCGACCACTGGCAGGATGTATCCAGCGAGCAGTAAGGCGCTGTTTAATGACCTCAAAGGGCACGTTGAGATTTATCACTGTGTCTATCTGATAAACTTTATCCAGGGCTTCTGCCTGTGGAAGTGTCCTTGGAAATCCTGTAGATGAGGGGAGGAGGAAAGAAGAGACAGGAAGGCAAGAAAAAGTGTTAGGCAAATTGAACCCAAAGAATGACAGCAGGCATGTTGGCCAGCGCAGTAATAAAACTGGAATAAAATTTGGTGTCTTATTTGACTGGGCTATAGAGTACTCAGGTGTTTGGTCAAAGGTTCTGAGAGTGTGCGTGACAGTATTTCTATATAATCAGCACATCTCCCTCCCAGGGTTGGAAAATCTGTGAAAGAGTTGGAAGCCTGGGTAGAGAAGTAAGTGAAGCCTGCCAGCCTGCCTGCCAGCCAACTAGCTGGAATCCCCATGCTTCCCAGCCAAACAACTCCAGTCAGGGTTGACTGGATCCCAGGGTTGACTGTAATCCCAGCGCATGGGAAGTGGAGGCAAGAGGTCCCAGAGTTCAAAGCCTTGGCTATACATTCATGGGGCTAGTTAACGGCCAGTCTGGACTACATGAGACTCACCAAAAACCACGAAGAGCTGGAGACATGGCTCGGTGGTTGAAGGCACTTGCCACTCTTACAAAGGACCCAGATTCGGACCCTGGCCCCCACATGGCAGCTCAAAGCCATCAGAACTCTAGTTGGAGAGTTCTAATTTTGCCGTCGGGCCTCTACGGGCACCAGGGATGCACATGGTACACGTGCATGACATGCAAGCACAACTCATAAAAACGCATCTCCGGCAAAGCCAGTCACTACAGCTGGTTCTCTAAAACAGCCAAACACAAAACTGAGAAAACCTACAAAATAACAAAAACCACCCAAACGGTGCCCTCATCCAGTGGCTCACGGTAACCCCAGGTCCAATACCTTCTGGCTGCCTCCAGTAACCTACACACAGATGGCAAATTCACACAAACTTAAGGCAGGAATGGTGGTTCACTCCTTTAATCTCACTCCTTTAATCCCAGCACTAGGGAGGTAGAGATGATTTCTGAGTTCGAGGCCAACCTGGTCTACAGAGTGAATTCCAGGACAGCCAGGGCTACACAGAGAAACCCTGTCTCGAAAAACCAAACAACAACAACAAAAAAAGGATGAATCAGGATGACATTGTCAGTTCCACTCAAACCTCAGGAGGCTGTCTGTGTTCAGAGTATGACGGCAAGGTACAGGGCAACACGGCAACATGTAAGCCAGTCTTCGCAGCGTGAACATCCCTAGTCCAGAAATCTAGATTCAGTGACATCACAAAGTGTCTGATTTGGGTTTTAGGGTGTTAAGGAATGCTCAACTGTCTCCACAGCCCAAAGTATGAAAACTGATAGGAAACGTGGTCTGAGGCATTGGAGAAATAGGGAGGATACTTAGCCAGTGCAGCTAAGAGAGTTTAAACAATGTGGTTCCAAAGTAGAAAAGCAACTAGAACTGATTACTGAATCCCCAATACGTTGGGGAATTTGAAATAATATTCTGATCCCAAATATTTTACTTGGTCATGTTATGACTCGGGACATTGTGTCCAGAACACATGGAAAAGCTAAAACTGACGGAGATAATACATTTTTTCAAAAGTGATAAAGGTTAAAATGCATTTGCAATCATTTGTTGAGGCTAAAAACACATCTTGCTAATAAACTTGGAAAACTTTGTTCATGCCTTAGACCGTATTAGGTGATAAAATAACAAGAAATGTGGACAGACAGAAAATTGCTTCCAAAAGAAAAGTAATGGCAAGAGGTTCAACCTGTAACTGTCTATAGCCCTAAGTTGGGGGGAAAAAACAAGTACCTACCATAAATTTTGTAGTGAAGTAAGTCATCTGAGAGAAACAATTTTAATATGCTTTATGAGAATAGTAGAATATCAGTCTACAGAATGCTTGCATATGCCAAAGTCTGAACGTTACATATTTTACAGGAACCATTTCTTTCAACTGCCCTAATAACCATAATACAGATGCTGTTAGTATCAAAATTTACAAGTGAGGAGAGGAGACAGAGCAATAGCAAATTCCTTGCTGTAGCTTGTAAAGCTATTCAGCAGTGGCAGTGAAATGTGAGCACAAGCTGTCAAGCCTAACCCCTACACTTGTAACCAAGGAGTGTGCACTGAAAAAAAGCCTAACAAATACCTCTCTGTTGACCCAATTCTTATTACAGTGTCCATACTGCTGTTCTTGCAGAGGACCCAGGTTCAGTTCCCATCACCCATATAGCACCCACAACCACCTGTATCTCCACTTCCAGGAGCTCTGGTGCCCTTTCTAGCCTCTAAGGGCACCCCACACGTGATACACATACACAGGTTCAGGCAAAGCATTCCACACAATTTTTTTAAAAAATATCTTTAATAACTCAGAACAAAGCATCCATTGGGATAAAAGACCTGAATCAAAATACCCTGCTATAGGAGAAGAAACATTCTTTTACACCGTCATTGCAAACACTGAAAACCCAGTTGCAACCCAAGCTGTAGTCAGGTCAGCTTTGGTGAGTGAGCTGCAGTACATGTTATTGAGCCTATGCACAGTCTCAGTCTCTGTCACCATGAGCACTTTGTTCATGTGCCCATTGGGCAATGACAGGGATATGGAAGTGTGTGTGTGTGTGTGTGTGTGTGTGTGTGTGTGTGTGTGTTTTGCAATGGCTTTTAGGCTGTGGTCCAGCTAGTCAAACTGGCTGTCAACCCAAGGAAGGTCTAGTAATCCAATAATTGTTCATTTCATGAGGCTAGATGTCTCACTCTTCAGTATTTGCCAAGTAGGCTCTAAGCTAGTGGAGAAATGGACTTGCCAGTGGGAGAGCCAGGGCCATCGGGCAGAAGAGAGGAAGCTTCCTTCTCCCGTGTCTTTTAAATAGGCTGCCATCAGAAGGCATGGCCCAAATTAAAAGGGGGATCTTTCCACCTCAGAAGATCTGGATAAAAGTATCTTGTCACCTCAGAAGATCTAGATTAAAAGAGGCTCTTTACACTTCAAATGAAGTAAGGAAAAAAAAATCCCTTGCAGGCGTCCCCAGCCACTTGGGTTGTAGTTCATTCCAGATGTTGAGTTGACAACCAGAACAGCCATGAAACATGCACCCTTTCTCAACTGTATGCCTTGTTTAATTTCCAAATGGAAACAATAACCATATCCTAATAATGCCTAAACATAACTATCCCACAATCAGAAATGCATTATGTATTTAACCAGGTCATAATTAACATGCTCCAACTATCCCTCACACAACTACAAACATTGTAAATTCAGAGCAAGTGGCAAATACCCCTGAAGGGACGTTCTTTTAGTACTCAAGACATAAATATGATAACAAGTGATAGTCTCTTAATTGATGTTGTATGATAAAAGTGGAGGAAAGAACAAGTATCTGTACAAACACATTCTTAATAAAATGTTATGGAAGCATTCATGTCAGTTGTAATCCTCGTTCCTGTAACTGGTCACATGGCATTAGTTGGGATTTATTACGGCCTCCCTCCGCCATGCATTTTATTTCCTCCTCCCTCAGCAAGCACCTCAGCAGGTCTTGGCTCTTTTCCTGGAGGAGTGACCCATACCTCCATTCCAGATGGTCCAAAGGTCTGTGCCCTTTGTCATCCTGCCCAGATTAGATTGTTGGAGTTTCCCCTTGGTTTTAAATATAGAACATGGTAGCACCGAGAGAGCCCTAAGAAGGATCTCCAGCATTCCAGACCTCTTTCTTACCTCCATTTACAGAAGCAATCCAATTTCTCCAAGGTAATCTGGATCAATCACCTCGCCTAACAGTTCTTTAGCATGTTGGTTTAAGGACATCAGAAACCCAAAGTGATCAGGGGGCAAGTTTGAACTTCCAATTCAATAAAAGGCTTGTTGTGTCTCCTGGAAGGAGCACTCCCCCTTCTGGAACCAAATCTTCTAGACCAGGAGAACTTAAGATCATGAGAACAGGAAGCAAAAATTTTCCTAGTGGGTCACCCCTTGATCACTGGACCTGTGCATCCTGGCTATGGAAGAAACCATACCACATATTGGATACTGATTCAAAGCATATACTGACTTCTGGAGAACCCTGCCTGGGCATCGAGGCTGCTGCCACTTCATTGGCATTGTTATGTCTTCAAAAGGCCATTCTATCTTTCTATCCTCCTAGTTGCTTCAGGATGGTGGGAAACATGGATTCCATGATTGTGGGCCCACTGTTGCACTTCTCTGGCTATGAAGTGAGTTCCTTGGTCAGAAGCTATACCGTGTGGAATACCATAATGGTGGATAGGAATTCTATCAGTCCTTGCATAGTAGTTTTGGTAGAAGCATTACATCCAGGAAAAACAAATCCATAGCCAGAATATACTCCTGTAAGAATAAAACATTGTCCTTTCCACAAAGGAAGTGATCCAGTGAAGTCAATCTGCCACCAGGTAGCTGTCTAGTCACTCCGGGAATCGCGCCATGTCTGGGGCTCAGTGTTGGTCTCTGCTGTTCACAGATCTGACATTCAGCAGCAGCTGTAGCCAGCTCAGCTTTGGTGACTGGAAGTCCATGTTGTTGAGACCAAGCGTTAATAAACCCCATCGCCACATTGTTCATGTGCCCGTTGAACAATGACAGGTGGCTGGGGGAGGAGGCTGACTGTCCCACAGAATGAGTCATCTTATCCATCTGATTATTGAATTCCCCTGCTGAAGTCATCTTTTGATGAGCATTTACGCGGGACACAATATCTTCACATCCTACATCCATTTGCAGAGTTCTATCCACATACTTCTTTACCAATCATGCTTTTTTCCAAGTCTCCATTGACCATCAGCCAATCTGTTGGCTATAGCCCATAAATCAGTAAGCAATCCCATCCAGCTACACCTTCCAAACAACATGCCTGACCATGTGTACTGCCCTAAGTTCTACCCACTTCGAAGACTTCCCTTCACCAGTCGCAGAAAAGGGTGGTGATGCTGCAGCTGTCCATTTGTGGGTGTATAATGTGTCCAGTTCTGCCTCTGTAATGTGCAGAACCACAGAACGACGGTAAGCCAGGCCCTAGGCTTTTCTTCCTTAGCCAGCCAATCATAGGCACACCCCATGAATCAACAGGTGCATGCTTAGCATCAGACGGCATTGTAATGGGAGTAGAAACCATAGACATTTGGGCAACGTCTTCGTTTAACTTGCTTGTGCCTGCAGGACCTGCTAGGGCCAGGTGACATATAAACTACTTTCATTTAACAATGGATTGCTGCTGTGCACGTCCTCCTTTATGACCTGGTGAGTCGGATAACACCCAGCTCATGATGGGCAGCTCAAGTCACATGGTAACTCAGTGGCCTCCTGGCAAATGTTCAGTTTCCACTAAGGCACAAAGAGACCAAAAGCTCTCTCTCTCTCTCTCAAAGGGAGAGTAGTTGTCTGAGATGATGGTAGAGCCTTGCCCCCAAATCCCAGATCTCTCCTGTGATTCACCTATTGGGCCTGCCAGAGCCCAAACAGCATTCCCTGTCTGCCACCGACACCTCAAGTGCCGTCAGGTCCAAGTGGTAGAAGAGCGGCACATCAGCCTGGACCTGTTGAATCTTCTCCTGTTCTAGGTCCCACCCAACGTTAGCAGCTTTCTGGGTCACTTGGTGAATATGCCAGAGTAACACACCCAATCCAAATAAGCCCACTAAAAGGTGTGCTTCTTTCTTGGTGGTGGGATGGGCCAGGAATAACTTATCCTCCACCTTAGAATATCTCTGCATGCCCCACACCACTGGACTCCTAAGGATTTCACTGAAGTAGATGGCCCTTGAATTTTGGTTGGATTTATTTCCCATCCTCTGATATGTATATATGTTACCAACAAGTCCGAAGTGGTTTATTGCAGGCTATGTGATCACACTGAACACTGAAATTGTTATTTACTGAAAACAAAAACAAAAACAAAAAAAAACAACACCTGTTTCTAGTTGTAGCATGGCTTAGCCCTTAGCATACACCTTTAGTTTTTCTGGCTGGAATGCAAACACACCCTTAGTGCATACCTTTAATTCCCCCCCCCAAAAAAAAAAAACAAAAAAACAAAACAAAACAAAACAAAAAAAAAACAAAACGAAGGTAAAGTTAGTTTAGGAAACACCCAAGTTTGAACGTGTTGTCTAACTGAGTGGCAGAAAAAGTGATGAATCAGAGAAAGATTTGACAGAATGAGTCAGAGAGGATACACTCAACAAGAGGGGGGCTGTGAGGAAAGAAAGGGAAGCTGCTTAAGAGAGCAGTGGGGGGGGAGAGAGAAGAGAGAGAGAGAGAGAGAGAGAGAGAGAGAGAGAGAGAGGGAGGGAGGGAGGGAGGGAGGGAGGGAGGGAGGGAGGGAGGGAGGGAGGGAGGGAGGGAGGGAGGCAGTTTTACCTGGAGAGATTTACAGAAACAGGGTGAAGAGAAAACAAGCTAGACACAGGTGAAGACAGAATAAACCAGAGAACGAGGAACCAGAAGAGTAGAATAGATTGTCAAAGTTGGTACAAGGCCAAGCAGAGCAATTCCGAAGAAGCCCAGAGAAGCCAGATTGAATCCGTTCGTGTGGAGAGGAGTTCTGAGCCAGAAGAGTTGAGTTTTCCAACCAGCCAGAGATCAGGAAAACAACAAAGGGGTGAGCTTACTCAGCAGTGAGACTCAGAAGCTGATAACATTTTAGGCCTACATTAGATTGCACAGAGGCTAGACGCTACCAGAACTAGGACTAGGTTAGCAGTCAGACTGTAGCCTTCGGAGATGACAATTATCAGGAGACTAAAAGTCATTTTTACAGTGGTCGCTTGGTCTAATCAGCATAGTGTTGCGAACCAACAGTGATATTTTGTAGACAATCAAGATCCCTTCAAACTAAGTTATGCTGCATGGCTGGAGAGTTAATCTATCCTTGAGGTTAAAACTATAAAGATAAACGACTGGCCTTGCGAATGAAAGCAGATTTCTTCTGGTGGTCCTTACAAAGGGTGCAGAGAAAAAAACACATCTGCTAGACCAAGAGCTGCATACCATGTACCAAGAAATGCCATATTCTGTGTACTGGATGATTTGTGTCACCTTACACAAGCTAGATTCATCAAAGAAGAAGGAGCCACAGGTGTGGAAATGCCTTCTTGAGATTCAGCTGGAAGGGCATTTTCTTAGTGATCAGTGATGGAGGACCCAGCCATGGGGTGGGGGGGGGGGGTGCCATCCCTGGCAGGTGGCCCTGGTTCTATAAGAAAGGCTGAATAAGCCAAGGGAAGCAGGCTGGTAAACAGCACCCCTGCATGGCCTCTGCATCAGTTCTGGCCTCCAGGTTCCTGCTCTGAGTTCCTGTCCTGACTGCCTTTGGTGATGAACATTGACATGGAAGTGTAAGCTAAATTAAAAACTCTGTCCTGCCCAACTTGCTTTTTGGTCCTGGTGTTTCCTGGAAGCAATAGAAATCCTAAGACAATCTGCTTAAGTAAGGACACCACATCTGGTACAACAGCTGCAACTGCAGTCACTACTTGATTTAGTTTTTGATAGCTGTCATTCTCCATGATCCATCTGTCTTCTGCACTGGCCAGATGGGAGACTCAAAGGGGCATGTGATGGGGACCACACCCCCTGCCTCTTTCTAGTCCTTGATGGTGGCACTAATTTCTGCAATTCCTCCAGGGATGTGGTACTGTTACTGAGCCACTATTTGCCTAACTCTAAGGCAACTCTAAGGCTTCCATTTACCCTTTCCAACCATAGTACTCCTCGGTCTACAGGTGGGAATAAAGGGCTCTGGGTCTGCAAACTGGCTCAAGCCTGGAAACTGGTTCATGGTCCAAGATTCCTCTCTTGGTTGGTTTAAGAATTTTTCCAGTTATTCAGAACAAAACAAAAGTACAGTAGGTTTCTTGTGTATTTCATACCTGTAAACCCCGTGACTGATTTGCCTGCACCAAAGGTCCATATGAGTCACTTCGCCTGTGCTGATCATCATGGCTCAGCCATTATGGACATGCTTTGCCTATGCTGCCCATTACAGTAACCTTGCTAGTAACCAAGCGATCACCTTGCTCTTGGTCACGTGGTGCTCCCTCCCACCTGACTGCCCTTACTTTGGGTCCCAATTAAATCTATTGCATTTAATTCATGCAACTCAGCAACAGCATCTCCAGCCCTAAGGTCTGACACAAGGAAAAGGGCAACAACAGAGCTCTTCAGATGTTCATGTGCCCCTCTCATCATTTTTCATCTTACAGGACTAGTGAAGGGCATGTCTTCTGGGCCTTCCGATTGGGGGGAGGGTAGGTTTTACACAGCATACCCACGCCAGCGTTGCAGTTTCCCTGAGCCTTAAAATCTACTCATCGACACTAGGCCAAAGGCACCTCCAACTTCTTTTTAATAAGCTATCTTTTGAGAAACTCTAGCCAGCCATTCAAATAAATGTTGACACCCTTTTCAACTGGGTAAGCTTCCATATTTAACCTAGATTCTCTCACTCAGAGGGCCCATGTCAATAGACTCAGCCTGTCCCAGTTTTATGTTCCTTTCACCATTATCCCACACCCCTAAAATCCATTCCTACACATTATCCCACACCCTTAAAATCCATTCCCACATGTATTCCCCAGCCTTCTGCCTGAGTGAATTAACAAGGTCATTAGGCAGTTTAGTGGTGTGGTGTGGTGTACCTCCTTCACAGACCACACTTTGTATCTTCAGGAGCCTGCTTAGCCTTAAGTCTTGTTATAGGTCATGCTATATAGTTGTAGGCCTAACCCACCTGCGTGAGTGGTGGTTAATTCCAGATATAGTCAAGTTGACATGCAAGACCAGCCATCACAGTGTGTATCTCTGTGTGTGTATGCTATAGCTTAGATAATAAGTTTTATTTCCCAAAAGCTTATGTGTTGAAGTCTTGGTCCCCAGTTGGCAGATCCAATCACTGAGCTATGGCTGTGACTCCATGAATTAATCTACAGGTGCAGCCAATGAGAGGTAGAGCCTGCTCAGAAGTCGCAGGGGCGTGCCTTTGAAGGGCGCACTGTCCCTAGCTGCTGCTTGTTTCATCAGAGCTTCCTGGACACCATGAAATGATCAGCCTCGACTCGGTCACACTCTCAACAAGGGCCAGAGACAACGGGCTGCCTTCTGCATGGACTGAAAACGCTGTAGCCGGGAGCCCAAATAAATCATTCCACTTTCCGGTTGTCTCTCTGAAGTATTTGTCACAGCAGAAAAAAAAACTAACATAATATATAAAGAAAAACAATATTAGATATTACTTCATAGGAAGAGTTAAACTTATCTAATAGTGAATGGAAGTATTTATTACTGTGTGTTTATTACTGTAGAGAATGCCTGTTTGACTTAATGAGAGGCAATTCAAAGCAGTGTTATAGAAGGGTGTGATCACTGAAGACTCCCAATCTGCTTCTCTTATACATTTTTATCCGCTTTAGTTTTTCTAAAGGAAAAGGCATTGTTCCAGTACAACAATGAAGAAATAAAAAACAAATATTCCACATTCCAGGCCCTTCCCCTGGTGCCCTGTCTTTGGCCCAGTCCCAGAAGTACTCCCTTGACGGCCATGGGTTGGTCTCTTGGAAAGTCTGCCGCCCCCTGTGCTGGCGGCGTCTATACTCAGCTTTCAAGCAGCTCATTTCTTCAGCCTACCAGACCCACACAGGCCGTCTATCACCAGGAACGCGTCAAAACCCCAGCATCTCACAGAGAAGCAAGGCCTCATTAAACCCGCGAACAAAATGTTGACCCGTGTATCCAAATTTTCTATCAGAAAAGGAAGCAAGCAGCTACCTACTCAAACACAGGTTGGGGTATATGCCTGCCTAGCATGCAGGCAGCCCCACGGAATCACCACACCAAATAAATACGCATGGCCACCCCTTCCTGTAATCCCAGCATCTGGAAGGCAGGGACCAGAGGATCAAAAGTTATAGTTCATCCTTAGTACCATGGCAAATTGGAGGCCGGGAAGAGATACGTAATCCCTTATCTCAAAAATAAAATAAGTGGGTCAGTTAACTAAGTTTTAAAGACAGATGCATAGGTGACTGACTGTCCATGGTCCCAGCTGCCCAGTCTCTTAGCCGCGCTCCCTAAGCCAGCTGCAGCGATGCCCAGGCACCACACTCACCGTCCAGCAGCCAGCTACACTGGGTCAGGTTTTTCAGCTCATGAAGGGCCAGCCGAGTCATGACGTCATCTGGGATGAGCTTTCCTTGGTCAATGAAAGTCTTGGCCAACACACCAATTTCTACAACAGAAGGAAAAGCCAGTAAGTATGTTTACTGTATCCCATTTCAGATCTCAGGAATTAGGTGTCTACAGGATGCTTCTGGACCTCAGGTCCATGGGAAATGTGTTATCAACTGCCTTTTTTTTTTTTCTATAAGCAGAGGCTATAATAGACTTGTAATAGCAGCAGGCAGGGGAAGGAGGATGAGTTCAAAGCCATCCCTGGGTATATAAATGGGATTGACGCCAGTTTGTGCTACAGAGGACCCTGTCTTAAAACAAGCAAGCCAAAGAGAAGCAAAGACAGTGGGATTACCCCACTTTCAACACCCACATGGTCTGCAAGGCCCAGGCTCTCCAGAGCTATATAATGAGATCTTATCTCAGAAGAACAGCAAAACCAGCAGAGGAGTGGTACAGTTAGAAGGCCAAGGCAGAAGGATTTCTGCAAGTTTGAGGCCAACTTCAAATACATGGTGAGTTCTAGACAGAGATACACAGAAAGACCATGTCTCAAAAAAAAAAAAAAACAACAACAACAAAACAAAACAAACAAACAAACAAAAAAACATCCAAAAAACCTAAGAAGCAGGAAGAGGTAAGGGTATAGATTTAGCTGAGTTTTAAAAGTGTTTGCTCAGCGTGAGAGAAGCCTTGGGTAGCTCTCCAGCACATGGCTGACCATGACGGGTGAACGAGCCTGTAATTCCAGCATCGGGTTAGTGGAGGCAGGAGTAGCAGAAGGTCACGATCACCCCCAGCTACACAGAGAGCTCATGCCCCACCCAGGCTACAAGAGACCCTGTCTCAAAACAAAAACAAAAACAAAAAAATAAAAAAGAAACAAAAAACAAAAAAAAGGCCATTTCTCATTATATAGTGTATACAATTCTATAAACAAATGTTTGCATATTTCATTTTTCTACAGCTTCTAGAATCTTTTCATAGGAAAAAAACTCCGAAGGGTGGTAGCTCAGCTGGTAAGCACTTGTCCCGAAAGCATGAAGGCCTCAGTTCAATCCTCGGAAGCTGCTATGGTGGAGTGAGCATGTGACACAGACAGAGACAGCAGAAGCAGGTGGAGCCCTGGGTGTGCCAACCTCACCTGGCAGGGGATCTCACGCCAGGCCAGGGAGAGGCCCCAGCCTCAAGGGAAAGGTGGATGATACCTACACTATGAATTTTAACCAAGAATTCATCATGACTATACCAGCTGCCACTTGACAAGCATACCATCAAGTTTACAAAATGTCCAGGAAAGAACCTGGTTTCTGAGCGTGTTCTCCAAACTCATTAATGTAACTCCTTTTGGAGGATCAAAGGTGCTGGATTTGTGGATCTGCTATTCAGAGCACTTTCCTGCTCTTTCAGAGTACCTGAGTTCAGTTCCCAGCACCCACACTGAATGGCTTAAAAACAAAACAAAACAAAACAAAACAAAAAAACCACTTGTAACTCTAGCTCCAGGGGATTCAGTGCCCTCTTCTGGGCCCTAAGGGAATTGCATTCACGTGTGTGTGTGTGTGTGTGTGTGTGTGTGTGTGTGTGTGTGTGTGTAATACACACACACACACAGAATAAAATAAAATTTTAGATTAACTAAATAAAGGAGACTTTGGAAAGTTCTGTGTACATAATATATGTACACTTCATTTGTATCTTTTGACTATTTTTTTTAAAGGGCCTCAGATCTCCTGGAACTGGAGTCACAGATGGTTATGAGCTGCCATGTGATGCTGAGAATCAAACCTGGTCCTCTGATAGAACAGCAGTTCTCTCACTAGCTGAGCCATCTCTCCAGGCCCATGAATGTTCCTTTAAATCTCACCCTACCCCTACTATAATAGTTATTATAGTACTTATAGGTATTGAGTATTTCATGAGAATTACATTTTTTTTTTTTAAATGATGAACACAGACATTTCCCTGGGCCATCGTTCCTCCTTCCAGCTGCTATATGCCCTCTCCCTCAAGGATGACACAGCTAGGAAGGCTGCTTCTTCCAGGCCTACCTGCCTCCTGCTTCCTCCTCGCAGTGGCATAAGGCCTGTGTAGCATGCACATGGTCCATATGGTCCACATGGTCTGTCTTGGACTTACCGCTTCCTTTCCCACTCGCCCCCCTTCCCTCCAGGCATACCCCTTACCAGGAGACTCACACACTATGACCCTCCTCTGGACAATTCCCTTGCTCCTCTGATAGGTAATCTGATTCATAACCATGTGGTATGCCCAGAATAAACAAATCAAAAGATACAGATTTGTGTTGGGTCTGTTCATGAGCCAAAGCTCACAAAATCTGGTGCCCAGAGAAACAACTTTGAGAGGCGGTAGAACCATTGAGAGGTTTGGGTTCTGACTCCACCCTCATACAGAGATTAATGATGTTGGATGAGTTCTAGATGGCTGCTTAGTGTGGCTGCTGTCTTCTTCAAGCACCCACTTGCCTGCAAGGTCTAACAGCACAAACCCAGGTACAGTCCTGAGATTGTAGGGCTTCCAATCCCAATAACTGCACTACATAAACTTCATTTTTTAATAAAGGAATTATTCAGTGTCTAGTCTTTGATTATACCAATGAAAACAGACATTATTTTAAAGGACTTTGTCTTTTGTTTCCATTGCTGTAAAGAGACACCATGACCAAGGCAACTCTTATAAAGGACAACATTTAATTGGGGCTGGCTTACAGAGGTTAAGTCTATTGTCATCATGTCAGGAAGCATGACAATGCCCAGACAGGCATGGCGCTAGAGGAGCTAAGAGTTCTACATCTTCTTCTGAAAGCCAACAGGAAAAGCCTGTCTCCCATGTGGCCGGAAGGATGGTCTCAAAGCCCAGCCCTCCAGTGACATACTCCTCACACATAGTCAAGAAATACCCCCTAATAATGCTGCTCCCTGGGACAAGCATATTCAAACGACCACAGACTCTTACGGTAAGTCATCCTCAACTTCCTAGGTAAGCAAAAGTTCTTTAGCTCCTCTCTCTGTCCACCACCACCCCACCTCCACCCCCACCCCCCTTTCTGAAGCCAACCATCATGTCTACATTCTTCTATGGACTGAGATATTTCAGTCCCAAGTCCATATACTGAAACACTAACCTAACACCTAGTGTTTCACTATATTCATAGTCTGTATTTACCTCAAGAAGAAGGTTGAACAGGGTCATAAGGTGGAGCCTCAATCTGACAGAAACTAAACTCAGAGGAGACAATGGGGGAGCCTCAGCACAGAAGGAAGGCCATCTGAGGAGAGAGTCAGAAGGTAGCTGGTTACATGCCAGAAAGGCAGGCCTCATCAGGAACCAGCTCTCCAGAGCCTTGGACTTGGACTTCTAGGCTCCAAAAACAATTCTGCTATTTCATCTCTCTAGTCTGGTGTGCTGTTATGACAGCCTCTGTGACTAATACATGCAAATGCCTGCCGGGCCCCATACCCAGAACCCCATCCTCACTGTGAGCACCTTCAGTGGAATCTCATACCGTGTGTGTACACCTGATGGACCCACAGATCACTGGGCGGGCAGTGGATATGTGGTCAGACGGGGGTCAGGATTCTCCTGAGTCCTAGCTATGGCGTTTTATTAAATGATCTACGAAGGGGGGCGTGTGTTGTCGGGGATGAAGGAGAAGAACAATGGCATATGCATAAAAACACCAAAGGAAACACAGTGTTTCTTATATTACTAAAAATGGGGGAAAAAAAACAATTTAGCAGAAGCTTTTCATGGTAGTAGTCATAAACCAATCTTTATTTTTTTTTAAAGATTGCTCTGAATTATATAATGGAAAAAGAGAAGCTAATTCAAATATCAGCTGAACAAATCTTAACAATCCATATAATAAAATTAAACCTAATGAAGTACTAATATTTCAACATAAGGGAACCCTTAGAAGCCTAAGCTGGCAACAGCGCCATTCACCTCAAGTTTTGGCTACCCAGGAGGCCGAGGTAAGAGGTCACCTGGGCCCAGGAGCTCACATCTGCCTGGGCTAAGCAGTGAGACACTCGGAAAACAGCAGACAGCTCAGTGTCAGAGTCACTTACCGCTGAGCCTTACAACCTGATTGGACCACGTGATAGAGGGAGACAATCCACCCACCCCCAAGTTGTTCTTTGACCTCCACATACATAGAGTGGCACTTGTATATATACACACACACATATACGTGGAGGCAAGAGGTCACACCTCAAACCTTTCCTCCTTAGCCTTCCCCAAACAGCCCTAAGAACATGCTAGAAGTAAATAAATATAACTATGCTAAGTAAAAGAGCCAGGGAGAAAAACCTACAGACTATCATTTCATTTCTTCAACATGCCCAGAATGTGGGAGTTGAAACATACATCGGTGTTGCCAGAGGCTTGGGCGCGGTGGGTGGGGATGGGAGTGTCTCATAGGTATGAGGTTTCTTTTATGGGTAATAAAAATGTTCTAAAATCTGTTGTGGTAAGAGTTACCCAACTCTGTGTCAGACTAAGTGCACTGGATTTTACATACACTTTAAATGTTGAAGTTAACATGAATCATCTCAGCAAGGCAGGGCTGGGGAGAATCGAAGCGCACCCCCAGAGTGTACGGTGAGAGTTTGAATGTTCTGGGCCTGTGCTTCCACTTACAGAAAACACAAGGGCGGTGGTGGTTCTCAGCCTTCCTAGTGCTATGACCCCTGAATACAGCTCCTCATGTCCTAGAGACCCCAACCATAAAATTACTTCTGTTGCTCCTTTGCTACTGTAATTTTGCTCCTGTTATGAACTATAATGTAAATATCTATTTTCTGGTGGTCTTAGGTGACCCCAGTGAAAGGGTCATTCAACCTCCTCCCACCACAGGTCTTGACCCACACAGGTTGACAACCATTCCACTAAGGGAAGACAAATTAGCATCAAGCCATGTGTGCATGAAATAATTTAATGTATTTGTTTTGTTTTTTTAAGATGAGGTCTCTCTCTGTGTAGTCTTGGTTGTCCTGGAACTTGCTCTGTAGACCAAGCTGGCCTCAGACTTACTGAGACCCAACTGCCGCCTCTGCCTCCCACGTGCTAGAATTAAAGGCGTGTGCCACCACTGCCTGGCGTGTGCATGAAATATTTCACAAGGCTCTCATGACTAAACATTGGTTTAAATTTTCTGTTTTTTGTAATTCCAAGCCATGCAAATGTATTGACTATTACAAACTACCTTTATAAAGAAAGCCTGCTCTCCCCTCAATCTGAGATGGTTCTCCACACCTACACATCATGGGTCTGCACAATGCTACTTGGCCAGACGGACTCTTGGAGGGCCCGAGATTATCTACTGAGCTAGACTCTCCCTCCATACAGATGATAGCAAGTGAGATCCAAATGGCTGGCCCTCTACTCTAGTATGGTGCAGATGACACACCCACCAGGGAGCCAGACTAGATTCTGCCGCTCACATGCTCTGGTTGCTGCATCTGCCACAGATGAGGTGCTACTGTTACTGTTTCCCCTAAGCAACACACCTTCTAAAGAAATAAGCTAAAATGTCCATAAAATAATACGTTTTTGTTTTGCAAATGCACTTTGAATTAAAAATTTTAAAAATATCTACCTAAAATTACATCATGAATCTCAAATTTGGAATTTCTGATCTGTGTATACACACACACACACACACACACACACACACACACTCTCTCGGGGCTGGGTTTCCACCGTAGTACCTCAGAAAATGCAGTTTATTTCCATTTTGATTTTTGTGTATATAAGAGGCGGGTAGTTCATAATTTGAATCTCACCCTTGTCAAGGCCCGTACTAATGATTCTGTATCATCCGCTGCAGGATATGTGCTTCCTGAGTGAGTACTGAAAGCCTGTTTATCACTAAGGGAATTCTTCAGCCTCTGTGGAACTCAAGTTTTCTCTGGAAAGGAGTGAGAGGATTACAGTAACCATGTAAGTCTCGGACTGTGGCTGTCTGACTGCTCTGTCCTGGTTGGTAGTCTAAGGGCTCCAGGTCTGCTGCTGTCAACAGGGTCGTTATCATCTCTTCTGAGATGACTCTTTCTCTCACATAGACTTTTTGTCTTAATGAATACTATTCACATCTTGCATTTTCTTTTTTTTTTTTTCTTTCTTTCTTTTTTTTTTTTTTTTTTTTTTTTTTTTTTTTTTTTTTTGGTTTTTTTCGAGACAGGGTTTCTCTGTGTAGTCCCGGCTGTCCTGGAACTCACTCTGTAGACCAGGCTGGCCTCGAACTCAGAAATCCGCCTGCCTCTGCCTCCCAAGTGCTGGGATTACAGGCGTGCGCCACCACGCCCGGCTCACATCTTGCATTTTCAATCAAAGTAGGTAGCAGTGACATGATTACTGCTGGAAGGAAGGGCTCCTATCACCACGGCCACTGAACACATTCTAAACTGTATAGTCAGGGCCATAAAGAACACTTTTATGAAATGATGTGTAGTTCCTAGAAATTCCACCCCTGGAATTTACTCAAAGGAAAATAAGCAAAGTTGCTGCCAGCTCTTCGGACGCACAGCACTATTTATTCTAGCAAAGGATAGTTAAGAACCTAAATCTCCAGTAAATAGGGGGTCTGGAGAGCCGGCCCCAGGGTACAGTGCCTGGTTAGTGTGTATGAAGCTTGAGAGTCAGTTTCTAGCCCTGGAAAAAATGGAGTAGTCAATAATGGGCAAAGTTTAAATTTTTTCCTCAGTCTTGGTGAAATTAAATCTGAGATGATATATAAGCATGCTCACAACACATGATAATAAAACACACTAATAACAGTTGTACAACTGCACCCAAGCACTGCGCAGAGAGAAAGGAGAGCAGCTGAGGGTTAATCAGCGGCGTCTCCAGGTAAGGCCAGCTTATGCAGGATGTCAGTTCCCCTTCGTATTCTTCCTTCTTCCCTTCCTTCCTTCTCTCCTTCACTTGTTTGTTCCTTTGTTCCTTTCTTCCTTCCTTGTGATTTAGTATCAGAAAAAAAGAAACACTTTTTCGGATTTTTCTTTCAGTTTTTGTCTTTGTTTTTGTTTTAAGATTATATCTCCTTTACTTGATTCTGTGGGAAATATCTAATCCATTCACAAATATTTATTGAGAATATAGTCTCAATATAGAGAGAATATAGACTATATTCTCAATATGAATTTGCAAAGGACCTACACAGGATCTGCCAGATACCACTTAGTAAGGACTACTCTACATAATAAACTGTAACATCTGTGGGAACAATCCCATGATGCCTCCCAAGCTTTGTTTTTTTTTGTTCTAACTAAGGGACTGTCCATACTTCTTTGAAAAACAAGTGACCCCGACATCCAGGACCTGCTAGTTCTGGATTTCAAGTATCAACTAGATGGGCCAGGCTCAGTGGAGACCATCCCGAGGGCCCAGGCTGGGGCTTCTCTCTGAGACCTGTAACTTTTCCCAGCTGAACAAAGAAAGAGCAGGCTGCCTCTGTGTACCTTGAACTTTGGCCTGCAAAGACTTCTCTCATGAACCTTAGTTCTTCTAGCAGAGCCTGAGGGATCTGAAATTCCAACACTGATGAAATTGAGGCAGAAAGATTGCTACAAATTCAAGACTAGCCAGAGCAACTGTGTGAGACCCCGTTTAAACAAACAAACAAACAAACAAACAAACAAAAAAGCCTACTTCCAATAGTGAGTCTTTAAAGATTGATTAAGAAAGTATTTGTCTTTCTGTGTCATAAAAAAGAACTGGCCATTAAAACTGCCAAGTGGGCAGTGGGACAACCCTGTGTGTCCCTCTCCTTGGTCTCTCTAGTCCCTTTCCCTGTTCCAGAGTTGCAGTAGTGATCACCCTGGTGCTTAATAGGGGTTAAAGTGTAGCAAGAAGGGTATTTATTTAAATACCCTTTCATTTGCTCTTTTTCGAATGCCCAGTGTTTTCCTGTCAATGAGTGTTCTTTGCCACTGTCTTAGTCAGGGTTTCTATTCCTGCACAAACATCATGACCAAGAAGCAAGTTGGGGAGGAAAGGGTTTATTGAGCTTACACTTCCACACAGCTGTTCATCACCAAAGGAAGTCAGGACTGGAACTCAAGCAGGTCAGAAGCAGGAGCTGATGCAGAGGCCATGGAGGGATGTTACTTACTGGCTTGCTTCCCCTGGCTTGCTCAGCCTGCTCTCTTATAGAACCCAAGAATACCAGCCCAGAGATGGTACCACCCACAAGGGGCTCTCCCCCACTAGATCACTAATTGAGAAAATGCCCCACAGCTGGATCTCATGGAGGCACTTCCCCAACTGAAGCTCCTTTTCCTATGATAACTCCAGCCTGTTTCAAGTTGACACACAAAACTAGCCAGTACAGCCACCCATGGTCAGGCCAGCCCAGTCGGTGTGCAGGTCTCCCCTTAAAGACTTCTGTACTTTGGATAGCAGTGAATGACCCAGGCAGTCTTCAGGACTCGGGACTGTTTGCAGTAACTAACATTGCAATCTGTTGCGCTAAGAACATTTAGCAAGAGTCAAACAACCTTTCGATAAAGTTTAATTAACTGCAACCTTTATTATTTCTTAAGGTCAACATTAGAAGAGATGACAACATGCTCCAGGGTGCAGAGGACCCAGCCACAGAAACTGGGGACAGTGGGTCGATTCCCCCCAGGTAAATATGAGTGTATTTTAAACAAACAAACAACAACAACAACAAAAACACCCTTTCCTAGAAATTAGCAATACACCCGCCAAGAGGGAGTGGACAGGTAAATAAATGGTGGCAGATCCAGCAGACACGTGGTGAACAGTGTGATGGACATCTGTCTCTGTGTGATTTGACGCCTGAATGCAGTGTGCAAGAACACGGATGTAGTGTAAATATATGGTAACTTGATACACTGAAGCTGTACGAATGAGCTTTACACAAAGACATTTCCAGAAGGAAATACATTGTTTCTCTCTGAGGTCCCCGTCTGAGGTAGGGACTAAGAGAAAACTTTGCTTTTTACTTCACACATTTCTGTCTTCCCTTCTCTCCTCGACCTTTACTTTCTTCTTCTTCTTCTTCGTTTTAAACCTATTATTTCTGTGTAAATAAGCTTCAAATGAGTTTCAAAATAGGAACCAGTTTGTAATCGAAGGTCAGCACTATTGTGGAGAAACACATCTGGTATGAGCTTTTTAAAAATAGTTTACAGCTGTTAGTTGGCCAGCGCCTGAAATCCCAGCACTCACTAGGGAGGCCGAGACAGGAGGATGTCAAATTTAAGTTAAATTTATCCTTGGATGTCTCAAAAAATAAAATTTAAAAATGCTTTTCTTAAAATAGAACTTCCCAGCCGCGCGGTGGTGGCGCACACCTGTAATCCCAGCACTTGGAGGCAGAGGCAGGCGGATTTCTGAGTTAGAGGCCAGCCTTGTCTATAGAGTGAGTTCCAGGACAGCCAGGGCTACACAGAGAAACCCTGTCTCGAAAAAAAAAAAAAAAAAAAAAAAGAACTTCCCACAAACCCACCCATTGTATAGTTTGTTGACTAGATTTTTTATCTAATTAGAAGTTAGAAGTTAGCTGAGTTAGAAGAATTTGGCAGGAGAAACACAGCAATCGTTTATGTAACCGCTACAAGGATAACTTTAGTGCCTAAGAAATGTCTGGGGGCGTCAAAATCTAAGCCAACTTTGTGACTGCAATGAAAATAAGTAACACTTGACCTTGCAAAGAGAAAGGTCAAAATTACAAGATCCCACGGAGCTTACCACGGATGGGAGGGGGTGTAGGGGAAAAAAGCTAATCCTGGCAGAGCCAAAGCCAGGGTACAAGGACACGTGGAAAGGCAGGCATAGCACCCCGGCTGGACCCCCACAGCAGCTGCCAGGGGCGAATGAGCTTCTAAAAACAAAGCCAAGAGCTTTCCTTCAGTCTTTGAACTTCCTAGTCCCTTCTTCCCCCTCCCCCCATCTACCCGAAGCTACCCACGGAGGCCAGAGGATTCCAGGCACACCGGCTCTTTCCCCAGGCGAGGTCGGGGAGCACTGCACCCGCGTCGCAGGACCCTCGACCCCGGCCCGCAAAGCCCCGCCAGGACGATCGCACGCCGCCAACCCTCGGTCCCAGCTCCCACCTGTGCCCTGCAGCATGTTCTGGCGGAGCAGGTCCCCGCTGGAGAGGTGCTTCAGCTCAAAGTGTTTGGTGATGCGTGACGACACGGTGCCCTTGCCGGAGCCAGGGGCGCCCATGATCACGGCGCGCAGCAGTCGCCCCGACGCCCCCATGGTGGCGGGCGGTGGCCCGAGCTGCGCAGACGCTAGACTGCGGCCTGGCCTGCGCGCTCACAGGCTCCGTGGCCCTGGCGGGCTGGCAGCTGCAAGCGGGCGGTGGCCAGGGCTCCCGGCTCTCCCGGAAATGAGCGACGGCCACCGGGGCCGCCCCGCCGGCTGCTGCACCGCCCCTCCGCGCCCCTGCACCCCACTCCCTTGGGCTCCACCCCGCTCCTCTTGGCATCCCCAGACCCTCGTGCCCTGTGCTGCCTGGTCCCAGCCTGTAGGTTGCGCCCTTCTGCATTCTCCCCAGTGGACAAACCTCTGAGCACCCCCTTCTACTTTTACTCTCCCGCTGGCATCTCTGGGTGGCTGTGTTTTTTCTCTGTGTTCATCTTTTTCACTCTTAGTCTTTTCTAAGAACCAGGCTCTGTCCCAGCAGGAAGCAGGGTGGCCCATGTGTCCCCTGTGCTCCCCTGGTGTACCAGTTGCCCCCCACCTTTACACACCAATCCTCCCTTGACCTTCTTCCCTCTTCCTTTTCACCCCATTTCCTTCTCCTTCAGGGGTGACCTTGAACCCTCCTCACTGAAGTTTTCATCAAATGAAGTATGTGTCTCATCTCCCAGAATCCACTTTCAGAACCAACACTAGCTGCCAGTGTTACTTCGACAGGGGTCAAACTGAGTTTCTGCTGGTGGTGTGTTTTCTTGCTTGTTTGTTTGTCCAGTGATGGAAGCAAACGGGCCTTTGGAAACAGCATTGTGAATAAAAACAGTAACAAACCAGTGGGCAGTGGTAATGCGCACCTTCAATCGATCCCAGCACCCAGCTAGAGGCAGGCGGATCTCCGGATTCCTGGCCACGCTGATCTACTGAGTGAGTGCCAGGACAGCCACAGCTATACAGTGAAACCCTGTCTTCGAAAAACAAGCAAACAAACAAACACCCAGAGGTGTGGGAGGGAGCCGTGAAGCCCTGGCATTGGCTCTGAAAACGGGATGAAATACAGAGGGAGGGTGCCGTAGGAACAGAAGCAGAAGAGAAGCGATGGCGCCGTGTTTTATCTGTAAAATGGACGCAGGAGATTGGTATGGAGTAGAAAGGTGTGTGAGTTGTGTGTACAAGACCAACTACAGGACAGCGCTGAGTGAACGTTGCCCTCTGCCCCTGTGATGTGGGTTCTTTGTGCTGGGCACAGGGAGAACAGAAGTGTCTACAGTGAAAACAGAAAAGTGTCTCTAAAGGAAACACCATGTGTACCCCTCAGAGGCTGTCAAATGGTCCAAAACTACTTGCAGTTTCCAAGTAAAAATGATTTCAGGGATGGTAAGGAGGGTGGCAAGGGTGGCTGCTTGCTCAGAGAGCTCAGAGAGAAGCTGTGGTCTCTGTGGCACAGAGAGGCAGACAGCCCTGTACTTAAAGAAGCAGGCGAGGGGCTCTCACATTGTCATTACTGCACAAGCGGGAGTAAATAAATAAGTTACGCAGTCAGTGCGTGTGTGTGTGTGTGTGTGTGTGTGTGTGTGTGCGTGTGTGTGTGTGCGTGTGTGTGTGTGTGTGTGTGTGTGTGTGTGTGTGGAGTTGGGAAGAGGGCACGAGAGTACCCCGAGGAGAGGAAAGAAGAAGGGGTAAACACAGGCATGGCACGGTGTGGGCAAGAGCGGGTTATGCAACACCAGAACCAGAAAACCTGGTGGCGGAGAAAGCATTTCCAATCTCCGAAGTCGGGAACATTTGTGGTTTCTGGCCTTGAAAATAAATCTTTGGAAATTTCGATTATGGGGGTGGAGTGCTCAAACAATCATCAGGGCAGGGAGTGGAGCAGCTAAGGATCCCACCCCCCCACCCACACACACAGACACACACACCACAACAAGCAAACACACAAACCTGAGCAGAGAGACGCATTGCTTCTTCTCTTGGAGCTAACGTTCTGTTGGGGCGAGAAGACAGAAGCAAGCACGCGAGTGTATAAAATGCGAGGTGTCTAGAGACTTAGCGTGGAGGACTCGGAGCGTGTGGTCACTTTAACAGGCCCGCGGGCGCTTGCCAACTTCAGCTTCGCTCGAAGCTGTTGATTACAGAGGCTAAGAGGCTGCCAGACTGCGACGTCTCCTGGCAGCTGGGCTCAGGGCGGTCATTTCGACACACACAGGTGTGTATTTATGTGAGTCTTTGTGTTCCTGTTTAGGTTGTTCTATTGATAATGTTGGAACACAAAGTTAACTTGAATTTTAATCTAGCGAGGGTGCCTGAACTACTTCTGGCCAAATGTTTATGCAGATCCATTTGTATTGAAGAAAGCTCAGATGGGTGCCCTGTGTGTAACAGGCATTCAATAAATGTCTGTTGATGAGACTCTAAGGAGTACTGTTTTGTCACATTGAACTCCGGAATATTTCAAGTCCCTAGAATGTACCGAGTGGATCAGGGATTATAGGTATGTGGCATAGGTTGATCTCCCTAAAAATGTGGAGGCGTGGCTGGTACTAGGTCTCAGTGCCTGAGAGTGTGACCTCATTTAGAGAAGAGCTGTTACAGGAATAGTCAGGGAGATCACGCTGGGGTGCTCATCTTTACCAGATGTGGTATGAAGACGTGAAGAGTGGGCGGGAGCAGGCGAGAGCCTGGAGTTAAAAGGCTGCAAGCCAGAGAATACCAAAGAGCAGAGGCAACAGCAGAGGCCTAGAGAAGGCAAGGCGCTGTCGTCTCTTAGAGGCCCTACGAGCTCTCCCAACCCTGCTGATACCTTGCTTTGGCGCAGTTTCCCAAACTATAAGGGAAATCTTCCCTTCCCTTTAATCTCAACATTGCTGGCTGTTTGTCACAGCAAGGCCTGGGAAATGAATACACTCATTCCAGAAATCGGAGTGTGTGCACATTGTCTCCGCATGAGCTCGGTGAGTGAGAAGGAAGGCTCTCGGCAGTGTCAGTGTCTGGGAAGCCCTGGCTAGCGTTGGAGCTGGGAAGAGAAAAAGAACCAGGAAGAGGAGGGCGTGTCTGGTACCGACTGCGGTAGAAGTGGCCCAAGCCTTTGTTGGCTTAGCACAGTGTGATTTAGCTTCTCACACTGGTTCCTCAAGGCTTACTCAGTGGTCTGGATGGCTAGAACAGACAGGAAACATGGGTGTTTGTCCATCTGCTCTTCAGTCTCCTGATCTGCAGGTCTCTGGCGCCTGGGTTCCTGGAGGGGAAGGTGCTCTATAAACCCTCCTTACGTCTCTTCCTGCCTGACTCTGTGAGACCTCACTGGCCAAGCAAGTCCCATGAAGAAGTCTCTCTCTCTCTCTCTCTCTCTCTCTCTCTCTCTCTCTCTCTCTGTGTGTGTGTGTGTGTGTGTGTGTAGACACTTCATAAGAAACCAGTAATAAAGTAATCTCACTCAGAGACTCTTTATTAATTTACCTATTCCAACTCAATCAATTATCCCAAAACTTGGCAACCTAAAACGATGATAGCTATTACCCCATCGTTAGCATCGTCAGGGATGCAGTCACCCACACAGTTCAGCTAGGTAGGTGCCTCTGGCCCAGGGTCTTATAAAATGCTACAGCAAAGATCTTGGCTGGAACTACTATCTTCTCCAACCACAACCTAGAGAGGATTTCCCTCCCAGCCCCCTGGTGTTGCTGTTGTTAAATCTCCGGTCCTTGGTGATTTGGCCAGAGAGAGCTGTTTCCAACCTAAACGGGAGCTGGAGCTGCGAGTGTAGCTCGGGATAGAGTCTTTATCTAGGACGAGGGCCTGGATCTGACTCCCAGCGACACAACAGGCAAGCACACAAGCCTAGACAAAGGAGACACGTTGCTTGTTCCCTTGAGCTAACGTTCCGCTGGGGAAAGAAGATGGACGCAAACATAAAAATACCTAGATTGGCAGATATTCCGAGGTGCCACAGATACGTACAGAAGGAGAGGGGACGTGGAGTTAGGCTAAAGCTGTGGCTGTTATGTAAAGAGAATAGGCGGTATTGTCACACAGGTCAACATTTTGAGGCCGAGAACCAGAGGGAGAATGTTCTGGAGAGAGAACGGAAAGATCCAGAGAAAGGGCGCTGAGGGAAGGAATGCTCGCAAGGCAGTTTGGAAGTCACGTGTCTGGAGCAAACAAGTGAGGAGATAACCGGAGAGTGTGGGAGGCCGAGAGAGTCCACGTCCCGCAGGGCCTTATCAGCTGCCGGGGCCAAGTGGGATTGTCTAAAGATGGCCAGCTGCGGCTCACACCTGATTTAGAGACCCCGTGCTCTTCCCCTGTGCTGTTTCTGTCACTCCCCCAAACCCCCTGAAGACGCCAGTCTGTGTCCCCTCAACCTCTGAACTGGGTAGGCTCCTGTTACTGTTCTAAGGAGCTGAGTAAGGAGAGGCCCTGGAGGGTGAGGCAGCTATGGCTTTCGGACTGTTGGCTGCAACACTCAATTTGGAAACCCGTAGTAGCTGCGTAAGGACTCGGACGACCCTGCGACGCCGCAGCAGTGTAAGAAAGCCTCGCCCGCGTGGAGAAGCCGCAGAAAGAGTAACACACAAGCCCCCTCTAGTTTAAACCATCCTGCTGAACCCTTCCCAAATGCCCTGTGATAAAAGAACATGATCGGGCTGGTTTTAAGTGTTAAGTGAGTGAGAGTGCGCGGCTCAGGTCGGGAGAAGTGGGTAGCCAGACACCTGCCTTTAATCCCAGCACTTGGAGACAGAGGCCGGCAGATCTCTGTGGGTTCCTGGCCAGCCAGGACTACAGAGTGGGATCCTGCCAGACAAGATGTGGCCATGAGACAAAAAGTGGAGCTATTGTTATGGGAGTAGCCGGCTAGTTCACGTCTGATTTTGAGACCAAGTCTACAGGAAGGGATTCATGTCTGGTGCTATAAAACTGGTCAAAGGCCCATGGCCAAGGAGGTCATAGGCCCTACCTGGGGAAGCGCCTGCTGCTCAGGCCATCAAACTGCCTTCTAAATATGCTTATACTCACAGATTAATGACACTCTCCCGTTGTTAAGGAAGCTTCTCTGTGCAGTAAGTAGCAGTCCGTGCCAACACAAATAACTACTTAAAAACGCTGAGAAAAGGTGTGTTGGGTTCTCACCTCTAGTTATGACATCTCTACCAACCTCCCCAAGACTCCAGAAACATGGTGGAAGAGGACAAAGGAAGCACTCAGAGCTGGAGGGTGGGGGTGGGGGAGTGCTATTCCTTTGGACACAGAATGACGTTTGCACTCATGAACTCACAGCGGCCTCGCTTATCTGCCTTAGACCTGCACAAGATTAAGCCAGTCAACAGGATCTGGGAGGAGGGTCGGAAGCCCCAACCCCAGCTAGGAAAATACTAACAGTTAAGGGCAGCCGGGGAAAGGAGGGCATGTGTTGGGGGTGGAGGGTGGATGGGGCCTTTCTAGTAGGCTGTCCCTACTCTGGTGAATGGCCCTGCACGCAGGAACATTCAGGCAGTACCAGCTGGAGTCAGTAGCGGTCTTGAAAATAGGAAGGGGGCGTGTTAGGTGTCAGTGGTAGGAGCCTGGAGAGATGGGAAAGGGGGGTTAGTTGTTCTTGGATACATTCCAGATTCATCATAGACATCTATAACACCCTCAAAGCACAGGTTGAAATACTCTCCCCACCCCCTCTTTTTGAGGCAGTTTCTCTGTGTCGCCCTGGCTGTCCTGGAGGCAGGCGTATCCCTGGAGCTTTGCTGGTCAGTCAGCCCGGCTACTTGCTGAGCACCCTGTCTCAAAACTGAGGTAGACAGTGACTGGTAAGTGACACCTGGGGTGAGGTTGTCCTCTGGACACACACACACACACACACACACACTCAAAATAAAAGGTAGAAAATGCCCTCTTTGAGGAAAGGCTTCTTTGAGGATGGAATTGATACAATCTAGAAACAGAATTCCAGAGATGGGAGGGACATAAAATATACTCATCAAAATAGGGGAGCAGAGCAGAGGAGGCTGAACCCAAAAATCCAAGATCCAATATTTTACATTTGCAAAAGCAACAGAAGGGGAACCTAAGAAATAAGAGAATTTTATCTTAATATTTATTTGAAAGGATAAATAAGTAAAAATATATAGGCAATCACTAAAATATAAAAAATGAAAAGAGGTTATGAAAACATTAGAAAGTCTGTAATAAAAGGTAGTGTTGGAACACCTGAGGCTATTTTGTGTAGCTATAGGATACTGCTTGAAACTAGATACTTTATAATGAAAAGAAATTTGTTGTCTCACAAATCTGGAGATTGGGAACGTCAAAAGCGATGCCAGCATCTGGCATGGGCCTTCCTTTTGTGTCTTGCTCTGGTAAAGGACTCACAGCTCACACCAAATGCTCTTTATTATGACTTCAAATTTACCTAGAGAGTGGAGTCCCTCCACCAAACTAATTCCCAGCACCATCACAGTGGCAATTACATTTCAACATGAATTCTGTGGGCAGAAAGAACCCTTCAAACCACCGATCGCCTTCCGCGCCTTCTGCGCCTTCAGCACCTTCTGAAAACTCTCCTTTGTCTCAGATACGAAACACATTCATCCCACCTAAGTAGCTTCAAAAGCCTTAATTCTTTCAGCTTCGGCTTTCCCTCCAGCTTTGAACCTGTGAAATCAGACAAGTTATATTCATTCAAAGCTCAGTATTGGATGGGGATGAGTTATTCTCATTTAAAGAGGGAAAAAACACTAAACAAGACAGGGTTAACAGGTCCCAAGTAAACCCTAAACCCCACAGAGCAAGTCACATGAGATCTCAAGGCTTAAAACTAATCTTTGGCTCTAGGTCTCACTGTGCCAGCATGGGGACAGCAGCACATTGAGACTCAGGAGACTCAGGATGGCTCTTTTGGGTGCAGACTTCACGCCCGTCTTGGACTGGAGTCAGGACAATGGCTCCTCTCAGAAGTCACTTCCCATTGTGCTTCTGTAGTTCTGGGGTCTCAGAGGGGTCTAATTCCACAATTCCACTAAGAGCTCTTCTAGTACAGGCTCTAGTCTGAGACTCTGAGGCAAGCTGGAAAGACAGAAGGAATTCTGGGGACATGAGAAGGGCCCAAAGCTCATGGCTCCAAAATCTGGTCTACATTTCTCACTGGCTAAGAGTCAAGAGCCACTACACAGCTGACAAAGTCAGGAAGATTGCCTACAGAGACAGCCATGCTTTCTTCTCAGAGATATCTCCAACTAGAAGGTTCAGAAAAACAAATGCTCCACCATTGCTTAAGGCCAAAAATACTCTGCGACCTGTGACCTTTGAACTTAACTTTATCAGCATTCCGCTTTGGTCCTTACACTCAAAGTCCTCAGATAAACATCCTTAGTATTGCATTTAAATGAGGAAAATCTTTAAGATAAAAGAAGGACGGAAGGCAGTTCATTTCCTACCTTAATTTTAAAAACGTTACTAAGTTTTAATACCGCTGAATCTTTGAACCTGGTTATAAACTGGTTGTAAATTACATCCTTTGAGCAGTGTTACTGCCGAAGCCGCCAGATCACATACATATGCTCAGATACACACATACACATACATCAGACGATCACACACATATGCTGAGATACACACACACAACACTTAGGATGCTTCTCTCTAAGTGCTCGTGCTTACATTAAAGTGCATACTGCCAAATCTAACTCTGTTTCTTGCTGACTCATATTGAAACACATCGGTGGGGGTGGGGCAGGAAGGCGGCTCAGCAGGTAAAAAAGGCTCTCCGCTGCCACGTTCCGGAGTTCAATCCCTGCACGATTTGTCCCCTGACCTTTGAAGTGCAGGCGAGAAAGCTCTGCCCTGACAGCGTTTACGACCTGCGAGCCTGCCGGATAGGCACCGGGCAGGCGGCCACAGAGGTTCGCCGCCGTGCGCACTTCCTCAGTCGCGGCTAGGGCTCCATGCGCCCCAGCTGGTCCAGGAGACCCGGCACAGAATCATGGCACTGCCTTGATTGGCACTTCCCTTGGGCAGGGAACCAGCCATTCTGCCCACAGGAGCTTGTTCTGATAAACCTATGATGGGCAGGGCACTGGTCGCCTCTGTGCTACTGTGTACCGTGGGGGTGGAGGGCGGGAAGGGGGGGTCATTTTCCCCATGCAGGGAAGCTTAGCAACTGGTCCCCGTCTGACCCTGGTACAGTCCTAGCTCACCCCCAGCCCCACTTTGCTTTTAAGCTTATTTTTCCATTCGTCACTTGAGTAGGCTGCTGGCTCCCCACATCTCTATGGCCCGCCTCTTTTTCTTTTCTTTTTTTCTTTTTTTTTTTTCTGGCTTTATTTATTATTTTTATTTATTCACTTTACATTCCACTCACTGCCCCTCGCCACCACACACAATCCTTCCCCTCCCCCTTCTCCTCTGAAAGGGTGGAGCACCCCCTCCCCATCCCCTCTCCCTGGCTCATCAAGTCTCTGCTGGGCCGGGCGCATCCTCTCCCATGGAGGCCAGACAAGGCAGCCCAGCTAGAAGAACAGATCCCACAGTCAGGCAACAGCTGGCTTGACTCTTATTAACAGATAAATTCCCCCAGAGATGGCTGTCCGCACCTTTAATCCCAGTGCTCAAGAGGCAGAAGCAGGCAGATCTCTGAGTCTAAGGCCAGCCTGGTCTATAAGGCAAGTTCCAGGTCCAGCTAAGGCTATGCAGAGAAATCCTGTCTTGAAAACCAACCAATCTATCTATCTATCTATCTATCTATCTATCAATAAAGCAATAAATTCCATATTTTGATTTCTTTTATTTTCTTCCGTCTCACCTTATGAAGTTAAAGGCAGTTGCACAGCTCCCGAATGACAGACGGCTCTTTGGCAGATCCTGGGACAGAGATGCAATTCAGCCCAGTTCTTTACCACTCGATAAAAAGACGGCGCTTCCTTCAGTTTACAGTAGACCTCAGTGCGTGGTCCCTTATCCGAGCAGAGTCTCCGGTCCATATTTCCATTGATCTCTGGTCACAACCACTTAAGGAATCTCCAGGCAGAGCAGAAGTCCCCGACACCCTCTTCTTCCCCCCAGGTCTCATCACGACTATTACAGCAGGGCAGGCTTTTCCTAGTGTCCACCGGAACAGCCCAGCCTCCACCATCCAGTTCCACATGGCCCGTGTCTGCTCCGTAGCGCCTCTGGTTCACCTTAGTCCATTTTGTGCCTCCGTCACACAGGATCTGAAACTGGGCTGCTGTGATTCAAATAGTTTGGTGGCCCACAGCTCTGGAGTCCAGGGGAATCCAAGATCAAGGTGTACGAGGCCCACAGTAGAGGGGCAAGGTGGTAGCCATACTGCAAAGGGGCCATGGGGAGCCCCGGCTCGGAAGCCCTTATAAAGGCTGCAAGTGCATCCAGGAGAGCGAGCGAGCTTCCACGGCCGGCCCTGCCTGCCGCTCCGGCAGCTCCTTTCTGAAAGCCTGGAATCCTAGCACAGAGAGGCCGATGGAGGACATTCTGCAGTGAGCCTGTGCCGCACGGCAGGAGCCTGTCTCCCATTAAAATTAAATGTTGGTGCACACCTTTAGTCTCAATGCTTAAGAGGCAGAGGCAAGCAGATCTCTGTGAGCTCAGGGCCAGCCTGGTCTATATAGTGAGTTCCAGGGAAGCCAGGACTATGTAGAGAGACCTAGTTTGAAAAAAAGAAAAAGAAAAGGTTGCCATGGGTTTTTGCTGAGACAGTCAACACACATGAATAAAGGCATAGGAAATTCAAAAGTTAAACTTAATTTAATCTAGAAATTTAACATGTGATAATGGTAGTAATATCTCATGTCAATGGGGTGGGGTCGCCTTAAGAAACCTCAGTGAAGGGGCAGCTAACAGAAGGCAGTCTTTTGGGTTTTTTTGTGTGTGTGTGTGGTGGGGGAGTTTGTTTTGTTTTGTTTTTCGAGAAAGGGTTTTTCTGTGTAGTCCTGGACTCTAGACCAGGGTGCCCTTGAACTTAGAGATCTGCCTGCTTCTGCCTCCTGGGTGCTGGGACTAAAGGTGTGTGTCACCACCCAGCTAAAGAAGTAGTCTTATCTCATTCTCCATTATCAGATTAATTCCAGTGAATCAAAGAATATATATATAAAACATTGATTATATATATATATATATATATATATATATATATATATATAAAACTATTGTTATATATAAAACATTGAATCCAATGTTGTTCACATGCTTGGCCAGCATTCCACACCAGAATTCTCTTAATTGGTGTGTGTGTGTGTGTGTGTGTGTGTGTGTTTGTGTGTGTATTGGGGGGTGTAACTGGTGACCAAGTCCAGGGGCTCGCACATTAGGCAAGTACTCTATCACAGAGTTACAAGCTTAGTTCCTTAATTGTATGTGTCACTGTGTGTGCATGCATTGGTATATATGTATGGGTATAGTGTGTGTGTGTCTGTGTGTCTCTGTGTGTATACATGGGAGTATATATGTATATGTGTGTGTGTGCTGTGTATGTGTTTCTGTCTTAGTTAGGAGTTCCATTGCTGTTAAGAGACACCATGACCAAGGCAGCTCTCATAAGGGGGCAACATTTAATCGGGGCTGGCTTACAGGTTCAGAGGTTCAGTCTATTATCAGGGGAGGAAGCAGGGCAATGTCCAGCAAATCCAGGCAGACATGGTGCTGGAGGAGCTGAGAGTTCTGCATCTTGATCAGAAGGCAGCCTGGAGAAGACTGGCTTCTTCAGGCAGCCAGGAGGAAGCTCTCTTCCACAACAGATGTATCCTGAGCATAGGAGACCTCCAAAGCCCACCCCTACAGTGATGCTTTTCCTCTAACAAGGCCACACCTCCTAACACTACCACTCCTTATATAATTTTATATAGCAAAACACATCATAAGCAAAATCAAAAGACAGGAAAATCTGGAGAAAAATAGGCCAAGCTTATTCAAGCCACCACAGTGTGTGTATGTGTGTGTGTATGTGTGTGTGTGTCTGTGTGTAATATGTGTGCAGGTGTAGGAAGCCACGTTCGCCATTACAAGATGGTGCCCATTTCCTGTGATGAATCAGCGATGTGCTGTTGTTTACTCTACTCCGCATCCTACTACGCATGCGCCGGTAGAGGTTTGACGGGTCACAGCTCAGACCCGGAGCATACTAATGAGGCATCATGGCGTGCACCAATCAGGTAGAAACACGTCTAGCCTAGGCCTATTTAAGTAGCACCATTCCTTTTTTCTGGGTCTTTCGCCTCTGCAACCAACCCCGCAATAAACGTCTGTGGAAGGATCCTGTTTGTCTCGTGTCCTTCTTACTGGCGAGATAGACGTGACTGACATGCAGGTGCTTGTGCACACACAGGAACATGTTAGGAAGAGGGCATTAGGTGTCATGCTCTATACATAGACCTTTGAGAAAGGGTCACATGCTGACCTTGGAGCCAGGCTGGCTCCCAGCAAGCTTTAGCAACACTCGTGTCTGTACTGGCTGCAGCGCTAGGATCACAGCTGGCATGTGGGTATGCCCAGCTTTTTATGTAGGGGGGACCAGGGTTCGAATTCAGATCCTCATGCTTACACAGTATTTGCTAACCGAGCTATCTCCTGAGGCCCCTTAACTTTTTTTTTTTTAAGAAATGAAATTACATAGATAAGAAAAGATAATGTGATAAAAATTCCTAAGAAAATTTCTAGGGATGGGAGAAATGGTTGAAATTTGAAGTATAAAAACCAACAAAACGGCTGGGCGGTGGTGGCGCAGGCCTTTAATCCCAGCACTCGGGAGGCAGAGGCAGGTGGATTTCTGAGTTCGAGGCCAGCCTGGTCTACAGAGTGAATTCCAGGACAGCCAGGGCTACACAGAGAAACCCTGTCTCGAAAAACCAACCAACCAACCAACCAAACAAACAAAAACAACAAACAAACCAAAAAAACCCAACCAAACAATATAATTTGTATATAGCAAAACACATCATGAGCAAAATCAAAAGACAGGAAAATCTGGAGAAAAAAATGTCCAGTTTATTATAGGAAGGGGGTTAAATATCCAGGGCCGTGTTCCTGGTAGGGGCAGTTGTAGTTTTCCAACTTCCATAGAGTAAACAGTCCCACCACAGCCAACTGTAACCCAACATCAACTCTACCGGGGCTACATGATCTTGTGGGCTGCAGTTCTCACTCATCACAACTCTCCACCATGACAATAAATGCTTTAAGACCATGGCCTGCCTCTTCTCATCGGGATCCACCGTGGGGAGTAATGAACAGGCCTTCCTTTAAAGAGTCGCATCTAGTCTCACCGAAGGCCTCTCAGCGCTTCCAGACATGGTCTCCACCAAGTGAAGCCACTGGCCAGAAAGGGACCCAGCCAGAGCTCTCCTCCCCCCAATCCCTATCCCGAGAGCCTGAGAACCTGTCATCCTGGCCCGTCCTGGCCCGCGGACCCATGAGCTGGCTCCAGGCAGTCCCAGGGGACCTCAGACTGCCCTTCCCCACCCCTGGAGTGGGGGTCCCACGGCTTCTCACAGCACAACGCCCACCCAGCACTCTGCGCACCGCGTGGGGAAAGTGCAGACGAAACTCCGCGTTCCGCCTTGCCCAACGGGCCAAGCCCTGGGTCAGACGCAGGCCACCATTTTAACCCACATGATCTGGAACAAAGTTTCTAAAAATGTAAAAGCAGTCCTTGTACTCTGGCAGGCCAGGTCCAACACACTGCTGCTAATGGCTCTAAACAGGGCTTTTAAAGACCAAAAGAAAAGGGAATGCAGGCCAGAGAGACAAGCTGCCATCCACAATCCAACAGAAGAAAAAGCGGAAGAGGAGGAGAAGGGGAAGAAGACAAGCCAACAATCAGACAGACAGACAGACAGACAGACAGACAGGGAGGGAGGAAGGGAGGGAGAGAGGAAGGAAGGAAGAAAGGAAGGAAGGAAGGAAAGGAGGGAGGGAGGGAGGAAGGAAGGATGATTTCTTGGGGTACAGAGTTGGGGTAGGTAAGTTGTAAGAGGGCTTGTCTACTGTGCGTGAAGCCCTGGGTTCAGTCCCTAATGCCACATGAAAACTGGGCATGGTGGCACAGGGGAGTAAAGGGTTGCAACAGGGGTGGGGATTGAGGTGGGGGTGGGGAGATAACTTCTGTGGTTAAAAGCACTGCTTTTCCGGAGAAAGAGGACCCAGCCTCAGTTCTCAGCACCCACATGGTGGCTTCCAACCATCTAATTCCAGTCCCAGAGGACCGGAAGCTCTCTTCTGGGCTCCTTGGCACTGTATGCACAAGGTCCACAGACTTATCTGCACGTAAAAGACCCAGATACAAAATAATGATCACAATCATAATAATGCGGGAGGTTCAAAGTAGTATTCAACTACAAAGAAGGAAATGAAGAAAGAAGGGAGGTAAAAAAAGAAAGATAAAAAAAACTCATATGTATGTATGTATGTATGTATGTATGTATGTATTCCATATACAGAGATATGGACCTAGATGGACCAGTGGTTAAGAGCTCTGGCTGCTCTTCCAAGGCTCCAAGTCGGTTTCAGAGCACCCACGGTGTATGTAATTCCAACTCTAAGGAGTGCAGCGCCCCCTTCTGGCTCCCAAGGGAACCTGTACTCTTGTGCACAGACTTATATGTGTACATAAGTAAAAATATTAAAAATAAATATTTTAAATGATGCTCAGTTACATTCATAATAAAATAAATGCCAATTAAAACTGTACTTGAGTGAGGACTAAAAAAATGTGGAATTATAGGGACGTGGGAAGAAAGCAAACCCTGACTACGGAGCCTTGTCAAAACACCTCACCAGCTGAGAATCGAGAATTCCAGCGCCGCTCACGTTTCCGTTGAAGGCTGCCAATCTAAATGTACTATTTCTTGTATTTAAAAGCATTTTCAAATGAGATCATTGAAATAGCAAAGAACTGCCTGTAGACCAAGAGCCTGTGCGAACTGCAAAGATGACCCCTCTCTTTCCCAAATATTTTCTGGAACACCCACAAGCCAGACAATTAATATTGCAGTGAAAACATTCAAACTTCCCAAGCAACTCTTCTGATCCAGACTTTACCTTAGCAGCTGCGATCCTTTCCAGAGCATGGGGGAACAACCCTTATGATCTTATTAAAATTCTTTATTGACACTTTAAAGATAATGTCAGAGGTCACACTAATCTGGCCAATGAAATGGCCCAGCCAATGAGGAGGTTCCTCGAGTAACCTGAGTTTGACCCCCAAGATCGACATGGTGGAAAGAGAACCGACTCCTGCACGCTGTACTTTGACCGCCACACACACTTCTGCACGTGTGCACCCCCCAACGCCCCACCCTTACCCCCACCACGTCCCCCTCCATCCCACCCTTACCCCCTCCCCCTCCATCCCCATCCTTACTCTCATCCCCCTCCATCCCCACCCTTACCCCCATCCACT
This sequence comes from Apodemus agrarius, assembly GCA_964023405.1. Taxonomy (NCBI): domain Eukaryota; kingdom Metazoa; phylum Chordata; class Mammalia; order Rodentia; family Muridae; genus Apodemus; species Apodemus agrarius. Next base: position 167,556,300 of record OZ030005.1, read on the forward strand.
TCCATCCCCACCCTTACCCCCACATCCCCTTCCATCCCCACCCTTACCCCCCATCCCCTTCCATCCCCACCCTTACCCCCCACTACCCTCCATCCCCACCTAGCCCCCTATCCCCCTCCATCCCCACCCTTACACCCCCATCCCCTTCCATCCCCACCTTTACCCCCCACTCCCCTCCATCCCCACCTAGCCCCCTATCCCCCTCCATCCCCACCCTTACATCCCCATCCCCCTCCATCCCCACCCACCCCTACACATTAACTTTTTTAATCACCAAACTCCTACACATATATAGCCAGTATAGACAATGACTTCTTTCACAAGGAAACGCCCACATTCTTGGGTGTGTCTGTTTCTTTCTCTGAACTTTCTGTTACACCACACACACACACACACACACACACACAGGCACACACACTTGTTTCAATCTCTATTTTAAAATCTCTCTTGGGACTGGGGCTGCAGCTCAGTGGTGGGGTGTCCACCTAGCCTGTGCGAAGCCTCAGGTTTTCTCTCTAGGACGATGGGGGAAGGGTGGCACTTTTGATAAAAGCTCTGTGTTGAATCGGCTCATTCTGAGAGCCTTTGCTGAAGCTTTACCTGGGAGGAGAAAGGCCTCTGAACACAACTGTCCAGGCTACAAAAAGTACGGTGCTGACACTTGGCCTAAGACCTGCCGCTGCTGACAGGAATTACGCCAGCTTAGCATAAACCTGAAGAATGCCACATGTAGTTACTGCCGTGGAGAACAGGTGCTCATATTTTATTACTGGAGATGAAAAGTGGTACAATACACAGAGAGGGAGATTTGACAACATTTAGTACGATCTAATAGTTACCTATCTGTTAATCCAAAAATTCCACTTCTAGGACTCTCATCTCAAAGATATTCTAGCAAACTCGGCACGTTGGTGCACCTTTGTAACTAGCACTCAGGTGACTGAAGCAAGACTGAAAGTTCAAGGCTAGCCTGGGCTACATAGAGAGTCCTTGTCTCTGAAAGAAAAGAAAAGCAATGGGAGACTTGGGGAGGAAATATCCCTAAATCTGTTTATCATAGATGGCTGTGAGTGACTGTGATGGTTTGTGTATGCTTGGCCCAGGGAGTGGCACTATGAAATGTGGTGGCCCTGTTGAAGTAGGCATGTCACAGTGGACATGAGCTTTAACACCCTCACCCTAGCTGCCTTCAGATGAAGATGTAGAACCCTCAGCCCCTCCTGCACCATCCCTGCCTGGATGCTGCCATGCTTCCCGCCTTGATGTTAATGGACAGAACCTCTGAGCCTGTAAGCCAGCCCCAATTAAATGTTGTCCCTTATAAGACTTGCCTTGGTCATGGTGTCTGTTCACAGCAGTAAAACTCTAACCAAGACAGTCATCTATTTATATAACATATGAAAAGAGGTAAGAAATATCCCTGTAAATCTGCATGCACCATTTATACTGAAGGGTTGACAGCCACACTGATGTTAAAGACTCTAGAAAGCTAATGCCTGAACATCATGCTTGGAGAGTGAAACTGTTGATGACCAGGCACTGGGGAGATGTCTCCCCGAGTAAGAGCACCCACTATACCAACCTGAGGACCTGAGTTCAGATCCCCAGAAGCCATGTAAAAAGCCAGGTATGGCTGTGGGCACCTGCAACCCCAGCACTGAGGAGGTGGGACATGGAGACAGGTTGATCCTGGGGCCTGCTGTCCAGCCAGCCTAGTGAAAACCAGAGACTTCCAGGTTCAGGTTCCTTTGTCTTAAGGGAATAAGGCAGAGAACAAATGAGGAAGTCACCTGACACCCCCATCTGGCCTCTGTGCACCCGTAAGAGCATTCACACACACACACACACACACACACACACACACACACACACACATCTACACATCCTCACATACACAAAGAATATTATAGACCGGAGCAAAATATCTTGGGCTATTTTTAGTCCTTTTGTTTTTGTTTTGTTTTGTTTTGGTTTGGTTTTTCGAGACAGGGTTTCTCTGTGTAGCCCTGGCTGTCCTGGAACTCACTCTGAAGACCAGGCTGGCCTCGAACTCAGAAATCCGCCTGCCTCTGCCTCCCAAGTGCTGGGATTACAGGCGTGCGCCACCACCACCCGGCCTTTTTAGTCCTTTTGAAAGCCATGTGCTGCCCACCCTTGTGCCTGACCCAGGATGTATTCTTAGCAGACCACTAGTTTCCCCCAATCCAGAAGTTAGGATCCTATCAGAGCACATCTGAGACCTCTACCAAAGCTTCCCTGCTTTGCTGTAGCCTGCCTACCTGTTGTCTCCACCAGTGAGTGCATTTGCTAACTGCCTTGACTTATGACTTTGCTCCATAATTAATTCACCTCATGTGACCCTTTGCAGTGGGATCTATCTTTCTGGTTCGCTTGGATCAATGTTCCTGGGCTGTGGTTGCCCTATTTGGCTCCAGAATAAACTATCCCATTTGAGACAAGAACTGTGTTTTGTATCAACACCAGGAGAACAGAGTGAGGAGTTTCTCCATGCTCCTTAGGGACTAAGAGTGGACATTGAGAAGAAGGACCTGTATCTGTGGAGAAAGACACAGACATAAGAGGAATTCCAGGAACTGGATCAGATCAGAGGTGGGCTTGGAATGCTGTCATACAAAGAATGGGCTGGGCTGGGGCTCAGCAGGAGAGCCGTACTCATTCTCAGCAAAGCAAAAGGAGCTAGAAGGGCAGGGCCATTGCTCAGTGGGTGAAGAAGCTTACTGCCCGCACTGGTGACCTGGGGTCAACCCCCAGGATCCTCGGGGTGGAAGGATGCTGGGACCTAGACCACTAATACCTGTTTCTTATATTCAAAACAAAGTCAGCCTGGAATAGGAATGGGAGCCCTGGGCTCACCTGCAGCCAGAGCTAAAAACACAGGAGCGTGGCCCACATCATACGCACACCCCATCTTACACTCGTCATCAAACCCAAACCTGTGAGCTGCCTACAACTGCTCTGGGGTTTTGACTGGTCAGAGCTGGACCTGTCTTCATGCCTATAGTCCTTGGTCGGTGGTTCTCAACCTGTGGGTCTCCTCCTTCCCCTCCCCCTCCTCCTTTCTCCTCCTTCTCCGGTCTGGTTCCCCACCCCCACCCCCACCCCCCACCTCGCCCCTGCTCAGCTATGCCCCTCCCACTGTGCTCTGTCTAATCACCCAGGCCAGATCTCCTGCAGTGGAGCTGAGGCCCCTCTCTCTGGCCCTGGCCCACTTACCCATCACCGATTGCTACTGTCAGCGGCTCCTTCCCGCCTCAGATCTGTCTGCTTCTCCTTCTCTGCCCTTACCCGACTCAGGACTCTGACAAGCGCCTCTTTTCCCAAGGTCTGCTGTTGCTCTAGCTGCCTGTGGAATTTGGGGTGTGTCAACTTTCTCGAGTAAAAACTTTCTACGATCCTGGTGCTATCTGGTTTTCCAGACCCCTTGTTTTCTGACAAGAAAAATGCAAATGTGTATCTGTGCTCGGCTGTGGCTCCTGCGGAGGCAGGAACGTCCCAGGCCCCGTCGCCTTCACAGATTCCGCCCCACCCCCCACTCCCCCATCCCCGCTTTTCTCTATATTTCCTTTTTCCTCATGGATTTCCTGTTTCCCAGAATCACCTAGATGAGCTGTTTTCACCCTTCCTAATGTTGTGACCCTTTAATATAGTTCCTCCGGTTGTGGTGACCTCTGACCGCTGACTTTTTTTTTTTTTTTGCTACTTTATAGCTATAATTTTACTACTATTATGAATTGTAATGTAAATATCTGTGTTTTCTGGCGGTTTTAAGCAACCCATGTGATATAGCCCCAAAGGGGTCGCCACAGGTTGAGAACTCCCGAGCTAGATATTCTGTTTAAAGTACAGGTTCTTAGGACCTGTTCTCGGCCAATAACTACACTCTTTGTAGAGGAGAGCCTAAAAGCATGAATTTCATCCCAGGATCATTCCAACTTGTGCCTGGTTTGAAGAAGTACCACACTAGACAGGCCAGTGGTTATATTTCTTCCACTGAGTACAGTGCAGTGCCTGGCTCTTCACCAACACAGTTGACTGCTTTCAGAATGAATGGGTGGAATGAGCTGCCCCGCCCCCACCATAACCACGTGGCGGTGTCCTGCCAATGACCATTCAGTTGCTAAGATTCCACCTACCAGCAGGTGGCGCTAAGTCAACGTAAATGCGGTCCCAGGAACCGTTTTACTGGAAATTCAAGCCTCAAACGCAGCTCGATCGAATTATATTTTTTTTCGTACTTACTTTGTCTGTAACTCTCACTTGTATGAACAATGGTTTCTGAAGGCGTGCTTTGAATGAGAAGCCGGGGAAAGCAAGCTGACAAGGCCTGGGAGATAATGAAGGGACTGGATGGACACTCCTAACTGTCCTAGCTTTCCTTCTCTATGAGCAAGCACTGTGTGTTGTGAAATTATTCAAAGATGCAAATGAGCCCTGCCATTTCAGTAAGAGTGCAGCTAGCCTATAATTTCTGTTAGTCATCTACTGTTTCCTTTATGGGCGTCTAATTGGACTAACCTTTCAAAATCATTTCCCTCCCAAAGCTGTCTGAAGGGCTGTCTTGGCTGTCTTTTGAGATGCGGGAAGTCAGCCCACAGTTAAAGGCTGGGCCCCATAGCCAACGCCTCTTCCCCTTCCCCCAGAGGGCATCTGCGTGCAAGTGACTGATAGTGCTGGCCTGAGCCAACAGCCAACTATCAGGCTGGGCCATGGCCCCGGCTGAACTGTTTTCTTCTGCAAGCAGACCGTCAGCCAGGGGCCCTGAAGGAAGAACCTTCCTGAGGGGCCTGCCATCTTCCCAAAGCTCCAAGCCCAAAGCAGAGAGAACGGGGACTTGAAGGAGGAAGCAAGGAGTCTACAGTACGGACCCCGTGTACAGGGGGGTGCAATTCAAGGGAATGACAACAGTGTAGGGGTCACACCATGGAAGAAAGAGCTATCAAGTTTTGCATGGTCAGGAATAAACCGGCAGTGGAGTTTAAAAGAGACTGGGGGTGAGAGGCTTGCAAGGGAGAGCCAGAAGCAGACAGAGTTCAAAGAAGAGAGGAAGGAGGGAAGGGGAGAGGAGGAGAGGAGAGTCTACTAAATTAAATGCTGTAATGGTTGGGTGGTGGTGCTGCACACCTTTAATCACAGCACTTGGGAGGCAAAGGCAGGTGGATCTCTATGAGTTAAGGCCAGCCTGGTCTACAGAGTGAGTTCCAGGACAGCCAAGGTTACACAAAGAAACCCTGCCTCAAAAATAATCAAACAAACAAACAAGCAAATTAACAAACAAATACTGTGATGACTAATACTTTGCATGCTAATTTTTAAATTAATGTCAAATAACAAAAGAGGGGATTCCTTGATGAACCTAGTGTACGGTTAAATAGGGTCCAACCAAAACAGGCAGCCGGAAGCCAGTGCGACCCAAACTGACTGACAGGGAGGTGTTTGGTTTGGAGGTGCCTGGTACGAGCATCGGTATCCAAGCGGGACGAGGGTATCCCCACAGAGAAGCAGTCTGATGTGACTGCTTTACTGCGTGGGGAGAGGAGGCTCTCTCTAAGGCCGTTGCGTGCAGATGTGTTTGGGTTGATGGGATCAAAGCTTCTCCTTCCTGAAGGGTTAGCAGGCAGCCAGAGAGAGAACTATAAAGAGCCGAGAAGCTTCAGGTACAATGTGTGTGGATGGAACAAATCTAGAGGGATGTCCGAGTGGTTAGTGGTCACATCCACAGAGCCCTAGTTCTCTGCACTGGAAGGGAGGGGGATCAACGCTGCTGTGTTCTGGTTTCTAATCAGAATCATTAAAAGGACCGAGATCCCGCCGGGCAGTGGTGGCGCACGCCTGTAATCCCAGCACTTGGGAGGCAGAGGCAGGCGGATTTCTGAGTTCGAGGCCAGCCTGGTCTACAGAGTGAGTTCCAGGACAGCCAGGGCTACACAGAAAAACCCTGTCTCGAAAAACCAAAAAAAAAAAAAAAAAAAAAAAAAAAAGGACCGAGATCCCTTAGGTTAGAGGGATGAATGGCTGAGTGTAAGGCTAAAAAAAGTAGCTGCGTCAGGCTCCTCCGGGCACTCAGTCAGGATTGCCAAGTGCAAGTCAGGACTACAGTAGGAGACCCAGAGTGAAAAGAAAAACAGGGGTTGGCTCTGAGAGATGCCTCAGAGGTTACGAGCACTGACTGCTCTTCCAGAGAGAGGTCCTGAGTTCAATTCCCAGCAACCGTTCCCAGCTCAGGATCATCTGTAATGGGATCTGACGCCCTCTTCTGGCATGCAGGTGTACATGCAGACAGAACACTCATTAAATAAATAAATCTTTAAAACTAAATAAGACAAGAGTCAGGTTCAGGGGGAGAGAGCTTTACAGGCATTCAAGAAGCCCTTGGTTCAAGCTCAGATTGTAAAAATAAAGGTAAATAAACAAATCACCAGTACTAGTAAAATAAAAATGAGCCTGGAAAATCTCCTTCTGGAAAGTGAGCAAGTGCGGAGAGAAGGATGCTTAAACTAGCTCAAACTAGTCTCATTCCTACTGGCCAAAGCTGGGACAATCTAACCATCAACGGAAACTATTTTGTAATTCATAATCCACATTTACATGAAGTGATATAAGGACATAGGGAGACGTTTTGATCTGTAGTGTCTAAGTTCATTGATACCAGACCTGCATTTATTTCACAAGGAAAAGTGATTTACAATCAAGACGCCAGGTGGATGCCACCTTGATGATGTCATTGAAGTACAAAGCTCCGTGGCCTGACCCGTGAGAACGCGGCTGCTGCTTTAGTGGTTCCGCCACAGAAAGGTACCGCGCGTGAGTGTAATCACGAGAGAATACCAAACTGTAGTTTCAAAATAATCAAGGAAAGACCAGAAAGAAAAAAAAAAAAAGCTAAGGACTTTTCCAGATTGAAGGAAACTAAAGGATAAATGACAACCTCATGCAGTGTGTGATCCTGAACTGTCGTCTGCGCTGTGAACAGATGATAGAACCAGAACGAAGCGGGACTGTATCACATCGGTGCCTGCAGAACTCTTGCCTCAAGGGCGGTAGTTTGTTCTGAGGTGACCAAGACCTGGGAATACAGACTCAGGTTATACCAAGTCCCTGTACCACTTAGAAGGAGTTGCATGGTTTGTTTGTTTGTTTGTTTGTTTTTAGCAGAACAAAGAACACAGTCATACACAAATCAAGGGCTTGGTGGTCTGTTAACTAGGCGGTTACAGCCGAGCCTGCGGTCTTTGATGTAGGCCGCAGATGCTATAGGATGATAGTCTGGGAGACCACCGCCTAAGGGAAAGAACGCTCCTGGGGAGCCGGCCTCCTTCCTCATAGGTCTTCGCACTGTTGAGATCCAGGGACATCCCTTCCCTTATGAAGTACAATAATGAAGCCCTTGGTTACTGTTCCCCAGCTCGTCTTCTGTCTTCCTTATCTCAGTAACTAGTACAACCTTTTCCTCAAATTGTTTACTAGAAAACTGGGTGTGGCCAGAAAATGGGCGTGGTCTTCCGTTAAACCCCTCCCACTTGTCATTCGGTCCATCAACCAGTGTAATCCTTGTCTGTCTCACACTCTCTCTTCACTCTGACCTTCTCCCGCCTTCCATGTAGTTCAAGCTGCTGCCTAGAGCGTTGGAACAGCCTTTTCCGGCTGCTCGCCAAGTTGTCTCTTCCCTTTCCAAACTGCACTTCACCCAGCAGTCACAGTAGGCACCCCTAGGACTCCTCCCCCAGTGCTCTGCTCAAGCCCACCGGGCACTTGTTAACATATTTATCGTATTGTGATTCTTCACCTTGTTCTCTGACTGCCCCGGTGGGACAACGATTCTTGGCTGTTCATCCTCCAATCTCTCTGACCTACAAGCATAGGTGAGTAAACAGGCTGTTTTGTTTTCATTTGGATTTTTGAAACAGGATCTCTATATGTAGACCAAGCCCGCCTCGAAACTCACAGAGATCCTTTCTCCTCTGCCCTGAGTGCTAGGATTAAAGGTGTGTGCCACCACGTACAGCAGTGAATAGATTTTTTTTTTTTAAATAGTAAGCTAAGGGATTTCCATTTGAGTCACCAAGCAACAAGGACCTGTCACATATCAGGAGGAGGCTAAAGAACTGATTTCCACCTCCCTTTACTGGCTCTTCTCCAACTGACATACACTTCTAGAAGTGGGCTGGGATCACACAGAGAGCATTTCAAAGAAAAATCCACAGAATTTCCTGTCCTTTTTATATCTCGTGCCTGTTGCTAGAGGTCGAATGTAGGGCCTCATACCTCCCAGGGTGCACTCCCCCCCACCCCCAGCCGCCTTTCATTCCAGAACTTCCATCATCTTGAACCTTTGGTAATCCAGAAAAAAAAAATGTCTCTTCTCTTGATAAAGATGGTGCATTGAGGGGGAGTCTCACGTGTGCAGGGAAGATGAGCTCGGTTTTCAGACACTTGGAGTTTGAGGTGACTCAGGTGTTCCCTGTGGGCCCCTGAAAGATGGTGTGATAGGTTCGTACGTGCTCGGCCCAGGGAGTGGCACTACTAGAAGGTTGTTGGAGGAGGTGTGTCCCTGTAGGGATGGGCTTGGAGATCTTCCTCCTAGATGCCTGAGCATGCCCAGTCTGTTCCCGGCTTCCTTTGGATGAAGATGTTAAACCCTCAGCTCCTCCTGCACCACGCCTGCCTGGATGCTGCCATGCTCCTGCCTTGATGACAATGGACTGAACCTCTGAACCGGTAAGCCAGCCCCAATTAAATGTTGTCATTTATAAGACTTGCCTTGATCACGGTGTCTGTTCACAGCGGTAAAACCCAAAGACAGATGGGAAGTGGGAACACTCTTGACAGTCTGTAAGACATTAGATGACCATGTGCCTCATTTCTAATGTCCTTGTTCAAAGGTCAACAGGTTGAAATGAGTCCCACAAGTCAACCAGAAAGGAGGATCCTAAAGCTCTAAAAATTCTAAAGCCTGCTAAACAAAATGTAAGGGCATAACCAAAGGAGTTCTGAATTATACATTTTAAAATTAGGTATGACCACTAATAGGTATGCTATTTAAAAAGTATTGCTGTGTTAAAATTTCTATTCTTCCCTCCCTTGACATTTTTTTCCCAATTTGTGTTGCCTATATACTCAGTGGCATATTATCAAGCTCCCAGTGGCCAGTCCCTTAAAGAAAACTGGGTGCTACCCCACCGCAACCCCTGGAGCTGTTACACTTCAGCATTTTTTTTTTCACTTCAGCATCTTTATCACAGTCTTTAAGGATTTTCTTCAATAGCTTCCGGTCTAGACTGTTTGTTTGTTTGTTTGTTTGTTTGTTGAGAGGGTGGTGGTCTGGTTGGAGGAGAGGCGAGGGTTGTCACTGAAGCCTTCAATGTTTCTCATTCTTGGTTACGAAACTACAGTCCTTGCTACCACTGCAGAGGAAGCTTCGTTGCCCAGAGCAGCCCGTGGCTACATGGATCAGGGGACTTGCACATGTTTTCAGGGGGTGGGGGACAGCTTGGATCACAGACATCGACCTGGTCTCCCACAGCAGCATGGACCATGAACGTCAACATGGCCTGTTGTGGCAGGAGGAATCACAGACATCGGCATGGCCTCTGGAGGTGACATGGACCACAGAAGTCTTTCAAGGAGACTTAATCCAGAAAACGAACCAACCATTCATTTCAGATCATCTTGTTGTTCGGAGTCAGTGTGGCAGTTAGGCAGTGTGTCTGGGGGCAGAACCTGTGCAAAATCCAGGCTGCTACACACCACCCTGCCCTTGGCACTCGCTGCTCTGGCAGCACCCTGGCACAACCATCGCACCGGCAGCACAGGGCAGTGAGGTAGCCCCGATCTCGTCCCCACAGCAGGGCGAGCAGCCAGAGAGGCACAGGCTGCAGCAGCCACACTGCAGACCCTGAGTGGCAGCACCGGCCTTGTGGGCGGGGCCTGCCCGCCCTATTCCTCAACAGTGCTCCCATACCTGTCATTTCTGCTGCATCTCTAGTTCCGCTTCTCTCTACTACTCCGTTCTGTCATCTTTTTCCCCCAGCTTTATGAAATCACGTTTTAAAGACATCTTCCCACAAGACCTGCCTTTTTTATTTAGTCGTTCTGGAGATATTGTGCCACTCATTGTAGCGCTCATTCTCTGGCGCTACATCTCCCTTCGAAGCATCTGTGGGTCTCTCTGTCTCTCTCTGTCTCTCTGTCTCTCTCTCTCTCTCTCTGTCTCTCTCTCTCAGTCTCTCTCTCTCTCTCTCTCTCTCTCTCTCTCTCTCTCTCTCTCTCAGTTTTTCAAGACAGGATTTCTCTATATATGCCTGGCTGTCCTGGAACTCACTCTGTAGACCAAGGCTGGCCTCAAACTCAGAAATCCACCTGCCTCTGCCTCCTGAATGCTGAGATTAAAGGCGTGCACCACCACTGCCTGGCTTCTTTTTGTTTTTAAGACAACCTTTTGCTATGTAGCTCTGGTTAGTCTGGTACTTACTGTATGGTTCAACATATCCTTGGATTTGTGGTAATTCTCCAGCCTCAGCCTCCTGAGTGTCAGGATCACAGTTGTGCCAAACCATTCCAATTCAACGCAATCTTCCATGATGGCGTATGTCAATGGAATACTTCAGAAACTAAACTTGCTTTGTCGTGTAGTCCTGAGTGAATATCTTTGGGCAAGTACTGAACACAAGAAAGCACAGAAATTACCAAATGTTTCTAGAAATCTGACCCCCGCCCCCAACAAACACATGTTTTAAGATTTCTTGGAATTCACTGCAGCTGTTTGTCCTTCAAATAGCCTTGTTCCCAAAAATTACCCAGCTGAAATTAGCCAACAACCCAGCCCATTGTTCCAGTACTCCCTCTGTAAAAGCACACTTTGAGGAGTTCTCCTTGGTTGTTGTTTCAGGTCCAGGCCTAATTATTAGCCTGTCTTCTGAATGTGGTTTTGGTCATATAGAGGACCGTCACATAGAAATGCTTCGGAGAGTCTCTGCATTACTGTGTTAGGGATTCCAGTATACCCAACCCTGCTTGGAACATGGTGGAGTTGGAGGTAGGTGGTAGAGCACCAGCAAATAACTAGTTCCAGAGAGGGTGACCGTAAAAGAGACCGATCTGGAAATAATTTCTCTGAGGGATTATAATATTTCACTGAGGAAAAAGGTAATATGTTTTGCAAAATGAGAGGTTAGATTTACTCAGATAACCAATACAGAAATAAGAGAAAGGAGGGGGCATAGACTTGGTGTGTAAAGAGTCAGAATGGAACACCCTGGCCCCCTGGTATAAACTTCCTGTCTGTGGTGGGGTATCCCCCAGAGAAGATGCTCAGACACGGTTGTAAGCCAATCGAAAGTCTTTATTATATTTTTGGTTGTGAGCCTAGTTTTTAACGGCTGAGCCATCTCTCCAGCTCTCCCCCCTCCCCCCAAACTCCCATGGATGAGCTAGGGGAAGGACTGAAGGAGCTGAAGGGGATTACAACCCCATAGGAAGAACAGTATTAATTCACCAGACCACCCAGAGCTCCCGGGACTAAACCATGGAGGGACCCATGGCTCCAGCCGCTAATGTAGCAGAGGATGGCCTTGTCAGACATCCGTGAGAAAGGAGGCCCTTGGTCCTGTGGAGGTTCAATACCCCAGTGTAGGGGGATGCTGGAGGGGTGAGGTGGGAGTAGGTGAGAGGGCAGATAGGCAAAGGGGAGGGGAGAAGGGGGATGGGATGGGGGTTGTTGAGGGGTAACTGGGAAGGGAGCTATCATCTGAAATGTAAACAAACGAAATGAGTAATTAAAAAAAAAAGGAAAGTCTTTATTAGCTGGTTAGAGACTATACTGGATGTTAAGGGTGGATTTTAAGCACAAAAATCATATTCTGGCTTGGTATACTTCAGGTTAACAAGAACAGTTAGCAGAAACAGAACTACAGAAACCGAAAAAGCAAGGTCAGTACATTTAGAGACTTCCCTAGAACTGTGAACTTTGGTGAATCAGGCCTTTGTTTATATTTTGGCAGGTGGGGCTCTCTGTGTGCTGAGTTTTACAGCCTGAATGGCTCTTGCATCATGGAGTGAGTTGTGCTAAGGTCTGGGGGGCCTGTAATATTTCCCACCGGTCTCAGTAAATGAATTAAATCATGGACTCATCCTGTTTCAGATGTAGGAACCTGTTATTAATCTGATCAGAGTGAGAATTTAAAGGCCCAGCCAGTGCTGATAGCAAAGCAGTTAGCCAGGGGACCCAGAGAACAGAGGCTGCTATCAACTATTTCTTTAACCATGGCAAGATTTTCTCTAACTGCCCTTGGTCAGTTAGCATGAAAAACAACAACAACAACAACAACAAAAAAAACAAAAAAACAAAAAAACAGGTTTCTCGCAAAGTCATACCTAGTTTTTTTTAACCTCATGAGAAGTCTGAGCCTTTCCTGTTTTGTTTGTTTGTTTAGATTTATTTTATTATTTATTTTATGTATATAAGTACACCATTGCGCTCTTCAGACACACCAGAAGAGGGCACCGGATCCCATTATAGATGGTTGTGAGCCACCATGTAGTTGCTGGGAATTGAACTCAGGACTTCTGGAAAAGCAGTCAGTGCTCTAAACCACTGAGCCATCTCTCCAGTGCCTCTTTTGTTTTATAGGACCATTTCTGCAAGGGAATCTAACTGTTGTTTTAATTCAGAAGTTGAGACTTTAAATATCTCTAGGTCCTGTCCAACGAATCTGTTTAGTTTGGAAAACATCAGGAGAGTCACATGTCATCACACCATTAGTATAGTATGCACCTATACCAAGTAGTCTCAGAGGCCCAGTAATATTGTTGCTTCCCATATAAATTAACCCATAAGACAGAATAGTAGGCATCAAAACCAGGGGAAATGCCTAGGTTAAAAGTTTTGGATATTAGACAAGTTTTAGCCCCTTGTAAGTCCCTTAATGTTATCTTGGACTGCCCCAGTCACTGTGAGTTTTGTCAATGGGCTGATGATCTGGTCAGTTCCTATTCCTATGTAGTATAGGGACTGAGTGAGTATCAAAGCATAACCAGCAATCCTAGCTGATTTTTGGCTGGGAATGATTAACTCTATCCTTAGGGTCCCTTCCTATGGCATAGAGTCTGATTCATTAGTTTTTTTTCTCATTTGCCAAAGGCCAGGATTTTTACATGAAATTTTCAGGAAGCCTCAGTTCTACAACCCCAATTTTTGCAGTGGAATCTCCCTTACTTCTGGCAAGCAGGGGCCCCAGTTGAAGGGCATGCATAGCATTGGAAACTTCGTATTTCTATCTCAAAATATAAATTCCCATGTCTTTTCCTTTCTGTCTACAACCAGACACTTTAAGTAGACATCAGCAAATAAAGGTCACCCTAGCTAATCCCTTTACTGTACCTGCCTTTCTCGGGCATGGTCTTGCATTCATATCCATGGTGCAAAACGTAAGACTCAGGAGGAGGTAGACAGACCCGGAGTGGAAAAGCCTGGGGCTCCATTAAACCTTAATTTCGATGGGCCCATAGTCCAGACAGTCCGTTTGTCCATTTGGCAGCAATTGCCCATGACTTCTCCTTTCTTGTGCTGGGTGTGGCAGACCAATAGAGTAATGGCAGTTGTCTTCACCACTATAGGAGTGAAGAGAAGCGCCATGAAGGGTCCTTTCCAGGTTAGCTCCACACCCACCCTCTTAGCTATTCCTTTGATTATCACCGAACTTGAACAGGTGGAAACTGGTGGTGGACTTGGAGGTCGGCTGGGTCTCTCAGAAAATTAAAGAATAGCCTGCATGGGGAGCTGGAGGACCTGTAGTGACTTGAGAAAGAAATGGTTAGAGAATTCTGCCAACTGCGGGTTTCTTAGCCTGGGAAGTGGGGGGGGGGGCTGGTGTCTTCCAAATATAGTCTCAGAGGAGGGTAAATCCCTCACTCTATGGGGTGCAGTGGGTTAAAGCAAAGGAAGGAGGCCTGTCTACTATCCCTTGCTGGACTCTAATGAGAGTTTTGTTAGGGTTTCTTTTTATGTCCTGTCTATTCTTTTTACCTGGTCAGAACTCTGAGGTCTAAATGTACAATGAAGCATTTAATCTGTGTCTAAAAGCTTTAGCTATTAATTGAGAGGTTTTAGCCATGAAAGTCAGGCCATTGTCAGACCCCATTGCTAGGGGGAGGCCACATCAAGGGAACAAGTCCTGGAAGAACTTTCTAGCTACAATTTGAGCAGTTTCAGTCTTGGTGGGGACACTTCTAGCCACCTAGAAAAGGTATCTATAAAAACTACCAGCATTGGTGTTTCTGTCTGTTGGTTTTAAGGTTTTTCAGTCTTTCTATATACATTGAAATGATTTCAAGAAGCCCATAATAAAAGACAAGCCAGGAAAATTTGGTTTACTCGTGGAAAGTAGGAAAAGAAATAAGATATTGTTAGGGATTTTATGTGTCTTCTGAAGCAGGCTGGATCTTGGTGAAGCCAGTTTTCCTAGAGTTCACTGGGGTGTTAGCCTCTCATTTGGATCCCTGTCTGGGAAAGGGCTCTTTGTTTTTAAGTCTAATGAGCACAAACCTGATATCTGGCTGAGACACTAGACTGTCCAGTCTATGTATAACATACCGTGGTCTGAGCAACACAAAGTTTTTTGGGCCCCAGATGAATAGCCTGGTGAAGGTCAGTTACCAACAGTTTTGCCTGTTGTTTCTGGAAGAATGTTCTTTGCCTCTGGTGTCCTCCATCAGCCTATGGGTTTGAGCTATCCACTTTTTTCTTCACCATAGAGTCTCAGGCAGCACCAGGTCATAGTATGTTATCAGAATATCAACAGGCCCCACTGGTTTTAGGGCCTTTCCTTGTGTGGTCAGGTCAGAAGCCCAGCAGTAGAGGACAGCATTTGTAGGGGAAGCGAGTGGCCTTTAGAAGGATCAAGCAAGGTTTTTCTGTTTTTGTTGTTTATTTGTTTGCTTTTGTTTTGAGACAGGGTTTCTCTGTGTAACAGCCCTGGCTGTTCTGGAACTTACTTTGTAGACCAGGCTGGCTTCGAACTCACAGAGATCTGCTCCCAAGTGCTAAGTTTAAAGGCATGTGCTGCTACTGCCTGGTGAGCCAAGATGTTTTAATTCCTTTTTCCCAACAGTGAGAAGCCCTCTTTCTCTATAGATCATATCATGGGCTTGGCCAGTAGTCTGATGGCCTGTGTATATTCTGGTGAACTTCCCTTTTCCCCATTGAGAACCTGGGTCAGGTCAATCTGTTCTGCCCTCTGGGCTGAGGTACCTGGCTTGGGCCCAAATAGTTTCCACTAAAGTAACTATTACAGCGCCCAGCTACCTTGTCTCATCTTTCATCTCTTGACAGTCATGGATGAACAATCATCAGGCAAGAGGGTAGCTGAATTTATGACAGGGAGTTTCTCAAACCATACTCAATAGTGGGCCAGGAATAGTTTCTGGTACTGGTGTCACTAGACAGATAGGGGGTTCCTCAGGGGGCAGGCCTCAACCATGTTTTGGGGTGCTGTGTATATTATGATCTTGACCCAGAGTTAATTTGTTTGCTTTTCTTCATTGAACTAGCAGTAGCCATCACAGTATAGACAGATGGGGCATCCTGTAGCTACAGGGTCTAATCCCTTAGACAGGCTTGTCACAGGGCGGCGTTTCCCTGCCCCCAAAGTTTGGCTTAAAACCCCTTTTGTCTTCTGTTTCATGGACAAACAGATAAAAAGGTTTTGGGAAATCTGGAAAGTCTAGGGCTGGAGTGGAAGTCAGAGCTGTTTTTAAAGCCTCAAATGCCTTTTGCTTCGTCTGAGTGCCAGTTAGGGGCTCAGAGCCCCCCTTTGCGCTGGTGTCTAGGAGCTTGCTACTTCCCTAAATGCCGGCGTCCAGAGGCAGCAAAATCCAGCTGCCCCTAGCAGCTCTCGAACCTGTGTCTTAGTGTTGAGGAGATGAGGTCTGAAGGATGGCAGAAATCCTGCTCTGAGACAGGCTTCTGTTGCCTCCCCTTCGCTGATAGCCAACATAGGAAGGCTTCTACAAAGCTTGGCTTGTATGTGTGTGTGTGTATGCATGTATGCATGCATGTATGTATGTATGTATGTATGTATGCATGTATGTGAGTACTCTGGCTCTGTCTTCCGACACACCAGAAGAGGGCATTGGATCCCATTACAGATGGTTGTGAGCCACCATGTGATTACTGGGAACCTAACCCAGGACCTCTGGAAGAGCAGTTGTCAGTTGTTTTCTTAACCGCTGAGCCCCCAAAGCTGGGCTTTCTTACCTGCCATTCTGTAACCCAAAGTTTGGCTGTAGGGGTAACCTTAAAGAACCCCACCTGATCCCAGCTTCACTACTTGTGTGTATGTCATTTCTCCATTCCTTTGCCACTCCTAGCCAGGGGTCCAGGCCCCAGGCTACAGGGGATGAAGCACTCACAACTTCCTTCCTTCCTTCCTTCCTTCCTTCCTTCCTTCCTTCCTTCCTTCCTTCCTTTAGTTCCTCCCTCCCTCCCTCCCTCCCTCCCTCCCTCCCTCCCTCCTTCCCTTCCTCCCTCCCTCTTTTCTCCCTTTCTTCCTTCCCTTCCTCCCTCCTTCCCTCCCTCCCTCCCTCCTTCCTTCCTTCCTTCCTTCTTTCTCTTCTTCTTTCCTTCTTTCCCTCCTTCCTTCCTTCACTTATTTTTAAACAAGTTCTTATTATGTGGTCCCAGCTGGCCATGAATTCTTGATCCTATGCCTCAGCTCAGATCAATGCTGGGACTCCAGGTCTCATGTTGTTCTTTCAGTTACAGAGCAGTGCCCTGCCAGTGCCTCTGGGTTTCTTCACAGTTAGCAGTCTCCCAGATCTTCCACTACACTGAAGTCTCAGGTCTCCATAATATAGAGCTACACTAAGGACTCTGTTAGGCTAGGCCTGTGGTTCTCAACCTTCCTAATGCCGTGATGGTTTAAAACAGTTCCTCCTGTTCTGGTGACCCCCACCACCACCATAAAATTATTTTCCTTGCTACTTCACTATCATAACTTTTTCTAGCTGTTATGATTTGGGATGTAAATATCTGTGTTTTCTGGTGGTCTCAGGTGGCCCTTGTGACAGGGCAGTTCAACCTCGTAAATGGGTCTCAACCCAAATGTTAAGAACCACTGAGCTAGGCAGTGCTGGGCTACAACTTCCACATCTCTGTAGCTTGAAACAGCTAAGATTCACCTCTCACTCTATGTCCATAGTAAATTGCTTGCTGCACTAGGGTGGGTTTTACTCCAGGATCTAAGCTAATGGAACAGCTTCTAACCAGAAACAATACTGGTCACCGCAGCAGAAGCAAAGTTTTTCAGTCTGCAAGTGACACGGGGAATTTCTGTTCATATTTTATAGATCAAAACAACACATGGCCACTGTCTTAGTTAGAGATCTCTAGAGGACTAGAACTAATGGGGTGAATCAATATACAGTAAAGAGGATTTGTTAGATGGACCTATAGTTTATAGACCCACAGTGACCTACCTATAGGCCAGTTCCAGGGAGTCCAGCTAATCCAACAATGGCTCTTACTTGACAGAAAGGCTAAGGATGTGAGAGTTGTTCTGTTCATAAGGCTGATTTTCTCCTCTGGTCTTTAGTATATATTGGAATCCCAAAGAAATAGGTTCTAATGCCAAAAAAGGGAAGTCTCAGCAGCAGGATAGAGGATTGTCCATAGGAGTATTTCGGGGGTTGGGGGGTGGGGAAGTGGGGGGGTGGATTTCTATGCCCCTGTTCGCGCCTAGATATCTGCAGAGTGTTTTTATGCCCCTTTAATCCCACATAGCTACCAAATAAAAGACACAGAGACCTGGTGTTTTTAACAGGCTGCTGGCACTGTGCTGGGCAGGTTCTGAGTTATTCTAACCCTCTAAGCTGTTAATACCCAGCTAAATGCCCCGTTGCTGGTCATCTGAGCTCTGCTCCCCATCTGTGCTCATGGCTGCTCTCTCAAGGAGACCTCGTGATAAATCCTCCTGATATCCCCACGTGGTCTCTCCACACCTTTCTCCTCTCTGCTCCTCTCTCTCTACCTGGGACCCTCTCACTGGGATCCGATAGATGTCCCACCTCTACTGTGCTCTCCTGCCCCGTCATAGGCTGATCAGTTCCTTATTAACCAATCAGATACGATGGAAGACAACTTTTACATAACATTGAGACCAGAGATGCTTGACCACTGTAGCCAGATGTCTGGGCACAAAGATCAGCACCTGGATATACAGTACACAAGAGCAGCTCCCCAACAAAAATCAGCACTGAATATACAGTACACAAGACCAGCCCCCAACAAAAATCAGCACCTGAATATACAGTACACAAGACCAGCTCCCCAACAAAAATCAGCACTGAATATACAGTACACAAGACCAGCCCCCAACAAAAATCAGCACTGAATATACAGTACACAAGACCAGCTCCCCAACAAAGATCAGCACCTGAATATACAGTACACAAGACCAGCTCCCCAACAAAACTCAGCACCTGAATATACAGTACACAAGACCAGCTCCCCAACAAAAATCAGCACTGAATATACAGTACACAAGACCAGCTCCCCAACAAAAATCAGCACCTGAATATACAGTACACAAGACCAGCTCCCCAACAAAAATCAGCACTGAATATACAGTACACAAGACCAGCTCCCCAACAAAAATCAGCACCTGAATATACAGTACACAAGACCAGCTCCCCAACAAAAATCAGCACTGAATATACAGTACACAAGACCAGCTCCCCAACAAAAATCAGCACCTGAATATACAGTACACAAGACCAGCTCCCCAACAAAAATCAGCACTGAATATACAGTACACAAGACCAGCTCCCCAACAAAAATCAGCACCTGAATATACAGTACACAAGACCAGCTCCCCAACAAAAATCAGCACTGAATATACAGTACACAAGACCAGCTCCCCAACAAAAATCAGCACCTGAATATACAGTACACAAGACCAGCTCCCCAACAAAAATCAGCACCTGAATATACAGTACACAAGACCAGCTCCCCAACAAAAATCAGCACCTGAATATACAGTACACAAGACCAGCTCCCCAACAAAAATCAGCACCTGAATATACAGTACACAAGACCAGCTCCCCAACAAAAATCAGCACTGAATATAGAGTACACAAGACCAGCTCCCCAACAAAAATCAGCACCTGAATATACAGTACACAAGACCAGCTCCCCAACAAAAATCAGCACTGAATATACAGTACACAAGACCAGCTCCCCAACAAAAATCAGCACCTGAATATACAGTACACAAGACCAGCTCCCCAACAAAAATCAGCACCTGAATATACAGTACACAAGACCAGCTCCCCAACAAAAATCAGCACCTGAATATACAGTACACAAGACCAGCTCCCTACAAAAATCAGCACCTGAATATACAGTACACAAGACCAGCTCCCCAACAAAAATCAGCACTGAATATAGAGTACACAAGACCAGCTCCCCAACAAAAATCAGCACCTGAATATACAGTACACAAGACCAGCTCCCCAACAAAAATCAGCACCTGAATATACAGTACACAAGACCAGCTCCCCAACAAAAATCAGCACCTGAATATACAGTACACAAGACCAGCTCCCCAACAAAAATCAGCACCTGAATATACAGTACACAAGACCAGCTCCCCAACAAAAATCAGCGCCTGAATATATAGTACACAAGACCAGCTCCCCAACAAAAATCAGCACCTGAATATACAGTACACAAGACCAGCTCCCCAACAAAAATCAGCACTGAATATACAGTACACAAGACCAGCTCCCCAACAAAAATCAGCACCTGAATATACAGTACACAAGACCAGCTCCCCAACAAAAATCAGCACCTGAATATACAGTACACAAGACCAGCTCCCCAACAAAAATCAGCACCTGAATATACAGTACACAAGACCAGCTCCCCAACAAAAATCAGCACTGAATATACAGTACACAAGACCAGCTCCCCAACAAAAATCAGCACCTGAATATACAGTACACAAGACCAGCTCCCCAACAAAAATCAGCACTGAATATACAGTACACAAGACCAGCTCCCCAACAAAAATCAGCACCTGAATATACAGTACACAAGACCAGCTCCCCAACAAAAATCAGCACCTGAATATACAGTACACAAGACCAGCTCCCCAACAAAAATCAGCACTGAATATACAGTACACAAGACCAGCTCCCCAACAAAAATCAGCACCTGAATATACAGTACACAAGACCAGCTCCCCAACAAAAATCAGCACCTGAATATACAGTACACAAGACCAGCTCCCCAATAAAAATCAGCACCTGAATATACAGTACACAAGACCAGCTCCCTACAAAAATCAGCACCTGAATATACAGTACACAAGACCAGCTCCCCAACAAAAATCAGCACTGAATATAGAGTACACAAGACCAGCTCCCCAACAAAAATCAGCACCTGAATATACAGTACACAAGACCAGCTCCCCAACAAAAATCAGCACCTGAATATACAGTACACAAGACCAGCTCCCCAACAAAAATCAGCACCTGAATATACAGTACACAAGACCAGCTCCCCAACAAAAATCAGCACCTGAATATACAGTACACAAGACCAGCTCCCCAACAAAAATCAGCGCCTGAATATATAGTACACAAGACCAGCTCCCCAACAAAAATCAGCACCTGAATATACAGTACACAAGACCAGCTCTCCAACAAAAATCAGCACTGAATATACAGTACACAAGACCAGCTCCCCAACAAAAATCAGCACCTGAATATACAGTACACAAGACCAGCTCCCCAACAAAAATCAGCACCTGAATATACAGTACACAAGACCAGCTCCCCAACAAAAATCAGCACCTGAATATACAGTACACAAGACCAGCTCCCCAACAAAAATCAGCACTGAATATACAGTACACAAGACCAGCTCCCCAACAAAAATCAGCACCTGAATATACAGTACACAAGACCAGCTCCCCAACAAAAATCAGCACTGAATATACAGTACACAAGACCAGCTCCCCAACAAAAATCAGCACTGAATATACAGTACACAAGACCAGCTCCCCAACAAAAATCAGCACCTGAATATACAGTACACAAGACCAGCTCCCCAACAAAAATCAGCACCTGAATATACAGTACACAAGACCAGCTCCCCAACAAAAATCAGCACCTGAATATACAGTACACAAGACCAGCTCCCCAACAAAAATCAGCACCTGAATATACAGTACACAAGACCAGCTCCCCAACAAAAATCAGCACCTGAATATACAGTACACAAGACCAGCTCCCCAACAAAAATCAGTGCCTGAATATATAGTACACAAGACCAGCTCCCCAACAAAAATCAGCACCTGAATATACAGTACACAAGACCAGCTCCCCAACAAAAATCAGCACTGAATATACAGTACACAAGACCAGCTCCCCAACAAAAATCAGCACCTGAATATACAGTACACAAGACCAGCTCCCCAACAAAAATCAGCACCTGAATATACAGTACACAAGACCAGCTCCCAAACTTTTGCCAGGCAAGGGCAAGAACAAAAAGCAAAAGCATCCTTCTTCCAAGTCCTTTTATGTGGGTCGCCACCAGAAGGTGTGGCGGAGATTTAGGATAATCCTGCCAACCCAGATTTAGGGTGAGCCTTTCCACATCAAATGGTCTAATCAAGCAGAATCTCTCACAGATGTGCCCAGCTGCGTGGGTTTTAGTTGTGAAAGGACAACATAAACCCCATTGTCCCCCATTTAAGGGCCAGGCCTGATTTAGAAAGAAGGCCATAAGACATCAGCTCCAGGAACAGACCATCAAATCCAGAACAGGAGCATAAAACCCATTCCCAAAGAACAGCCTGGGGATAATCACAAAAACGGAAGAATATCTTATCCCAAGATGGGCCATCTGTGTTGGGCAGCCCTATCTCATCCTGTGGTTAAACGGTCATGGCAGGACGCAGGACGCTGACCACCTGTGACCCCATAGGACCCATGACATTTTAGATTACCTAATTCTTTTAGAGAGTTTCCACCAGTTCCCTATAAAACCGTCTACATGCCTTTGTCTGGGGTTGCCATTAAAAAAAAAAAAAAGGTTGACCCCCTGCATGCTGATTCTTTCTGCAGAATAAACGCTCTTTGTCATTACATATTTACTCTCTGTGTCTGAGGTCTTCCTTCAGCAACCTGTAAGGTTGATTCCAGGTGTAGAAGGCTGACAAGCAAGATTAGTCATCCCAGTCGCACGATCATGTGGGCAGCAAAAAAAATTAAATAAATAAATAAAGTCTAATTTTAAAGGTTAAATAAAAAGGAGTATACCAATAATATGCATTTTTTAAAAAACCCTCTTACAAACAGAGTCTAGAGAGATGGCACAGCAGTAACAGCACTTGATGTTGTTCCAGAGGACCCAGGTTTGATTCCCAGAATTCACATGGAGGCCTACAACTCCAGTTCCAGGGGTTCCAACACCCTTTCCATATGATGTTCATACAGAGATGCAGGCATACACTCAAACACATAAAAATACTCTCTAAAAACCTTATGAATAGAACTTTTGAAACATTTCATTGGGCTTTGGAACAATTTGTTCTTTGTCCTCTCAAGTAATTTCGACACGATTTCAGTTAGTGGACAGAAATTGTAATCCCTGGGGAAGGTAGTCTTAACTCAGTATTTATGGCTAGGAAAAGACAAATTTCAGAGGCGGAAGCCATCAAGAATCCATGTGTCATGGATTTTTCTTAAATTTTGATTTATTTTTAGATTCATTTTAGTTTATGAGAAGAAGCTTGCCCGTTTTTTACAAACTCTTTGCGGTTTTGCCCTGTCTCGTACAGCTGCGTTCGGACACCGGGGTGCCTCTCTAGCCTGCATTCAGAAATAAAGAAGCACAGAAAAGACCCGTGGCCAGCTGCCTACTGGGATCGTACACGCAAGCCTGGAAGA
Organism: Apodemus agrarius; assembly: GCA_964023405.1. Taxonomy (NCBI): domain Eukaryota; kingdom Metazoa; phylum Chordata; class Mammalia; order Rodentia; family Muridae; genus Apodemus; species Apodemus agrarius. The sequence continues at coordinate 167,579,271 of OZ030005.1, forward strand.
AGGGAGGATGGAGCCCCTGGTTAGGCACCTTTGCTGCAGAAGCAGCCAATCCCTGTTTCCAGGGAATTGTAAAGACTTTCTTAAAATGCATAAAACATGTAACTTGAGGGGTGGTGTCTTGAATTGATTATTGTTCTAGTTACGGTTACCATTGCTGTGATAAAACACTATGACCTGGGGCCGGAGGGCCTTAACCACTGCTCAGTGGTTAAGAGCATTGATTGCTCTTCCAGAGGTCCTGAGTTCAATTCCCAGCAACCACATGGTGGCTCACGACCATCAGTAATGGGATCCAATGCCCTCCTCTGATGTGTCTAAAGACAGCTATGGTGTACTCGAATAAAATAATTGAGTCTTAAAAACAAACAAACAAAAGCCGTGCAGTGGTGGTGCATGCCTTTAATCCTAGCACTTGGGAGGCAGAGGCAGGCGGATTTCTGAGTTCGAGGCCAGCCTGGTCTACAAAGTGAGTTCCAGGACAGCCAGCACTACACAGAGAAACCCTGTCTCAAAAAAAACCAACCAACCAACAAACAAACAAACAAACAAAAACAAAAACAAAAAAAAGAAACCAACCAACCAACTAACCAACCAAACAAACAAACAAAACAACCAAATCACTGTGAGCAAATGCGAGTTGGCGAAAGCGTCAGAGACACCCCCACTCCCACCATTAGGAGTCCCACAAAACCTCCAACCTAAACAACCAAAGCACTTAGCGCAGACCGGCGCAGGCTCCAGAACTGTTGCTTCAGTCTCTCTGAGCCCCTCTGAGCCCTGTTTAGTTGATTCTCTGTGTTGTGTGTTCCTGGTTGACCTAGAACCCTCTGCCTCCTACAGTCCTTCCTCCCACTCTCCGGCGGGATCCCTGAGCTTCGCCTCACATTTCACTGCTAATTTTTGACTGGATCTCTGCTTCGGGTGCCATCAGCTGAGGGAGGAAGCCTTTCTGATAACGGTTGGGCTAGGCACTGATCAGTGAGCTTAGCAGAATATCAGGAATCATTTCATTAACTTTTTTTTTTTTTTTGTCAGTAATGTTTGGTTCTACCTTAGGTCTCTGGCCATTCATTCAGCTTCCAGTTCTTGGCTCTTCAGGCTCAGGTTAGACCAGTCATTGGTTGGCCACTCCCAATGGAAGCTCTGAGCCTCCATTGCCCCAGCACATCTTGCAGGCAGGATAGGTTATAGGTCAAGGGTTTTGTGGCTAGGCTGGTGTTCCAGTCCCACCACTGGAAACCTTGCCTTGTTACAGAAGAGGGGCAGTTCAGGCTCCATTACCTCCATTGCTAGAAGTCCTTGCTAGGGTCACCCTCATGTATTTCAGGAAGTGTCCACTGAACTAGGTTTCCACGTTGCCCTCTAAATTTCCCGCTATTCTGGTCCCATACTCTCTCCCTTGGTCCATCCCTTCTCCCTCTGTTCTCACTCCCATTTGCTCTCAGTCAGCCTGCAAAATCTATTCTATTTCCCTTCTAGGGAGAGCCATGCATACCTGCCTCTGCCCCCCTCCCCAGCCCTCCTTGTTACTTAGCCTCTCTGGTCTGTGGATTGTAGTGTGGTTATCCTTTATGTAACAGCTAATATCCATTTATGAGTACATATCACGTTTGTCTTTCTGGAGCAGTCAAATCTGTCAAGATGCTTTTTTTTTTCCTAGTTCCATTCATTTTTCTAACCACCGAGTACTACTCATTGTGTAAAGGTACCACATTTTCTTTATCCGTTCTTCAGTTGAGGGATATCTAGGTGGTTTCTCTTTCCTGGCTACTATGAATAAAGCCACTATAAACATAGTTGAGCAAGAGTCCTTGTGGTAGGATGGGGTATGCCCAATAGTGGTATAGATGGGTCTTGAGGTAGACTGAGCCTCAATTTTCTGAGGAACCACCATACTGATTTCTGTAGTAGCTATGCAAGTTTGTGCTCTCATCAGCAATGGAGGAGTGTCCCCCTTGCTCTACATCTTCAGCAGCATGAGCTATCACTTGTGTTTGCTATCTTAGTCATTCTGACTGGAATGTAAGATGGAACCTCAGAGTCATTTTCATTTGCATTTCCCTGAAGGTTAAGGATTTTGAATATTTCTCAAGTGTTTTTCCACCATTTGAGATTTATCTATTGAGAATTTTCCGTTTAGTCTGTACCTCATTTTAAAAATTGGATTATTTAGTTTGTTAATGCCTACTTTCTTGAGTTCTTTATATATTTTTGGATATTAGCCCTCTGTTGGATGTAGGGTGAAAACCTTTTCCCATTCTGTAGACTGTTTTGTCCTATTGACATTTTCCTTTGACTTACAGAAGCTTTCCAGTTGCATTGTATGAGGTCCTATTTATTAATTGTCAATCTTAGAGTCTGCACTATCTATCAGTGTTCTATTTAGGAAGTTGTCTTCTATCAGCACAGGAGACATTCAAGGCTATTCCCCACTTTCTCTCCTTTCAGGTTCAGGGGTCTTTAATCCACTTGGACTTGAGTTTTGTGCGGGGTGGTAAGAATGGATTATTCTACATGCAACTGTCCAGTTAGACCAACACCATTTGTTGAAGATGCTTTCTTTTTTCCAGTGTGTATTTCTCACTTCATTATAAAAAGAATCAGGTGTCAATAGGTGTGTGGATTTATGTCTGGGTCTTCGATTCAATTCAATTGATCAGACTATGTTTTTGTGCTAATACCAAGCCATTTTATTACTGTTGTTCTGTACTATAGATTAACATCAGGAATGGTGATACCTCAAAAGGTTCTCTTATTGTTCAAAATTGTTTTAGCTATCATGAGTTTTTTGTTTTTCCATATAAAATTGAATATTGTCCCTTCAAGGTCTGTAAAGAACTGTGTTGGAATTTCCACAAGGATGGCCTTGAATCTGTAGATTGCTTTTGATAGGATAGCCATTTTTACTATGTTAATTTTACCGACCCATGAACATGAGATTTTTTTTGGATATTTTCTTCAATTTCTTTCTTCAACAACTTGAAGTTTTTGTCATATTAGTCTTTCACTTGTTTGATTAGGGTTGTCCCAAGATGTTTATATTATTTGTGGCTATTATGAACGGTTTTGGTCTCTGATTTCTTAGTCAACTCCATTTGTCATTTGTCTATAGGAGGGCTACAGATTTTTTTTAAGTTAATTTGTATCCAGCCATATCACTGAATGTGTTTATTAGCTGTAGGAGTTGTCTGGTAGAATTTTAGAGTTGTCTATGTCATCTGCAAATATTAATGCCTTTGACTTCTTCCTTTCTAATTTGTATACCCTTGATCTTCTTCAGCTGTCTTAATGCTCTAAGTAATAACTTCAAGTACTATGTAGAATAGATATGGAGAGAGTGGACAGACATGTTTTGTTCCTGATTTTAGTTGAATTGCTTTGAGTTTTTCTTGATTTAGCTTAATGTTGGCTATAGGCTTGCTCTATATTGCTTTTATTGTGTTTGGGTATATCACTTGTATCTTTAATCTCTCTAAGACTTTTATCATGAATGAGTGTTGGGTTTTATCAAAGGCTTTTTTGGCATGTAATGAGATAATCATGTGTTTTTTCTTTAGTTTTTGTTTAAATATATGGATTACACTGACTAATTTTTATATCTTGAACCATCCTTGTATCTGTGATGAAGCCTACTTGACCATGATAGATGATCTTTTTGATGTATTCTTGGATTTTGTTTGTAAATATTTTATCAAGTAGTTTTGCATTTATGTTCATAAGGAAAATTGGTCTGCGATTCTCTTTGTTGAATCTTCGTGTGGTTTTGGTATCAGGGTGACTATAGCCTCATAAAATAAATTTGGCAATGTTTCTTTTGTATCTATTTTGTGGAATAATTTGAATAGTATTAGCGTTAGCTCTTCTTCAAAAGTCTGGTAAAATTCTGTGCTAAATCTATCTTGCCCTGGGCTTTTTTTTTTTTTTTTTTTTTTTTTGGTTGAGGAACTTTTTTTAAAAAAATTCTTTGTTTACATTCCAAATGATTTCCCCTTTCCAGGTTCCCCCCTCCCCATAAGTCTCATAAGCCCTTTTCTGTCTGCCCATTCCCCAATCAACCCCTTCCCACTTTGTCCAATCAGGACTTATGGATAGGGGTATTTCCTTTGGAGCAAAGTTGAGCCCATTGATAGTCAGAGATATCAATGACCAATAATCATCAGTTCTTATTATGGTTGTGATGGTGGTGGTGGTAATGGTGGTGTGTGTATGTGTGTGTGTGTGTGCGTTCACATGCAGGTGTGATTCCATTCTCTTTGTTTCACTAGTGTGAGATTATTTACCTGTGTTTTTATGGGTATAGTTAATGTCCTTGGGTTGAAATTTTCTTTCTAGTGTCTTCTAAAAGGCTGGATTTGTAGATATATATTGTTTAAATATGACTTTATCATATTCCATGACTTTATTATGTGATATCCCTCTTTCTTCATTGATGGTGATTGAGTGTTGCTGGATATAGTAATCTGGGCTGATATCTGTGGTCTCTTGAGTCTGTAGAACATCTGTCCAGGCCCTTCTGACTTTTAGAGTCTCCACTGGGAAATCAGGAGTAATTCTGATAGGTCTGCCTTTATATGTTATTTGCTCTATTTCCCTTTCAACTTTCAATATTCTTTCTTTGTTCTATATGTTTAATGTTTTGATTATTATGTGGTGAGAGGGCTTTCTTTTTTGCTCCAATCTATTTGGTGTTCTATATGCTTCTTGTATCTTTATAGGTATCTCCTTCTTTAGGTTAGGAAACTTTTCTTCTATGATTTTGTTGAAAATATTTTCTGGGTCTTTGAGTTGGGATTCTTGTCCTTCTAGTCCTATTATTCTTAGCTTTGGTCTTTCTATAAGGTTTTTTTTTTTTTTTGTCAGAAATTTTTTAGACTTCACATTTTCTTTGACCGATGTCTCTATCTCTTCTATTCTGTCTTCAATATCCAAGATCCTCTCTTCCATCTCTTGTATTCTGTTGATGATGCTGTCATCTGTAGTTTCTGTTAACTACAGAATTAGTTACATAGAATTCCCTCGGTGTGTGTTTTCTTTATTGTTTCTAGTTCCACTTTTTAGGTCTTGAACAGTTCTATTTGTTCATCAGTTTATTCAACTGTTTCTTTTTTCTCTCTTGGCTTTCTTTAAAGTATTTACTCATTTTCTCCATTTTTTGGGGTGTGTGTGTCTTTCTCTGGATTTCTTTAAGGAATTTACTCACTTCTTTAAAGACCTCTATCATCTTCTTTTTCTTGTGCTTCAGCTGTGTTGGAATATTCAGGGCTTGCTGTCATTGGATAGCTGGGCTCTGGTGGTGACATATTGCCTTGGCTGTTGCTGGTTATGTTCTGACTGTGGCATTTAGGAATCTGGGTTTGGGGTAATTACAGATGTAGGTGCTAATTTGTGGGTTTGTCTTTGTTGGATAGGTGTTTTGTTTCTTGTTTCTGTTTCCTCTCTGGTCTTATGCCCTGCAGGGCCTATGGTTGAGCATGGGGGTCTCCACCAGAGTTTGGGGCTGGACTTAACTGGTGGCAGGCATGGTCTCATGTTGAGCAAGGGTTCTGTGCCCAAATTGGGGGTTGGAGTTCTGGTGTCCTGTATAGCCTTGGATCCAGCAGGGAGTCCCTGTGCAAGTTGGAAGCTGGTACATGGCAATGAAGAGGGAGGAGGGATTGAGGATAGTGGACGAAGTCTGTGGGTGGGCAGCCTACCTGGAGTTCTGGTGGCCTTTGGTTCAGCTGAGTGTTTTTCCCTGAGTTGGGGACTGGAATATGGTGATGAGGAGCAGAAGGGGATTGGCCATATTTGGGGGTAGGAACCAAAAGAGTGAAGAAGGTCCATGCGTGAGCACCTACCTAGTCTTCTGGAAGTCATGGCCTGCAGGGGGTGTGTGGAGAGGGCGTGTGCCAGGTGTCTGCCTCAGGGAGCCAGGAGAGTGGGAAAGGTCTGTGCTAGTTGGACCACCTGGTTCTCTAGTCATTCCCTTTTCTTCTCCTCTTCTCTTCTTTCTCTTTCTCCTTCTCCTTCTTCCTCCTCCTTCTTTCTTCTCCTTCTTTCTTCTTCTCCTTCTCCTTCTCCTTCTCCTCCTTCTCCTTCTCCTTCTTCTTTGGTTTTTTCGAGACAGGGTTACTCTGTGTAGTCCTGGCTGTCCTGGAACTCACTTTGTAGACCAGGCTGGCCTCGAACTCAGAAATCCGCCTGCCTCTGCCTCCTAAGTGCTGGGATTAAAGGTGTGTGCCACCACTACCCGGCTTCCTTTTTCTTCTTTATTTTTCTCTTGTCCCTCCCCTCCCCTCCCCTGCCCTCTCCTTTCTTCTCTTCTCTTCTCTTCTCTTCTCTTCTCTTCTCTTCTCTTCTCTTCTCTTCTCCTCTCCTCTCCTCTCCTCTCCTCTCTTTTCTTTCTTTTCTTTTCTTTTCTTTTCTTTTCTTTTCTTTTCTTTTCTTTTCTTTTCTTTTCTTTTGTGAAATAGGGTCTTACAACGTATTCTGCTGGTTTGGGACTCTCTATGTAGACCAGGCTGGCCTCAAACACACAGAACCACCCACCTCTGCTTCTTGGGTGTTCTATAACCTATACCTCTTCCCACAGACTGGCTTGACATTGAACTCACAGCAATCCTCCTATGTCAGCCTCCCAAAATCTGGGATTACAGGTGTGAGCCACCACATCTAGCAGATTTGAACTATGTTCAATCAAGAAGTAATGTTACCTGTTATGTCAGGTCTCATGGATGACTCTGGTGGTGTGGATACGTAACAGTCATACTCTAGATGTGTTGCATCCCATAGCAAACCAATTCACAGATATTGGAATTGTGTTGTACTTCTGATTTGCAAACTAATAAAGAGATGTTTCAGAAAATAAAAAGAAAAAATGGCTCTGTATAAAAGTAGAACTGTAGACAAATCTTCTCTTTCAAGTGTGTGTGTGTGTGTGTGTGTGTGTGTGTGTGTGTATACGTCACATGTGTGTGGATGCCCTTGGAGACTGGAAGAGAACGCTGGATCTACTAGAGCTGGAGTTACAGGCTGTTGTAAGCCATCCCACTTGGGTTCTGGCAACCAAACACAGATCTTCTGCAAGAGCAACGAGACCTCTTAACCCCACCCCGCCCCACCCTGATCCTTCTCTCCAGCTATGCCCATGGGAAAGTTCAGTAGTGGATGCTCCCCCCATTCCCCTGGAATGGACTAGATCCTCCTGATCTGAAGGACATATAGCAAGTCTCCTTCTGTGCAGCCTCCTCTTCTGGCTTTGGAACAGTTCGTTCTTATTCACTGAGGAACATCGCCATGTGGTTGATGTCCCAGGCTTAATCCAGCCATGCGCTCTGCATGTTCAGTAATGCATCTCAGGTGATAGAGTCAAAGACTAGAGGACCACCATCTAAACACTTCAGCTCAGCATCACTCTCTGCATTTTAAAGCACATGCAGCAAAATTTCAGCACTCTTTTTGGGCCACTTAACCCTACGTCCGGCACCGCAGTTTGGCATTGGGCACACCTACCGTCTCTACCGTCACATTGCCAGCACACATTGCTTCTGTAAAATGCCATCTTTCAGGGCTGCAAAGCTGGCTCAGCAGTTAAAAGCTGACTGCTCCTCCAGAGTTCTGTTCCCAGCACCCACACAACAGCCTGTTGCCCTCTTCTGGCCTCCGAAGGCACCAGGCACACACAGGGCGCACACACATGTGCGGGCAAACAGTTGCACACATAAAATAAAAACAAATCTTTTAGTCCTGCCGTGGTGCTGTGATCTTTAATCCCATCACTCAAGAGGCAGAGGCAGGTGGGTGAGGTTCGCCTGGTCCGCAGAGTGAGCGCTACACAGGAAAACTCTGTCTCAGGAAAAAAAAAAACCTTTAAGATACTTGGCGGCTTTTTATATATACTTACACTTTACGGTTTGAGCAGTTTTATGGGTGTTCTTAAAGTGAACCCCAATATTTGAACCTCCTTATTTGTATGATTTTGTAGGGTTTTCTGGGTCAACAGAGTTAGTGAGTACCATCTTCAGAGGCTGGGCCAGGCCACTTACAGGAAGAGCTGTTCTTTTTCTTCTCATCCTTGTCATAATAGACATGACCTAATAAATGTGACTCAATAGCACATAAATACTGGCAGAGTCCATGGTGTCTGTGGCAACGCCAAGTGTAGCAATTTCTGGAGGTGAAACAAACACTCTTCACAGCAGCGACGACACACTCCAGAGCTTACTGACTTAGCCAGCAAATGTCACCACATCTGTCATGTTTCTCCTCCTGGACTGTTCTTCTCACGGCTTTATTAATTTCTAAGCCACCAGTTACGCACTTGATGGAGATAAAAGCCACATAACATAAAGTTCCCAATTTTTATGATTTCAAAGTGCACAGTGGAGTGGTTGAAAAATGTGTATCCCCAGTGTTGTGTAACATTTATGACTTTCTGAATTCCAGAATAATTCTGACACTCCAGAACCAACTTCACACCTCCCGTCTCTCTCAACTTTTATCTCCTGGGAACAGCTACTGCTCTATTTTCTTTCCGTGTGTTTGTGCTTTTTTGTTTCATGTAAGTGGAATAATTCTTGTGGCCTTTTCTTTTTTCTTTCTTTCTTTCTTTTCTTTTCTTTTTTTTTTTTTTGTTTTTTGTTTGTTTGTTTTTCTTTTTTTGTTTTTCGAGACAGGGTTTCTCTGTGTAGTCCTGGCTGTCCTGGAACTCATTCTGTAGGCCAGGCTGGCCTCGAACTCAGAAATCTGCCCACCTCTGCCTCCCAAGTGCTGGGATTACAGGCGTGTGCCACCACGCCCGGCTCGTGTGGCCTTTTCTATCTTGCTTTTCTCCCTCTTGTGCCTAAGGTTTTCTAGATTCATCAACACATCTGCTGTGTCAAGACCTCATTTCTTTATCATTATACGGAACACCCCCCACCCCTGGTCTGTTCACTAGGTGATGGACATTCGAGTGGCTTCTACATTTTGGTTTAGACGAATGACGTGTGTGGTGTGTGAGATCAAACCCGGGGTCTTGCACAGCTCTCATAGTTGCTTTCCCACTGAGCTGAGACGCAGCCATTAGTTCTAATTACTTTGAATCCTTGCCAGTGTGTATGGCTTCTAGACAGTGTCTCGTGAGGCATCTCAGGCTGGCCCTCAATTCACCATCCCTCGGCCTCAGACTCCTCAGTGCTGAACAACAGCAGATGCCACTGTATTCTACAGTTTGTTGTTTTGTTTTGTGTTTTTGACAAAGTCTGTTATGTAGCTCTAGGGGTTCTGGAGCTTGCTGCATGGACTGAGTTCACTCTGAATTCACACGTATCCACCTGCCTCTGCCCCCAAGTCCTGGGATTAAAGGCAGGCAGCATTTTATTCGGCTGTGTTTAACTTCTTAAAGAAATACCAGACTAATTTCTACAGTGGCCATACTGTTTTATAGTCCCTTCAAGGGTGTCTGAGTTCTAATTACTTTGAATCCTTGCCATTGTGTATGGCTTCTTAATGATACATAGTAGGTCATTTACTAGATGTAGGGATTTCTGTGTGTCAACTCTCTTCTGAGTGCTTCTGCTCTATTTCATACACTGTAGTCTGTTTTATTTATTTATTTATTTGTTTGTTTGTTTGTTTGTGTACACTGTAGCTGTCTTCAGACACACCAGAAGAGGGCAGTAAATCTTATTAGTGATGGTTGTGAGCCACCATGTGGTTGCTAGGAATTGAACTCATGATCCCTGGAAGAGCAGTCAGTGCTCTTAATCACTGAGCCATCTCTCCATCCCTACAGTGTGTTTTTTTTTTAATGTGAGAGGTGGTGTTATTATATGGGCCAGGCCATCTTCAGCCTCCTGAGTGCTTAGATGACAGGCATGAACCGTACATAGTGTCTGGCTTATAAGGTTGTTTTAGTTCACATCTATCTCAAATTCTTTTCTTTTCTTTTTTTTTTTAAAGATCTATTTATTTATATTATGTATATGAGTACACTGTAGCTGTCTTCAGACACACCAGAAAAGGGCAGCAGATCCCAATACAGATGGTTCTGAGCTACCATGTGGTTGCTGGGAATTAAACTTGGGACCTCTGGAAGAGCAGCCAATGTTCTAAACCTCTGAGCCATCTCTCTAGCCCTCAAATTATTTTCTAATTCCCATCAAAATTTCTTTTCTGACTGGTTAGTTGTTTAAAAGTGTATAGTTGGTGAGTTTTTTAAATTTTCTTCCACTTTTGATTTCTAATTTCAGTTTGTTCCTAAGTATTGTTATTGCTGTGAAGAGACATCATGACTATAGCATTTAGTTGGGTCCAGCTTATAGTTCAGATAATTAGTCCATTATCATCGTGGCAGGAAGCATGGCAGTGCACAGGTAGACATGATGCTGGAGAGGTAGCTGAGAGTTATACATCTCGATCTGCAGGCAGCAGGAAGAGAGACAGTGGGTGTGGCTGGAGCATTCAGTAAAGCCTACTCCTGGTGACACACTTCCTCCAACGAGGCCATACCCACTAATAGTGCCAGTCCCTGAGACTATGAGGGCCATCTTCATTCAAACCACCGCAATCATCATCAGGAAAGACACTGTGTGCGTGTGCGTGCGTGTGTGTGTGTGTGTGTGTGTGTGTGTGATATTTTTATTTTTTACATTATTGAAAATTGGTTATTGTTCCATAGAAGGTTTATCTTGGAGAATATCCCAGGTATTAAGAGAGGAATATACATACATACATACATACATACATACATACGTACATCTATCTCATATATCATACGTACACATTATATATGTATTGTAAATGTATTTTTCCCCATAGAATAAAAAAACAGGGCATGAACAGTGCTGTATCGCTAAGCTATTCCACCAGCCCTGCTCTACCACAGTTGTGTGGGGCATTCTACATCCACATGCCTCTGTTGGTTCTGCTTGGTTTAAGTGCACTCTTCAAGTCTTCTATATTTTCATTTCTTTGACATAGAGTCTGTGTAGCTCAGGCCAGCCTCAAATTCACTATGTAGTTCGAGCTGACCTTGAACTCATGGCGATCCTCTTGTCTCTGCCTCCTGAGTATTGGAATTATAGGTAAGAATTGCCAAATCAACTTCCATTTTCTTAGTTGTTATAGAGAATAGAAATTTCTGGATACGAATGTCTTTTTTGTTTTTCTAATTCTGTACCCTTTTGTTTCATGAGTTTTGGAGCTCTGTGGTCTGTCGACATACACATATTCTAATTGTTATGTCTTTTTGATATGTTGATCTTTTATCTTTACATATCTAACCTAATCATGGAGTCCTGGGACTAAGTAGATTGCATGTCTTCTTCTGTAAATCTCTATGTGTAAGTGGAGAGTTCTATGAATTTGTGTGGGTGTAGGCACATGTGTATGGAGGTCACAGGTCAACCATGGGTATCAGTCTCTGCCTTCTACCTTGCTTGAGACAGGATCTTTTTGCTGCTTGCCATTCTGCACTTGTGAGCTTCTGGGAATTGCCTGTCTCCATTGTAGTAGTGCCGGAAAACAGCAGATGCTACTGTGTCCAGCTTAATGTATGCTCTGGGGATTGGAACTCAGATTCTTACCCTACACCACAAGAGCTTTATCCACTGAACCGTCTTCATTCAATGCATTTTTCTTTAGCACAATTACTCAGCAGAAAGCCACACGTGTCCTTTGGTTATTTGTTATCTGTATATCTCTTAGCTTCCTGCTCAATCCTTACACTAATATCTAATTGTATTCATTAATATATACATATTCTATCATTTTAATTCTTTCGACATTTATTTTACTGTACATTTTTTTGAGTTATTTTCTTAGTGGTTGCACTTGAAATCAACACGAACATATTATAACAATCTACTTCAAATGAATTATAACTTAACTTCATGAGTATAGTATATTAGTCAGAGCTCTAGAGAATAACCGAACCCACAGAATAAATCTTTCTCTATATAGAAAGGGTTTTTGATTTGTTTTGTTTATGACTTATAGGCTGTGGTGTGACTCACCCAACAATGGCAGGATGGAAATGGAAAGTCCAAGAATCCAGGGGTTGCTCAGTCCATGAGGCTGGATGTCACAGCTGGTCTCAGTATACACTGGGATCCTGAAGAAGCAGGCTTTAAGGCTGGTGAAGGAACGCACATGCTAGCAAGATTAGAACAAGCAGACAAAGACCAAAAACTTCCTTCTTTCACGCCCTTATATTTAGGCTTCCAGTAGAAGGTGTGGTCCAGATTATATACAGATTAAAGGTCTGGATTAAAGAAGTGTCTTTTTACTTTAAAGATCCGTTTTATAAGGAGATCAGACCCACTACAAATTAAGCAGAAATCCCTTTCAGCTGTGCTCTCTGCTTTGGAGTTTTAGTTTATTGTGGTTATAGTCAAGTTGACAACTATCAAATGTAGAAAGTGTTATGTCTACCATTTTCTTCCTCTTCTCTCTGTTGATTTTATTATAAGCCACAGCTTTATTCATTGTATGCACATCAACAGAGAGTGATAACTTTTTTTTGTTTTGTTTTGTTTTTTTTTGTTTTTCGAGACAGGGTTTCTCCGTGTAGCCCTGGCTGTCCTGGAACTCACTCTGTAGACCAGGCTGGCCTTGAACTCAGAAATCCACTTGCCTCTGCCTCCCAAGTGCTGGGATTAAAGGCGTGCACCACCACTGCCCGGCTGAGATTCATAACTTGTTTTCTGCAGTTGTCTTTTAAATACTACTAGGAAAAAAAAACTGAAGTGGCGAGCAAAAATACACAATTGCATTGGCACTACTTATGCCCTCTGTCATCCGGTTTGGAGTGTCATCTACTATTCTCTCACTTTAGCCTGAAGGACTCTGAAGGCACTGTGGCTCTCCTGGTGACAAGCTTTCTTGGCCACTTTGTTTTGTAGTACATTTGTTGGATATAATTTTTTTCAGTTTAGGTTTATTTTGTGTCTGCTGGTGTGTCTCTGCATCCCATGCATGCCTGGTGCTCCCTGATGTCAGAAGAGGGTGTCAGAGCCCCTGGAACTGGAGTTACCTACAGATAGTTCTGAGCTGCCACGCTGGTGTTGGGAGTGAAACTTGGGCCCTCTGGAAGAGAAGTCAGCGTTCTTAACCGCCGAGCATCTCTCCAGCTCTGAATATAAATTTTATTGACAGATTCTCCCTCTTTTCACTTTGGCAGTTTTCCAGTTTGTGTTTGGTCTTGATAGCCTCTCACGGACACCAGCTGTTTGTTTCAGTGAAGTTCTCCTGGAAGCCACAGTTTCCTGTCTTCTGCCACTTACAAGGTTCTTTGCCTTTTCACAGTTCGATGATGTTGCATCTTGACCCATGGTTTTGAGGATATTCTTCTTGGGATTGGTTGAACTTCTTTGATTTATGTATCTAATCAAAATTGGAAGCTGTTGTCCACTGTTTCCTCAAATATCTGTTCTTCCCTTTTTCCTTGACTCACAACCCCAGTTATGTGTAGGTTAGAAAATTTTAAGACAAGTGATAGGTCCTTTTTTTTTCTTTTAGCATTTCTCAAAGTATAGTCTGTAGGCCAAAAAACATCAGTATCTCCTGGGAAATTATTAGAAATATAAATTCTCAGGCTGCACCCAGACATACTGAAGAAACTTTTGAATATGAGACAGCCTGGCTTTCTTGTGTTGTTTTGTTTAATAAACTCTTCAGGCAAATTGTGAACAGTGTGTGTGTGTGTGTGTGTGTGTGTGTGTTTCAACATGTGTGTGGCAGTCAGAGGACAGTACTGTGGAGCTAGTTCTCTCCTTCACCTTTATACGGGTTCCAGGGATTAAACTCAGGTTGCCAGACCTCCCTGCCCAGCACCTTTACTTGCTGAGCCATCTTACCAGCTCTCCCTTCGAGAGAATTTGATGTCTGCTGATGTTTAAGAGTCAGTGATTTGTTAGGATTGGAGAGATGGCTCAGCAGTTAAGAGCACTGACTGTGCCCGGCAGTGGTGGCTCACGCCTTTAATCTCAGCACTTGGGAGGCAGAGGCAGGCAATTTCTGAGTTCAAGGCCAGCCTGGTCTACAGAGCACTGACTGCTCTTACAGAGGTCCTAAGTTCAAATCCCAGCAACCACAGAGAGGCTCACAACCCTCCGTAATGAGATCTGATCTGGTGTGTCTGAAGACAGCTACTGTGTACTTATGTAAAATAAATAAATAAATCTTTTATAAAAAAGACTCAATGATTTGGAAGCATTAGCTTTTACCGATTTATCTTTCCTTTATACCTCTCAATTAATTGATTAACAATTCTAATCAAGTCATATTTTTATTAATTCGCTAAGCTTTACAAATACAGTAAAATGTTTCTCTTATTGTTATGGAAACCTGTCTTATAAGAAATTTCTGGACCCGTCTTCATTGGATGCAATGTTTGTTTGTTTGTTTGTTTAACATACTCCTGACACACTTTTATTGGATACAAAGTGTCATTTACACTGTCTGGACCCACCCTCATTGAGTGCAGGGTCATTTACACAGAAGTGATAAAAGGCTATACAAAATCTGCCCAACCCTAGTTTTGAGTAGTCATTGTAAGGACTTGAGGACATAGAGACTCACTCTAAAACTGGAGCAGAATAGCCGGGCAGTGGTGGCGCACGCCTGTAATCCCAGCACTCTGGGAGGCAGAGGCAGGCATATTTCTGAGTTCAAGGCCAGCCTGGTCTACAGAGTGAGTTCTCTACAGAGAAACCCTGTCTCGGAAAAAACAAAAACAAAAACAAAACAAAACAAAAAACAAAAACAAAACACACACACACACACACACACACACACACACAAAATAACTGGAGCTCTGGGATCCCTGAAGACACAAGGAGAGAAGATGAGAAATGGCGGGCTGTGTGTAGAGGCGTGGCTTTCAATCAGCTTTGTCTGTGTAGTAGTAAAAATGTTCTGTTCTGGCTCCTAAACCCAATGTCCTGTGGCTTAGTCAAGGAGATTTTGTCCTGCTAAGCATAGGCGTGTCACAGAAGCAATCATGGAGTGAGATGTATTTCATTTACCATTTAGTTAGGCAGAAGGTTCTAGGAACAAATTAATAAACTGCAGAATGTAAACATTGGTGAAATTCTACAGAGCTGTGCTGTAAGCGTCTATTCACTTATAGTCCAACATGTGAGCTCTCTTGGGTGAAGATCCCATATACAAGGCTCTCTCGGTGTGGAAACTGCTGGCACTCACTCTGCCATATCACGCAACCATTTGTTGTGGGTTGCTAATTCGTTACTGCCCGGGGAGGTGTAGTTATAGCTTATCTAAGTGACTGAAACTGCATGTCTGCACCAGTGTAAATGGCTTTCCGTTACTTATTATTGTGTAGCAAATCATCCAACCCCATAGCTTAAAACACTGGCACTAATCAATTTGTGGCTATGCATTGTGTTCGGGACTCGGTGGAACAGTTTCTCTGTGCCTCAGATGGCATTAGTGAAGGTGTCTCCAAAGACCAGGCAGAGGGCAGGTGATAAGTGAAATTATCTGCAGGCTTACTCGATACCCTGTCTGGCACTTGATTCTGGCTGCTGGCCAGCTAGCTCTCTTCTCTCTATGTGGATTTTACTGCATTCCAGCTGTGTTGAAGACAGTCTTTCCCCACCCCCCTCCCCAGAAGGCTAGGAAATCTGAAAGGATAGCTAAGTGGACTTTTCATTTCGGTTCTGCCATTTAATGTGTTGCTTAAAACAAGCTCCCCCTCCTCCTTCTAAACCTCAGTTCTCAAATTTTATATGTTAAAGACTTATTCTCTCTCTCTCTCTCTCTCTCTCTCTCTCTTTTGGTTTTTTGAGACAGGGTTTCTCTGTGTAGCCCTGCCTGGAACTCAGAAATCTGCCTGCCTCTGCCTCCCAAGTGCTGGGATTAAAGGCGTGCACCACTACCGCCCTGCAGGACTTATTCTCAATTGCCCAGAAGATGCTGGGGCAAAAATTAGAGTGGACGTAATTTATTTGAGAGCTATTTCTGGCACATATCAGAAAGAAGCTGGGAAGAGATGCAGGGGAAGAAGGCAGGAAATTGTGCTTAATCAAGAGGATACCACAGCCAGAAACTGGAGCTTAAAGGACACCCCAGAGTTACCTTCCTGATGTGTAAAGAGAGCCTGGGTATTTCCATGTCAGCTCTAGTCAGTCATTGCTTGAAGACTAGGAGAATTAATACCCCAGTACTATTGACCTGCAAATTCCAGGTGGGCTTGAAAAATCTAGAGGCAGAGGTGTGCCGCTGCTGGAATAAAACTCAGCAGGTTTGCATTGAAAACAGTGAGCGCTGAACGGGTGTGAGCATTCTTTATTGAATAATAATTTTTCTAAAGATTATTGAGTAATTAAACGAAATAGCATTAAAAAGGAAAATAAAACGTCCATTCCTGGTGTGAAAGCACTCCTGGTACTTTAATATTCTTCACAACAGCGTTTACAGGAGAGTCTAAGAGTCCTGGAGCTTTTCCCACGCTGCCTGTCAGAGATGTGTAAAGGCAGTCTGACAGAATGGTGTTGTGGGTTAGTCGCCTTAGTGGATTTCAGGGCTGATCGCTAGACTAGGTGCCTCCTCGCTGATGGTCACCTTTAGATGCTCCTCCGGGATTTCCTCGTCACTCTCACCCGCTTAGGATGGCCCCTCTTTATCTTTCTCCAGCTTCCACTCCATTCTCCACTGTGCTTTCTGGGACTTAAATCCTGGGGTTACAGCTAGTGGACGGCTGGCTGCAAACCCAACACTAAGACCACTGCGTTCCTAAGTTGGTAATCATTTGATAGCTTTTTAATGGAGGGGTGAAACAATACAATATTTAGGAAGGTTTTGGAGCTCAAGCTTGTATGACCGGAAAGATGGAAAAGCAAGATCCCCACCCACCCATCCCCGGTGTATGCATGAGCATGTATGTATGTCTTGGAGTTATTGCAACTGTCCATTTTGAGTCGTGCGAGGTTACAGATCTGTCTTGACACCAAACTCAAAGAATATGAACGAAGGGGCGGATGAGAAAGGAACAAAGAGAGGCCCCTCATTACAAAATAAGCAATGGCCTCTTGTCTAAAGGCTCGAGTCCTAGTTCAGGCAGCCTCTGACAGCTTGGCAATTTCCAGGGAATGAAAGATTGTAGGCTGCACCTCAGAGGATTTCGGTTCAGACCCAGACACCGCGCCAACAACAGGGTAAGCGCGCCAATCCCGCTCTCTTCTGTAGCAGGAAAGCACGGGATAGGCTGGCATCCTTGTTTGGGGCTGCCGTAGGTGCGGTGGTAAGTACCAGCCAACTGCAGGCACCCAGGCGGAGCCATTACCTCCTTTAGCGCAGAGACCGTGAAAGTCGTGCACAGACAGACCCCCACCGCGTCTGGGCGCCGGGGTTTCCCCGCAGCACTCCGCGATCTCTCCAGCCGCGCGCTGTTGCTGGGGTCCAGGCACCGCCCTCTTTCACTACCGGCCAATGGCGACGCGGCATGAGCACCGCCCAGCTACAGCGTAGACCAATGGCGACGCAGAATGGGCAACGCCCAGCTCCCCCGTGGGCCAATGGTAGTGTGCCCCGGCGCATGGGCCGCCCCAGCCAGTCGAGGAGGCGGGCGGGAGGCCACTGGCTCCTCCCCGCTCCCCTCTGACCCGGTGTCTAGTCGCTCTGTCTTCCTGTTCTAAACCACGTGGACGCGTCGGGGGCTGGTGTGGCCCCGGTCGCGCTCCCAGCTCCCCGGCCTCTGCGGACGGCGCGCACATGGCGACCCAGGCGCACTCCCTCAGCTACGCGGGGTGTAACTTCTTGCGCCAGCGGCTGGTCCTGTCCACCCTGAGCGGGCGTCCGGTCAAGATCCGCAGGATTCGGGCCAGGGACGACAACCCGGGCCTCCGAGGTGACTTGGGAGGGGGCGCGAGGAGTGGGGATCCGGGGTCGGAGCCCGGAGTGGCCACAGGGCGCGTGGGAGGGATGGTGGTCGGGCGGCGCGGGAGGCAGATCTGTCTGCTAGCTGCGCCACGCGTGGAAGGATGCCCTGCGGCTCCTGGACGCGGGTAGTAAACAGCTACACGTTTTCTTGGCTAGCTTGTTGCTACGAATCGTAGGCATCGCCCACTCGCTTCCCTCTCTGGAATCTCTTGCTTTCGCCATAAACCTCCCAGGAGAAAAACAGTTTATTGGACTAACTTGTAGTGATTGAGTGAGTGGACGGACAGACAATTGGAGAGAAAAGTACCACTGAATGCTTTCCCGATCTCATCCAAAGCAGGTCTCTGAAACCGCTGCCCGCTTGGACACCAGTCTTTGCCGTCATTATTTATCGGCCCCTGCTCCATCTCTTCGGGAGTGTATTATACAATTTTATTTTTAAATGATGCGCTTGTTTCTATTAGTCACCGATGTGCGCAGTAGAGAAGCTTTGAAATGGGGTTTTGTTTTGTTTTGTTTTTTGAAACGGGGTCTCATGTTGCCCAGGTTGGCCTCAAACTAGGTATGTAACAGAGGATGCCCTTCAAGTACAGTTACACCTCCTGAGTACTGGGATTACAGGCCTGCTACAGAACGCTCAGCCAAGGCAGTTTTTATGTTGTAGACCTAGTTGTCTTGACTTAAGGAAAAGGAAGGCCAAACAATAAACTGCAGGCTTCAAAGGTCTTATTGATTTATCTGTCCCACAAAGGTAGATAGATAGGTTGAACCCATCATTTGAACCCATGTCTCATTAAATGGCCTTAGTTTGCCGCCATCCCAGTAGAATTTAGGTAGGTGTTCAAAAGTGTTTCCCAGATCTCTCTAGATAAAGACAATTGAATCAATTAAAACCAAAAAGAGAAAACCTGTCTGTAGTCTGAAGGTGGGGCGATGCTGTAGTTGGTTCTGGAGACCTCCTGGGTCAGGCTGTTGTATTTATTTTTGCAGAGGTTTTTGTGCTAGAGGGCTAGACCATTTCATCATCTGTCTGAATGGTTTTTTTTTTTTTTTTTAAATAATTTCATTGCTACCACTCTTAAAGTTTTGTGCATGGTGATGGAAACAGAAGGTTAGGAAAGAAAAAAACTAGAAGGCTTACTAAGGTAATGAGTAAAGTCTCTGTCTTCCCCGTCCTGCTGGAGAGAGCATTGGGCTTGCTGACTCAGTAGGCTGAGGCAGGAGGATCCCAAGTCAAGGCCATCTGGGGCCACACTGTGAGTTTTTGTCTTAAAAACCTGGGAAGCAGAGGCAGGTGTGTATCTCTGAGTTAGAGGGCAGGCTGGTCTACACATGTGAGTTCCAGACAGAGCTACGCAGTCAGATTCTGTTTTGGGGGAAAAATCGTTTTATAGAATCAAAAACTAAAAGCAAACAGTCAAAAGCCTCAGAGGTTGAGGAGAGACTACAAAATTGGTTCTCCTTTTCCTCAAATCTCTTACCCCAACCCCCCCTGCACCACCCTTCCCCCCTACCCCCAGTTTTAAATCTGGTCTTTGGGAGAAGTTATTGCTTGGGCTGCCTTGTTGGGATTCCAACCCCAGACTAGCCTGGATACCCTGCTTCTGCCATGACCACGCAGCATTTTGTTTTGTTTTTCCTAAATTATTTATTTACTTTGGTCAAAAGTGCTTTAGCCTGGAGACTTGGGCTTTCCTTCAGAGTTGACTTATACCACTGGACTACCTGCCTGGGGGCAGAGGGGAGGGGCAGAGGGGGCGGGACCTCTTTCACCTTGGGTTTGCCTGTAGGCCAATCTGATTTGTGTACTTTCTGAATTGAAATTTCCTCCCCTCTGCTGACTCTGGTGTCAAGTTAACAGCAAAACCTAACACACCTTCTCAAGGGTCTAATGTAACAGAGACTGACTCTGGAGGTCTTATGCTGGCTTAAGGGTTTACTGTTTGGTTACTTACAGAGAGACCTTGTTCCACATCTCAACTTTAATTTATAGACTTAACATGCCTGTGAATACATACATAAGTTAAGTATGCAAAATATGCACATATACATAACCGTGCATGTATGAGGCCTTGGACACATGATTTGGGTTCATAGTTCAGTCCTCAGTAGCATCTTCCATCTCGGCCTGCCTCTTCCTGACTCAGGTTATAGAACTTGGAAAAAACTCAGAGAATACCCAGTACAGCCTCCAGCTGGAACCAGTGCAAGAACCAGTCCCATCCCCCAAAGGGAGTGCATGTGGAAGAGGCGGCCCCAGGACCATTCCCACGGTTATTGAGCCTCGTGTTGTGCAAGGTCTTGGGGAGGGGAATCTAGACAGACATGGGTTGCATTTGCACTCCGGGAACTTGTCCTCTAAACCGGAAGAACTTGATTGGACTAGCATTGTGAAATATGAGAATCTAGTGTGGTGGAGGGACTCAGTGGACCCAGAACAGAATAACCTGGCAGTTGTAGGGAAGACATTCTGGATGTCCTTCTGTGGTGACAGTGGAAATGGTGGCTGAGGGTCATTACAGGTGAAGGAAATAAGTTATCTCCCTTACCGCTTTGTGTGTGTGTGTACGGGAGTGTCCCACAGTGCTCCGTCAGGTCATCCTCTGACCTGTGCATGCATCTGATTTTATATACACACCTGTCTTTACACATAAAAGAAATGTCAAAACAAAACTCATTTCTGAGCCTCAGGTTTTTCTGTTGGTAAAGAGGGGTCATGTAGTACTATCTGCTTTACGGGATTTCTGTGAGGGTTAACTAAATCCTTAGAGCAGTGAGCAGAACCCAGTGAGCAGGAGGAACAGACATTAGCTGGCTTATTAAGATTCTCCTGGTCGGGCAGTGGTGGCACACACCTTTAATCCTAGCTCTTGGGAGGCAGAGGCAGGCGGATTTCTGAGTTCGAGGCCAGCCTGGTCTACAGAGTGAGTTCCAGGACAGCCAGGGCTATACAGAGAAACCCTGTCTTGAACCCCCCCCCCCAAAAAAAAAAAGATTCTTCTGAGCACTAGGTAAAGTTGTGCTGTCTGGTGTCCCAACTCTTTCCCTGCTGTCATTGGGACCTTTTAAATATTTAAATTATGTTTTCCTTTGAAATATCCCTTTTAAATGCTGATTTCTACATATTTGCATATTATTAGTAGTTTCATCCCCTGGTATGTTGATAGTATTAGTATTTATAGACTTTTTTTTATAGACATTTTTTAGATATCACTGGGGCAGTTGTCAAGTAAGGAGAGCCCAAGGAGTTGTTATTAACCTATAATACACAGGATGGACCCCACTGTCAAGAATTTTATTCTGTATATTAGCAAAATGTCTATTAAGGCGTCAGTACTGGTGCTGAACAACTCTGTTCTAGTAGATTTTAATAATTAAAGCTTTTTAACGTAATATTTTAATTGATTCTTTGGGAATTTCACTTCATTCACCCCAGTCACCCTCAGTTCACAATCCTTCCATATCTCTACCCTTGTAAGCCCTCCCTACCTTCCCACCGTGAAAAAGACGATTAAAAAGACAAACAGAACATCTTACTGACCCCAGCGAGCTCCTCTACCTTTGCAGTGCAGCCTTCTCTAACATACAGCTGCCCCATCTCCAGTTCTGCTGTGTACGTTATCATTCCGCTCTGCCGTGTTTCCTGCCTTTCTATCACATATTTGTTCCTTGTAGTGGCATTAGAAGCTGCAGTGTGTCTGTCACACAGTACACCCTTTTGCCCAAATAACTTTACTTGCAAATGCTCATTACAGTGGGTCCTTGGTCTGTCTGGTTCAAGGCCTCTGGCATCTGCTGCACCATTAATACTGACCCCTCACCAAGGCTCCTCTGGGATATCCAGCTCTTGCTCTGAGTCAGGGAGGTTCTGTAGGTTTGGATCTGCAGGACCAGCTCCTTCCGTGTGCTGCAGCAGTTCATAGGTGGGGTAGACGCTGCGGTGGGCAGGCTCAAGTCCTGGATCTGGGGCTGGGTGGTAGCTGAGTTGGTCGTCCCACCAGCTCTTCCGTGCCTATGCCATTGGGGCCAGTTCTTCTGCAGCGCCCCTGCAAAGGTGGGCAAAGCTTTTCTTTATACTCCAGATTCTTAAGAATAGTATTATTAGAACATAGGTTACACTACCGTAGAGAAGGCTGAGTCTGGAGCCAGTCTGGGCTGCAAAGGAAGACCCTCCTTGGTTTCAGAAGTGGATGGATTGAGACTCAGGTCATGCCCAAGCCCTGGGACTTTAGGCAGAGAAATGAATCTGTTAAATAAAACGTCCGTCTTCCTGTGCAGAGAGGTTTAAATAATGGGAAGAAATTGGACTCCAGAGAAAGATGATCCTGGAGTGATTTCAGTTAACTGTAGAGACACCTGGTATGGGGGCACACACCTGCTATAACCCCAGCACCCAAAGTGGAGGCAGGAGATTAACTCAAAGGCCAGCCTGAGTTACTGAGCGAATTCTATGTCAGCTAGGCAAAGTAGTCTTTTTTTTTTTTTTTTTTTTATCATTTTTTTTTATTTTCTATATTCTTTGTTTACATTCCAAAGGCTTTCCCCTTTCCCAGGTACCCCCCACCATATGTCCCATAATTCCTCTCCCCCCCCATGTTATTCCCCACTCTTTCCCCCCCCCCCCACGATTTCTCTGTTCTGGGTCTACAATACTGGATCCAATCTTTACAGGCCCAGGGTCCTCTCCTTTTTTTCTTCTTGAGAGTCATTTGACTTGCTAATTGTGCCTTGAGTATTTAGGGCTTCTGGGCTCATTAATATCCACTTATCAGTGATTGCATTTCGTGTGTATTCTTTTGTGATTGGGTTAGCTCACTTAGGATGATAGTTTCCAGATCTAACCATTTACCTACAAATTGCATGAATTCATTATTTTTAATTGCTGAGTAGTACTCCATTGTATAAATATACCACATTTTCTGTATCCATTCCTCCTTTGAGGGATATCTGGGCTCCTTCCAATTTCTGGCTATTATAAACAAGGCTGCTATAAACATAGTGGAGCATGTGTCTTTGTTGTATGCAGGGGAATCCTCTGGGTATATGCCCAGGAGTGGTATGCCAGGGTCCTCTGGGAGTGGCATGCCCAATTTTCTGAGGAACCGCCACACTGATTTCCAGAGTGGTTTTATCATTTTGCAATCCCACCAACAGTGGAGGAGTGTTCCTCTTTCTCCACATCCTCGCCAGCACTTGTTGTCTCTCGAGTTTTTAATCTTAGCCATTCTGACTGGAGTGAGGTGGAATCTCAGGGTTGTTTTGATTTGCATTTCCCTGATGACTAATGATGTTGAACATCTCTTAAGGTGTTTCTCGGCCATCCGAATTTCTTCTGGTGAAAATTCTTTGTTTAGCTCTGTGCCCCATTTTTTGATAGGGTTATTTGGTTCTTTGGGGTCTACTTACGTCAAAACACTAAACAAAACAAAAGCAATAAAAATACAATCACATGCAATTTATATTTCACTCTTGAGCAAAACAACCACTTATACTGCCTCATTATATTCTTCATGTCAGAGAAAGTAATATTCTGTTGTTCCTGCCATTTTCCTGAAAGCAAAATAGCCCGGGTAGCTGAGTGATGGCGTTGATGGGGTTTATTTCATGAGGGCTCCAGCCCGAAGGGCTCATTTTTCTGTTACAGACGTTGGGTATTCTACGGTGGCATTATAAAGCACCTGTCCCGGGTATCTCTGTCCCCTCTCACTAACCCCCCTCCTGCAGGGTGCCCTGCTGTCCTAGAACTCACTCTGTAGATCAGGCTGGCCTCAAACCCCCCAATAGAGATCCAGAGCTGCACCTCCTCCGCCTCTGGTGCTCTGGGATTAAACTGGCTTGTCCTGGGTGTCTTTACCTCTGGATTTCACCAGGGCCGGAGGAGTTCACTAGGTCTAATGTAATGGGAGAGCTAAGTGGTCTGAGTGCTGGCTGCCATGGCGATCCCTGGGAATGTAGATTCTGACCTCCCAATCAGATCTCCGCCTCCCTGGCCCTGCAGCACTCACGTGATCTGTATGAGGAAGGCTGACTCAGGGGTGCACTGGCACCATTCTCCCGGGACTTGAGAGGCATGAGCCCATCGAGAGGCCTTCTGCCTTGCTCCGAAGGCATGATGACTCCGTCAGACTCTTACAAAGAATATTTTCCTGCCTTAAACGACGGCCCCCATCCCTCCTTGTGACATTTATCCTCCTGGCTCCAATCCCTCTTCTTACCTACCTCCATGCGGTACACACCCCCTTCCAGGAAACTGACAGATCAAAGGGAAGAGGGAGTTGCTCATCTGGGCCCTCGGCACTCACACCCTTTGTCACCCTTCTCACTCCTCCGACTCTGTCTTCTGGGTGCAGTTTTGCCGTTAAGAAATGTAGATTCTTACCTCGTGTAGACAGTCTGTAAGATAAATGTTTGTTGGCCAGGCCCTGGTGGCGCACACCTTTAATCCCAGGACTTGGGAGGCAGAGGCAGGCGGATTTCTGAGTTCGAGGCCAGCCTGGTCTACAGAGTGAGTTCCAGGACAGCCAGGGCTACACAGAGAAACCCTGTCTTGAAAAAACAAAAAAAACAAAAACAAAACAAACAAACAAAAAAAACCCATCCTACGTTTATTGCTCATATCTTAGCCAAAAAACATGGTATTTTAAGTAAGTTTAGGAGTTTCTTGGGCTGCATTCATAATTATCCTTGGCAGCATATAGCTTGTAGGTTGTAGAGTGAACATTGTTTTAAGTTTTTTTTTTTAAAGCAAATTTGACCCTTTAAAAAAATTCCTGAACGTGAAAATGAAATGTGCCGGCGGTGGCGGTGCACGCCTTTAATCCCTGCACTTGGGAGGCAGAGGCAGGCGGATTTCTGAGTTCGAGGGGACTTGACAGAGTGAGTTCGAGGCCAGCCTGGTCTACAGAGTGAGTTCCAGGACAGCCAGGGCTACACAGAGAAACCCTGTCTCGAAAAACCAAAAACAGAAAAGGAAAAAAAAAAAAAAAAAAAGAAAATGAAATTAAAATACCACTGTCTTGTTCTCTTTTTATTTGACGAACATCTGACTCACTTCTGATTTTTGAACTAGTCTGCACAGCTGGTCGACTGGATTTTTGAACTAGTCTGCACAGCTGGTCAACTGGCGGCTCTTTTGTTCTGAGGCGCACGGTGTTTTGTCTGCATGTGTGACGGTATCACTTGTGTGCCTGGTCCCTCGGGTCAGAAGACACATCAGACCCAGAACTGGAGTTACAAGTGGTGTTGGATCTTTATGTGGGTGCCGGGAATGAACCTGGGTCCTCTGGAAGAGCAGCCAGCGCTCTGAACCGCCGAGCCAGCTCTCCAGCTCCCCGGCTGATTTCTATGAGGACCACAGTTTTGGTTGTAAACTCTGGGTTGTGCCGTGGTTGCCTCTTTGATTCTTTGAAAGGGTGCCAACCCCATCCGCCTGGGTACATGCCGCTTTGTGTTCTCCCCAGCAGCGCAAGAGCCTTCAGTTCCCCCCACCCCCGTCCCGCCAGCATTTGAGGAAATGCTTTTCCTTTTAATCATCTGGGCCATGTGTGCTGTGCAACCATTTCTCATTGCATTAATTTGCATATACTGCCATATAGCCAATGTTTTCTGTGAGACGTCTTCATGTCATTGTCCATTTTTAAATATGACTGCATTTATTCTTGTGGTTTTGGGGTATAGCTCACAGGTGGGGCCCAGAATATTTGAGGTTCTGTTCTTTGCCTTCCCTCCCCATCCCCCCATCCCCCATGGTCACAGAGAGGGAGAAGGAATAGGACTGGTCTTTGTTTTAGTGAGTTTCTCTTATTCATTACATTCTGCTTATATCTTTATTTTATTCTCTAGTTTTGGGTTTATTTTGCCTTTTTTCCTAGGTTCTTGAGGTGTTTAGAGGCACGCAGAAATCCGCCTGCCTCTGCCTCCCAAGTGCAAGGATTAAAGGCGTGTGCCACCACCGCCCAGCGCAGTACTCTTCTAATAAAAGCCTGTGGTGCACCAACCTGCCCATTCAGTAATGCTTTAGCTGTAGCCCACACATTTTGTTATGCTATATTTGGTTTTCTTTCAGTTCAGTGTGACTTAAAATGTTTCCTTTGGGACTTTCTCCCTGCCCCATGGATTGGTTATTTACTAGTATGTTTAATTTCCTAGTGTTTAGATTATTTCTTGCTTTTTTTGTGGTGTTGATTTTAACTTTATTATGGTATGAGAAGAGCACTATGACTTAACTCTTTTAAACTTGTTCACGTTTTAAGTATTTTGGTACACATGTGTGGTCAATTAGAACTGTCTGTTCTGCTTTGGTTGACTAGAGACTTTCTGTTGGTTAGAGTCTGGACAGTGATAGGTCAGCGCTACTTGGGACACACCTTGACCAGGAGTGTCTAGATGTGCAGACCCTTGGCCCTCTCTTTAAACGTCCATCTCACTTAGAATCCTGAAGACTTGGGCTCGCTGAATCCTTTCCCTCTCCTCCCAATGCAGCCATGGGAATAGATCTCTCTTTTCCACTTTCCACTTTTGATTTGGCTCTTTGAAGTGGTTTATTAAGGATGGGTGACTGGATTTGACTTGGGGCCCAAGTGACTTTGCTCCCAAGTCCAGGAACAAAGGTATCACAGTACTTAGGGCCTCCACAGTGCAGTGCTGGCCTTCCCTCTTCCCAGGGGAGCTCTGCCCCGAGAGAAAGGCGGAGGCATTTTGAGAGACAGAACTCTCCCGTAACTTTCAGTATTTTCTTGAAATCATTCTGTTTTATGAAATATTGTTGGTCTCTTACTGAACTTTCAAATTAAACACAGATACATTCTGTATATAGAAAAAAAAAACTATTGTATTTGGAGTTCAGCACCGCCTGGGTGTTTTAGCATGGATTTCCCCGTGACTAAGGAGGATTTCTCCATTCTTGAACTAAGGCTTCTATTTTAAAAACAAACCCTTTGTTAAATTTAGTAAATGCACCATATCTTTCAAAGCAAAATGTACAGATCTGAATTTTATCAGATGCCTTTTCACTAGTAGACTATGATTCCCCCTTATTTATGCGTTCAGTGCTGTAGTTAGTAGTAGCATAGTTATTCTTTTTTTTTTTTTTAAAGATTGATTTATTTTATATGTTAGTATACTGTCGCTGTCTTCAGACACTCTATAAGAGGGTGTCAACTCATTACAGATAGTTGTGAGCCACCATGTGGTTGCTGGGATTTGAACTCAGGACCTCTAGAAGAGCAGACAGTGCTCTTAACCGCTGAGCCATCTCTCCAGTCCATTCTTTTCTTTGTAATTTAATTTTATTTTATGTGCATGTTATTTTGCCTGCCTGTATGTTTGTGAGGATGTCAGATCTTGCAGTGACCCTGTGTCCTCTAGAAGAACATTCAGTGCTCTTAACTGCTGAGCCGTCTCTCTAGCCTGCGACGTAGATATTTGTGTGTTTCATCTTCAATGTTTTCTGTTCGTTTTCTCTTTTTTTATTAGAGAAGAGAAACATTCGCCCAGTCCTACTAAGGAGCGTCCTTCTTTTTGGAGTGGGAAGTTGAAGAATGCATGATGATGATGATGATGATGATGATGATGATGTGTGTATCTGTTGTTCTTAGGTGTGATTTTGGGGGTTTTGATCTGTTTTGCTAAATTATATTAGCTTGTACTTGAGGTTATTTTGAAAATTAATGTTTACTATTGACTTGCAGGGACCCTCTTCTTGTGTTCTTTTTTGTGCTTTGGAATATGCAATTTACCAATAATTGTATTTTTCTCTGAATGTTGGAAAAGTTTCCAAGGACTTCACCACTACTCTGCAGTATTGTTACATTTTCTTATTACTCTTTGGGTTGGATCTTTTTTATGTCTTTTGTTTTGTGATTTGAGTGCTTTCTTAATTATGAATGTAGTAATAGAGACTAGTGCTTTAGAACAGCTCTTAGTCCTGGGGGAGGGTGGAGCTTACCCACGCTGGTGAGCGTGAGAACGAGAGTTTGGATCTCCTGTATCAGCATTGTTGATTTTATTTCTTTCTCAATTTCATATAAGAAAGCCAAATTACACAGAAAACTTGCACGTATGAGCAAAAATTGTAGTTTCGTATTTATGTTTTAAAAGTAATACTTCTTTGGGGAAACTTTTTTTTTTTTTTTTTTTTTTTTTTTTGGTTTTTTGAGACAATGTTTCTCTATGTAGCCCCGGCTGTCCTGGAACTCACTCTGTAGACCAGGCTGGCCTCGAACGCAGAAATCTGCCTGCCTCTGCCTCCCAAGTGCTGGTATTACAGGGTTAGGGTTAGGGTTAGGGTTAGGGTTAGGGTTAGGGCGCCACCACCGCCTGGCATGGGGAGACTTTTTATGGTTCAGAATTTAAAGTAGTTGGTGTAGGTTGCACACTTAATTCCTAGACAGTAGAACATTTCCGTTTTCTGGGAAGCAGTCTTCCAGACGTTTCCTCAGCGCCCAGTTCATCCACCTCGTCTGGCTCTTTGTCCTTCTCAGACTTGAGCGCTGGTAACTGTGGACCCCCGTGTACTTTCATGATTTGTGTTTTGTTTAAGATACTTTGTTACAGTCTGTAGCTTTTCCTTTGTTCATAATCTAGGAAAAATGTTCTGTCTCATTAAGAATTATACAAGTCAAGAAATTATAAAGTGTTACATAATCTCATAAAGGATTCATTTTTTTTTTTTTTCTTAGTGATTGGACATCTCCCAACTGAGAACCAGGAGTGTGTTTATAATTTCTGTCTTTAGGACTTAATGGGGAAAAGGACAGCGCTAACGTAACCTTTCATTGTCTTGCTTTCTAGTTTTTTCTAAAGAACTTGAAACCACCTTGAATATGTCCTTCTTAACGCTTCTCTTAGTATAGTATGGATTTTCCTCTGTGCCACTGAATAATTCAACTGTTACTGTCTTTCTTTCCCGGTTCTTGAGGCGTTTTACTCTGCGGCCTGTGCTGCCTTGGAAGCCTTCCCTTCCTGCCTCGGCCTCGTGAGGTCTGAGATTACAGCTGTTTCCTGCGGCTTAGGCTTTCAAACATTCGTAATGACTGACTAGTATCACAAAATTTGATATCTTGTGAATGATGTCAAGTAAAGAATGATAGGAAATCATTTTTTAACCTTTAAATTGTGTGAAAAAGTAATTGCATTTTATGTGACATCCTGTGCACTTAAAACATATGAACATGGTTCGTTAAGGGACGGCGGACCCCATTTTGGTTCAAAGTTTAGAAAGAAGAAAGGAATTTAGAGTCTGTTTTTCTAGGCTCAACTCTGAAACAGCCAGTCTTTTTTCAGGCTCTGTTTTTATCATAACTGCTGTCTGTCTGTCAGTCTCTCTCACACACACATACTGTTTGTTTTTAACACAGTGATCTGCACCCCTGCATCATAATACATCTACAGGTTTTCTTTATTTCTTTCCTTCCTTCCTTCCTTCCTTCCTTCCTTCCTTCCTTCCTTCCCTCCTTCCCTCCCTCCCTCCCTCCCTCCCTCCCTCCCTCCCTCCCTCTCTCTCTCTCTCTCTCTTTGTTTTTTTCGAGACAGGGTTTCTCTGTGTAGCCCTGGCTATCCTGGAACTCACTCTGTAGACCAGGCTGGCCTTGAACTCAGAAATCCGCCTGCCTCTGCCTCTCAAGTGCTGGGATTAAAGGTGTGTACCACCACCACCCGGCATCTACAGGTTTTCTTGTTGTACTTTATACCTTGGAGGTGACTCATACTAGCTGAGCACAATGCTGTGGATACGCTAGTCCAACTGCTATTTGTAGACATTTGAGTTAGAATAACGTTAAATTGGAGCTGTTAAGTATAGTTCAATGAAATGTGCTCTTTTCAGGTGGATCTGAGTTTGAGGCCAGCCTGGTCTTCATACTGAATTCCATGGCATGCGCATATATATATATATATATATATATATATATATACACACACACACACACACACACACACATATATATATATATATATTTCTAAAGTCATATTAAGTCTATTAAATTATGATCTATAAATAAATGTTTAAAATATATACATAGATATATAGTGGAGACCCTGTCTCAAAAAAGCAAACAGGGTCTGAAAATTGGCTCCTTTTTTATTTTTTATTTATTTTACTTCTTGAGACACGGGTTGCCTGTCTAGCTCAGATTGGCTTTAAAGTCCTGGTCCTCCTGCCTCAGACGGGAGTGCCGATGACCCTTGTTTTAAAGCATAAATCTGGGCCTTCAAGATGATTCTAGGGTATGTGCAGTACAAACCTCAATGTACTTTAAGTCATAAAACAGTGCTTAAAAGATTGTACCATGAATCTGTATGAACTCACCCAGGACAAGAAGTAGGCTTCGCCCATATTTGTGCACTTCCAGCTTTTCACAGCCGTCGGCCGTGTCTCTGGCAACCACATCTTGCCCTGAGTTACACTGTGAATTTCCAAACAGTGTAGCAACACTGTGTTGGTTTTGAAATCTTGCCCCTGCATTTTTCAGCCCTCTGAAATTTTCGTCCCCAAGGAGTAGTCCTGATGGGAAGTCCCAGGTGTGGTAGGTGGATGGGCAAGAGTCCTGTGTGTCACGGCTGAGGGTGGGGAATTGCGCTGTCCTCGGGACACTTGATGATCCTTACACTGAGTGATGGTGCTGTGCCCTCACTGCTGGGAGCCCCTGGAGCTCCTCTGAGACTGGCTTGAATTCTGAGCGAGCCTTCCGTGACCGTGACCCAGGATGATCCAGCCTAGAGGGTTTTCGAGATGTTTCTCTCTTCCTACTCATGCTCCTGCCCAGCAGTCGCTCCTGACTGAGGCCGAGATGAAGAGCGCTTGAGGATTGCGAAACAAAATGATTTTATATTCCCTCCCTCTCCCTTGAGCTCTCCCTTCTCTTCCTTTCTTTTCTTAATCTCTAAGACCTATGGGACTTTAATTTTAGGTTTTATTTATGCCTCTTTGCTTCTTTAAGTACCTAGAAAGCGTGAACAAACCAAAAGCTCCCTTCTTTTCAGAGTACTTTGCATCTACTCTAAACCTAATTAGAAAGTGGCATTGGAATGAAAATTGTGCCTGTTTTTAGAAATGGCATGTTCTATAGAAGTAGTTAACTCTATCCTCCAATTACTTGCAAATTTTCGTGGGGCTTCCTATAGAGGAACCGTGTGTGTGTGTGTGTGTGTGTGTGTGTGTGTGTGTGTATGTAAAAGTGAAGCTATAGATTCATGAGTAGCTGTGCTATGTGTGTATAGTTTAGCTACTCTGATGTATACTAGTAGCCTTTCTCCTTGAGGCAGTTGTTCTGTGACAGCCCCTACCACACCCCCACCGTCCACCACATCTCCCATCCCTCACCACACCCCCTCCCCCATCCCAGTTAATGCCTGAACTGCACATAGAATGGAACTCCTGTTGTGCCAATGCTTTGCTTTAGTTTGGAGGGGGCCTCACCGTGTAGTTCATGGTGGCCTGGTGTTTACTGCTGTGTATTCTACACTGAGCTCGAACCCTTGACCCTCCTGCCCCATTCTCCCTAGCAGGACTAAGATTGGTAAACATTTTTTTCCCATATACAAAAATACATACTAAAAAAATACATGTAGTATGCCTATGCTTCTGAGCACAACCACATTGCTAGCATCACTACCTTGTGCTTTAGAGTCATCATTAGGTAACAGAAAAGCCTTGAACAAAATGCTGTGCATCTGATGATAGCCGAGATGACTTAAGTTACTCGAGAGCAGGAAGAGTATATGACTTCAATATGTCGGATAAAGGTAAGATTCATATTCTGGCAGAACAGAAGAAAATTGTTCATTTCTCGAACTTTCCATTTAAAAATTCCAGACTGTCATTGACTGGTAGTAATTTTTAAAAACATTTTACTTATATATTTTGTGTATGTTCATGCAAAGGTCAGAAGACAGCTTTTTAGTCTTCTCTCCACTCTGGGGCCCAGGGATAAAACTCAGCATATCAGTTTTGATGGCTGGTGCCTTTGTCTTCTGAGGTCTCACAGGTCTGACTGGTATAATTAAAACTGACTGGAAAGTTAAGCTGGCGTGGTGACACACTCCTTTAATCCTAGTACTTGGAAGGCAGAGGCAGAACTATATCTCTTGAGTTTGAGTTCAAGGTCAGCTTGGTCTACAGAGCAAGTTCCAGGACAGCTAGGGCCATATAAAACCAAAAACTGAAAACTGGAAAATTAAATCACTGGCTGACTGTAGTCTACTCTGTACTTATTAAAAAAGCATGTTGATTGGGGCCATCCAACTGCCTGCAGAATCCCTCATTCTGTAGATAAGTTGGGATTTCCTACGGGTAAGGTCTTGGTTCTGAGGTGGTAAGTGGAAGAGAGGCAAACTGGTGTGGTGTGGTTAAGGACATGGACTTGGAGGACAGGCAGGCTCAAATCCTGGCTCCGCAACTGCTGTCATTTGAACAGGTTAGGCGAGTTGGCCGTCTTCAGTTTCAGCCTTTGTTCTGTGCAGTGGGAACAGTGCCATCGCCTTATGATTATGAAGATCAAATGACAATGCATGGCTGAAAGGAAGTCTCCAGTAATGACCGTAAACCACTGTTTTTTGTCTAAGATTTAATGGCATCGTTCTGACTTTAGGCCCCATGCTCTTTGGACAGATTGCAGAATCTGCTGAGAGGAGTTGCAGGGCCACGGTAAGAAATGAGAGAGGGTAGGCGGGAGCTGCTTAGGTGAGTGGCTCTCCCTTTGGGGTCAGTTTGTGTGACTTCTGGGGTGCTAGTGTATCACAGGGGTGAGATCTCTAGGCAGGAGAGTTGGTCTTCCTTTGTTACAGAATAGGAGGTTAAAGTTAGAGGAGAGGCAGGGCGGAAGGCTTGAGGACCTGGTGCCTGTCACACTTATGGTTCCTTCTGTCTTCTTCTTTTCCCTTCGACCCTACCTTTTTTAAGGAACTGCTAGTGTTTTTGTTTGTTTGGTCTTATACTGAAGTGTTGGCTTCTCTGGAACTATGAATCTAGGCTGGCTCCAACCTCAACAGTCTTCCTGCCTCAGCCTCCCAGATGCTGGGATCACAGGCATGATTCCACCTCAGCCTCCCAGATGCTGGGATCACAGGCATGATTCCACCATCCATGCCTAGCTCTTGACAAGTTATTTCATTTTGGACAATATCTATTAAAGCAAATTTGAGAGGCTACACCAGCTGATCATCAGTTACAGGCACTTGCTGTTCTTTCAGAGAACTGGGGTTTGCTTCTGAGCACCCACCTGGTGGCCCACAACTGACTGTCTTTAACTCTAGTTCCAAGGGATCTCACGCCCTTACACCAGAGCACATAAAATAAAATTAAGTAAATTATTAAAAAAGTATTTAGTTTTGTATGTGTGTGGGTGGACATTTGTGTACATGTGAAGGCCAAAGGTTGACATTAGGACTTTTCCTATATCATCTTTCACTTTATACATAGTTAGAGACAGTCTCTTGGAAGTCTTTGTTGTAGATGGCTTGCTTGCTCAGGTGACGGTCTCCAACTTCCACACTCTGGGATTACAGGTGAGTTGTCAGCATTTGCACAGACAGAATCTGAACTCTGGTGCTTGCTATGGCAAGTGCTACGACTCCTGAGCCACCTCTGCAGACCCTCGGGTGCTCTTTTAATGAAAAACAAAACAAAACACAACAGTAACAAAACCACCAAACTGAGCTTGTCTCAGAGAGTTATAGATCAGACGTGGAGAGAGGGAGAAAGGTGGGTGACTCACTCACCTGTGAAACTGAATGTGGGTTCTCCTTAACCTAGACTCTGGAGAGAGGACAACTTTGATTTAAAAAACCCCACTGTACTTTGTGCTGTTTCTCCCTTGTTGGGCATTCTAATCACTTCTCTGTCATAAAACACCATGACTAAAGCTACTAAAGTATTCTGGGCTTAAATAGTCTCAGAGTGAAGAGAGTCTGTCACCATGGGGAGGCACAGCAGCATGCTGCAGGCACAGCGGCTGGAGCAGAAAGCGGAGAGCTCACACTTTGAACCAGACTGGAAGCAGAGAGAGTGAACTAGAAACTCACAAGTCTTCAGGCCTGGAAAGCCCTTCTCCAGTGACACATTTCCTCCAACAAGGCCACACCCCTTAAACCTCACCACACTGGGCCACAGGTGTTCAAATGTGTCATTCAAACTACCATGCTCTTGAGGTCTTTTTTTTTAGGTTGTGTCTTAGGGTTTTACTGCTGTGAAGAGACACCATGACCAAGGCAACTCTTATAAGGACAACATTTAATTGAGGCTGGCTTACAGGTTCAGAGGTGCAGTTTATTATCATCAAGGCAGGAGCTTGGTAGCATCCAGGTGTAAGATCCGAAAGAAAAATGGTGGGCACCCCAGCACCCCACACCTTGGAAGGCGTCACCCCAATCACTCACGAGAAACAGTCTTGATACAATAGCAGGAGTATTTTTATTTCAGAGCTCTGGGGTCACAGCCATTCCCCATGCGAGGTAGGTGACTGTGAACACTGAGTGCAGAAACAGAACTGCTTTTATAGATTTACAGCAAAGCCCGCCTAAAACAAGCCACTCCATAGCTTCCAAGCCAATCAGTTTAAATCATCCAAGCCCGTGCTCTCTGAGAACCAATCAGTTTCCTATAGAAGCCGGATAAACTAGTTAGGTCAATTCCGCTTATGTGGCCGCCACGCACAGGGTCACGCCAGGGTCACGCAGGCGTTTCCTGTTATGGGGCCAGGCAGTCAGGGTTCTAGAGGAGCTAAAATTTCGGTGTCTTGGTCTGAAGGCAGACAGAAGACTGGCTCTTTAGCCTGCTAAGAGAAAGATCGCAAAGCCCATCCCCACAATGACACACTTCTTCCAACAAGGCCACACCCACTCCAGCAAGGCCCTACCCCCTAGTAGTGCCACTCCCTGGACCAAGCATATTCAAACCACCACAGTTGGTTAGATTTACTTGTTTGTTTTGTGAGTTACAGGGTCTCACTGTACTGCCTTGGCTACTTGGGGCTCGCTGTGAAAATCAGACAGGCCTTAAAGTCTCTCAAGTGCAGGGGTCAAAGGTTCTATATGGGTGAAATTGGCATCCTACTAGATTGATAGAGTACTGTGCATATTTATTTTTGTTGTTGGATGTGAGAGTTGAACTGTTCTCATCAAGGCTTTCTCACTGTTCAGAGCCCTTAGCCCATGATTGAACTGACAGCCAGTTCCGGAGGAAGCCCAGATGTGACATCACAAGTAATGAGGTCTTCTCAGTCTCTATTTAGAAATAGCGCCTTATTGAAGATTCTGTCTTTCCCCCCCTCACAGATTTTGAAGCAAGCTTTATAAGGCTATTGGACAAAATCACTAATGGTTCTCGAATTGAAATCAATCAAACAGGTAAGCTGTTCCTCTCTGTTCCTAAAAGCATTTACATGTACTCCTTTGACAATCTTCTGCTTCTCATTTGAGTGGTATAAATACTGAAATTCATTTGAAAAAAAAAAAACTTTACTCTTTTGTGTTTATATAAGCCCTCTTCAGGAATGTCCAGGAAAGACCTTTTGAAATTAACCCAAGGAAGTGCTAAGTGGAGATTGTAATAAAAATTCATTATGTAATAAAAAATTCGGCAATATATTAGTTTCAAATGGAAGGACCCAGTATGTTTATGGTATGATTATATATGTACAAGCACAAGCATACCATAAATGTTCATGTATGTACACACACACACACACACACACACACACACACAGTGCATGCCTAGCTTGCTCAAGGCCCTAGGTTTTCTTCTCAGTACTAGAAAACAAATAAGGGAAGTCCACTCGATTTAGAGAAGTAGACAAACTCCCAGATGTACTACATTGTTGTAGTTACTGAAATGTATTCTTGTAAAATTTTGTTTCAAGTTTATACAAGTATATTGAAGAAATGTGAAATCCCTTCAGCCCTTCTTCTAGACTCTTCCTTGAGCCATGTCTAGCCCAGCGATGTTCTGCTGCTGGTTGCTTCCTGCTGTCCTGTGCCGATCTCTGTATTCTGTGGCTCACAGTTTAGTACTTTATTGTGTACGTGGGTGGTCATTTTTTTAAATACTCCCTATACTGAATAGGAAGTAGGACAGACATGCTTTGGTTGACTCCATGAACTATACACCTACGTTCCAGAAAGGATTCTTTAGCCTTTCCTGTATGTTGACTCCTGTGAAAGAAGGCAAATTTGGATTTATAGGTGGCACTGTACCATGTTGATATGCTGGTCTCTCTGCATTTAGCCACACCTGATGGTGAGCAGGTCCAGGGCTGAGGTGTTCTTGTGTCCCTTTCCTGTCGCATTAGGGTTTCAGGTGGCAGAGAGGGTGTGGCTCAGCTCAACAGTTCACAGACTGGCGGGCTTGGGGTAAGAGAAGGCATGTTGGTAAGTTCTTCCTCATCCTTTCATTCAGTCGTGGGCCTTTGCGGTGGGGCTGTGCCCTCAGAGTGGGTCTCCTTCAGCTAATCCTCTCTGGACTCCTTCACAGGCACAGACAGAGGTGTCGTCCCCAGTCTCATAGGTTATGGTGAATATGATAAGTTGGCAGTGATATTTAGCCATCACATGTCCCTGGTATATGCCATTCCTTGTCCTCCCCAGAATAATGATCAGGTCAGATTCTTGTCTGATTAATTTGTAGATGTAAATAGAATGACATACCCCTTTTCAGCTTCTTGACCTAAAGTTTTGTTGTGACTTAATACTGTTTAGAAAGATGACTCATAGTCTCTTTCTGTGGAATGTTAGTAACTTTGATCAGAGGATGAACCTGGCTGCAGTTGTTTGGATTTTGTATTTAATATAGTAAAACCTATTTATTTTATAAAATTTCCAAGAGACATTTTTCATTTCTATGTCTGAGTATATTTCCTCCCTCTAATGGTTTTATTTCTGGTAAGTATTCCAGAGATGACATAAAAGACTGAGGAGTAGAAACACTCATTTATTCATTTACTCTGAAACCATCTAGGATATTTTATTTGATTTCCTTACCATATGTAAATTCAGTGAGAATTTTTTGTTTGGATTATATGAATACATGAAAAACTGAAGTAGGATAATGATGAGTGCCCACTAATATCAAATTAAAATAGCTACCACTGATGGTATAGGATATCATAAGAGCCTGTGTCATGTGGTATTGTGTTTGGTAAGTGGGGCATGTGAGAGACCCCATTTGTGGGGAGTGTATAGGCTGCTGCTGGTATACTGAGACCATGGTCCGTGGGCCTGTCACCAGCAGTGTGGGTCTGTGGGAGCTTGGTGTCTGTGTGGTGCCTCTCTACTCTGCTGTGACTGGCAGCTCAGCTAGCTTAGAGAGGAGTTTATATATTCCTGGTGTTAAATTGTACCCACAGGTTATTTTTTTTCCAGAGGCGAGGTGGCAGTGAGTCAGCTTTTGAGGTGAAGCGTGGACTCTTAGGAATAGCATTTTGTACTCCCTGGACACCCTGGCCAGGTTCCCCTTGGAGTGCACCACATGCGTTGTCTCGTACTTCATTCTGTCTGTTCCGGCTCCATCACTTGTTGTTTTGTTTTCCTCTTGGTTTAAGGAACAACCTTATACTACCAGCCCGGCCTCCTGTACGGTGGCTCTGTGGAGCACGACTGCAGTGTCCTCCGCAGCATCGGCTATTACCTGGAGGCTCTGCTTTGCCTGGCTCCGTTCATGAAGCTCCCTTTGAGAATCACTCTGCGAGGAGTGACCAATGACCAGGTTGACCCCTCGGTGAGTGCTGACGTCAAACCGTGGTGGGATTTTTTTTTTTTTTTTCCTTTTGTCTGTTGTTATGGCCCAGGTTCTTAGAAGGAAGTCTCTTATAAGCACAGTTCTGTTTTCACGTATTTCTTTTTCTTTTTTACCTTTGAAGCTTAGAGGTTAGTTAATTCTCCCCAAGACACAGATGAATCAAGTCCTGTAATCATCAACTTGGAGATGATGGTTAACGTCCATCAGAGTGCCTTTCTCTGTTGTGTCTACAAACCTTCAAAATAGATGCTGGCTGCCTCATGATGCTTGACTTGAATCTGGCTCTGCTGGCTGCAGTCGGGTGGAGTTCTATAAGGTCACATTAGCACCGAGGCTAGAGGGCAGCAGGTCAAAGTCTTAGGCACGAAATGATATCTCTGGGTATTGCCACAGGATAGTCTTGCTCTGTCCTGGCCTCTGCCATTAGTTTAAGGACTTTTCACCTAAGAGGTTTCAGACACAGTAGGCGTGAGGGCAGGGAAGGGATTGCTGAGTGTTGGCAGCGGTGGGAGACAGCAAGCCTCGCACTCAGCAGGTCACCTTCCTGTGGATAGGAGAAAAATGGTTTAATACCCATGAGTTTTCACTTTGTTCACCATGGTTGTCATGTCCATGAAAGCATCCTGTGGGGAGGGAAGGCGGTTCTCATTTTAGGATACGTTAGTGACTAGAAGAGGCTTTGTGGCCATGACGTCTTCCCTGAAGGGGCCCCCATCTTCTCTGTAGACACAAGCCACAGCAGCTTCTGAGGGTAGCTGCAAAGTGTTGCAGGTTTTCTGACTGGGAAGGAACAGTTATGGTGACTGCATATGCTCACCAATGGTCCCATATGGTTAATGTGTTCTTGGGCAGTCAAGAACTTAGTCTTCAGTTCTAAGAAGCTTAGCTACATAGACTCTTCCAAGAATGCTCAAGAGTCACAGCTCTTAGCTGTGGGTGAGAGTGCTATGCAGCCTGTTTAAAATGTTAAATTAGAGCTTCTTGCCTCCCCCACACCATCTCTAGATTCTAGAAAATGGTTCCTTTACTTTAGATACGAGAGGGGGCATCTGCACTTTTAGATTGTAGGTAGGTGAAGTGTCTCCTAATGGTAAACACAGGTTTGGGATCTTAGCACTGTGCTCTGTTTCATGCCTGTTCTATAATTGCTGATGGCCATAAACACTATCTTAAGTCTTTATAAACACTTTGTGTCAGTAACAGAGTTGATCAGTTCCCCACAAATAGTGCGTTTATGTAGATTTGCTTTCATAGTTAGGGACTGCTCTACTTTTGCAGCCTCTGGCTAAGATGACCTTGGTTTAACCTGACTAACCTAGGTTAAAACAAAGGCGATTGATCCTGGGTAAAGAGTAACTTCCTCGGCCCATGGGGCCTTTCAGGTCAGGAGTCGTCTTCTCTCTGCTCTCCATGGTTCTGCTTTCTGCGTAAGGAATGGCTTTCATGAACTTCATGAGTTAATTCTTCCCTCGAAGAACTTTGATTCTCTTGGATGGATAGCTGGAAGACGGAAGGCAGAAGAAGCTGACCTGGGAGGTGTGCAGCTGAGGAGAGTGCGTCTTAGTCCGATGAGCGTTGCTGTAACAAAGTACCGGAGACTAGGCAGCTGAGAAATTAAAGCTCTTTTTCTTCTGGAATCTGAGAAATTCAAGAAGTGGTGCACATTGTAACATGGTGAAGTGCATGGCTTGGCAGGACAGAGAAATTGAACCAAACCTGACCTTATATCAGAAGCCAGTTTCAAAAATAACTAAGCTGCTTTCCTGATACTGTCCATAATCTATTAATGAAGACTGCATTTGTGTTACTAAGTCACCTCTAAAAGGCCCTATCTTCTACCAGCATTACAGTGGCAAACTTGAACATGAGAAGGCTGTCAAGATAGAACAATTAGGGAGAGTTACTACTCTCTGGGCGTTAGGGAAATCCTGGAATAGACCATCATCTAGGTTTGTATAAGGACACTATATACAATGACAAAATCACCCAACGACAGATTTCTGAGAACTTCTCCTTTTGGATGTATTTACCTTCAATATTTATTAAATTAGCCAATCTTTACTAGTTTTGCCGGCTCCTGCCCCTCCACACCCTGTGCATGGTGAATGAGGTAGCCCCTGGAGCCTTACTGGAGGATCATTTAATTGAATCAGCCTGTTGGACTCGTGGCATCATGGAGATGTCGAGGCTTTCCTTCCTCAGGGAAGGAGGTTCAGATTCAGTGGGTAGTGGGGGGTAGTGGGTAGTGGGTAGTGGGGGGTAGTCCGCCCCACTACCCACTGGAGCTGTGTAGCTCATCAGAGGCTAAGCTTGGGACCAGGACTGGGCTTCTGGTCTCTTCCTCTCATGTCGCCACCGCTCTTGCTTCCTGTCACAGGGTCGCCTCCCCAGGGTCTTCTGGGAGCTTTAGATCCAAAAGAGATGAACTGTCAGTGCTGCTGTGATTACCACTGTGGGGTTTCAGTGCTTGTTTTTGAGGCCATTGTTGCCTGTAAGGCTCCTCCTAACCCCCTCATAAAATCAGCTCCTGGATCAGGATTCTTAGGTAAACATTGAGGGGCTCATTGGCTTGCTCCGACCTGGAGAAATACCAACTCTTAAGTGTTAAAGAGTATACTTGTTATGTATATTGGAAAACGCTTAATAGAATAACATTATATTTATTAATAAATTAATAGAGTAATGTTATGGGCATGATCCCTGGGAGAATGAGCAGGGGTCCCGGTGTCTTTTTCTCTGTGAGTCCAGCAGTTTCTTGAGTTTTGTTTGCCACGTGGACTCCAGCTGCATGTTCAAAGTTTAATTCAAAATTTCTTGAAATAACTTACAGGTTGATGTTCTTAAAGCAACAGCACTCCCTCTACTGAAGCAGTTTGGGATCGATGGAGAGTCGTTTGAGCTGAAGGTGAGAATGTGTGAACTGCTGGCTGTATGTATCGAAGGCATGTTTATGTGATTCATTGGAAGAGGCATGCGATAATATGATGAGGCCTGTTAGCCAGTGCTCCAAACCTTGACCTGAGAGAGACCCTTTAACAGTAGCCAGCAGCTGTGTTGCTCTTCTCTGGTAGGCCTGTTATAAACAGGTACCGAGTCCTTCACGGCCCACCACAGCTGTTGAGTAGAGCCACGTGGAGTCTGGCCCTTTGCCTCTCTTGTCTGAATCATCCGTGTCCAGGAGCGCCTGAGGCTCCACAGTGTCTTCAGAACCTAGTGGGAATGAGTTAGCCTTCCTCGGTTGGGGTGTCAGGGGAACCCGTGTTTTCCGTGTCTGCTTTCTCTCATCTCCTCCTCACCACTTTGCGCAGATCTTGCGACGGGGAATGCCGCCCGGAGGAGGAGGTGAGGTGCTTTTCTCGTGCCCCGTGAGGAAGGTCCTGAAGCCTGTCCAGCTCACAGACCCTGGGAAGATCAAGCGGATCAGAGGAATGGCGTATCCTTCGCATTGAAGGCCCTATTCCCTTCTTGCCTGTGAGGATGACAGTGCTGCGTCTTTTCACTGTTTACACTGTCAGTCTCATGAAAGTGTCGGTGGTGAAATTGCAGTTGAGATGTTTTAGTATCTGCCTCACAGTGACAAGATTGACTCATTTTTCTTCTTAATACTACAGTGTCTGGGGAAGGAAATCATTCTGTGAGCCTTAGCTCCAGTGTGACCTGTGAATGCTGGAGGGGTGCGGGGAGGGGCTGGGGAGCTGGGACACGGGTGGGGGTGGCTAGTTGTCTGCAGGAGTTTATGGAGGCTGGAATTGTAACTGTGATCTACCGTGAAGTGTTTCCTCTGTGTGCCTTAGGGAAGATCACTTTGTGCATCTCAGTTAAGCTTCCGAATGTTTCAAGTTAACTCACATCCTATTTTGCAGATGAGGAAACGGGGTATAAGAGCTCTGTTTGTTAATAATGTCACATAGCTAATAGGTACGGATGGGATTTAAACCCTGGCAATAATTTGGTGTCCAGGTTTTATCCTCTGCCTTTTTTTTTAACCTGTAGAAAGTGGGGACATTGGAATGAACCTTAAAGGATGGAAGTCTGTGAAGCAGGGCAAGAAAGGGCCTTGTAGAGGAAGCTATGCCCAGTTCCAGGGAGCGGCTGGCGATGTGGGTGGTGAAGACTCAAGTCATGAGTGACCGTTGATGAACGCGAGGGGGTATTGAGTCGAGCAGGAGCCAGTGAAGAGCTGAAGGCCATATTGAGCAGCTGGCCTTTACTTAAAAGTCAGTGATTTTCATTGGAAGAGCAGATTTGCATATCAGGACAACTTGGGTGGTCATGTAAGAACTTTTGTGATATTTTGGAAAGTATGGTGGTAGGAGAAAC
This sequence comes from Apodemus agrarius, assembly GCA_964023405.1. Taxonomy (NCBI): domain Eukaryota; kingdom Metazoa; phylum Chordata; class Mammalia; order Rodentia; family Muridae; genus Apodemus; species Apodemus agrarius. Next base: position 167,621,182 of record OZ030005.1, read on the forward strand.
TCACCTAGGGGCAGCCACTTAGGGACATGGTACCATCGTTATTGTGCCCTGTGGAGAGCAGGGAGTGGGGTAGTGAGAGGTCAGGTATGAGCTGCAGTAGAGGGCTGAGAGTGTGTGTGTGTGTGTGTGGGGGGGGTTAATGCTTTTTACCGAGGCTTGTGGGTAGGGATATTTGCTGACAGTTGCTACAGAAGAAGACCCGTGTAGGCGGAACAGGGGCGGAAAGGGGTTCAGGGCTACACGTGTGGATTTGATGGCTCCACCGAAAGGCTAGAGAGAACTTGAGAATTGAGGATCTGTAGCTCAGTGGGGCAAGATGAGGGCTAGAAGGTAAGTCAGCAGCCATGAGGAATGCCAGGGAGGAGCCTGGCCCCCTGGGCGGCCTTCAGAACTGGAAAGCGAAGGCTCAGTGGGGAGGGACTTAAAGAAGCCAGCGCCTGCTTTGGCACTGAGGCATTGCTTCGAGGCAGTGGTGACAGAACCTGTGGCCAGTCCTGGATTGGGGAATGAAGGACAGGGAAGTAGTTGTGTTAAGGTTGTTCTTTTCAGGATCTCCACAGGCAGGAGGAAAAGGGTGAGGTCATGGCTCAGTGGGGAACACAGTGCAGAGCGCCCTCTTGGCTTTGTTTTGCTTTGTTTTGTTAATTTCATGTGCATTGGTGTTTTGCCTGCACGCATATCTGTGTGATGTTGCCAGGTCCTCAGGATCTGGAGTTACAGCCAGTTGTGAGCTGTCATCTGGGTGCTGGGAATTGAACCCCGGTCCTCTAGAAGAGTAGCCAGTACTTAACCACTGAGTCGGCTCTCCAGTCCAGAATCCACTTTTGAAGAGGGGCTCTGGCTGCACAGACGGCTTGCCTTGCTGACAGGAAGTCCCGAGTTTGTTTCCCCAGCACCCACATTAGAAGTCCAAGTGCTCTAGTGGCCTGTGTGTAGTTCTTACACTGGGGGAGCAGGGGGAGGACACCAGGGCCTTGTCACCCTGCCCGCCTATCCTAACTGAGGCGCTCAGACTTAATGAGAGTCTGACCAGTTGCCGGTAGAGCTCTGTGGATGAGAGTGGAATGGGTTTTAATGAGTTTCAGGTTGAAAGAGGCTGGGGGTAGGGGAAAAAAAAAGAAAAGAGATAAAAATGGGGTAGATGGTGTTCCTGGGGTTACCCTCTTGGTCTCCACATGTATGAGCACACACATGAGCACCATTACAGAAACACAAAAAGGAAGGGTCGGTCATGATTTGGGCGTCTCTGTACGTAGGTAAAGGGAATTGGGGAGGTTGGGAGTCTGAAGCAAAGGGAGAAGATAATGCAGAGCCCAGCGGTGGGCCGCCCTGGGTGTGCTGCGCGGTGGGCCGCCCTGGGTGTGCTGCGCGCAGCACTGCCGCTCTCCGACGTGCTGGGTGACTCCTGGCACCAGGCCTGTTGATCTGCTACATGGGCTGTCATGGAGTCAGCGGAGTAGAGATGTGCAGGGTGAGGCACTAGACGGTGTAAGGAGGCCCGGAGGCCCTGGGGGGACAGTGGCCTCTGTCCCGCAGGCACACGGCAAGGCTGGTTCGAGGTAGAATTTGGGGGTGGGGTGGGCTCGAAAGGGCTCGGATGAGTTTGAAAGTTGAGATGAGGTGAGGTGAGGCTACCAGGGGGGACGGGGTGGGAGAAAGGCACGGCAGGAGCGGCGGCAGGAGCGGCGGCTGTGTGCTGTCACAGCGTGGGGCCGCGACTGAAGACGATGAAAGCCCTGGGGTCATGAGACCGAGGGCTCAGAAGTTGGCATTTTTCCATGCTAGCAAGTCTGGCGGGAGAAGCAGGCGAGGAGAAGGCCTGTTTGCTCCAGGGATGGCAACCCCCGGCAGGGTGGGCGGGCAGTGCAGGGTAGGTGGAGAGATGCCGCGAGCTGAGAGTCAGGATGGAGCCGTTGCCAGAATGTGCCTCCCACAGTAAGGCGGTGGGACTTACCCTTCTGGGGAAGGAAGGCAGGAGGTCGAGAGATTGGAAGCCTTAGCTTGAAGGTCAGAGGTAGATGTAGGTGCGAGTGCTGGGAGGAACGGGGGAGTTCAGTGTGGGAACACTGTTGGTGTTCTGTGTAGTACAAGTGGTAAGAGATCTGGGTGGGGACAGGCATCGCAGGCTCTGAAGGGAGAACATTGTCCTCCCTGGCTTCCACCGTGTTCTTTGAACCTTCCCCCTCTGGAGTCTGAGGCAGAAGACTCTTGTGAGGTGCCACATCCTGCCTCTGGACTGAAGCAGGGACAAAACACCTAAACTGGCACGGGCCCGCCCATGGAAGCACTCAGCACCCAGGCTGAAGACTAAACAGAAGCGCCAGTCAGCGGGACTGTTATTTAATAAGCCCTTCAAAGGAATGCGGGCTTTCGTCTCCACCTTTGCTGGTTCTAGAATCCGAGAATAAAAGCTGCCTTTGGAAAAGCGGTAGTTAGTTCTGTGGGTTTTACCTGGAGGGCGGGTTCTGACTGGACTGGGCTCATCCTTGCTCCGGAGTTGGGAGCACTGTGGTTTTAACTGACACCCCACCCCCACCCCAATCCAGCTTCTCCTGCTTGTAGATCAGTGAGTGACCAAGCAGACGGGTCCTGGGGATGGAGCTGGTGGGTGGGGGTCCATGTCAGCAGCTCTGACTACCGAGTAGGCCACATTTATTGAGCCGTCCATTCTGACAAGAGGGAAGGAGCAGGCTTGGTTTCCTGGTGCTGACCCAGAGCTCATGATTCAGTGCATGATTAAGTGCAGAAGTTGGGGGACAGGCAGGGGACTCGGACAGCTGGCATTTGTAGAACAGCGTGGCTTTTCCCTGTCAGTAAAGAGGCTAATTTGAGAGTTTGTATTACACACACACACACACACACACACACACACACACACCACACCTTAACTCAGCCTCCTCTTGCCCTCCGCTTTCCCTATCTCAGGAGGGGTGAAAGGAAGCTGGGTTGTTGTTGTTGTTGTTGTTGTTGTCGTTTGTAGTCAGGTCTGTTTAGCTTTGAGTAAGTGTTTCAGCTCTGCATCGCAAAGGCTCACCCAATGATAAGCTTAAGAGCCAGGACTTAGGGCCCCATCACAGGGTTGCTGTGAACATAAAATAAGGTGAGGTTTGTGGGAAAGAACTTTGGGAATCTTGGGTGTGGTGGGGTTGTCTCAGGGTGGTGGCACCTCCTGAGCTGTCTGAGGGACAGTGGATAGGGTCAGTCTCCTGAAAGATGGCACCCACTCAGTCCAAAGGCTGTAAGACCTGGGGCTGTTTGTCTCAACGGTGTTCAAAGTACATTCTAGACAGAAGGGGGTGGTGATGAAACCGGGTTCTTTGTGTATTGAAAAAAAAATCCCTTTTGCTCTTTCGCCCTTTCGGATTTGTCCTCTGAGTCAAGTCAAATATTTGTCGAATGATTCTTAGTACAAAAGTGCTTTGGAGTTGTGAGGGACGCAGCAGTAAATCCCTCGGCCTTACGGAGCAAGGACAGCATGTGTCTGAAGGGAGACGTGGTAAGTTCAAGTCAGGTGCTGCCTGGAGGGCTGCAGGCCGGAGGCGGCTGTGGACCGAGGAGTACAGGAGGCAGCTGAGGTTGAGGACTGACTGGGCGAGCTGAGGTTGAGGACTGGCTGGGTGGAGGTAGGCAGGGGTTCCGGGTTGGGGATGGACTCACTGAGCAGACTGGAGACTCTTCACACACAGCAGGATCCAGAAAGTTTGCTCTTTGGCTGTGTTCAGGTTCACTCAAGGAGAGGAGCTGGCTGACGGGCGGGGCGGTGCTCCGTGCACAGCCGTCTGTTCTTAGTTCTAATGAAAAGCGTGTGTTGTCGCTAATTACTGAAGAGCCCCGTGGGAACGGGCAGCTCACACTGCATCGGAGTCCACACGGGTTACCACATGCTCTTTTCCCAGTGCTTAGTCCTGCGCATCTCTTCAGCTCGTGAGCATACACCAAAGCTCGAAAGTGGGGTCAGGCAAGGCGGTCTCAGTTACAGAGTTTTCATTCGGAGTTATGGGTTCCATGTCCGCAGTCATCAAGCCCCTTTGCTAATTTCTTCCTCCTCTTCTGGCGTCCCTTGTAGAGTGCTGGGTAGGAGTTTCCACCAGACAGTATCCAATAGAGGGTCAAATAGAGCCCCTCCGTCCTCACAAATGCAATAATTGATTCTTAAGTAATATGTTTGGGAAACCTGTGTGCTGTGTTTAGAACAGTCACCTTGATCTTTCAGGGATGTTTTCTGCTTCCCACCCTCTGGGAGGCGGGATTGGCCCAGGGTCAGCCATTGTGGTATCTGGCCTGGCCATAAGTCGAAGAGAGGCTCCTTACAGCAGTCGGATTGCACAAAGGGTCACTGTTGTCACGTTGTCACTGTTATCACTGGGAGCCCAATTGTGGCCGCCATGAACGCAGGCATCTTCACCCTGTGTAGAGTAGACAGTTTACAGAGAAGCCTGGCTGGAAGTCACGGCTGGGCTGTGGGACCTGACTTTATACTTTCCATTCCCAGGAATCTAGATTCCTTTTCACCTTGACTGCTTGAAACATTTTTTTATAAGAATGAAAAAAACTAGTTACAGAACTATTAAGTCCAATGGTGACAGCGGGGAGGCGGGGATTGTAGGAGCCAGCCTGGCACAAGCTCGCCAGTGTTCTGACTTGCTTTCTTTCCTGTGGCTTCCAAGCATCATGACGTCCTTAACCCTGGGCTGCAGGTACTCCGTGCGCGTGTCACCTCAGATGGCAAACCGGATTGTGGACTCTGCACGGAGCATCCTCAACAAGTTCATACCTGACATCTACATCTACACAGACCACATGAAGGGCGTCAATTCTGGGAAGTGAGTGCGTTCTAGAGCAGGTTTCAGCAGCCGAGCTCAGGGAGAAAACCTCACCACTCCTTTCCCTGCTCACTGGTTTCCAGGTTTTATCTCCCCCAAATGAAAAAACACTGAATTCTGTAGTTATCTGCTTGGGTTTGGAAATCGCCTTTTCTCTAAGGGCAGTACAGCTAGTCCTCACAGCTGTTTCGGAGTCTCTCCTGATTTGAGGAAAAATGTCCTCACCTCATTTGAGGACATTTTTGTTCTCACCTCAGTGAGAAGTTTGGCCTTCACACCCTCCAGTGGAAAGCGATGGTGTCAGAGGTCAGGGCTGGAGAGGATGTGTGTACCGAGCTGGCCCTTTCCCTGGGGATGGACCGGTCATTGACATTTCCATGCTTTTTATTCAAACACCGGAACATTCTTTATTTACACACCGAGCGAGGGTGATGATGTGCCCTAGGATAATTGTAAATATTAAACTTGAAAGGTGTCTATGGACGCTATCTGTACCTATCTGCATGTACATGCTGCAGAAACGGCACCTCCTAATGTTGGCCTTTTCTTCCTGCCTCCGTCCTTCGCTGTGGGTCTGGAATTAGTGGGTCCGCTCTTCTCTGGAGGGCATTGCCGAGGGCTGGGAAGGGGTAGGTAGCAGCGGAGGCTCTGGGCGCTCCAGGATTGACTGTTCTCTGGTCTCTTGCTTTTCCAGAATGGGCAGAAAGGAAGAGCGCCAGCCTGCCCCCCACCAGCTGGTCTAGTCTTCTGTAGTGCTGCCCACCCAGTTGCCCTGGCATAGAGTGAGACTGAGGAGCGGCCTTAAATACAGATCAGTACATTGACACAATGAGCTCCGAGCGCCATGTTGAAAATTATGCATAGAACCAATGCATTTCTCACAATCGAGTTCATTTTATTTATTTATTTATTTATTTATTTATTTATTTATTTATTTATTTATTGGTTTTTTGGATTTGATTTTTTCAAGACAGGGTTTCTCTGTGTAGCCCTGGCTGTCCTGGAACTCAGTCCAGGCTGACCTTGAACTCAGAAATCCACCTGCCACTGCCTCCCAGAGTGCTGGAATTACAGGCGTGCGCCACCACCGCCCGGCTTGTGTTTAGTTTTTAAATCCCAAGTCACAGGTTATAAATCGTAATGAAGTCATGCCTGACTTTTGCCCCTATCTCAACCAGTGGTGATTCCACGTGAGTAGGGGGTTGTTGAAATGTAGTGTCCATGCCCTGCAACCCTGGGAGCCAACTGTTCTTGGTGGCTATATTAGCACTTAGACCAGCATGCACATTGACCCAGTGTAGCCCATTTTGACAGCCATTACTTTCAAGAAGTAACCATAAAGCAGTCCTTTATGGGTTGGAACACTTTGCAAGTCCCACTCCGGATCTCAGTGGTGTCGTGGGCGCGCCACCACCATGCTAGGCGCGCAGTTTTCGTGATTCAGAGGCATCTTGTGTGTTAGATTGTCTAGTTGTGTAGTGGTGAGTGATGCCCGATGGTTAGACAGGAGTCGGGGTGCTCTGGAACCTTGCTCTGGCAGGTACTGTAACTGAGTCCACATGGAGCTTGCAAAGCACCACCAGCCAGACTTGATGGTGCAGACAAGGACTGAGCAGGAGGCCAGCTGGGGCCGCCTAGTGAAACAGTCTCTAAAAATAAAAACGAATGTAACTATACATCGAGTTTTTCTGGAACTACTTTGGCTGGTGTTCGAGCTATGGAAGGTATTTCGTGAGCAGAGTTGAGCAGGGTTAGAGGTCTGTGTTGCAACCGTGCATGGAACATGCCATCGGGAAAGCTTTTCTAGTGATGTGTTTACTTTGCACTGGACAAGGTACGTTTGAGGCTTCAGATCCCGCACATTTGTGGAGAGCTGTTTTGTTCCCTTGTTTATGAACTCTTGTTTTGTTTTCTGGCTAAACTGTGGCTGTGTTTTGTGAGGATGGAATCCCGGGTGTCTACGCAGCATACTTCTGGTTCCTGCGTGTGGAAGCTTCCTACGGGTGCTTGCCTGTGGAATGCCTAGGTCATCTGTGGTCCCGAACAAGACCATTAGGTTCCTGCTGTTGGGTGGTAGAGACGCGCAGAGACCACAGGCCCAGCCCACTGACCGTTCTCATTGAGGTGAACTCTTGAGTCCAGTGCTGTCTCCAGACAAAAATACAAACTTGGGGCTCCTCCCCCTTTCTGGTCTCATACTTTCCACTAAGGGAAACGTGGTATTTCTCAGCGTTGCAGTCAAACAGTCTCCACAGTTGTAGTAAGTTCTGAATTGGCTGTAGTTCGGGGTCACGTGGGAACTGGAGAACTTCATAGACTCTGGGATGCTTGAGGCCTGTGCGTCAACTGCACTTCGCCACTTCTCAGCTGAGCGGACGAGGTTCAGGTACTTACTAATCTCAGCGTGGTCTCATTGGTAAATGAAGACAAGACTGAAGTAACACATTATACCTGGAAGCCGTAGACGTCACACTCTGTGATTGTTGGAACCGAGCGAGTCTTCGTAAAGGGCAGGGAGGAAGAAAGCCAGGGGATGGCGGCCTTACTGGAAACGCAAACTTCCTCCTGCCTCCATCTTCTTTGTGCGCCTCGGAGTGTGCCCCAGTGAAGAGCGCCCCTGTCCTCTTCCTGTGCTCCTGCATGTGCCTTTGCTCACTGGCTGTCTGCCGTTGCATCCCTAGGTCTCCAGGCTTTGGGCTGTCGCTGGTTGCAGAGACTACCAACGGCACCTTCCTGAGTGCTGAACTGGCCTCCAATCCCCAGGGCCAGGGGGCAGCGGTGCTTCCCGAGGACCTCGGCAGGAACTGTGCGAAGCTGCTGCTGGAAGAAATCTACAGGGTATGTCCCGGGCTCTGCAGGTGCAGAGGAAGGAACACCGGGAGGAATCCGTGTCTTCCCTTCTTTACGCCTTTCGGAGCACTTAAGCTAAAGAGTAACCTGTGTTCGTGTGTCAGGCAGTTTAGTTTGTTTGTTTGTTTCCGAGATAGGGTTTCTCTGTAGCCCTAGCTGTTCTGGAACTCACTCTGTAGACCAGGCTGGCCTCGAACTCAGAAATCCGCTTGCCTCTGCCTCCCAAGTGCTGGCATTACAGGCGTGTGCCACGACCGCCCGGCTGTCAGGCAGTTTAGAATTAACTAGTTTAATGGGTTCATTGAATTAGTCCATGAACAAGATCTGCTCTGTTAGGACACAGAACAGATAACTTTTAATGGGGTTAGAGGGGAGAAGGGGGTGAGGGTTCAAAGTAAAACAGGTAAGGTTAAGATGGTGGGTGCCACACTGACCTGACCAAAAGGAGTATGCCCCTAGCTACCCCACTCACCCCTCTTTCATGCTGCCTCTCTCTTTTTATTTTCTTTGTGTGTTTGTCTGCACATATATACGTGCACCACACGCATCCTTGGTGCCTTGGAGGCCAGCAGAGGTTGTCGGACCCCCAGCAGCCCGTGGCTGTGAGCCAGTCTGTGAGTGCTGAGATGAGTCTGAGTGCTCCCCAAATACTCTTAACTCCAAGTCATCTCTTCAGTCCCGGGACTACAGCCTCTTAGCTGCCCCAGTTGCTGCTATGTGGATGGAGATGGGGACTCCCCCTCAGACTTATCAAGGTAGAAATGTGGATAGAGTTTTACAGTTTATTCTAGAGAGTTGAAGACCATTTAGGGAAGGCCTGACTGTCACCGCACGGTGGAAGCTCTGGGAAGTGTGAGAACTGGGCATTGGTAAAGATAGACTTAGCCAGTTACTGTGTCGTGTCTAGTTCTGTGGGTGGGATGCATTGCAGCTCAGGTCACCTGCCTTCTTCATGGCCACAAGCTGTTGATCACCCGTGCAGCAGCACAAAAGTGAACGCACTTGACTCCCACAGCTGAGGTGACTGACAGGAAGGAGGAGATTGTGAGGGAAGAGAAGATGCTGCCAAGAGGAAAGCATGTTCCTCAGAGAGCACGTTATGGATACAATTCCCACAAGGACCGCACAGTTGAAGACCACTTACCAGTGTAGTCTGCTCCCGCATCCAAGCCCGGCCTTGAAACCTGCTCACTGGTCATGTGATGAATGTCATCATTCTACCTGATTAAAGAGAGGAGCCCCTCCCTCCCGAAGGGCAGGGCGCAGCCGTTGCGCTTGCTGCTGAGAGCAGTGGAGACTGGAAGGGAGTTCCCCTTTAGGACGCGGCCTGTCAGGAATCTTGTGTGGCCCAGGTCTGGCGCGGGGGTTTTTCCTGCCACTTAAGTTTATTTTTGATGAAGATTTCGTGTTGGTTTTGAGAGATAGGTGGTGGTTAGATGTCAGTGGGTAAGAGGATGAAGCCGTTGATTCACCAGTTACTTAATTCATGGAGTTTTCTAACATTTGCCATCTCCGTGTTGTCAGGTAAAGGGTACAGTGGTAGCTGTCTGCCTCAAGATTCTTGTCGCCTTGTGTAGGCCTCCACCTGACCTTGTGGGCTGATGTGTCCTCTCTCCAACTATGGGGACACTTAAGTCCCTTTCTGTGAGACCACGGAAGGATGGAAAGCATCATGGTTCAGAGGAGTTGCATGTGAGCCCATGAGCAAGGCTGGCATTTGGGTTTCCTGCCAGTTACAGGAGGAAACCGAGCAGCCCGGAATAGCCATAAAGGGTTCTTACCTTTAGTTCAGATCTTTTAAAAACTATTATTGTTCCTCAAACAAATTTGCTTTGTTTTAGTCATTAAGAAACTGCCTATCAGCATCTAGTCCTTACTTAGTAAAAGGTTGAAAACACTTAATGCTTTTTGGACTAATTTTCTATAGGTCTGTAGTGTGACATGTAAGTGTAAAGCCCTCCCTTCTAAAGGTGCTTTTTAAATATGTATATCCAAAATTGTGAGTCTCTGAGCCAGTTCCTTCTGTTCCTGGGTTACCGTGTTCCAGTGGTTCCTTCTGTTCCTGGGTTACCGTGTTCCAGTGGTTCCTTCTGTTCCTGGGTTACCGTGTTCCAGTGGTTCCTTCTGCTCCTGGGTTACCGTGTTCCAGTGGTTCCTTCTGCTCCTTGGTTACCGTGTTCCAGTGGTTCCTTCTGTTCCTGGGTTACCATGCACCAGTGGTTCCGTCTGCTCACGGGTTACCGTGTTCCAGTGGTTCCGTCTGCTCACGGGTTACCGTGTTCCAGTGGTTCCGTCTGCTCACGGGTTACCGTGTTCCAGTGGTCCGTCTGCTCACGGGTTACCGTGTTCCAGTGGTCCGTCTGCTCCTGGGTTACCATGCACCAGTGGTCCGTCTTCTCACGGGTTACCATGCACCAGTGGTTCCGTCTGCTCACGGGTTACCGTGTTCCAGTGGTTCCGTCTGCTCCTGGGTTACCGTGTTCCAGTGGTCCGTCTGCTCCTGGGTTACCATGCACCAGTGGTTCTGTCCTGCTGTTCCATCCTCTCCCCTCTGTCTTTCTGCCTTACCTCACCTCACCTCCCTCTCATTCCTTCCAGACCTGGACTTGATCTCTCTCCGTCCACTTGCAGAGCCCTTCCCCAGCTCCTCGCCCTCCCGGAACAGAGCCCGGCTCTTCCCCGTTGCCTGTGAGCCGTTCCACTCTGCTGCCCTTGTCTGCTTTCCAAGGCCTGCTTGTCCCCCACCCCCCACCCCCTCCAGGCCACCTCAAGAGCCCACTCCCAAAGCCTGCCTCGGCTGTGCCGTCACTGGTAGCCCCCGCTCCCTCCACCATGTCCTGTACGTGCACCCTGACATATTGATTGCATTAGAGTTTCCCTCCAGTATCTAGTACGGGTCATCTGAGGACAGTGCAGTAGCTGCTGGGTGCAGGGAGCAGGGAGAAGAGAGCAGCTTGCTTTTAGGACTGTAGGAAAATAAACAAGAGCTGTGAAACAATTGATATTGCTGGGCAGATTTCCTGTTTGTATGGAAAAACAGCTTTTGTCCTAAGGTTTGATGAATAAAATGAAAAAAATGTTTCTTGTTGTTTCTTAACTTTGGAGGAATAGATTTTTAGAAAGGCCTACTAAATCAAGAGGGACAGCCTGAGGGGTGTGTGCAGGGGGATGACTTTCCTCCTGGCCTGCATGCCTTCACAAAGGAAGGAGGCACCCTGTAAGCATCTCTGGCTAGCTGCCTGCTATGCCCAGAGTCTAGCCTTGGACAGCTGTGAGCCGTGGTCACAAACTTAAGTTTTCAGATATGTAAGATGGGTAAAAACTTTGACATCCTGCTAGTACCCTGTAAAAGCATATATATGCTGACATTGTTACGGTTACCCTAGAGAGAATAATGAGGAACAAAGGCCTTTTTAAAAAATGTGGTCGAAATAAAGAATGAAAAAAGGAAGCAGGGCTGGAGAGATGGCTCAGCGGTTAAGAGCACTGACTCCTCTGCCAGAGGTCCAGAGTTCAAATCCCAGCAATCATATGTTGGCACAAAACCATCCGTAACAAGATCTGACACTCTTATTGTGTGTCTCAAGACAGCTACAGTGTACTCACATATATAAAATAAATAAATCTTTAAAAACAACAACAAGAAAAGAAAAGGAAAAACAGAAGCAAAAAAACAGTTGTGCTTCAGGAGGAAATTTTTGAAGAAAATTCTGTTTTGCTTATGCTTGGAAGACAGAAAAAGAAAGAAAGAAAGCCTGAGGAGGGATAATGTCTTCAGTAATAAGAACAAGCAGCCTGACTGTGGCAGGCGGCAGTGTGAGGTTGCACGGGAAGAGGTGAGGAGCACTTAGGAGCATTCGGAGTTTCAGAGCCAGAGGGGGTGAGTGCAGGGAGACCTCTGAAAGCTACCTGCTCTGTGTGTGTGTGTGCCTCACTGCTCAGTGCGTGTGAAATCAGCACGGGGCATCTGCTGGACCTGCGGGGGCAGCTGTCCCTCTCCTCCAGCAGGGGCTCGCTCGTCGTTTTCCCCAGTAGATCTTTGCTGGGAACGTGGCTTTCATCTGTTATGTGGGTTAGCTCTTAGCTTAGCCTCATGGGTTGGTAGATGAATCTTCCTCAGGAGGCCACCATCTGTCTGTCGCCGCTCGACCTGCAGTCCATAGTCTGGAGCTTCTGGGGTTCTGAGGGCTTGTGTCCCCCTCTCTCCCTGCTTGTTCGTTCCCCTTTCTGGTTTGTGCTATGATTGACCATCAGCGTGTTTGTGTTTACAGGGTGGATGTGTAGACTCGACCAACCAAAGTCTAGTTCTGCTGCTCATGACCCTCGGACAGCAGGATGTTTCCAAAGTCCTGCTGGGACCGCTCTCGCCCTACACGTAAGCTGCTTTCGTTTGTCCTCGTTCACATGTGCCGTTTGGCTTTCTGGTTGTACAGAATGACACAGATGTGCCCTGTGTGGCCGGTGACCACAGCAGTGCCCCCGCTTGTATTGATCTTGAACCAGCCAGCAGTGGCAACTGTTAACCTGATGTTTATTTCTTCACACCTGGGATTGGGCCTTCCCTTCTTCCCGTCCCTCTGCTGTCCCCCATGTTATCTGAGCTCTCTCACATACACCGCATAGTTCTTGTGTCTGTACTTTATGTTTTGTTTCTTTTCTGGACATAACATGTAGCTTGAAGCTTTTTCATTCCCATCTTCCTGTGGGCCTTCTTGTCGTGGCCAATGGGCTCTTTTTCTAATAGTGTTCCATATTAGCTGGCTGGAAGAGCTAAAGAGGCAAATTTTGTAGGAACGTTACCAGACTAGTTAGGAGTTACGGAGATGCGTTTGGGCAGTGGGCTGTTAGCAGAAACTAACTGCCAGGGGATCAAAACATGCATGCTCCAAGAACAGCAGCTGGCCGGAAGACTTGTGTTACAGAGCGCGAAGCTCAACACGCATTTCTAGTCAGGGATAAATGAGCAGTGTTTGCATCTGTGTCCACGCACACGTGTATATGCACATGCACTAACATGTTTGGTCAGCTGGGGTGGGGAGTGGGAGGGGCAGGTAGACCTGAGACTGAACTGCCCTTTTTCGGTTATCATGGTACCGATGCTGTAGATCTGAAAGGTACAGTACTGTGATAGCTGAAGAATGGCGGTGCCATCACGGTGGGGCGAGGGGCCGGGAGCCCGACGCTCGCAGGAGCCTCTCACTTTTAGAGTTGGCAGCGGGAGGTGTTTGGAAGAGAGATGAAAGGGAATGCACTCTCTTAGCAGCGGGGGACACTGATAAGCCGGAAGAGCCACACATTATCTCCTGATGAGGTGTGTAAAGTGTCTCACTGGACAGGAAAGCTAGACTTGAGTAATCCTAATGGCACGCCAACTTCAGAAGTCCACACTGCTCAGACAGAATGTCACCGGAGCGTTCATGGGGAGGTGGGTGGCACAGCTCGGGCAGGGGCAGGATTCCTGGAAACAACTGGTGGGTATGGGACCATCTTGGGACACTTGGCTTCTTAGCTGGTCAGTACTGTGTCCAGCCTCGGCTCCAGGGCAACAGAGGCTCCGTGGCTCTCCAGGAGTCGGTAAAAGCCCTGTTCCCAAATGCCAAGGGTTTGGGCCTTGGCAGAGCAAGCTTGTGAACATGGGATCTATCTATGTTTTTATCTTTTTCCTTAATTTTCTTTACATTGGTTTTGGAGAGTCTTTCACTTCGACTCTGGAGCCTTACATAATCTTGTAATGTCTGTAGCCTTTTGGAATGTGGCCGTCTTTCACCACATAATCCTTTTAGGTTTCCTTTCTTCTTCCAGAAGCCTAAAGTTACTGCATTTCCTGAGAGACAGTAGTCTGCTCCGATTGGAGCTTTAAAAGTAGTCCAGATGGGAGTGTTACGTGCCTTGAGATTTGGGTCTGAGGCTTGGACACGGGCTCCTTCCCCTAGGCCTTAGCACACCCTGTCTCCTTGGCCACACACACACACACACACACACACCACCTGCCCGAAGTAAGCACAGGTGAAGAATTGTGTTCAGCCAAGGCATGTGTGATTGGGATCCCTTTGCCCTTAATCTTGTGGAAGGCTCCAGCGTCTCAGAGAATGAAGGGTGAGCCTGGGCCCTTACAGGCACAGTTGACATCTTACCTGCAAATGGGACAGGCGCCACGACTCATCATGGGGGCAGGGAGAGTATCACGTGCATATTCTTGTGCTAGTCAAGTCATGGAGACACAGTTTTTTTGGACGTCACTTTCCTTGGGGAAAGCAAGACTATTCTTGGCTGGAGGAAAGCTTGTGCATTTCTTCTGGCAGTTTGCACGTGTTTGCTTTGTGGGAATAGCATCTCAGGTGCCATCTTCTGGAGCGCCAGGATTAGAACTTTTCTCTCCGTGTTGAGGCCCTTGCTGAGAAGTGAGAGTTACGTGTTCGTCTTTCCCTGCTTTCCCTGTTGCTATAGGAGGTTGCTGCTTCGGCTCCTCTACTATTGGAGGGAATAAGTCTATATGTGTGACCTTTTTGAGGTCAGACAATTTTTCTCAGTTGAATAAATAGTATTGGGGGTCATAGACGCGGGAAGAGGACCTCTCTTTGTTTTAAATTTGGGTGTTGTTAGCTTATAGTTTTAAGCCCAGGAAGCTTAATTTTACATTTTAGTGAGAAATTATATTTTATTTACAAGTTGAAGTAACAAAAAAGATCACACATTATTATATATCAATGTATCAAGTATATATCGAGATACACATCATTATCATCATCATCATCATCAGGCACTTAGAATGCTCAGAAATCCTGACAGATCAAAGCTCCAGGCTTTAGCTTTCTGCTGCCTTGGTGTCCTACCTGTCTGTCTGTCTGTCTTTATACTCTGTGCTACAGTGCCACTGTGGGAGGCTGACGCTGAGCATTGGTGAGCCTCTGTTGATAACATGGATGGATGGTCAGGCACTCAGCAGCATTCGTTAGCACTATAACTGAGGAACTCAGATCTGCCCTGCCGCCCCTCTTCTCATCCCAGCCCATCCCCCATCACGTCATGTTACTCTGAGCTGCAGGGGGTGAACTTCCACAGGGGGATCTCAGGCCTGGAGTCGGCTGCACATTGACGAGTGAGCTGCCTCTAAATCTCTAGTATTGCTTTTTTTTTTTTTTAATTTTTATTTTCTATATTCTATGTTTACATTCCAAAGGCTTTCCCCTTTCCCAGTTCCCACCCACCATAGTTCCCATAGTTCCTCTCCCCCCCCCCCAACTATTCCCCAATCATTCCCCCTCCCCCCTCGGTTTCTTTACTAAACTGGATGCAATCTTTACAGGCCCAGGGTCCTCTCCTTTCTTCTTCTTGGGAATCATTTGACTTGCTATTTGTGTCTTGAGTATTTAGGGCTTCTGGGCTCATTAATATCCACTTATCAGTGATTGCATTTCATGTGCATTCTTTTGTGATTGGGTTAATTCACTCAGGATGATATTTTCCAGGTCTAACCATTTACCTACAAATTGCATGAATTCATTATTTTTAATTGCTGAGTAGTAGTCCATTGTATAAATATACCACATTTTCTGTATCCATTCCTCCTTTGAGGGATATTTGGGCTCCTTCCAATTTCTGGCTATTATAAACAAGGCTGCTATAAACATAGTGGAGCATGTGTCCTTATTGCACTAGTATTGCTTTTAAAGTTTATGACTGACTTCATCACATTCCTTAACTAACCGGACTTCCTGTCTCTACTTCCGCAGAATGGTGTAGGTAGTGTTTGCTTAACAGGCGTGCATGGTGTCTGCTGTGAGCCGGACCTGTTGTTTGGTTTTTGGTTTTGTTTTTTTTCTGTTTGTGGTGCTGGTGATGAAATCCAGGGCCTGATGTTGCCTAGCCAGCCGAGTGAGTGTTCAACTGCTGAGCTAGAGAGCCTCGATCCCCAGATAATCTTTTTTTTAATTCTTTAATTTCTTTTTAGATTATAATACAATTACATCATTTCCTCTTTCCCCTTCCTCCTTCCAAACTCTCTCATATATCCTGCCTTGTTCTCTCTCAGATTCATAGCCTCTTTTTTTTCCTAACAATTAAACAATTATTGTTACTTTGATTCATGCATACATCCATACATACATACTCCTAAATACATAATGCAGCTTATATGAATATTTTCAGGGCTCACCATTGGAGAAGCATTTGATGTTCCCTTCCCTGGAAGGGGCTCTTTCTCCCGCTCTTCTCAGCAGTCCTTAGCTGCCCCTAGTCCTTTGTATAGGGTTCAGGCCTCCTGGGCTTCCCACCCGCTTCCACTTTAGTGAGTCTGTTCCACTTGTCCAGTTCATGGTTAGGCGTCATGTTGGTGAAACATTATGGATGTAGCCTCCAACATTCAAGACACCATCTCACTGCAAACTCCCTGATTCTTTCTCACTTAAAATCATCCCACCCCCACTCCCAACCCCCAACACCTTCCAAAATGTTCCTTGAGCCTTAGGTATGGGAGTTACAGGCATATTTATCTGTTGGGGCTGGGCTCCACACCTCTGCATTTTGATTGGTTATATAGTTCTTGATCTGTTGCAATGAGAAGTTTCCTTGATGCATGAGAACCACACTTAGCTGTGGTATAAGGGCAAATATTTAGAGTGTAGTTAGGGATTATACTGGGTGTAGGTTCTCCAAGATCCATGACTTCATTAGTCCTGGGCAGTTGTCTGGGTTTTCAATACAAGGCTGATTTCCCTTTTGTTGAATGGAAAGCTAAGTCATTTTAAATCTCTTAAGTCCTGTGGTTTCCAACATAACCCTTTGTGAATGAAAATGTAGGTACAGCTGTGTGCCTCATCTTAGCCGATAGGCTTGTCACTTGCCAGGGTCACACAAAAAGCAGGGGTGCGCTCACGTGGAAGAGGTTCATTGGGGATGCCGCTTCCCTTACGACTTTTGACTTCTCGGGACTTTGCGCATGCGTAGCATCCTCCCACAACGTTCCGGAGTCCTCATTTCCACTTCTGCACACCTCAGACCGCGGTGCTTGTTTTGTAAAGTGATCCCTACTTATGGTGAGTGGCCAGCTGTGCCAGCAGAACGGTCAACCCAGTTCTGTTTCCTGTTGCCTTTCCCCAAGTGTAATCACGTCACTCTTGGAGAAGAGTTGAAGTGTTAGCATCTGACACACCACTGGTCTCAAGCTGCCGTGTGCTGACCGCAGGAACCACGTGAAGGGGTCTTTCCTTACTCTCTGATCCGTCCCTCAGCCTCGAGGGACGACAACCCCTTAGACCTAACGTTGGCAGCCCTAACCCTGGCCCACATCCAGTGACACTGAAACCTTCTGGGTTGCTGAAACAGAGGCAGGATTTTCTGTCTCTCTCACCAGAAAGAGGCTGACCTGTTACTGCCCCCCTCCCCGTGTGCTGCCCAGGGCATTGGAGGGGCTGTGCCTGAGCCTGTCCAGGCCTGGCCGGTGGGGTTCTGTGGGCAGGTGGTCCTTGCTTGTTGACAGTGACAGTGACAGTGGGAACAACCAACCTTTGGCAGCACACAGGGTAGAG
The DNA here is from genome assembly GCA_964023405.1 of Apodemus agrarius. Lineage (NCBI taxonomy): Eukaryota > Metazoa > Chordata > Mammalia > Rodentia > Muridae > Apodemus > Apodemus agrarius. The sequence goes on from OZ030005.1 coordinate 167,638,382, forward strand.
ACAATTACTCTGCTTCCAGAATTCTCTGAAACCTCCTTGTCAGGTAGAGTGGGGGCTTTCATGGCAAAGTCTTGTTTGTTTTAACAGTGAATCACTTTGTTCTAAAGGGAAAGATAGATAGACAGACAGACAGATCATTGCAGATCCAGTTGTCAAGTGAGAAATGAAGATCATTTATTCGGAAGTTTCATAAAACTCCAGTTGCCCCAAGAGGCTTATAAGAAAAACTGCTCCTTGCTTTTGGATCAGAATCCCTCCCTCCCTCCCTCCCTCCCTCCCTCCCTCCCTCCCTCCCTCCCTCTCTCCCTCCTTCCCTCCCTCCCTCCCTCCCTCACCTCTCTCTTGCTGTCTCCTCCTCCTCCTCCTCCTCCTCCTCCTCCTCCTCCTCCTCCTCCTCCTCCTCCTCCTCCTCCTCCTTCTCTTCACTGGGATTAAAGGTGTGTGTGCCACCACTGCCCGGCCAATTGTGTTTTCTCAAGGAAGCTGTTTATTTAGGTTTAACATTATTCCTTGTCATATTTCAACTTCATTTTTACTTTTTAATATCCCTGCTACAGAAAATATAGGGAAAGTGAGGCTGGGCGTAGAGGGACATTCTGAAGTATCCCTCAGTCCATCCTCTGCTGCCTTCCCCAGACAGCCCAGGAGGCTGACAGAATAACCTTTGCTTTTCATAACTGTTCCCAAAGCGACAGATCCCTCAGAGCTGTCCATAGACAGGCCTGCACACTCGAGTCTGCATCTCCTCCACCCTCCTCCAAGACACCAAGCAAGCCCAAGTCCCCAGGGGCTCTGCCAGCAGGGGAGGGCATCTGGCTTTCTTAGCACAGTTGAATGATTCAGCGGGAAGGAGCTGAATGAGGCCTAGGCGGGAGTTTGCCTCAGGCCTGTGCTCAGGCCTCAGCCGCAAGGGAGATCGGAGACCGCACTGCCTTCCCCTCAGCCCCCAGATGAGGCGGGAGGCCCTGGTGTTTGTCCACTGCTGCCAGCTGGAAGCTTGGCTCATACACGTGTGGCCTGTTTATCTGTGGGATTTGTGTCTTTGTCTTCTCTTCCCTAAGACAAGATGTGGAAATAGATGGGTAGATGGAGAAAGGAGAAGGAAGAGGAAAAAAGAGGAAAAGAATTCCCCTGGTTATAAGACCAGAAAGCCAGCAGGGGGAGAACTGACTTCCCTTAATTACCAAGAACGCTGAAGTCGTTTCTCAGTTACCTCCAGCTCCTCAGTTCTCCTTAGTGTCTCAGTAGTAGGGAGAGAGTTTCATGTGTGCAGAAGGCCACCATGGTTGAGAGACTTATGTGACTTACCCAGAGGGTCAGCGCTGTGCAGCAGTAACTTACATAGGCAGAGAACGTTGTAGAAGTGCATTTAAGGCCGAGAAGAGTTGGCTGGATGTGTTACCGGTGAGGAAGGCTCACGGAAGAGTTTAAAATGGGCTTGCATCGTAGAGATGAAGTTGTGTGTCCCTCTTACGTGAAGGGACAGCAAAGTGGATCTCGCCTGAGCTCTGGTGCTCCAGGTGGCTCGGCAGTTGGTCCCTGTCTTATGACACATGCCTGCAGCTCAGAGGGTGACTTCATCTGCCATGCTCGGGGCTTTCGGTGTATTTCCCTCCTGTGAGTGGGGGGGGGGCACATTCACCACAGCGGTCTTCATCCTTTATTTCATCCGTAACTGTCTAGGGTTGGGACCCAGAATTAGTACATTTTGTAAACTCGTAGATGTGTAGAAGTATAATTTATGTGGCCATGCAGTTTATCCATTTACGGTGTGTACAATGTAACAGTTTTTAGTACACTCACTGAGTCGAATAACCACAGTCTAATTTTAGCACGTTCTTATCACCCCGGAAAGAAACTGTGTGCCCATTTGTGGCTGCTGCCCGTTTGTCCCGCTGTGCCGGCTCTGCCACAGTAATAGGGAGCTCTTGTGAGCACTGTCTGGAAAACAAGTCGTGTGATGTTATAGGTCCTTAGTGGCCACCTCTTTCACTTCGCACCGTTTTCAGAGCTTATCCTGTTGGAACACATACAAATGCTTTAGAGAGCTGGGTAATGTCCCATGAGGAGGACACGCCGATTCTTTTGCCAGTCAGTGGACATCGGGTTGTTCCTCTTCTGCATTCTTATTGGGTGGCTCACGCTTATGAACGGTGCTGCTGAGAGAGGGGGGGGGGTTGTAGGGTGTCGCTTCCCTTCCCTCGAGCACGCACGCATCTAGGGTGACGTGTCACACCTTGACTCCATGCTTGAGTGTGAAGGGCTGGTTGTTGTCTGGCAGCAGTACTTTACGTTCCTGTCTTCCTGTCGCAGCGTGTGAGGCGGCTCCCCGCGGCTCCCCCGCTGCCTCCCAGCACGCCTGTCACCGTGCCTTCCTTAGTGCCACCAGTTGAGCATGAAGCAGTTTTTTTCCAGCAGGCTTGTTTTTCATTTCCCTAATGGCAGACGAGAGAGTCTCGGTCCGTGTGCTGGCTGGTTACTCGTGTCTTTAGTGGGATTCTCCTTGGATGGATCTCTTGCCTGTCTTTTTAGTTGTTTTCCTAAATTACTGTAAGAATTCTTTGTTCTCTTATTGCTCTGATTTTGGTGTTTCTGTTTTAGCAACTGTTAAACTATTCGAGGTCCAAACGTAATGGCGTTTACCCTATAGTTTCGACGTTTATGGAGGCCTTTGACGAGCTGAGCTGATTTCGTGTGTGATGGGAAGGAGTCAGATGCCTCCATGCGGATTTGTTTCCTGATCCCCCCACCCCCCACCCCCCAGTTTTGTTCCATTGTTGTACACGTCTAGAATCAATATGGTTAAAGTTCCCCAGGTGGCCTCGTTAGTCAGTAGATTGCTGGCCCCTATGCCCTGATAGCACAGAATGCAGGAAAGAGAAGAGCGTGTGTTTACGTGTGCTCCATGATTCTAGGCATTTCCACGAGGGTACTTCCTCTAACCCTTGGGACCCTATGTGTTTAGCGAATGTTCCAGGTGAGCCCTCTGGCTAAGCCGGGGTCACACCTAGTGTACTAGGGCAGCAGTTCAAGGCCCGCAGAGGCTTCTTTTCAGTCCACCCGAAGAACTGCTGTCTCAGGAACGGCGGATGCCATGCTCTCTCTGTTACCGGAAGTGGTAAGAGTCGGCCTCGTGAATCTTTCAGAGTTCACTGTGAGCTCTTCTCGGGTACTTTAGTTGACACTGTCTCCTGTTAAATATGCACACAAAAGCACACAAGCACCCTTCTTCCCCTCTGCTAGGCAAGGGCGGGCTTTACCACCAAACCACATCCCCAACTCCCCTTCTCTTTCTCTGTGGCTTTATTTAAAAGTTTACAACTGTTCTTAAGAATCCTGAACTTACTTCTGTAGTCTGTAGGAGCAGATGGAGATCTGCATGGGGAAGTGTTCCTGGTTTCATCTTTGCTCTGACTGCAGGGTCCCTAGCACCAGTAACAGAGCCTGAACCTAATAGAGACGTTCAGGAAACACTGTGGGGCGAGTGGAGGGCCAGTTGCTGGAGTTCAGGATGAGGGGTTGTCCTTGTTTACCTTTCTCTGCCCGCGCTGCTGTGTCTAAGGAGAGAGATGATGTACGCGCCGCTCGGTTACCTCCATATGTGCAGCTGTAATACCACGTGGGGCGAGAAGGCCGAGTGTCGTGCGCTGGCCTCTAGCCTGTTTCCAGCCTACCCTAGCTTGCTGAGGTGTGTGTGTGTGTGTGTGTGTGTGTGTGTGTGTGTGTGTGTGTCTGCAGGCTGCTCCAGTCCTCTTGGGAAGCTGACAGGCTATAAATATTAAGGCAGTTTCAATTAGACAGTTTTAATTTCAATGTTCTTAGTCTAAGAAATTAAAATTTGGGGTTTTAGGAGGACAGAGTTTCTTTTAAAATGACTATTTTCATTATTTTCTTTTAGGATAGAATTTTTGCGGCATTTGAAGAGCTTTTTCCAGGTTATGTTTAAAGTTGAAACCAAGCCATGTGGTGAAGAACTCAAGGGTGGGGACAAAGTGCTGATGACCTGCGTTGGTATTGGCTTCTCTAACCTCAGCAAGACCCTCAAGTGATCCCGTGCGACGTCAGGCTCCGCTGTGTATGGATGAAGCAGGACAATGCCAAGGACCAAAGGGACCATCCAGACATGTCCGCCCAGGACAGGACAGCCTCTTAACTTAAGTCAGAGACTTTATTTCTTTTCCACTGAAAATACTGATGTGCAAATAAAAGCTGTCTCTACAGCGTGGCTTCCAGCTGCTTCTCCAGTGACATTCCTCGGAGGCCCAGGCTGTGGGTTTCCCGACTCACCCAGAGGAGGGGCCCTCAGTATGTGGCCACACTACGAGACTGTGTAGTTCTTCGTCTTTGGACTGTGTTTTTGTGTAGGTTCATGTGACAGTGTTTGTAGAAGCCCTCTCTCTGGTCATGACAAGCGAGATGACTCCCAGAGGCAATGGCATTTGTTCTATCTCTTTTCTTGTGAGTGAGTTGCTTCCATGGGCACATGCTATGCTTACCGTGGTAAATTATGTGTGTGTGTGTGGCTCTGGTGATTGGGCTGGGGAGGGCAGACGTGTCTTAAATGTTTTCTGTATCCCAGGCATGGCATAAAATCTTTTTTTTCTTCTAATTGCACTGTAGTGTAAATTAGTATAAGAAAATTCAAAGTATTTTGTTGATTTGATGTTTTATCATTCAGAAACATTAGATCTGAGTTGAAGATAAAACAGACACAGTCTGGGATTTTATCTCCTTATAAGCTAATAGTCCTTGTTTCATGGATGCTAGTAGAAGACATCAAAGTCCCTGGTCAGAGACATAGAACTTTGTAGCATGGCAGGCGGCAAAAACATTTAAACCGATGTCGCTACTGCCAAGTCCTGCTGTGGAAGGGAGGGGCTCAGGATGGTGTACAAACTAGAATGTGTGTCACGGGGAACACAGGTCCCTCTCCATAGCAGGTCTGTTCTGTTCCACTAGAGATACTATGTCACCACTCAAGACTGCTTCCTGCAAACACCCTTCTGAGAAGGGACTTAGGCAGGGCTAACCCGGACCGCGACAGATTCCCGTGTCACTCGGCAGAGCCTGCGTGTGATGGGCGTCCAGGACAAGGAGCCATTGCTGCCCTCCCATTGGAGGGCATTTGGATGGGAGTCTCACTGTCCTCCTCAGGACCGTTTCCTTTTCACTGAAAGAGTAGAGCTCTTCGCTGCTGACTGAGGATGCAGAAGCCGATCTGACCTTGGGGAACGCCTGGACATTCTGGATGAGGCCCCGAGCCCAGAGCTTTCCACGGTAGTGTTCTGTCTGTACACAACAGATGGTGTGAGACCATGTTCATTCACCATCCCGGAGTCAGTAGCTCTGAAGTGTGGCGGGTGGGGTTAGCATGGCCTCTCATAAGGTTGCTGTCAAGGTCTGAGACCCTCAAGCTCTCAGGCTCTGGGAAAAAAAAAAAAAGGTTCAGGCTTCAGTGCATAGGACTGTGGTCCATTTTCTTTTGCTGGCCGCTGCCAAGAGCTTTGACTGGTGGACTCTGCCGGCCTTCCTTTTCATTTGACTCCCCCATCTTCAAGCCAGCAAGGCTATATCAAATCTTTGATGTCTAAACTGAATCTGATTTATTCTTGAGGTGCCCACTAGGAAAAACATGACCTTGAAGTAATTTGTGGCACAGCACTCCCACCCAGGTACTCCTCCTGTCGTAAGGGTTAGCCAGTCATAGCACTATCCGAATTAGTGTTTGATTGATCACCTTAGAATTCTGCCTTTCGTAGTTGAGGCCACTGCTGGTTTAAATCAGACGTGCCCACACAGACCTAGGTGGCCACATTCCTTGTCTTGACCCTCCCAGATTTTCTGATAGAGGAAAATCTTAGTAACCAACTTCAAACAAGCTTTGGAAGTGGTGCTGTTGGTCAGCGTCAGGGAGCAGGTAGAAGCCTGAGCAGATTGTCACAAGTAGCAGAGGGGACACGTGTCTGTCTGTAGATACACAGGTGTCTGGTAGGTTCCGGCCCTCCGCTCCAGCTGCTTTTGGAGTCGGAATATTTGGGAGCAGTGGTGAAGATTATACTGAAAAGAAGGGATGAATTATCCTCTTCCCCTTTGGACGAGATGTTAGTAAGTAGTCCAAACTTGGCGATGCTGCCGCTTCCCGAGTACTACGATCACAGGGATACTTCTCTGCTAACGTAGTGTTTGTTTAAACAGTCTGTTCTTGATCCCTTTTCAGTTTCCCAAAAGAAGCAACCCCACCAGGCGGGAGGCGTCTGCCAGCTTGCTGAATGTTCCGTTCTTGGCTCTGCTACTCACCAGGGGTCGTTTAATAAGGGCTTAGTTCTGTGTCTGAGCTCTGAACAGATCTGATTTGGGGGTTTGGTTTGCTGTCTTGGCCTGTTCTGGTTTGGTTTCTATTGCTGTGATAAGACACCAGGAGTACAGCTTACTGGCTTGCTCAGCCTGCTTTCTCGTAGGACTCAGAACCCCCTGTCAGGGGTGGCACCACTCAGTGAACCTACGGCCAACATTAGTCTAGAAAATGCCCCACAGACTTTCCTACAGGCTAATCTGATAGATTTTTTTTTTTCAATTGAAGTTTCTCTTCCCAGATAACCCTGGCCGGTGTCATGTTGGCACAAAACTAACCAGCATACTTCTCTTTTCAGATGACGGACCGCTCTTAGGTACAGAAGGTAGGTGGGAACGGACTTGACATTTTGTCAATGTGCGGAATGGGAATGGATTTAACCATTTAATGAGAACGGGGCGGGGTAGGTGAATAAATAGATATACTGGGCCTTAGGATGTGAGAGGATTCGGAACTGCCTCTGTGTTGGAGACTAACGAACTTAGCGTGTGGTTATGGCCGGTTGGAGGGATAGGAATACAGCTCTGTGGTCTACATGCCCAGCCCGGGGTCTCCATTGTTTCTCGCCCATCCAAGTTATAATGACAAGTGAGCAGGACTTAGAACGCCACCTTCAGGTGGCCCCAGGCTGTCCTTCAGAAGTGACTGACAGTAGGAATGTGTGTAGGCAGCTCAGGCCTTGATGTACTGCTGTTGGCCACACCTGAGATGTCAGCTGACAGGAATGAGTTATCGGTGACGTCTGACAGATCTAACACACCAGACCTTTATTTAAACAGAAGCCATTTGGTCAGGGTGCTGGGGGTAGGACTGCTTGTCACATCTGGCTCGTAGCATATCATAGTCTGACCCAGCTCGAGCACAGATCCTGACCATACTCGTTTGAAAACATCTAGGTGATTTCTGACATTGGGTTTCAGCAGACAGCCCAAGACATACTTTATTCTCCTCTCCACAATCCCCAACCCTTTAAAGAACCTTGCATCCAAAACCCATTAGGATTGGCTGACTTGTTAGGTTTTCTCGGCTATGATTTGGGGGAAATGATGCACTCAGACTAATGAAGGCAGATGCCAGGTTAAAATGAAGGTACCCAGCCTGCTGATGCACACGGTGATCCTATTTGTTCTCTGGCTTATGTGTCTGGATCACCAAGGCTGGGGCAGAGTAGCAGGGGAGCTGCTGGGCTCCATCTTGGAATAAGGGCTGTTTCCCACTGCTCTTGCTAGTCTTCAAGGAAGGACGTGAGAAGGGACCACGCTGTGCTTTGCAGCGACTGCCTGCCTGTCTTGCTATGTGAAGGGAACTGACAAGCAACTTCAGACTGTTTAGTTCCTGGAACTCTCTCCACAGACCCATGCTTCCCTCTGTCATGAGCTCTGTGGGTCACTGCTGTCTTAGATCCACTATGCAATTAAAGGCACTGTGTCTTAAGATTTATAAGCTATGAGGATGTTTGCAGGAAATCGGAGGGCTGCAGACTGCAAAGAGCAAGAACACTTAAATACCCAGAAAGCAACATCAGTGCTTTTGCAAGCCTGATTGTTAAAATCCTTGAAAGCTGAATGAGTGAGAATGTTCACAGGCTCTGGGAGGCCACTGACTGTCAGGAAATTAAATCTCTCAACACCAAGAAATGTAAAAGGGAAAACTGGGACGTCTTAGAGATCTGGATGTGTGGTTTGATAACCCTCAGAAGGCCTAGAACATTCAACCGACCCCTTGGTCTTGCTCTCCGAGCCTCATCAGTTCTAGTTCCTGGGGGAGGTCCTTACTCCCAGATACCCTCTTCCTGTTTCCACACATCCCTTGACCCTTTTTTTTTTTTTTTTTTTTTTTTTTTTTAGTATTCAGCATGCAGTTAATTGTCTTACCTTGCTTAACTCACAGTTTTAAGCACTGGGCGTGTCTTGTGATATTTTGTGTGCTCTTCTGTTGTTGTTCTGTTTTATTTTTAAGGGACGCCTTTGGTTCCTGGATTTCGGTAGAGTCTTGTTAAAACACCAGGGCTCGGAGTTAGACCTATGGCCAAATCCTAGCTTTGTCAGTACTCCTGGGCTGGCTCTCCATCCTTGGGACCGTTAGTTTCTTTTGAAATTCTAAAGCACCTACCTCACTGCATACCTGTATTAAGAGCATTTATTAAATATCCTGAGACCGGGATAGATAGTTTTTAGCTGTTCAGTTCTTGATGCCGAAGTCAAAGCAGTTCATCTAACAGGTTAATGTCAGCATGAGTCACAGGTCATATCTTTACATCTAGTCCTTGGGTGTGCTCAGCTAACAGACCAGATACAAGCTGTGGCACCTGCAACGAAGCTTGAGGTCAAACTGCCCCCACAACAAGGCGACAGAGTTAAGAAGGAGGCCTACAGGCATCCCAGTGAGGTTCTCTGTGTTCCCGCCAGTCAGGGCTGGGTGAAAGCTGGTTCACCCAGCGCTGCCGGGTCTACTCCGCATTCACTCAACCAGATGGAGCTGCAAGGAGCAGCTATTCCCACCAAGAGAGAAAAATGGCTGTGTCAGATTTGAGATTGTGTATGTCTAGCCTGGTGCCATGTAGAAAGAACATCATGTAATGCAAAAAGTTAGACAAGCCCAGGAGCCAGGTTGACTCTTAGTAGCTGAGGCCTACATTTATTTGAGCAAGTTACAAGTCCTTTTGAGCCTCAGTCAGCTCATTAGGATATAAACGAAACCGACCACCAGCGATCATGAAGCACAAGCATATGAGTATGCCATGCTTCATGGATGGCAGACTAGGAGATTTGGGGCCTTGAATCCAGAAGTACCTTGACAGAAGTCTGGACACTACTTTGAATGGTCAGGTTTTGAAGTAGGAAAGAATGCTGCAGTAATGAGAGCAAACTGACTCAGACTTGCAAATTCTACCCGAGAAGTTCACCAGGACTCCCCGGGCTCCAGGATAGCCGAGTCCAGGGCGCAGACCTCTTCAGAGTTGGGTCCCATCTCAGCTCTGCGTTTTCCACTGTTGTCCCCTCCTCCTGGCTCGGACATTGTCTCTATTCTGTTCTCTAGCTGAGGTTGGTTTGGTTTCAGTTCCTTACAATTGTATCTCCCCTTGCTGAACGGAGCATTCTTAGGGCTTTCTGGGTCCTGCTCTCCTCTCTGGATGGTAATGTTATTGTTACCCAATTTGTGTGCACCAATGAGAAAGGAAGAGATGACTCCCAGGGGAAGACTTGAGTGCTTCTTACAAGAAGACAATGGATCCTGGGGAAACAGAAGCAAGCTGGTAGTTGTAAATTGCATGGTCAAGCCCCCTCAACACTCTCAGAAAGATACTCGGCAACACTCTGTTGACCACCCTTTCCCCCAACCAGAATCTTCCAGTACTATAAGATCAGTTTAACAATTTATAACCCACAAAAAAGATTATATCCAGAAGGTTAGTGACCATTTTAGCCTGTGGTATGAAAAGTGGATGAAAAGAGGAGCAGTGGGTGTGGAGAAGCAGCTGTGACCAGTTCAAACTGTGGAGCAGCACGCGGGTTGCGGACAAGGAGAAGGTCGGACCAGGCTGGAGTACAGATGTCAGCTCCTGCTCCCCAGTGGCTCTGCCTTTCTCAACCTCGGGAAATTGATTCAAGAATGGGAGGGGTGGCGGAGGGAGATTTCTGGGAATGTGAGATGTTCATGGTTACAGTAAGAAGCAATGAAGACATCAAGTGGGGCACTGGACGGGAACATGAGAAGAGTTGCTCTTACCGTGTAAGTCCTAGTTTGCTTTATAGTTGGTCCGTATACACTCCTCCCAGAGCTCTTTTTCTCAGCAAGTGTCTTAGTCTGGGTTACTATTGCTGTGATCAAACACCAGGACCAAAAGCAGCTTGGGGAGGAAAGGATTTGTTTTGCAAATGTTCCCACATCACAGTCCTGCAACAAAGCAACTTGGAGGCAGGAGCTGTAGCGGAGGTTAAGGAGGCTTGCTCAGCCTGCTTTCTTATAGCATCCTGGATCATCAGCCTAGGGATAGCCCCACCCACAGTGGTGGACTAGACCCTCCCCCCATCAATCACTCGATAAAATGTTCTACTCCCTGCAGCCCTGTCTTATGGAGACATTTTCTCGCTTGGGGTTCCCTCTTAGATGACTTTTGTAACATGCTTAGAAGAAAAATGAGCCAGCAATTAAAAATTAAATGTTCTTGCCCCATCCTCAAAGACACAAAAAGAGTGCATAAGCACCTTGTGAAGTATCTGCTGCCTGGGAACGAGGCTCCGTGGAGGCCGATGCGGTGACAGTGGCCTAGGGGCTTGGCCCTGCTGGTTTGCTCTCTCTTACCGGCTGCAGCATTCTAGACTAGAAGACTAGAAGACTGGGCTTGAGTTATGGTCACTAGACACAGTGTAGCACTTTGGGGGGGGGGTTGCATGGAAACATGCTGGGCTTTCTCTGGAAAGGGGTTGTAGACAGAGGCCTGGAACCCTTTGCAGCCCCCGCCCCAGAAATGAGTCACACTCATGTCTGTAAGTGATGTAAGAAAGAGATGACTCAAGTCGTGTTAGTGAATGATCTGTGTAGTGTGGCACTTTGAACTGCTTGACCCAGGAACCCATTCCCATTCCGGAAAGAAAATGGTGCTGATGTCTGTGCTGGCTAGTTTTTATGTCAACTTGAGACACTAGAGACATCAGAGAGGACGGAGCCTCAGTGGAGACAATGCCTCTGTAAGATTGGGCTGTAAGGTATTTTATTAACTAGTGATTGATGGGGAGGGCCCAGCCCATTGTGGGTAGTGCTATCCCTGGACTGATGACGCTGGGTTCTATAAGGAAGCAAGCTGAGCAAGCCATGGCGAGCAAGCCAGTAAGCAGCACCCCTCCATGGCCTCTGCATCAGCTCCGGCCTCCAGGTTCAAACCTTATTTGAGTTTCTGTCCGTCCTTTCTCCAATGATGGACTACAATGTGGAAGTGTAAGTCAGATAAACCCTTTCCTCTCCAGCTTGGTGTTTCATCACAATAAAAACCACAATGAAGAAAATGTCACACAGGTTTATTCTGAAGGTAGAAAATTAGTAATTCCTGGCATAGCAGTATTTTTTTTTTATAACTATATAGGCTTACATTCTTTTGTTTTTGAGACAGGGTCTTACGCAGCCCAGGCTGGCCTTGAACTCACAATCTTCATGTTTCAGACTCCCTAGTGCTAGGATTACAGGCATGCATTTAACTCTCATATTCCTAACTGAAATATTCTTGAGAAGTTGTGAGGGACTTGAGGTGGAACACCCAGGCTTACTCCCACCCTACCTGTGACAGGAAGGATCCGTACATCTGAGTTTCAAACCAATGGCTGCCCACCTCAAAGGGATATGCCCTAAGCCATAACCCTTTGCAATTCCAGAAATTTAAAACTTCAGATGCGTGGGTAGGATGGAACTTCCTTTTATCATGTATGTGTTTATTACAAGGCCCCCGTATTTCTGAAAGTTGCATAGACTATTCTAATCCTAATAGTTCAGCGCCCCCCCCTCCCTGGAGCCCTTGCCCTGAGTCCTTGGCAAGATGGGATCAGAAGAACTTAGGGAGAAAGACTTGGAGAAGGGGACCCTGGAAAAATGGGAGGCTCCCTGAATGTTTATGGTTGAACTAGCTCAAGTCTGAGCCTTCAAATGCCTGTGTCTTAGAGAAATCTGACTTGGGTTTTCCATGTTAGCAGTTGCTGCTGAGATACAAAACTGTGCCTGTTTATAACTGGTGCTGGGGATTGAAACCTAGGTACCTGGGCATGTCACAGGCAAGGGCTCTATCATGAAACCACATCTTCAGTCCTTTTTACTTCTTTTCTTTCCTTCCTTCCTTTCTTCCTTCCTTCCTTCCTTCCTTCCTTCTTTCTTTCTTTCTCTCTTTCTTTTTTTCTTCCTTCCTTCCTTCCTTTCTTCTCTCTCTCTCTCTCTCTCTCTCTCTCTTTTAATTTTGAGATAGGAATTCCTTAAGCTGCCCCTGCTATACTTGAATCCCAAGTAACTAGGATGACAGGTCCACACCAAGATCAGCAGAACTATGGCTTTGGGGGACAGAGAATCTGGTTTCTGGGAATGGGAAGAGAGCTTGGGCCTGTGAGTGGGTTTCTGGGAAGATGCTCTTGTGTGTAAAACAAACACTTGTGAATGCTGCTAGCCTACTCTCTGGATGGGCTCTCCAGAAGAGAGCCTGGCTGTCTACTCTATCTTCTCTAAAATGGAGAGCTCACGTGGGTGCTTGGCGAAGCTGTTGCTCCTCTTTGTGTGTACACTCCTGGGGCACTTTCCTGACTACGTGGGTGCTATTTTTAGGCCTGAGTTTTGTCTGTTGAGCATGTGGGATTCAACCAGCTCCTTTACAGCTCAGGCTAGGATAACTGAGGCACTGAATGCCCTGCCCATTTTACCTGAGAAGAGAGAAGACATGGGCAGGTGCCCTCGGATGGAAGAAATGGTGTAACAGGAGCCTTTATTACAATATTATTAAAACAGCTTTGGCAAAGGAGAAGGACACAAGCAAGTGGAGAGGGTCAACAATCCTAGTCCACTGGGGACTGGTTGCCAGGACTCTATACCCCAGAGTGGTATTTTTGTGGAATTTCCCTTCCAAATGCTGAAAACTACTGCAATTGTGATCAGTTTACATATCCATGTTAAAGCATTACACAGCTGAGCATGGTGGTGTTTATGCCTGTCATCCCAGCACCAAGTGTCTGAGGCAGGAGGATTGCAAACTCAAGGCCAGCCTGGGCTACCTAGTAAGACTGTCTCAAAAATAAATGAGCAAACAAATAAATAACAATTCACAAATAAGATACAGTGGGGCTATTCTTATGTCTTCAAGTACTTTCTTGGGCAGTGGATTCTATCTGGTAGCAACAAGTCTGAAAATTTCTGGAACTTTAAAGGATGTTCTGGCACATCCTGAAAGAGGTTAGAGCGAATGCTATGACATGGTTGCCTCCTGATTAAGTTACATTGTATCTCCAACACTGCTTAAGTTACTTTGTATCTCTGACCTGCTTAAGTTACATTGTATCTATCTTCCTTGGAGGGCTTTTCTCCTCAGAGCAACTCTGTGTCTCTTGTTTGCTTTGGCAGTTGTGCCTGTCGCTGCCTTAAAGATGTCATCCCCACAGACACATGCTCCTAAGCTATAGTTTAGAAAAGCTCTGGTTGCACAGCCTATGGTGAACCAGGAGCATGAACTGAGATCCAGGAATGCTGGCCCAGGGCAGGTCATACCTTGGTGCCCTTTTGCAGGAATATTCTTTAGGTACCCGTCTATTTAGAGATGAGAGGATGAACACTGAGGGTGGGTAGAAAGGCAACGCCCTAATTTTTCCTGTTTTAAAAAGAAAGCTAACGCTCTGTAATTCGCTGTGCTGGTTGAGTTTTGTCCAGTTGTCACAAACTAGAGCTGGCTGGAAAGAAGAAACCTCAGATGAGGAATTGCCTCCATCAGAACAGCCTAGGGCTATGTCTGTGGGGGCATTTTCTTGATTAATGATAGATGTAGGTGGGCTCAACCCAGTGTGGGCAAGTGGACCTGGATAATATAAGAAAGTAGGTCTCCAGGCCTGGTGGTGCACACCTTTAATCCCAGCATTTGGGAGGCAGAGGCAGCCAGAAATAGACTATTTCTTTCTGATTTAGAGGCATTGAGTTCCTTGGGGCAAGTCCAATCTTTGTCATCAGGAGCCTCTTTGCTCACAAACACTTGACAAACTTGAACAACAGCAACCAGGAGCAGCAGGGGGTGCAGAAGCCATCTTCTTGGAGTGCTTCCCCCATCCCCCACAGCTCTCTCAGGCTCTGGCATTTCTCCCTCTCCAGAGTCCCCAAAATTATACTGTGCAGCTGGCAATGATCACGCCCCTGCTAGTGCGCCAGGCAAATCATAATCACCTGCTGTGAAACAGCCGCTTATCCCACAACCTGGGATTAAAACAAAAACATATTCATAAAACATAGCTGGGTTTTTAAAGAAACCAAAATTCTCACTTGCAGGGAGGACTCTCTGCTGGCCTTAGAGCTAGGAAATGTTGTCAAGTTAGTTGGTGTACATGGTGTGTTATGAGCCTGTCCAATAGCGTTTTCTCTCCCACATCCAGTTTTTAAAGGTCAATAGCTTAGGCTATGGGATGAATGAAGACGAAAGTGGGGGATGGGTCATACCCACCCTGAAGTATGACTAGGGCTGGGTGGGCGAAGTGAGGCAGCAGGAAAATGGTGGCTGCTGGTCCCAGATTGCCTAAGTGAGGCTGGCAGAGTCCAGAGGAGCCTGACCCTGATCACGTATCACTCGCTGCCTGTGCAATCACAGTCATCAAAACATGTCTTCTAAAGGTGACAATTTGATGCACTCCTTGGTGCTGACCTCATTTGAAGAGTACATCAAACCCCGCTTGCTCTAATGCTGGGAAACCAAGGAGTGTCAAGCATCCTGTATCTGCAAGGAGATTTGTTTTTCTAAGGCTCTCTCTAGTCTATTCTCTGTAGGAAAGTGGCTCCCCCTCCTTCCCCCTCTACACACTCACCCATTGAGGAGGCTTTCAAGTGCAATCAGCAGCTGCTGTCACTGAGACACCTGTCCTGGCTAGGTCAGCAGATGCCCTTGACAAGAGGGTGGAGGAATTAGTGAATGAGGTTTAGATGGGAAGCCCTGGAGGAGAGCTCCACTAACAGTCACCAGCTCACCTTCCAGATCTCTCCTGCAGCTCATTGAGATGATTTCTACCTGACCAGAAGAGGCCCTCAGCATGGGTGCCTTTCATCCTGTGTGGGGAGTGTGCCAAGGTTTTTCTGTCTTCAATTAGCTTGCTGAAAAGGTCAGACAGCCATGCCGGGGGCTTGTCTTGGGTGTATCTTTCTTTTTTTATTTTTTATTTTTTATTGAATATCATCTTCATTTACATTGCCAAGGGTAAAGCCTTTCCGATTTCCCCCCCTCCCCAAAGACCCCTAAACCCCTCGTCCCACCCCTGCCTCCATGTATATGCCCCTCCACCTGACCATGTATATGCCACTCCTACCTCCACCACACCCCTTGATTTCTCTTTGTCAGGGCACCTATTGAGCCTTTACCTGACCAAGGACCACTCCTCCCACTGATGCCCAACAAGGCCTTCCTCTGCCACATTTTTGGCTGGAACCATGTGTACCCCTTAGTTAATGGTTTAGTCCCTGGGAGTTCTGGGGCATCTGGGTGGTTGAAATCATTGTTCTTCCCATGGGGCTATAAACCCCTTCAACTCCTCCGGACCACCCTCTAGATCCTCCATTGGGGATCCCAACCTAGTCCAATAGTTGGCTGCTAGCATCTGCCTCTGTGTTTGTAGGGCTCTGGCAGGGCCCCTCCAGAGACAACCATGGCTCCTTTTGGTATATACTTATCGTCCATAGCAGTGTCAGGGTTTGGTGACTGTTTATAGGATGAATCCCCAGGTAGGGCAGTCTCTGGGTGGCCTTTACTTCAGTCTCTGCTCCACACTTTGTCTCCCTTATTGCTCCTGTGACTATTTTGTTCCCTTTCTCAGAGGAACCAAAGCACCCTCACTTAAGTCCTTCTTCTTGAGCTTCCTGTACTGGGTGAATTGTAACTTGTTTATTTTGAGCTTTTGGGCTAACACCCACTTATCAGTGAGTGCATACCATGTGTGTTCTTTTGTGATTGGGTTACCTTGCTCAGGATGACACTTTCTAGTTTCATCCATTTGTCTAAGAATTTCATGAATTCATTGTTTTTAATAGCTGAATAGTACCACAGTTTATCCATTCCTCTGTTGAAGGACATCTGGGTTCTTTCCACCTTCTGGCTATTATAAATAAGGCAGCTATGAACATAGTGGAGCATGTGTCCTTATTACATGTAGGAGCATCTTCTGGGTATATGCCCAGGAGTGATATAGCTGGGTCCTCCTCAGGTAATACTATGTCTAATTTTCTGAGGAATTGGCAAACTGATTTCCAGAGTGGTTGTACCAGCTTGCAATTCCACCAGTAATGGAGAAGTGTTCCCCTTTCCCCACATTCCTTCCAGCATCTGTCCCCTGAGTATTTCATTTTAGCCATTCTGACCGGTGTGAGGTGAAATTTCAGTGTTGTTTTGATTTGCATTTCCCTGATAACTAAGGATGCTGAACATTTCTTTAGGTACTTTAGAGCCATTCAAGTTTCCTCACTTGAGAATTCCCTGTTTAGCTTTGTACCCCCCACCCCAGCCCCGTCGAGACAAGGTTTCTCTGTGTAGCGCGGGCTGTCCTGGAACTCACTCTATAGACCAGGCTGGCCTGGAACTCACTCTGTAGACCAGGCTGGCCTCGAGCTCAGAAATCCACCTGCCTCTGCCTCCCAGAGTGCTGGGATTACAGGCATGCGCCACCACCACCCAGCTCTGTACCCCATTTTTAATAGGGTTATTTGACTCTCTGGAGACTAACTTCTTGAGTTCTTTGTGTACATTGGATATTAACCCTCTATCAGATGTAGGGTTAGTAAAGATCTTTTCCCAATTTGTTGGTTGCTGTTTTGTCCTATTGACGGTGTCCTTTGCCTTACAGAAGCTTTGCAGTTTTATGAGGTCCCATTTGTCGATTTTGTTCTTAGAGCATAAGCCATTGGTGTTCTGTTCAGGAACTTTTCCCCTGTGCCCATGTGTTCGAGATTCTTCCCCATTTTCTCCTCTATAAGCTTCAGTGTGTCTGGTTTTATATATAGATCCTTGATCCACTTGGACTTGAGCTTTGTACAAGGAGATAAGAATGAGTTGATTTGCATTTTTCTGCATGCAGACCTCCAGTTTATCCAGCACCATTTGTTGACCATGCTGTCTTTTTTCCACTGGATGTTCTTAGCTCCTTCGTCAAATATCAAGTGACTGTATATGTGTGGGTTCTTTTCTGGGTCTTCACTTCTATTCCATTTATCTTCCTGCCTGTCTGTCTGCATACTAATACCAGTTTTTATCACTATTGCTCTGTAGTAGAGCTTGAGGTCAGGTATGTTGATTCCTCCAGAAGATCTTTTGTTGTGGAGAATAGTGTTTGCTATCCTGGGTTTTTTGTTATTCCAGATGAATTTGAGAATTGCTCTTACTAGATCTATGAAGAATTGATTTGGGATTTTGATGGGGATTGCATTGAATCTGTAGATTGCTTTTGGCAAGAAGGCTATTTTTACTATATTGATCCTGCCAATCCATGAACATAGGAGATCTTTCCATCTTCTGAGACCTTCGTCAATTTCTTTCTTCAGAGGCTTGAAGTTCTTGTCATACAGATCTTTCACTTGCTTCATTAGGGTCACACCTAGGTATGAAATAGTATTTGGGACTATTGTGAAGGGTGTCATTTCCCTAATTTCTTTCTCATCTTGTTTGTCCTTTGAGTAGAGGAAGGCTACTGATTTGCTTGAGTTAATTTTATATCCAGCCACTTTGCTGAAGTTGTTTATCAGCTTTAGGAGTTCTCTGGTGGAAGTCTTGGGGTCGCTTAAGTATACTATCATATCATCAGCAAATAGTGATATTTTGATTTCTTCCTTTCCAATTTGTATACCTTTGACCTCCTTTTGTTGTCTGATTGCTCTGACTAGGACTTCAAGTACTATATTGAATAGATAGGGAGAAAGTGGACAGCCTTATCTGGTCCCCAATTTTAGTGGGATTGCTTCGAGTTTCTCTCCATTTAACTTGATGTTGGCTACCGGTTTACAGTATATTGCTTTCACTATGTTTAGGTATGGACCGTGGATTCCCAATCTCTCCAAGACTTTTATCATGAAGGGATGCTGGATTTTGTCAGAAGCCTTTTAAGCATCTAATGAAATGACCGTGTTTTTTTTTTTTTTCTTTAGTTTGTTTATGTAGCAGATTACATTGATGGATTTCCATATATTGAACCATCCCTGGTTCATATATGAACCAACCAACCATTCATATATTTCCATATATTGAAGCATCCTGGGGATTAAGCCTACCTGATCGTGGTGAATTATAGTTTTGATGCATTCTTGGATTCAGTTGGCCAGGATTTTGTTCAGTATTTTTGCATCAATGTTCATGAGGGAGATTGGTCTGAAGTTCTCCTTTTTTGTTTAGTCTTTGTTTGGTTTAGGTATAAGCATTATTGTGGCTTCATAGAATGAGCTGGGTAGTGTTCCTTGAGTTTCTATTTTATGGAGTAGTTTGAAGAGTGTCGGTATTAGCTGTTCTTTGAAGATCTGATAGAACTCCCTGCTAAACCCATCTGGTCCTGGGCTTTTTTATTTTTATTTATTTATTTTTTTGATGGGAGACTATTAATGCCTGCTTCTATTTCCTTAGGACTTATGGGACTATTTAGATGGTTTATCAGATCCTGTTTTAACGTTGGCACCTGGTATGTAGCTAGAAAGTTGTCCATTTCATCCAGATTTTCAAACTTTGTTGAATATAAACTCTTGTGGTGGGATCTGATGATTTTTTGAATTTCCAGTTTCTGTTGCTATGTCTCCCTTTTCATTTCTGATTGTATTAATTTGGATACTGTCTCTGTGCCCTCTGGATAGTCTGGCTAAAGGTTTATCTATCTTGCTGATTTTTTTCAAAGAACCAGCTCCTAGTTTTGTTAATTCTTTGTATGGTTCTTTTTGTTTCTACTTGGTTGATTTTGGCCCTATGTTTGATTATTTCCTGCTATCTACTCCTCTTGGGTGTATTTGCTTCTTTTTGTTCTAGAGCTTTAAAGTGCACTGTCAAGCTGTTAGTGTAAGCTCTCTCCATTCTCTTTTTAGAGGCACTCAGAGCTATGAGTTTTCCTCTTAGCACTGTTTTCATTGTGTCCTATAAATTTTGGTATGATGTGTCTTCATTTTCATTAAATTCTAAAAAGTCTTTAATTTCTTTCTTTATTTCCCCCTTGACCAAGCTATCATTGGGAAGAGCATTGTTCAAAGTCCATGTGTATGTGTGTTTTCCATTGTTTTTGTTTGAGCTTAAGACCAGCCTTAGACCATGGTGATTGATAAGATACATGGAATAATTTCAATATTTCTGTATCTGTTGAGGCCCGTTTTGTGACCAAATATATGGTCAGTTTTGGAGAAGGTACCATGAGGTGCTGAGAAGAAGGTATATTCTTTTGCTTTAGGGTGGAATATTCTATAAATATCTGTTAGATTCATTTGGTTCATAACTTCAGTTAGTTTCACAGTATCTCTGTTTAGTTTCTGATTCCATGATTTGTCCATTTTTGAGAGTGGGGTGTTGAAGTCTCCCACTATTATTGTGTGGGATGCAATGTGCGCTTTGAGCTTTATTAAAGTTTCTTTTATGAATGTGGGTGCCCTTGCATTCAGAGCATAGATGTTCAGAATTGAGAGTTCATCTTGGTAGACTTTTCCTTTGACCAGTATGAAGTGTTATCTTTTTTGACAACTTTTGGTTGAAAGTCAATTTTATCTGATAGAAGACTGGCCACTCCAGCTTCTTTCTTGGGACCATTTGCTTGGAAAATTGTTTTCCAACCTTTGACTCTGAAATAGTGACTGTCTTTGTCACTGAGGTGGGTTTCTTGTATGCAGCAAAATGTTGGGTCCTGTTTACATATCCAGTCTGTTAGTCTATGTCTTTTTATAGTGTAATTGAGACCATTGATATTAAGAGATATTAAGGAAAAGTGATTGTTGCTTACTGGTATCTTCTTAGTTAAAGGTGAAATTCTGGTTGTGTAGCTATCTTCTATTAGGTTTGTTGAAAGAGTACCTTATTGAGTTTTCTTTGGTGTGATTCCCTCCTTGTGTTGGTATTTTCTACCCATTATCCTTTGCAGAGCTGGATTTGTTGAAAGATATTGTGTAAATTTGCTTTTGTCATGAAATATCTTGTTTTCTCCATCTATGGTAATTGAAAGTTTTGCTGGGTATAGTAGTCTGGGCTGACATTTATGTTCTCTTAGGTTCTGTATGACATCTGCCCAGGCTCTTCTAGCTTTCATAGTCTCTGGTGAGAAGTCTGGTGCAATTCTGATAGGTCTGCCTTTATATGCTACTTGACCTTTTTCTTTTACTGCTTTTAATATTCTTTTTTTTTTTTTTTGGTTTAGTACATTTGGCATTTTGATTATTATGTGACAGGGGGAATTTCTGCTCTGGTCCAATCTGTTTGGAGTTTTGTAGACTTCTTGTATGTTCATGGGCATCTCTTTCTTTAGGTTAGGGAAATTCTCATTTATAATTTTGTTGAAGATATTTACTGGGCCTTTAATATGTAAATTCTTGCTCTCTTCTATACCTATAATCCTTAGGTTTGGTCTTCTCATTGTGTCCTGGATTTCCTGGATGTTTTGAGTTATAAGCTTTTTGCATTTTGCATTTTCTTTGACTGTTGAGTTAATGTTTTCTATGGAATCTTCAGCATCTGAGATTCTTCTATCTCTTGTATTCTGTTGTTGATGCTTGCATTTATGACTCCTGTATTCTTTCCAAAGTTTTCTATCTTCAGAGATGTCTCACTTTGCAATTTCCTTATTGTTTTTAGTTCCATTTTAAGATCCTGGATAGTTTTGTTCAGTTCCTTCACTTGTTTGTTTGTTTTTTTCCTGAAATTCTTTAAGGAATTTTTGTGTTTCCTCTTTAAGGGCTTCTACCTGTTGACCCATGTTCTCATGTGTTTCTTTTAGGGATTTTTGTGATTCCTCTTTAAGGGCTTCTGCATGTTGACCCATGTTCTCCCATAATTCCCTATGGGATTTTTGTGATTCCTCTTTAAGGGCTTCTACCTTTTGACCCATGTTCTCCCGTATCTCTTTAAGGAATTTTTGTGTTTCCTCTTTAAGGTCTTCTATCTTTTGATCCATATTCCCTTGTATGTATTTAAGGGATTTTTGTGTTTCCTCTTTAAGGGCTTCTACCTGTTGACCCATGTTCTCCTGTATTTCTTTAAGGGAGTTATTTATGTCCTTCTTGAAGTCCTCCATCAGCAATATGAGATGTGACTTTAAATCTAGCTCTTGCTTTTCTGTTGGGATGGAGTATCCAGGATTGGCTGTTGTGGGAGAACTGGGTTCTGATGGTGCCATGTTGCCTTGGTTTGTCTTGGTAATGATCTTGCATTTGCTTTTGGCCATCTCATTATCTCTGGCGATAGCTGGTCTTGCTGTCTCTATCTTTTCTGTCCTAGAGGCCTGTGTTTCTGTACTCCTGAGATTCCCTTTCTTTCCAATGCCCTACAAACAGCTGGTTCACCAGGAAGTATCCGGCAATGGGGTCTTCCCTGTGGCAGACTTGGCAAGGGTCAAATGCCCTGCAGGCTGCTGGTTCTCAAATGTTCTGCTGCTGCTGGTTCTCTAGGATATACCAGGTAGTAGCATCTTCCCCGTGGCAGAAGTGGCGAGGGTCTACCACATCCAATGGTGGCGGGGGAAGAGGGAGGGGTAGAAGGGAAGGAAGGGGAGTGGTGCTCTGGAGGTTGGTGGGTAGTGAGTCCCAGAGTGGCTCTGGGCCTCTGGAGGTGGGGGTTGGTTCTTACCGAATGCCCTACTCCTGCCAGTTCTCTAGAAAGTATCAGGACGTAGGATCCTCCCCATGGCAGAGGTGGCACGGGTTCGGTGTGTCTTTCTAAAGGACAAAAACCATGTATGCTTTTGTGATATACGCCCTTTGTATCCCCTGCTCTCTTTCCTCCGTGTTCTGGGCTGGCCTTCCCAGGTCCTGTTGATGGATGAGAATCCATCATAGAAATAGACATAGACAGAGAAAGAAAAACAATCCCTGCATTCTCACCATGGCTGTCACACACTGCCATGGAAATGACACACGGTGGAAATATTGGAAGCCTGCCTTGCTGCTGGCCCTAGCAAAGCATTCGGTTGTCATTGTGTCATGCCCTCTCCTTCAGATGTCTGAGTCCTTTGGAAACTGGGCTCTGAACTCAATTCCACAGGTGTTGACTGTGGCCTACTCTATCAGAGTTTCCATCCAGGCCTCCAGTTTCCTTTGGAGCAAAATGAAAACAAGTTATGAGAGGGTAGGAGTGGAGTACAGGGTGGTCTAAAGATAGCTGTTCTGACCCAAATAAAATTACAACCCGGAGGGTATGTATGGTGGTTTGAATATGGTTGGCCCGGGGAGTGGCACTACTAGGAGGTGTTGGGTTGGAGGTGTTGGAGTGGGTGTGGCTTCATTGGAGTGGGTGTGGCCTTGTTGGAGAAAGTGTATCACTGTGTGGATGGAGTTTGAGACCCTCCTCCTCCTAGCTACCTGGAAGTCAGTCTTCTGGTTCCCTTCAAAACAATATGTAGAACTCTCAGCTCCTCCAGTACCACCATGCTTCCCTGGATGCTGCCATGCTCTCAGCCTTGATATTGGAGTGAACCTCTGAACCTGTAAGCCAGCCCCAATTAGATGATGTTCTTTGTAAGAGTTGCCTTGGTCATGGTGTCTCTTCAGAGCAATGGAAACCCTAAGACCACATGTAAATCTATGTCAAACAGGCCTTCGTGTTATGGGGATGTTATTAACAAAATAGTCCACATTGGTGGTTTAAAACTGCAGAAGTGATTGCTTTCCCGTTTAAGTCAAAAGTTTAAATGAGAGATCTGTTTTGTTCCTGTCACTTAGCATCAAATAAGTCTAGGCATATTATAATATATATATATACATATATATATAACATAAAATATGATATATATGTATATATATGCATATATATATATATATATATATATATATATATATATATTCTAACTCTTATCTTTCCCTGGGTCACACAGAAGTAGCTTGTAACCTCCCATATCCAAGAAGCTGATTTTCTGTTTCAATGAGAATCCCACCCACAGGCCAGTCAGTTATGCTGGGATTGGGAAACGCTCTAGAAGAAGCTTGGCCTTCAGAAGAATCCTGCTCATGTTCCGCATATCTCAGAAGAGTTTAGGAGATCCTTAAAGCCACCCTGAAGGTACCTCTGTCCCAATTTTACAGATGAAGAATCGGAAGCCAGCCAAGTTAAAACCTATTTAAGCTCTCATACAGAAGCCTATGTGGTGGTGCACACCTTTGATCCCAGCACTCAGAAAGCAGAAGCAGGCAGATCTCAGTGGCTTTGACTTCCAGGTTAGCCTAAAATAGTGAGTTCCAGGCCAGCAAGAGCTATGTAGTGAGACATCACTACTACATCCTAAGAAACATCATCTTACAGCAAACTCCCTGATCCTCTGGTTCTTAGAATCTTTTCACTCCAAATTCCACAATGATTCCTGAGTCTTACATTGTATTGAGGCCTGGCTCCACAACTCTATATTTTGATTAATGGTGATCTTCTGTAATTGTCTTCGCCTGTTATAAAGAGAAGTTTCCTTGATGCAGGGTAAGGACCACACTTATCTGTGATATAAGGACAAATATTTAGAATGTAGGTAGGTATTGTGTGGGTTCAGCGAAGTGGTCGTGATTTCTCCTCCAAGATCCATGACATCATTATCAGCGGGCTAGGTTTCCAGGTCCAGGCATGACTTCCTTCTTGTTGAGCACGCGGGGACACACACACACACACACACACACACACACACACACACAACCTACAGGCAACAAGCAACTAAGGGATGCTGTGAACCCCTGCCCCTGGGAAGAACACACCATGGCTTATACAGTCCCAAATAGTCGACCCTGAAAACATATACATGCAGGTAATATACAATCTGAGAAAGCTGTATTTGTGTATTTAGGAACATCTATGTGTGTATAAAATTAATAATAATAAAAAAGAGGTCCTGAAAGTGAACATGGAGAGCATGGAGAAGGCATTGCAGGGAGGAAAGAGAAGGGGAGAAATGATATAGTAATCTCAAAATACTTCAAAACAAACAAACAAATTAAATGTGCATGGAGGTCAGTTAAGGATTCGCTACAACCAAGTGTCAAGCCTCAGGGTATTCATTACGGCCCTACAGTCCAGTTCTGAGCATTAATAATTTCTATGGTTTAATCTATAAAGGAAAGTAAAAAAAAACCCACAAACATAACTATACATACATATGCATGTATGGGACACACACACACACACACACACACACACACACACTGAAAAACACAAAACCTAGAGTCTTCCTTCCTAGTCCTTGCTTCTGCTGATAGTCCTTGTTCCCTTGCCTGAAGGTCCTCCCACCTCCTTATCCAAGTCATGGTTTACCTGATCGCTGTCTGTACTGGCTGGTTTTGTGTATCAACTTGACACAAGTTAGAGTCATCAGAGAGGAGGGGGCCTCAGCTGAGAAAATGTCTCCACAAGATCCTGCTGTAAAGCATGTTCTCATTTACTGGTCAATGAGAGTGGTCCAGCTCATGGTGGTGGTGCCACCCCAAGGGCTGATGTCCTAAATTCTGTAAGAAAGCAAGCTGAGCCAGCCACGACAAGCCAGCCAGTAAGCTGCATCTCTCCATGGCTTCTGCATCAGATCCTGCCTCCAGGTTTCAGCCCCGCTTGAGTTCCTGCCCTGACTTATCCCAATGACAGACTGTGATCTGGAAGTATAAGCTGAATAAACCAGTTGCTTACTGGTCATGGTGTTTCGTTACAGCAATAGAAACCCTAGCTAAGAGGCAGAGGCAGGCGGATTTCTGAGTTCGAGGCCAGCCTGGTCTACAGAGTGAGTTCCAGGACAGCCAGGACTACACAGAGAAACCCTGTCTCAAAAAAACAAAGAAAAAAGAAAAAAGAAAGAAAGAAAAAAGAAAAAAGAAAGTAAGAAAAAGAAAAAGAAAAGAAACCCTAGCTAAGACAATCCCTATTCCTTTTTCAACATTTTTCTCAGCTATAAAATTGCTCAAGGAAGCCTACTTGGTCCCGCACACCAGGGCAGGCATTGTATTTTCATAATCCATCTGTCTTTCCTTTTTACACTATTACTTATGAAAATTTGTGTTATTAATAGCTGGGTTACAATAACTGCAAGGGCCAAGACTACATATCCTCCCCATGTTTACCATGGTGAGTCCTTGGTGCGTGTTGACGTGGCCTTTTGTACATGGTAAGTCCTTGGTGCTGTGTGTCCTTGGGAAATCAAAAGGATCGAATCCTTAGGGAACAATGAGAAAAAAGAGCTTTTCTCTTCTAGAGAGAAGTGGTTTTTAAAACCTTACAGATCCTAAGAGATGAAGACAAAGGCTTCTGAGATGGAAGTGATTTTACAAATCAGGTTTCCTCTGCCTAGCCGTGTCCCTCAGGGAGGAAGCACTGATTTGGGTTCACAATTCTGGGACTCAGGACATGGATGCTTGCGTGGGACACAACAGTGGCAGAAGTGGGTTGGCAGAGGCCCTTCATCTCGCTGTGAGCAGGCAGTGACGGGGTGATGGGTCCCTGCCTCAGAGATCTCCAGTATACCCTTCAGAGGTACCCCCTTCCTTCCTGGTGACCCACTCCTTCCACTTAGGCCTCACCTAACCTCCTAGAACCTTCTAAAATAGTCTCAGCTAGCGACCCAGTATCCAGTCCATAAGCTTATGGAAGGTATTTCACAATATTCTACCCCTGGCTCCCAAAAGCCTGTGATCATTTCTTCTGTTTTGTGTGACAGTGTCTTATTTAGCCTAGACTGGCCTCTAAACTTGCTATGTAGTTGAGAATGGCCTTGAACTCCTGGTTTCCTGCCTCTGTCTCCAAAGTATTGAATGACAGGCATGTACCGCCATCCCCAGTTTCATACCCAACCTTCTGTGCAAAACACAGTTAGTCTATCTTTAAGGGTTCAGTCTTAATAGTTGCAACATGGTCCAAAGGCTGAAATCTAACTTCCGGGGTAAGATGGCAGATTAGAAACTTCCTCTGTGTGGTTCAAGGAATGAGAAGATCCCAGGTGACAAATCCACACTATGTTTTGACGAGAGAAAGAGAACAAAAGACCGCCTGGCCTCAACTCCAACCCAAGTCTCCTGTTAGGGAAAGGAAGCTGAAGGCTGAAGACCAGTTGAGCCCTGGTAACAACAGGATGCCAGGCTGGCTCCGGGAGAAAGTCACAGTTCTTGCAGGTCTTAAACCCAATGGGAGGATTTGGAGTGACCATGATGCCCGGGTGGGAGGCAGCTCTTGATATCTCAGAGTACTTTAACCAATCACTGTCTTGAGACTTAGATACTCTCGGGTCTGTGTGGTGAGCAGCCAGGCCAGAGGCAGGCCCACTGACAAACGCAGGCAGTAGAGGATTCGGGGTTTGTGGACCCACTTCTGTTAGGATTATAAGCCTCTGTCTGGGTTGCTACAGAGACTAGAAGTTCTGAGTCTGTGGCCAGCAGATAGCATGGCCTCTTCAAATATGGCTTGCTACCGGACGGGCTGGAGAGCTTGGAACCCAGGTCCAGTGGATCACCGCACTTGCACAGCTTCATAGCTCCTGCAAGCAGCTTTGCTGCTGGTCATGGTCTCAGAGCATGAGAGCCGCAGGCTGAGTGCCTCCGGCTGGCTCTCCCGTCTGCTGCAGCACTCTGTGCTCTGCTCGTTTTCCTGTTCTGATCTACTTAGGAGATAGCCTTTGGCTTGGCTGCTTGCCACTCCCGGATGCACAGACGGGGGTGGGGAGGACTCCTCAGTGAATGGACACCCTCCATAAGGTCAGCAGTATCTCTCGGTTTGCAAGAAAAAGAAGGTTCCCCGGTGAATGTTGCCCCAACAACAGAACCTAGGCCCAGTTCTCAGATATATACAGGACTAGTCTGTAGAGTGGGAATAGGGAGGAGCTACAGTAGACTCTGGCCATGACTGATTACATAACAGGTGTGGTAGATCAGAATGTTAGAGGACCTGAAAGATGCTTTTCCATGTCTTAAAAAAAACCTTTAAAATATTTATCTTTTATGTGTATGTGTATGTGTATGCCTTTGTGAGTTTATGTGCACCATGTACAGGCAGGAGCCAACCTAGGCCAGAAGGGCACTGGATCCCCTGGGACTAGAATTACAGGTGGTTATGAACTGCCATGTGGATGCTGAGAATCAAACCCGGGTCCTCTGTAGGAGTAGTGGAACTTGGTCTTAACCACTGAGCCATTCTTCTACCCCGTAAGCTTAATGAATACAAGGTTTAGTATTTCTTCTTCTTCTTCTTCTTCTTCTTCTTCTTCTTCTTCTTCTTCTTCTTCTTCTTCTTCTTCTTCTTCTTCTTCCTCCTCCTCCTCCTCCTCCTCCTCCTCCTCCTCTTCCTCTTCCTCTTCCTCCTCCTCCTTTTCCTCTTCCTCCTCCTCTTCCTTCTTTTCTTCCTTATTTACTTAAGCATTCTTCTTTATTTTGTACTTTGATTTTTAAAATGCATTTCTGGTTCCTTCTTCACGGTCCCTTTCTACTCCTCTTACTCAACACCACAGCTTCTTTCTTTGACTCACATCACCTTTACTCCATTGCTTTTCTATTACTTTCACCTTCATTAATTTTTCTTTTTTTCTCATATGTTCATCTCTAAGTTTATTTTTAATCTTTATTTTTTATTTTTTCATTATTATAGTCAACACAATATATATATATATTCTACCAATCATAAAAACAATGGACATATTAAATAAACATAAAAAAATCTTTTTGTTTGTTTATTTTGTTTTTAGTAAAGCTTAAAATCTTGGCTTTCACTCTGGTACAAACCCCAAATAAGAACAATTTTTAGACATTGGAGTTCATTGTAATAAGGCTGTACTTCAATGTCCCTCATATCACCAAAGGATTTTACCTCCATAATAGCTAAGCTAAGAGCTGACAGTTCTGCTGCGCCAAAGAATGAATTGTAGGCACAATTATTTGGATACAGATTTCCTGCTGTGATCAAAGCTATTTGACTTAAGTGATTGTCATCATTCTCAGCCCACAGGGAACAGGTTACATTCATTTAAGAAATGGTGTGTGTATTAAGATGGTCTATCCATGAAGTCATTCCTCAACTGTTTTAATGAACAATGAATGGTTCTACTTGGAGGGTGGCACAGACATTAGGTGAGAGTAAGAATCTGGTTCATTGGCTGTGACGATTTTGTAAAGCATTCATCTCAGAAAAAGAGTAACCTTATAAGGTCATCTTCTTCAAAGTTGATACAATGGTTATAAATATCAAGCAAAAAATTCAGTTTCACTCTTTGTTGTTATCTTACAAGCCTCCTCCTAAATTAACTGTCTATGTTTCTTTTGGCTGTATAAATGATTTTGAAATATGTAAGCTGTTCTGAAAACCATAGTATAGTGTAAAAACATCAAATAAACAATCCTACTAATAGGGGGGCTGAGATAGGAGAAGCATGATTTCAAGTCCATTATGTGGTACACAGCAAGACACTGTCACGTACAAACAAGCAGAAAGTGTATCTGGATTGTACAATATTGGACCTATTTCTCTAATTACCAAATTAGAGAGACCACTGGGTGACAGCCAACAAATTTCTAATCCCTCATATTTTTGAATTTCAATTGATTAGGATATGCTGGTAATATTAATTTTCATAATAAGAGATATTAAGGAAAAGTGATTGTTACTTCCTGTTATTTGTGTTGTTAGAGGTGGAATTATGTTTGTGTGGCTATCTTTTTTTGGGTTTGAGGAAATATTATTTTCTTGCTTTATCTTTTTCCATCTATTATTCTTTGTATAGCTGTATTTGTGGAAAGATATTGTGTAAATATGCTTTTGTCATGGAATATTTTATTTTCTCCATCTATGGTAATTGAGAATTTTGCTGGGTATAGTAGCCTGGGCTGGCATTTGTGGTCTCTTCGGGTCTGTATGACATCTACCCATGACCTTCTAGCTTTCATAGTCTCTGGTGAGAAGTCTGGTGTAATTCTGATAGGTCTGCCTTTATATGTTACTTGACCTTTTTCCCTTACTGCTTTTAATATTCTTTCTTTGTTTAGTACATTTGGTGTTTTGATTATTATGTGATGGGAGGAATTTCTCTTCTGGTCCAGTATGTTTGGAGTTCTGTAGGCTTCTTGTATGTTCATGGGCATCTCTTTCTTTGGGTTGGGGAAGTTTTCTTCTATAATTTTGTTAAAGATATTTGCTGACCCTTTAAGTTGGGAATCTTCACTCTCTTCTATACCTATAATCCTGAGGTTTGGTCTTCTCATTGTGTTCTGGATTTCCTGGATGTTTGGGGTTAGGAACTTTTTGCTTTTTTTGTTCTCTGTGACTGTCATGTCAATGTTTTCTGTGGTATCTTCTGCACCTGAGGTTCTCTCTTCTATCTTTTGTATTCTATTGGTGATGCACGGCTCCTGATCTCTTTCCTAGGTTTTCTCTCTCCAGGGTTGTCTCCCTTTGTGATTTCTTTATTGTTTTTATTTCTATTTTTAGATCCTGGATGGTTTTGTTCATTTCCTTCACCTGTTTGATTGTGTTTTCCTGTAATTCTTTAAGGGGTTTTTGTGTTTCCTCTTTACAGGCTTCTACATGTTTGCTGTCTCTGTGATCCTGTGATTCTGGGATTCTGGGATCATGAGAACCTGAGTGTGTCCAAGTTCCTGGGAGTCAAGCTGCCTCTGGGACACTGAGGTCCTGGTGTGACCAAGCTCTAGGGATCCCAGGATCTGTGATCCTGTGTGTGTTAAGGTGCTTGGGAGTGGAGCTTCCTCTGGGTGTTGTGGGACTGGCTGTGGAGTTTGCACCCAAGGTCTGCTCTGGGCACCGGTACAGATAGGAAGGAACCCGTGCCACTGGTCAGGCAGCATTTTTGGGGTCCCTGGATTCCACTGGTCCCAGTTGTTCCAGGTATTGGGACAGATGTTTGTCCTCCTCACCTCTGATCTTATGATCCTGGCCATGTCAGAGCCTTGTTAATTTTTCTTAATTTACTCTACACTACTTTGGGTACTTTCCTCCCACTGGTGGTATAAGGGGCTGTCTTTTAATTCTATTTGTAAATCTGAGTGATCTGGTGGTGGTATTACAGTTGTTTGCATCTATTCTTTGAGCAATACTGATAGTGTTCCCATGAGAAAGAATGCTCCCTAAGACGGCTTCCACATAAAATAAGAGTTAGCGGTCAGAATAGACGTGAAAATAGCAACGCAGAAGCTCAAGAACTATGAAACAAGAAGCCTGACTCCTCCCAAAGCTCCTCTTTTATAACTGAATCCAAAGATATGAAATGGTTGAAATACCAAATGATTTGAAACTCTGGTTTTAAAAATAGTCAGTGACCAGCTGGGCAGTGGTGGTGCACGCCTTTAATCCCAGCACTTGGGAGGCAGAGGCAGGCAGATTTCTGAGTTCGAGGCCAGCCTGGTCTACAGAGTGAGTTCCAGGACAGCCAGGGCTACACAGAGAAACCCTGTCTCGGAAACAAACAAACAAACAAACAAACAAACAAAAAAAAGAAAATTCAAATAATAAGATAAATATAATAAAAGAGCCAATTCAAGGTTTTGGTGAGTAACTCAGCCACTTGGGGGAAAAATTTCACAGCTCCAATGAGAAATTCAGCCAAATGTGAATTGCAGAAAGAGAGAGAGAGAGAGAGAGAGAGAGAGAGAGAGAGAGAGATATGTAAATTGTGTAAATAAGGTCACTCAATAGGCAGCACCAACAATAGATAGACCAGGTGAAAGAAAGAATATCACAGATTGAAAACAAAGCTGAGAAATTACTATATTCAGATAGCAATTAAGAATAGAATTAAGCAACGGAGAGCTACAATGTCTAAGACCTCTGTGACAAAACCTAGGAGCTGACCCTATGAATTTGTGGTGCTAGAGAAGAGACTAAGATATTAACAAATGATATATAAAGTTTTGATTAAATTAAGGCAGAAAATTTCCCAAGTAAAAGGAAAGAGTGTGTCTTCAAGTACTGGAGACATTTGAAACCTGGCCTATTTGTAAATAGACCCTAAAGAATCTGTCCATATCTTACTGTAGGTAAAGAACAAATATGAAAATTGGGATGTGAGAAATTCCAGTTTACATGTAAAAGCAAGCCTATAGTAGACTTCTCAGGATAAACACTGAAGACCAGAGGAACCAGGCCTGCCTGAAGTATTCCAAGTCCTAGAGCAACTGACTTCCAACAAGGACAACTACATCCAGCAAAGCTGTCCTTTAAAGGGAGCTAGGTATAATAGCAAAGGGCTTTAATCCCAACACTCAGGAGGGAGAGACTGATGGGTCTCTGAGTTTGGGGCCAATCTCTGGAATGAATGGAAGAAAAATAGAACTCCCATCATGAACATAAGCTAAAGCAATCCACAACCAATGAACCGATGCTGCAGAAGAACCTTTAGATAACACTACAGAGAGAAGAACAAATACATTTCGTTTTTCAAGCATTAGAGCTTGAGAAAGAACAAATTTTAGCAGGAAAATAGGTTTAAAAATGAGAACCTGGCTGGGCAGTGGTGGCGCACGCCTTTAATCCCAGCACTTGGGAGCCAGAGGCGGGTGGATTTCTGAGTTCGAGGCCACCCTGGTCTACAGAGTGAGTTCCAGGACAGCCAGAGCTACACAGGGAAACCCTGTCTCAAAAAACCACACACACACACAAAAATGAGAACCTGAAATATTACTAACCCACATTTCTAGGATGGAGTAGGAAAACATAAGCAATAACTGCCAATAATAATCCTAAATGTGAATGGTTTTAAATTTCTATTTTAAAAATGCAAACTAGCCAAGCAGATTAAGGGGCATGGTTGTGGTGGTTTGAAAGAAAATAGCCTATGAGGAGGTAAGGCCTTTTTGGAGTAGGTATGGCCTTGTTGGAGAAGTCACTGGGGGAGGGCTTTGAGGTCTCACATTAGCAAGCCATGCCTGGTGTAACACAGACTCTTCCAGATGCCTACGGATCCAGATATAGAACTCTCAGTTCCTTCTCCAGCACCATGCCTACTGTCATACTTCCTCTTATGATGACAATGGACCAAATCTCTAAACTGTAAGCCAGACTCAATTAGATGTTTTCCTTTATAAGAATTGTCATCGTCATGATGTCTCTTCACAACAATAGAAACCCTGACTAACACACTGGGTTTAATTGTTTTCTGACTGTAAGAAACTCACCTCCTAGGGAGGGGGGATCCAGGAAAGGGGAAATCATTTGAAATGTAAATAAGGAATATATCTAATAAAAAATATACAAAGTGAAGAAAAAGAAAAAAAGAAAGAAAGAAACTCACCTCCTTAAAGGACACATACACCTCCCTAAAAGAAAGTGAAAAGATTCAAATAATATTCCAAGCAAAAACAATTTGAGGAAGCACTTCTTCTCTACCACCAAAAGTCTTTAAGATCAGAAGGGGGACTAAAGGGTCCACATGCTTCCCACTTTCAGACAAGACCCTGTCTTAGGGTTTTACTGCTGTGAACAGACACCATGACCGAAGCAACTCTTTACAAATTAGCTTACACGTTCAGTCCATTATCGAAGCAGGAACGTGGCAGCATCCAGGTAGGCATGGCGCAGGAGGAGCTGAGCATTCTACATCTTCATCTGAAAGCTGCTAACAGAATACTCACTTCCAGGCAGCTGGGACTAGAGTATTAAAGCCCATACCCACAGTGAAACACCTACTCCAACAGGGCCACACCGATTAGTGTCACTCCCTGGCCCAAGCATATGCAAACCACCACAGACCCGCAGAGAACTTTAAAAGAATACATGCCTTTATTTCCTCTGTTCAGAAAGACTATCAGATACTGACCTCAGCATAATTACATTGCGTGACTCTGTAGCCCGAGATAGGTTGCTCTTTTGATCTGGCTTTCTATCACAGCCGCATTCGGCAGGCAGGGTCACCTAACATGGGGTTCGTCTTAGACACACAGTGAGATATGTTTCCTTGAATTTTTTTTATCTTTAAAGGTTCTAGATCAGCTTCTCATGGTAGTCTAACATTCCATGAGAAAAAGCTACAGTGTGTGATGGGCATCCAGCCTTGGCTAGCTTGTATTAGTTTACCAGTGTCTGCTGGCAAAGCAAGTTCCGTGGCTAAGCTTGGGTCTGGTATAGAAGAGTCCAGCCCTAGGGCCCCCTGGGAGTTTCATGTGGAGCCTCCACTAATGTAACAATCTATGTAACTGGAAGTTGGTGTCTCAGACGTGTTAGGTACTAAGTGCAGTGACGAAAAAGGGCATTAATAAGATTAAGGAACATTCTAGCAACATTAGAAAGGGTCCATAGAAATGTTTTTTTGAAGGAAAGGTCTGAGTTAGTTATCTGTGTAGACCCCACAATACTTAAGGGGGCCGGTGTTTCCATACAAAGGTGCTCAGGAAATATTTGCCAAATTGAACTAATCTATCAGTAACACATTGAGGAATTTGCAGTAAAGCCTAGAATGATGACATCCTTAAAGAGAATAGAGCCCCCCCAACAGGAAGAGTGAGTGCTAATAGGAGGGAAAAGAAATCTGTGAAACAAAGACACAACAGAAAACATTACCACCTGCTTGTTCCACAAACTATGTGTCTGCCCTGCCAGCCAGCATTTGTTGACTGCTAGATCTTATGTAATGCACCATATACAGTTGTGTTTCTCAGAACATAGATCACCAGAGCCATGTGGAATGCTTAGCGGAGCTACGGGGAACACTTACGGAGATGGTTAGAAATGGCTTACCAAGAGGTCTGGTGGGCAGGCTGGAGACAGTAGAGTGTCCTTCCTTCTGTCATCTTCCTGTTCTCCAGAGGGATATCGAAGTCCGTGGAGATCACAGATATGATTCGTATCCTAGCTGTATCTTGCTTTATTACACCAGCACAGGGCAGAGTTATCGACCAATTCCTAGTACCTGAGCATTCTGATTAGGGACTTTTACCAGCCATCCTCATTGAGAGAGCTGGCGTCAACCAATGACTGGCAGGCACTGGTATAACATATTCAAACTCCCAGTTTCATGTTGTAAAGCTAGAGGTAGAGAGAGTCCATTTCCCCACCAATCAGCACTGTTCTGCTGACAGGTATAACGGACTACAGTTTTGCTGGAGGTCTTCCACTCAGAAGTGTCCTGCAAGTGACGGCTGGGTCCCTTCCTGCGTTTCTGTTTGCAGCTGATTTCTAGCTCCAACTTGGTTTCCTACTAACCCATGTATTTGCTTATGAGTGACATTTAAGATGCAAATACAATCATTAAGCTTTGTGAGGATATGCCAGATGTGGGGGGTGCACACCTTCAATCCTGGCACTCTGGAAGCAGAGACAGGCAAATCGCTGTGGGTTCAAATCCAGCCTGGTTTACAACAATACTCCCAGGTTTGTGAGGGTAGAGATGGTTTTGGGGCACCTAGTAGGTACTCAGTAAATATATGCCAACTGCATATTGAGAGGACTCCCAGCTCATGAGCAGGTTATAGCCACAGACTTCTGGTGTGAGGAAGTCTTTGGAGATTTGTACTGGTTTTGGCCATCATCATAATAGACAGTTTTGTTGTTGTTTGTTTTTCCTGACACAGGATTTTTCTTCATAGCCCTGGCTATCCTGGAACTTACTCTGTAGACCGGGCTGGCCTTGAACTCACAGAGATCTGCCTGGCTCTGCCTCCCGAGTGCTGGGATTAAAGGTGTGTGCTACTACTGCCTGGCATGGTAGACAGTTTTTGACTTGTTGGTCTAACTATAAAAATGAAGTTCACGAGAAATAGAGCCTGGCCCCTGTTTCAGCCTCCCGGGGATCATCCAATGGTAAACTGGGTTAAGGAGTGAGGAAGAGGAGGAGGAAGACAGCTAAGCTGCAAGAGCCATGGAAGGAGATAGTGTGCTGTCTGCATCCTTTTCGGTCCTTTCCACGTCTGTGTTTCTCTGTTATTTATTACCCGAGAGCCTCCCCACATGTCCCACTTCATCAGCAGCCTTGTCTGAGAGAGAAACAATGCTATCTCTGAGAGTGTTCTGACCTTTGGCACTCTAAGGCATGACTGACAGCCTTCTGCACCTCCAGGGTACAGGAATGTGTTATTTTGTAAGACGTGTGAGCTTGTCACATTTCCATGTATTTGCCTATCCTTTGTTCTCCCTGGTGATTTAATAAGCAAAACATTCTATCTTCTTCTAAATATAGTGTAGCAACTGCACAGTATCTTTATATGCAATTGCATCTGATAAAAACTCAGTACTGGAGACATGCTGGGGCCTTAGAACTTCTCCCAGTCCCTTTGGGTCCCAGTCTCCCCTGTTGAAAAATCACACTGACTGAGTTCTGCTATCTCTGGCAAGTAGCGCCCCAAAAGAGGCAACTCAGTTCATCAAGTTGTGACTTGGTGGGGATTCTCAAGGTTGAGTGGCAATGGAAGAGAGTCATCTTCACATCATTATTTGGCTCTTTTGTGCTGTCTGCTTATACAAGCATGGGCTGTGGCTAGTCTTGGAACTTATCAAGAACTGTTACAGTAGGTAATGCTGTCATGCCCATGGTTCCCAAAAGCACGCGAACCAGATGGGTGAGGAACTTTAAAAAGAAACAGATCCAAGGTATTTAAATTTCTACTTCTGAGTTTTTCAATATGGGCACTCGTAAAAAGGATGCTGGAACCATTTTGGAAGCATTTTAACACAAGCTGTCTCAGTCCCAAGGACACAAGAGAATACATTCAAGTATACCTACAACTTCTGCATTTCCTCCTCAGATTCTTTAAGTTGGAGCAACCCTTTGAAACAGGATACAGAAAATGAAAGCAAATTGTTGCTGTTACACCACCAGTTTGGCTATACATCACAAGCTTACGAACAAGTTTCGCTTGCTGTTTAGTGAGTGTGGTGACTTCTGTCTGAGCCTGGCTCTTATTAGGACATTACAGAGCCTTTCAGAAACTTTGATGACTTTCTTGGTCACCTCACAAAAGCAGTAACAGGATAGGATGTCTGTTCAAACAACGCATATGTTAATCAAAGGATTGGCTTTTAATATGCTAATGCACTGGAGATTTTGTCTCCTATTGGACAAAAGCACATGATTAATGACTACACCAGAGTAGCCCAAGATGCAGAAACATAAAAATAATGTTTTTGCTGCAGCATTTATTTATCGTAAGCAATTAGATTAGCTAAGCCAGTTCAGTTTCAGTATGGGAAGCCTGAGACTTTAGAGATGACTCTATGGCTCCCACACCTTTCACCAGGGATGTGTCCCAGGTGTGTCATCACGGGACTCATTAGGATAATCAGTGTATATCCAAATTCTATAAGGACAATTCCTTGCCTCTCTGTTCATGGCACTGGGAAATAACCACAGAGACCCTCCCTGGGGACCTGCCATCATCTCAAGGGACAGACCTAGTAAACCACAGAGACCCTCCCTGGGGACCCAACAGCATCTCAGAGGACAGACCTAGCAAACCAGAGTCTTTGATCTCTCTCAGAAGCAACCTGAGGGAGCACAGGATTAGACTTGCCAGCAGCTAGGAATATGGTTCTTAGAACTGCAGTGGGTTTACAATCTGGGCCTATAGGAATTTGGGGACCGTTCTCAAGGCACAGTGAGATTAGTTTTGGGGAAAAGTACTCTAAATTTAACAGGTGTTAATTGTTGTTCCTGGTGGCTAGAGATGATTATTCTAGACAAATTGAGGCCATGATGTCTTCTGGAGAAATGTATTGAGAAAGGATGGTCTCTTGCTCAATTACTGTTGGGGTCTGAGAATTGCCACACAGACCATATCTCAGTTAAGCAAGAATTGTTTATTGGGCAAGATGGCTCAGTGGTTAAGGGCACTGACTCCTCTTCCAGAGGTCCGGAGTTCAGTTCCCAGAAACCATATGGTGGCTCACAACCATCTATAGTGGGATCTGATGCCTGCTTCTGGTGTGTTTGAGGACAGTTACAGTATACTCATATACATAAAATAAATAACTCTAAAAAAAAAAAGAATAGTTTATTGAACACACACCATTAATACTGGATGTCCAGGATCACAAGAAGGAAAACCTGATTGTGGCACCAATCTGTCCTCAGGGCAGGCTTCTTATGTGAAAAACCAGGTGCAAAAGTTTGAAGGCAAGCAATAAAGTGGTACAGCAGTTTTGGCTAACGGGACAAAGCATCATCGGCCAAGCTTTAAGCTGATTGGTCCTGAGTGGGGGATAGTTGACATGAACAGAGGAGCTTCAGAACATTGATATAACGGAGCGTGAGTGACTCAACCATAACCTTTTAGCTTATTAGTAGCATTCTTCGGTGTCAGCTGTGGATAATTACTTCTGGGACATGGAGTCTGTGAACCTAAGCTTTATCTCACCTTATGAGCAAAATAGAGACTAAATACAAAATGGCTGCAGTTATGTTAAAAGGAGCAGGACTCAACACCCTCCCCCCTCCTTGAGTTGTTCCAGTGAGTCAAATCATTGACTCTTAATTTTTCTCTGAGGCCAGAGGAGCCAGCTAAAAAACTTTTATACCAGTCAACAATGTTGGCATTTGTAATTCTGATCTCTCTTAATAAGTGCTGCTGCTCCCATGCTGGCAGACCCTGTTGTGCCCACGCCTACTAGGAGGGGCCCTAGGATTGGAGCTGCCCTGGCCATCTGGGATCAGTGTAGAAGTTCCAGGTGTCCTCAGCCTCCCTCTCTAGAATCCCCACCCAAGGCAATAGATATACAAGTAAGCAAACGTCAGAAGGTTCACTGAGGCTAAAAGAACTGATATAGGAGTTAGTCCTGACAGGCAAACCTAGTGCCTAAACTCCTGCAGTTGACATCTGTAGGTGAATTGTTACATTACAGTGTCGAAGGTACCAAGACTGATATCTTCCATGAGCCTACATATAAGCAGAGGCCTTGTCCTTCAATCCCCTCAGAGTCAAGGTGGACTCATATATATATATATATATAATCACATAGATTGCATATACATATACACATACATACACACACATATGTATGTATGTATGTATGTATGTATGTATACCCCAAGGGCCTTAGGGAAAGGGTTTAACACTTTGTTGGGACCATTGATGTCTAAGACCCTGTTATTGGTGGCCTGACATCTCTGGATGCTGGACATCATTCTAGGGTCCTTACCTGATGTATAAAAACAGAGTCCCCAAGTCTTCCCTGTACATTGTATCCTGTACATTGGAAACAGCTGAGTATAGCATTGATATACCCACCATCTAGAGTCTGGCTGGCAGTGTCAGTCCAACAGAACTTGTTCTAGGGCAGGAATGGTGGAAGCAGGGGTGACAGTATCCAGAGTGCACTATGGTGGCTAGTGAGGTAACCAAGCCCATGTCTGGCAGATGAGGGCTGGCTGACTTTTCTGTGCCAATGAGTACTTTTTTCTGGCACACTCAGACCTGTGTTTATTGTGTTATTGTCCTTCATCTAAGTGGGGACAGGACTCTCTTAGTTATAATGACAATTCCCATAAGGGTTATAACTGCTTTCCACAGGTGGCCCTATCTAAAACACATCCTTTATTTTTCCTGTATTATCCCCTATATTATTCATCTTAATTTGAATGGGGCTGATTTTTCCCAGTTTTTCAGAGTGGCCCTCAACCCCTTGTGATCGAATATAATTATCTTTATCACTTATCCAGGGGACTAATGTTTCACAGCCCCATATAACACAAAAGTACATATCTTGTCCCCCACGATCAGGGTCTTCATTTGAGGGACAGGCATATATCTGAAGGGTGGCCACACTGTTTTTCATATTCTGGATCCCACATCCAAAAGACCCAGAGAATGAGGAAACATACATGTTTGCAGTCTTGGAATGTCTATTCCATTTTGACCCAAACAACTTACATAAGTCTAAAGTAAGGATGGGGGACCAGAGGCAATGATATTACTAATTAGGCTCCCATCTATAGTTCTAATCAAAGTTTGTATGTATTACACTGGAGCATGTGCAACACAGAAGAGAAAACCAGCCCCCAGAGGCTAGTCTAAATTTTAACGAGTTCTGTGGATGTTGTCTGATGACCCATCGCGATGGTCCAGGTTCTGATGTTTCTAGGAGGCAAACTTCAGATGAGAGTGATGAATTCAGGATTGAATCCCATCTATTTTCATGACCATTGGAGTGGTCAGGATCACAAAGTGGGATCCTTTTCAGCGTGGGCCCAGGGGAGTTCCTTTTTGACCTAGCATTTTAGCCTGTAAAGTGGGACAATGGATGTTGTATCTTTCTTCTGTAACTGCTTCCTGCTGACATTAGGACATCGTCCAAGGGGCCCAGGAAGGCTGATGTGGTAGTCAAAGGCTGGGCAGTGGGGCATCTGTCAGAAGCTGATCCAGATGAAAGACAGGGAGCAGTCCTATCAACTGGACTGGTTATCGTGAGCTTTCCACAAGTCCAGAGTTCAGCAGCTGCACAGCTGATCCCTGGATGGAGTCTGTCAGCCAGGTGAAAACCTACTGAGACAAATACAGACTAGAGACAGAAATTAAAGTTGTCTAATAGTTGGGGAAAAGTAAGAAGTTCCAAGATCAAGGGGAAGATCCCATTTTCAAAAACAGGCAGGTGTGTGTTTATCCGGAGTCCATTTGATGTGTGGCAGGTGGAGTCAAATCTTACGACTTTTTGATTCCCTGAAACGTATGTGAACCTTAGTGAAAGGTAGCTAACAGATGGCTGTAAAACAGGAATAGACTCATGCCTTTGAGGCCCAGTGAAAGTCATAGATTTGGGTTAAAAAAGAGTGAAATATTCTATTTTTCAGTCCAGAGGGCTAAAGGTACAGATTGAGCAGAAATGTTTTTAGCATGATAAGAAGCACCTTTAAGTCTGTATTCAAAAGACAACCACTGTATGCAGCCAGTGCTCCGTCAGTTTATCAAAATTCCATAGAAAAAAATCTTGAGCTTCGAAATCTTAATATATACATATATGTGTATATATACATATATATACCACATATATTAAATTATTTCTTATATATAAAATCTGTATGTATATACCTTAAAATATCTTTTTATACTCTCCAATTTTAAACATCTTGTTAGATCCTCAGACCAGAAATAATTTTTTTTTCTATTTAATTCTTTGCCATGAGACATAGGCAGCCCATTATTGAGAGCAGCCATTTAATATGAAGCCTGTGGGCAAGGTATACCTGTCTGCCCTTTTTAGTCGTTTTAACTAACGAACGGATTGACTAATGAGCTAGCACAGCAGTGGATTACCTTGAGGCAAGGAGCTAGTTACCTGTTGTTTTCTAGCTGTCAAGCTACAATTAGCTTAGTCATCAATGTGATCAGGGATTTGAAGTTGAAATGAAAGAGACTAGTCCATATTTTACTGCCCAGACAGTTGTCCCAGACTCCTTTCTCTCTGTGACACCGAGGGCAGAGGCTGTCTTTGGCCATCAGGCCCAGAAGATGAAGAGGCTTTTTCTTGGGGAGGAACATGGGAGAGGCTGACCTCACCTCATCTAAAGCAACACGTGGCAACCAACTCTCCAGTTTGTCCACAGTGCAGGCAAGGCCTTGAGGCAGTGATGCCCAGTGGTTATTGTCAGCATTCTATCTAAGCTCTGCCCCACAGTTACCAGGCAACAGCCAGGTAGGCCTGACTCACTATAAAAGGGGATGCTTGCCCCCCTCCTCGCTCTCTTGCTAGCTTGTTCTTCTCTTCCCATTCCCTTCCCCTCTCTCCTCTTCCCCTTCCCCCCACCTCTCTCCATGTGCTCATGACCGGCCTCTCCTCCTCTCCTCTCTCTCTGCCTTTCTCTGCCTCTACTACCCTCTTGATTCACCTCCCCATGCCCTAAATAAACTCTGTTCTATACTATACCCTGTTGTGTGGCTGGTTCCTCAGGGGAAGGGATGCCTCAGCATGGGCCCACCGAGG
Source organism: Apodemus agrarius (assembly GCA_964023405.1). Taxonomy (NCBI): domain Eukaryota; kingdom Metazoa; phylum Chordata; class Mammalia; order Rodentia; family Muridae; genus Apodemus; species Apodemus agrarius. Next base: position 167,679,451 of record OZ030005.1, read on the forward strand.
CACTCCCTTCCCCCATACCTGACTACACCTCCATAGAACATATACCCCCTCTCTTTATCTTTTTATAAACACATCAGTTATCATACCACAATCCTGGTGGTGCCCTTTGTCCTTGTGCCTATATTTTCTTGGTGACCTTGCGGGGGATGGGGATCACTGTTAGGATTCGGGAGCTTCTGTCTGTCATGGTAAGCTCAAGCATATTAAATGCCATACACAGCAGCTCTCTGACCGGCTTGAGGGCTACCTGTACTATCTACCTAGCATATCTGAGTTAAACAACCTTCAAACTGTACCTTTCAGACATAAAACAGGAGACTAAAATAAAGCTTTATTCTTATAATGACTGCATCAATACTTAGCATGAGGTTAAATGTATGTCTGAACATATTAAAATATTTGATCATCTTTAAGGTTACTGACTATCAATCTCTGTTAGGTTTGAACCTTAAAGATTACAGCTTTACATTGAAGCTCTTCTAGTATCAAAATAAAATGTTTTAACCCCATAAACATACTCCATAAAAAGATTAGGAACTTCTCTGACCTTTGATATATCATCATAGAACATAACAGTTTCCTGTGTGATTTAGGTTAAGCTGAAACCAGTGTCAGGACAGGAAAATGTTAACCAGTTGGAGAAAAGGACAAGGATCTCTCGTGAGAGAGCTCTTCTCTGCTGCTTGGGTTTGCTGGAGGCTTGCCAAAGCTCAGGCAAGCGTAAGGACCGCGATTCTTAACCTTTTTAATGCTGTAAACCTCTAAAAAAATTAAATTAACAAAATCCTTAATTAAATTATTTAATTAAAATCATTACTATAATTGTGGAGCAATATATACCTGATGTAATGAAAAGAAAAAGAAAAAGACAAAGCCACAGCAGATTTAAAAACAACTCAGGAATGTATATCTAATTGACATCATATTGTATTAATCAACAGCTATATGTTTTGCCATCTGTGGCTATGACGGTCCTGAACAAGAAGGCTTTCCTGTTTTAGCTGCAGTAACTTTTCTGATTATGGGTCGTCACTCCTTCTGTGGAAGGTTTTTACAGTCCCTCTAATGCATTTGGAACAAAGTGACCTGCAGCTTTCCTGACATCTCCACATTCTTCTACACACTGACTAGTACCATTTGTTGAAGATGCTGTCTTTTTCCCCACGTATATTTTTCCCATGTATATTCCCAGGTAAAATCAGATGTCTGCAGGTGTGTAGACTCCATTGATCAATGTGTCTGGTTTTTTTTTTTTGTGCCAATACCATGCAGGTTTATTATTATTATTATTATTATTATTATTATTATTATCATTATTGCTATAGCTCTGTAGTACAACTTGAAATCAGGGATGATGATACCTGTAGCTGTTCTTTTATTGTTCATTATTGTTTCAGTTTTCCTGGGATTTTTGTGTTTTCATATGAGGCTGAAGATTGTCCTTTGAAGATTTTTGAAGAATTTGTTGGAATTTTATGAGGACTGCTTTTGGTAGGGTAACCATTTTTACTATATTAACCCTACTGATCAATGAGTATGGGAGATCTATCTTCTGATATTTTCTTCAATTCCTTTCTTCATTGTCTTAAAAGTTTTTATCACATAGATTTTTTACTTGCTTGGTTAGTTACCCCAAGATATTTTATATTATTTGAGGCTATTGTGAAAGGTATTGTTTCTCTGATTTCTTTCTCAGACAACTTGTCAATTGAATTTAGGAGGGCTACTGATTTTTTGTTTGTTTGTTTGTTTGTTTGTTTGTTTTTGGGACAGGTTTCTCTGTATAGCCCTGGCTGTCCTAGAACTCACTCTATAGACCAGACTGGCCTTGAACTCAGAAATCGGCCTGTCTCTGCCTCCCAAGTGCTGGGATTAAAGGTGTGCACCACCACTGTCCAGCAGGGCTACTGAGTTTTGTAAGTTAATTTTGTATCCAGCTACTTTGCTGCAAGTGTTTATTACTGTAGGGGTTCCTTGGTGGAATTTTTAGGGTCACTTACATATGCTTTTATATCATATGCAGATAAAGATACTTTGATTTCTTCCTTTCCAATTTGTATCATCTCCTTCAGTTGACTTATTGCTCCAGTGGAGAATTCAATTACTATATTGAATAGGTATTGAGAGAGTGGACAACCTTGTCTTGTTCCTGATTTTAGTAGAATTACTTGGCGTTTCTCTCTACTTAACTTAATGTTGGCTATAGGCTTGCTGTAAACTGCCTTTATTATGTTGTATGTTCCTTTTGTAGCTGGAATCTCGCCAGGACTTTTATCATTTTGGATTTTGTCACGGTCTTTTCTGCATCTAGTGAAATGATTGTGTAGATTTGTCCTTCAGTTTGTTTATATGGTGGCTTATATTTTCAGTTTATATATGTTGAGTCTTTCTATGGAACGAGACCTACTTGATCATGATGGGTGCTCTTTTTGATGTGTTCTTAGATTCCATTTGCCAAGGATTTTTTGAGTATTCTTGCATCTATGTTCATAAGGAAAATTAGTCTGTAATTCTCTATGTTGGATCTTTATATGGTTTGAGTCAGAGTAACTGTGGTCTCATAAAATGAGCTCGGCAATATTCCTTCCGTTTCTATTTTGTGGAATAATTTAATGAGTATTGGCACTAAGTCTTCTTTGAAAGTCTGGTAGAATTCTACACAGAAACCCTGTAGCCCTGGGCTTTATTTTGGTTTGGAGACTTAATTACTGCTTCTATTTCATTAGGGATTATAGGTCTGTTTAAAATCACTATTTGATCTTGATTTAACTTTGGTAAGTGATATATATCAAGAAGATTATTCATCTCTTTTAGATTTCCCAATTTGATGGAGTATAGGTATTTAAAAATATGTCATGATTCTCTGGATTTCCTCAGTGTCTATTTTTGTTTTTGTTTTTGTTTTTTTTAAAGATTTATTTATTTTTATGAGGACAGTGTAGCTGTTTTCAGACACACCAGAAGAGGGCATTGAACCCCATTACGGATGGTTTTGAGCCACCATGTGGTTGCTGGGAATTGAACTCAGGACCTCTGGAATTGCAGTATGGTGCTCTTAACCACTGAGCCCTCAGTGTCTGTTTTTAAGTCTCCCTTTTTATTTTTGATTTTGTTAATTTGAATATTCTTTCTCCATTTTTTTAGTTAGTTTGGATAAGGTTTATCTATCTTGTAGATTTTCTCAAAGAACAAATGTTTTGCTTGATTGATATTTTATAATTTTTTAATTCCTATTTTATTGATTTCATTCATCCCTGAGTTTGATTATTTCTCAGTGTTGACCCCCTTCTTGTGTGGTTTCTTTTTCTTTTTTTTCCTAGAGTTTTCAGGTATGTTGTTAAGTTGCTAATATGAGACCACTCCATTTTTATTTTTTTAATGTAAACAGTATGATAAACTCCTCTCTTAGAACTACCTTTATTGTGTCCCATAAATTTGGTTATGTTGTGTATTGATTTTTATTCAATTGTAGAATTACCTTTTTTTTTCTTAATTTGTCTTGACCCTTTGTTCTTTCAGTAATGAATTGTTTCAGTTTCCAGAGTTTATAAGCTTTCTATTGCTTCTATTGTGATATCCAGGCTTAATCCATTGTGGTCAGATTATATGAAGGGAGATATTTAATTTTTCTTGTATCTGTTAAGACATAGTTTATGTTTGGGTATATGGTCAACTTTGGAGAAAGCACAAAATTCAGAGAAGAAAGTATATTCTTTTGTGTTTGGGTGAAATGTTTAAGTCTATTTGGTTTATACCATCTGTTAGCTCCAACATTTCTCTGTTTGGTTTTTGTCTGGATGACACATCTATTGACCAGAATGGGGTGGTGTATTGAAGTCTCCCACAATCACTGTGTGAAGGTTAATGTGCAATTTAAGCTGTAATAGTGCTTCTTTTATGTACTTGGGTGCCCTTGTGTTTAGGGCATAGATATTAAGAATTGCATGGTCCTCTTGATGGATTTTTCCTTTGATGATTATATATAGTGTCCTTCCATTTCTCTTCTGATTAGTTTTGATGTGAAGTCTACTTTGTCAGATGTTAAAATGGCAACATTAGCTTACTTCTTAAGACCAGTTGCTTCAAATATCTTTTCCATCCTTTTACTCTGAGGTGATGTCTATCCTTGATGTTAAGATGTGTTTCTTTGATACAGAAGAAAGATGGATCCTGTTTTCACAACCATTTTGTTGGTCTGTGTTGTTTTACTAGGGAATTGAGACCATTGATGTTGAGAGATATCAATGAGTTTTTGTTGATTCCTATTATTTTGTTGTTTTTGAGTATGTGTGTGTCTGTATTTCTCCTCTTTTTTAAATTTTTTTTTTTTTGCATTTGGTTTTTTGAGACAGGGTTTCTCTGTATAGCCCTGGCTGTCCTGGAACTCACTCTGTAGACCAGGCTGGCCTCGAACTCAGAAATCCACCTTCCTCTGCCTCCCAGAGTACTGGGATTACAGGCGTGCACCACCACCACCTGGTTTATTTCTCCTCTTTTAATTTGTTGGTCTGAGATTATTTGAATGTTTTCTTGTGTGTGATTAACACCTTTTGGACTTTACTTCTAGTGATTCTTCTGTAAGGCTGGATTTGTAATATTGCTTGCATTTGGTTTTATCATGGAATGTCTCATTTTCTCTATCTATTGTGATTGAAAGTTTTGCTGGGTATTGTAGTCTGAGATGACATCTATGGCCTCTTAGAGTCTATAGAACATCTATCTGTCCAGCCCTTTCCAGCTTTTAGAGTCTCCTTTGACAGAAGGTGGGGGACACAGCAGGTGGCCTGCTACAGAGATGAGGGTGAGACTGGGGGTATTAGATTTGGAGGAAAGTAGGAAGCAGTGACAGCCTAGTTACTCTACCTGCTTCCCTTGCCTGGAGTGGCCTGTGGTTTCCTAGGGAATGCGTTTTTATTCCACAAAGACCAGTAGTTGCCTAGGTTCTGCTCTATCTTGAAGAGTCTTGGCAAGAGACTCCAACTTCATGCATGAAATGATGTTACCTATAGAGATGCACCAGAAGGCTCATAAGGTATATAATTGCTGGAATTATGTTCTTAGCTGGTATGCATTGCTACATCAGGCCACTATAACTGTGACCTTGGACCAGGAGTTGAAAACAGCTTCTTTCGTCTAAGATTTTTAAAAGAACTTTACTGAATTCTGGAAAATGGAAACTAATTCACATCAATCAAGAGATTCTCAGTGAAATCCAGCTACTGAAGGACTCTGTTATTTGGGTTGGGGGTTGGGAAGAACTAGTACAGGTTTTGTGTTGGTCATAGCATCTAAGATGCTATTTTAATGTAACCCAACATTGTGTTCCCCAAATTCCATATGAGTCAGAACACGGATGATTAGGATTGAAAATCATCTGTTAGGATTGGATCCATTTCATGATGCATCATTGGACATAGTAACATTACAATCCCAGGTCTTGGCTATGGCAGCAGCTGAGGCTCCAGTGTTGGAAACTGAACAACTGTGGGAAAGATTAGCTGAAGGAAGGGCATCTGTCTATCTCTCTAAATCTTTTAAAACGCACATGTTTAACTTGGTCGACTTAAAGACTCTGATTGTTGCTTTTTTGATTTCCTTCTGTGCAGTATGTCAAGCAGAACTGAAGTGGCTAACTACATAGAAAGGACTGGTTCTCAAATCAGCCACACTCACTTTGTTACAGAAACAAGAAGGGAAAAATGTTGCTAACAGCCTTGTCTGAGAAAGAAACACATACTGTGTCTAAGACTGTGAGCGCAGAAAGAAAGGATTTGTACAACAGAGTTTTGCATCTCAAGGACTTGGGAATGTGTTTTCTTAAAACATGTGAGCTTGTTATGTTCCCATAGTAAACAAAACATTCTATTTCCCTTTAAACACCATTTAATAACTGTATGGTATCTTTCCATGCAATTGCCTCTGATAAAAATTCAACAGTGAAGACACTAGAAACCAGTGGTTCTCCACTTCTGAGTCACAGGACCCTTCCACAGCGGTTGCTAAGACCATGTGAAAACACCACTGAGATTTACATTATGATTCACAACAGTAGCAGTTTATAATTTCGAAGTGGCAACGAAAACAATTGTATGGTTGTGGGTCACTACATCATGAGGAACTGCTTGAAAGGGGTGCAGCATTAGGAAGGTTGAGAAGCACTGCTCTCAACCCTTAGACTTGCTCTTTGGGCCCCTCCCTTCCTGAGTTGGAAATTGATGGTGTCTACACGTCTCTTTTTTTCAAAGACCAAGTACATTATCCCGGGCACCACTCTCCACAGGGACAGCCTTGGCTCCAGGCTCCTTATCTTCCTTAGTCTGCCAATCACAGCTTCGATGCTGGCTACAGATGGTTTCAATCCAAGAGGAAAATGATACAATGGAGAAGGTTTTGACTGCAGATAGATATTTAATACTTCTTTAACCTACTTAGAGATATCGCCATCTTTTTCTAAGTCAGATTGGTCTAAGATAATTTTTTTTTAATTTTCTATATTCTTTGTTTACATTCCAAAGGCTTTCCCCTTTCCCAGTTCCCCCCCCCACTGTACGTCCCATAAGTCCTTCCCCCCCAACTATTCCCCAGTCATCCCCCCCCCACACACACACACCATTTCTCTGTTCTGGATCTACAAAACTGGGTCCAATCTTTTCAGTCCCAGGGTCCTCTTCTTTCTTCTTCTTGGGAGTCATTTGACTTGCTAATTGTGCCTTGAGTATTTAGGGCTTCTGGGCTCATTAATATCCACTTATCAGTGATTGCATTTCATGTGTATTCTTTTGTGATTGGGTTAACTCGCTTAGGATGATATTTTCCAGATCTAACCATTTACCTACAAATTGCATGAATTCATTATTTTTAATTGCTGAGTAGTATTCCATTGTATAAATATACCACATTTTCTGTATCCATTCCTCTTTTGAGGGATATCTGGGCTCCTTCCAATTTCTGGCTACTATAAGCAAGGCTGCTATGAACATAGTGGAGCATGTGTCTTTATTGTATGCAGGGGAATCCTCTGGGTATATGCCCAGGTTGTGGTATGCCAGGGTCCTCTGGAAGTGACATGCCCAATTTTCTGAGGAACCGCCAAACTGATTTCCAGAGCGGTTTTACCATTTTGCAATCCCACCAACAGCAGAGGAGTGTTCCTCTTTCTCCACATTGATAATTTTTAATTAGAATTTGCTAACTAACACAAGGTAGAATTTAAAGAAAAAAGGCAAAATATGAAGAAAGGAATTTTGAGGCAGGAACGCCTCACCAAAATTTGAACAGCCCTCCTCTGTTATTTATTCTCTCCCCCCACCATCTCCAGAACTAATCATCTATATTTTTATTGCTTCATTTTCCTTACAGATGTTCCCAGAGCCCTGATTAAGGAGGGAGCATTTGCGTAAGCATGGTCACAAGCAAGCCTACGGCATAGACCAAGCCCTTCCTCACTGACTTTGAGATGTGTTCCATCTCCGCTGGCTTTGCCCACTTCCTCTCCCAGACTCCTTGCCCTAAACAAGTGTGCGCCTTTAACATTCTCCCTTTAGGGACACTTAAACCAAACTGTGGTCAGTACTTTAAAAAGCAAGAAGCAGGACAATTGAAGGGAATTTCTAACTGGACAGTGTGGGGATTTCCATTTGCTATTTGAAATTCCCTTTAGTTCTGTGTTATTAAAGACACATCGCAGGGAGCTCTGACCAGGGGATTTCTGCTATCACAGCTAGAAGCAAGAAATCAAATTTAAAAGATTAAAGTGGTCCTTATCCAAGGCTACAATAGGCAATGAGGAGTTAGAATATCCCTGGCTTTTTACCCCCCCTTTTTTTTTTGAGTAAAATGATGCTTTTTTTGGTCACTGAATAAATAAGGTTTTCTTCCATAAGCACAAGGACTAACTTTTTCCTCTTGAATAAGAGAAAAAGTATATGTCCTTATGTATGGGTATATGTATGTATGTATCACATCATTGTCCTGAGATAGTATTTTGAGATAGTATGTTGTTTCATTAAATACTAGTTATTTTACAAAGGGCTTGAAATGCAAAGGCACCAGCTTTGGATGCTTACAGTCCCCATTCTCTTCCCTCCTTATTTTCTGTTCATATGGCACCACTCCCAAGTAATAAATTGTAGAAAATGCTGAGATAGAGGTGAGCAGAAATGAACATCAATTTCCAGTAAGCAAGTTGTTTTCTTCTGAGATCAAGAATTGTCCTATTTGTCCTTTGCAATGGAGAACATTAACCAATGTTACCATTAATGTATGTTTAGTCAGTTTTCATCTATCATAAAGTATTTGACTTAACCAAGTTATTCTCATAATTCTTTTAGTATATGAAAGGTATTTTGGCAAACTGAGAGCAGGTAAATAGATCTTAGTTTCCCACTGGGAAAGTAATAAGTGAACCTATTCATGTGTTGTATAGTAAGTCTTGGAATTCAGTAATCAAAGTCCTCCAACCTTTTTTTTTTTCCTCTCTCTATGTAATTTTGTTAGTTTTTCCAGAAAATTTTCACTTGGGTATAAATTTTAAAATTGGATCACCAACTTTTGCAAAAACTAGGTTGCTACACTTTTATTTGGTTAAAATGACTTGTTAAACTTTAAGGGAATTGACAATATCTTGAGTCTTCCACCGACTTGGTATGTCTTCTGAGTCTGCTGAGTCTCCCATGAACTTGGCCCATCTTCCGAGCCTTCCATGAATGTGGTACATCTTCCCACACATGTGGAATTTTAAAGGTTTCTATTATTTTTATCATTCTAATGTATAATTCTGTATTTTTGCATAATTTGATACACTGTGCTTCAATTTCCTTCTTTATCCATTTTTTTAAAAGATTTTCATTTTCTTTTGTTCCTTTTTCCACAGTACTTATACCTCCACTATCCAATACAATTTTACAGATTATTATTTATAACCAAAATTTGGCTGTTAGGATTAATACTTATGGTCTGTTTGTTTCTACAGCAATTTAAGTTCCCAGAGAGCATAGTTATTTGCTTTCTTCACAGATATAGACGCATAGCCTCTCAGGAAATATTAAATACAGTTAATGAATACAACTCAGTAAGGAAAGCCAAAGGCAGCCGCAGTAAGGATTTAATGAGATGGGCTACAATGAATGCCACAACAGTGCTTGACATAGTTCCTGCTCTGTGTTCTCAGTTTCCAACCGCAGTGTTCAGTGTCAGGAATGCCTTCTCTCTTGCGGCTCAGTCAGACTTTTATTCCCACCATAGCACCATAACAATTCTCATTAAGACCACAATGCTTTTCCTTGCACTCGGTCCACTGACTAGCTTTCAGCCTTACCATGTTTGCCCTCAAGTAGCCTTTGGTAGGGTGACTATGACGCCTTGGAAACGTTCTTCCCCTGGGGACCAGGGATAGTTTCCTGCTTGTTTTCATACTTTCATGACACATTTTCAAGTCTCTTTCAGTGGCTTTTCTTTCATTTCTAGATCCCAAATGATAGAGTTCTTAGGGGCTTTTATTGATTGAGTGGTTGATGATTGATTGACTGTGTGTGTATGTGTGTGTGTGTGTGTGTGTGTGTGTGTGTGTGTCTGTGTGTCTGTGTGTCTGTGTGTGTCTGTGTGTGCATGGTGAGACCACAGCTTATATGTAGAAGTTAGAGGACAATTTTTGGAGGTCATTTCTTTCTCTCCCTCTATCATAGGTTCTGGTGACAGAACTCAGGTTGTCAGCTTAATGCCAAACACGTTTACTCACTGAGGCATCTCACTTACCGGTTGTGAGCTGTGTTGTGCCACGCCCATCCCACACCCCTGCCTCTGCCTTATAATATGTTGGAATCCTAAACTCCAGAAACTCAGAACGTGATTGGGTTTGAGGCTAAGACCTTTACAATGTGAATTAGATTGAGAAGCCTGGGGCCAGGGGTGGGGTGGGAATCTTAGTCTAAAGTGACTGGTGTCCTTATGAGATGAAAAAATACAGACATGCAGAAGGAAGACCATGTACAGATGCAGAAGACCACCTTCTACAAGCCAAGCAAAGCCTGTAGAAGAAACTAGCTTTACTGACATCTTTTTTTTTCAAGACAGGGTTTCTGTGTAGTCCTGGCTGTCCTGGAACTCAGTCTGTAAACCAGGCTGGCCTCAAACTCAGAAATCCACCTGCCTCTGCCTCCCAAGTGCTGGGATTACAGGCGTGTGCCACCACGCCCAGCTTTCACTGACATCTTGATCTTAGATTTCTAGCCTCCAGAATCCTGAAGAAATAAGTTTCTGTTCTTTGAACTACTTAATCTTTACTAGTAGAGCCATAGAAAACAAGCATTTTCTCTTAGTCTCCTTTCTCCTTACTGTGTCCTTAGGTGGTCTTACCTATGCCGATGGCTTTATCTGCCATCTTTATGCTAGCTCTTCATAATCTTGCATGTCTACTTCAAATAGCTCTTCTGATCTTCAAACCCATGTATCCAGCAAACTAACTGGCTGCCATCTTTATTTGAGGCAGACTGCAAGCTGCCCAGATGAGTCTGGAAGTGCTTAACACAAACTTCAGCTGCCACCCACTGCAAAACAGTTTAAACTCTGAGCTCAGCCAAAGTATTGTTACACAATGAAATAAACATGAAAATACAACTGCACTCTTTAGAGGAACAGAACAGCAGTCAGTCACCACAGGGCATCTGTCCGAGTGCCCACATAAAATATATGATGGTTAATCTTGATGGTTCATTGGATTGAGTAGTAAAGCCCTGGGCTCCAGTGAGGGTGTATCCAGGTGGAAGACCCACCCTGAGTGTGGTAAGGGTCAGACCTTTAGTCTCAAGACTCAGAAATTATGATAGGAAGAGAGGATGGTGTCTCCTTCTCTTGGCTTCCCAGTTACCATGTGTTCTATGCTGTGATAGATTGGAACCTCTGAGACTGAGCCCAAGGAAACCATTTCTCTTTTTTAATGTGTTCATGTTAGGTATTTTGTCTCAGCACATCTGACTAGTATATAATCCAAATGTTTTGGCAAAATGTCCACATTGAAAAAAAAGAAAAGGAAAGGAAAAAAAAGAAAAGAAAAGAAAAGAAAAGAAAAGAAAGGAAAAGAAAAGAAAAATGGGGTTCTTTGCTCAAGAGACGAGTCTGTGGGAACAGAAATTGACAATGGTTTGATGACTCATCCATATGGAGTTAGTAAAGATTTTAAAGATTTTATCAACATTCTCACAGTCATGAAGATAAAGGAAAATATACTCATTGTAAAAAAAAAAAAGATAAAACATATTTGTTATGTTTATAAAAAGATAAAGAGAGGGAGGATATGTTCTATGGAGGTGTAGTCAGGTATGGGGGAGGGGAGTGTCTTAGTGGGCCTATGTGGGACCCTGAGCAACATAAAAGAATGGGCTACTGGTTATGCACAAACATAAATGACTCAAGAATGAACGCTAGCACAGGAGAGCAAGCACTGTCATTGCACTTCACAGGAAATTTAGATTAAGTGAAACCAACCTGTAGTGAAAAAAAAAGTAACAGTAGATGGCTAGAGTTATGAGCGACATTGATGGGAAGAACCTGGCCCTAGGGTATGTTGTAGAGTGATAGCAGTGTTCTATCTCAGTAGGAGCACAGGCATGCATACAACCAGACACCATCTCCCTTAGTAATGGACTACACATGTGATGGCAGTCCCATCAGACTGCAAATGAAGCTGAAACTATCCTATTGCCTGGTAAACAAAGAGCTGAAGAGGCATCAGAAGGAAAAGAACCTCTGTGAAAACTCACAATGAAAGGCTGAGCTTTTACAGCCACAATAGGCTTCTTAGAAAGACAAAAACACGCCTGTGAAATGTTTTCATGCATTGAGAGACATGCTGATGGTCTGGGTGGTGATGTGGATAGGAATGGCCTCTATGGACTCATAGTTTGAATGCTTAGTCATTTGGGAGTGGCATTACTCAACAGGGATTAGGAGGTGTGGCCTTGTTGGGATAGGTGTGGTGTTGTTAGAGGAAGTGTATCACTTGGGGTGGGCTCTGATGTTTTAGAAGCCCAAGTCAGGCCCAGTGGCTCTCTCTCTCTTCCTGCTGCCTGTGGATCTGGATATATAACTCTCAGCTTCTTCTCCAGCACCATGTTGGCCTGCATGTTGCCATGATCCTTGCCATGAGGTTTAGTCCACTGGCAGGGAATAAACTTCTGATCTGTAAGTAAACCTAGATAAATGTTTTCCTTTATAAGAGTTGCCGTAGTCATGGTTATCGGTTTACAGCAATAGAGCACCGACTAAGACAGTCAGATTGCGAGTAGACGTTATGATGAGGAAAAGAAGTTAATCTCAGACATAGTGAAGAAGAGTGAAGGAAAGAAGGATGCATCTCAGGAAGAGCCCTGGGCAAGCCTTAATGAGAAATTCCGGAAGAAAGCCTTGCTGTCATACATAATACAGATGATAACTGCATGAAGGTACCCTGAAGGCAGTCCAGTAGGGATGGAATGTGGGGGGAAACCAATGACTGATGAGCTTGTCCCTGTGGAAGCCTTGGTGTGCTCTTCACACTAGTTATACGTACATGCGCGCGCATGCACACGTGCGTGCGTGCGTGCGTGCGTGCGTGCGTGCGTGCGTGCGTGCGTGTGTGTGTGTGTGTGTGAGAGTTTAGATGAAAAAACCCTAACTGTGCATTGTTGACACATGGGCACCGACATGTCCAGGACCAATGCCTCAGGCCAATGGGAATGGTAAAGCCTTCCTTAGGTCAGGCTCTGAAGAGCAACACCTTTCTCTGGTCCACGTATAAGTGTTTACAAACTATTGACCAATGTGTGCAAAGACTGGCAACTCCAGTTTCCTCCTCCAGGCTATTTGTAGCCGAGACTGCCTACAGAGACTTCCTCTGAGCCAACTCCTTCCTCTACACTGTACTTGATAAACATGCTGAGGGTCCAGGGTTGTGTGTTATATCATTTGTGTAAACAGTTAGATCCCATGCCCGTTTCACACAGCCAGAAACAGATTCCAGGAACACAGAAGATTTAAATGTAGAACTCAAGCCCTTAGAGGAGATAGTCTTCTAGATACAACTTCAGGGACAGAGAACTTCATGGTAGATGGTTAGCTTTTTGTTTGTTTGTTTGTTTGGTTGGTTTTTTTACTTGTTAAAACTTTATTTTGTCACAGGTTAAGGTTTTCTTTATGACCAACATATTAATATCATCCAGAAATGATATTGTGGGAGGCTATTTGTAGACAGTGTAATTTAATGCCACTGTTTGGGGGTGAGTAAAACAATGTTAAAACTAATTTTAAAAAAAGGTTAGAACTTGACTTTTTTTTTTTTATACTCACTCAAGATTTTATTCCTCTACCAGTCCACCCTCTGACTGTTCCACATCCCATACCGCCTCCCCTCCCCCTATCTCCACGAGGTTGTCCCCACCCCCACCCCACCTGACCTCTAAACTCACTGGGGCCTCCAGTCTCTTGAGGGTTAGGTACATCTTCTCTGACTAAAGCCAGACCTGGCAGTCCTCTATTGTATATGTGTTGGGGGCCTCATATCAGCTGGTGTATGCTGCCTGGTTGGTGATCCAGTATCTGAGAGATCTCCAGGGTCCTGAGACTGCTGGTCTTCCTCCTACAGGGTCACTCTCCTCCTCAGCTTCTTCCAGCTTTCCCCTAATTCAACCACAGAGGTCAGCAGCTTCTGTCTATTAATTGGATGCAAATACCTGCATCTGACCCTGCCTGTTGGGTCTTTCAGAGGACAGTCATGCTAGGCCCTTTTGGTGAGTGCTCCATAGCCTCAGTAATACTGTCAGGCCTTAGAGCCTCCCCTTGAGCTGGATCCCACTTTAGGCCTGTCACTGGGCCTTCTTTTCCTCAGGCTCCTCTCCATTTCCCTGCAGTTCTTTCAGACAGGAACAATTATGGGTCAAAGTTTTGACTGTGGAATGGCAACCCCATTCTTCTTACTGCTGGAGGTGGGCTCTACAAGTTCCCTGTCCCCAATGTAGGGCACTTCATCTAAGGCCCCTCCCTTTAAGTCCTGAGAGTCTCACCTCCCAGGTCTCTGGTACATTCTGGATGGTCCCCCCAGCCTCCTACCTCCTGAGGTTGCGTGTTTCCATTTTTCTGCTGGCCCTCAGGGCTTCAGTCCTCCCCCCCCCCCCAGTACCAGATCATGTTTCCCCCTCTCCTCCTTGCCTTTTTCTCCCAGATCCCTTCTCCCCCTTGTGGTTGCTTTCTTCTCCCTCCCAAGTGGGACTGAGGCATCCTCACTTGGGCCCTGCGGTTTGTTGACCTTTTTGAGTTCTGTGGGCTGTAACTTGGGTATTCTCTGTACTTTTTTTTGTGGCTAATATCCACTTATTAGTGAGTATATACATGCATGTCCTTTTGGGTCTGAGTTACCTCACCCAGGATGATATTTTCTAGTTCAATCTATTTGCCTGCAAAACTCAGGATGTCTTCCTTCTTAATAGCTGAGTAGTATTCCATTGTGTAACTGAACCACATTTTCTGTATCCATTCTTCTGTCATGGGACATCTGGGTTGTTTCCAGATTCTGGTTATCACAAATAAGGCTGCTATGAATATATTGGAACACGTGCTCCTCTGGCACGGTGGGGCATTTTTTTGGGTGTATTCCCAAGAGAGATATTGCTGGGTCTTCAGGGAGATCTATTTCCAATTTTCTGAGGAACCTCCAGATTGATTTCCAGAGTGATTGTACCAATTTGCAATCCAACCAGCAACGAAGGAGTGTTCCTCTTTCTCTACATCCTTGCCAACATGGCCTGTTCCCTGAGGTTTTGATCTTAGCCATTATGATTGGTGTAAGGTGGAATCTCAGAGCTGTTTTGATTTGCATTTCTCTGATCACTAAGGACTTTGAACCTTTCTTTAGGTGCTTCTCAGCCATTTGAGATTCCTCTTTTGTGAATTCTCTATTTAGTTCTATACCCCATTTTTTGATCGGGTTGTTTAGATTTTTGGTGAGATTGTTAGTTTTGTTTTGAGCAAATACCTGACAGAAACAGCTTCAGAGGGAGAAGGTTTGTTTTGGCTCAAGGGTTCAGACAGATTTCAGTTGATCTGCTGGGAGGCCAGGCACAGTGGTTGGCTCCGTAGTGTCAGGAGGAAGCTAACTGTACCCTGGTGCATGTGCCATGAAGCAGAAGCAGAGATTTTCGGACTTTGTTAGTGGTCTACTGCCAGCCAGAGCCTTCCTCCAAAGACCACATAGCCTTCAAAATAGCATCAAATGCCTAAAGACTTAAAGCAGAAGCCTATGGAGAACATTTCAGACTCAAACCATGGCATATGGTATGGTACCATCAGAGAAACCCTGTAAGCAAACACTGAGAAAACAATAACAGCTAACGTCTTCCTTACAACAATTCTCTGAGGTAGGGATTTTACCATCACCACTGTTTGATGAATAAGAAATATTAATCATGGAGACTTATGGTTATACCAAAGCTGAGTGTGGTGGCTCATGTAATCCCAGCAGATAAGGGGCTGAAGCAGGAGGATTTCTGTGAGTTCCAGGCCAACCAGAGGTACAGAGTGAGACTGTATCTCAAAAAGGGTCAGGAAAGGATCCTATAAGCAGGAAGTGATTGGGGTGGTTAGGAAATGAACGCTTGTCGTGTGACCCCAAGGCCTGAAAACTTAATTAGACAGGAAAGTAGATACGCACCTGATCTTTCTTCTCTGGGGTGCTGAGACAGCTCAGTAAATTACTGAATGTATGAAGTGTGTGTAAACTGTGAAGGACTGCACAGTGCTTGGGGACAGGGGTCCATCCTCACTTGCTAGGGTAGAACAACGGAGAGAAGCCAACATCCTCTGTCTTTGTCTCGTTATACTGTTGTTCTTCATTTGCCCTCCTGGGACCTCTTCAGATAATCTAGGTGTCTTTTCAGTAGTGTGTGTGTGTGTGTGTGTGTGTGTGTGTGTGTGTGCATGTATATGTATGTGAGTATATATATATATATGTGCGTATATGTATGTGTATGTATATATATGTGTGTGTATGTATATGTGTGTATGTATGTGTGTGTTTGTATATATGTGTGTGTGTGTGTGTGTGTGTGTGTGTGTGTGTGTGTGGTTTTTATTCTCTGGACATCAAAATCTGTAGATCCCATACTTGGAAAACAGGAGACTTCAATCTGGAATAGATATTAGCAGATTTGGGATAGCCTCAGCACTCGAAAGTGATTCGAGTTCCATCCCCAGGAAACATAAGGGTAGAACTTAGAACTCCCTCAGGTTGTCCCCTGACTTCTCACATACTCACCACGGCTCACACAACCCACACCAAAAAAAAAAAAAAAAAAAAAAAAAAAGATTTACAGCAGACAAGAGCTCTCGATCACCTGGTAGTCTTGTGTTAAATCTTCCAGGCTGGCATGGAGTTGCACACACATGCAGATTGAAACCAACTCATGATTAAACCTTCAGGGAAATATTTTGTTTTGTAATACTGGACACACCACAAATCTTGTCTCCATAGTAATTCTTGGTGTTTATTTGGCATCTCTACCAAAGATGTGAAGGAAGAAAAGCCCTGCCTATTTCTGAAATCAATTATTCAATTTTATCGAGGAGACATTTGGGATGGAATTCCCAAATCTGGGGCTTCCCAGTAGAACCACGAGCAACCAGAAGTCATGAGCGGCTCCCTAGTGGGAAGAAAGTGGTTGGGGTTACTGACAGCAAAAGTAAACTTTGAGCATTTCCAGCATTTGTTTCCTTAGATTGGGCTCCATCTCAGAAAGATTCACTCTTACTGGCACCAAGGGCAGGCTCTGAAGAAAAATGGAGGATAACATCTGTTCATCTTTTCGGTCGCAGCATTCAGAATGTGTGGCCATTTCCTTATTGGGGTGTGCGAAACATCCTGGATTTCACCATATCTGCTGGAACTTTCCTGGAAACCAGACAGACAACATGCCACCTCTGCTAGTGTCTGGTCCTGGAGCCCGAGAAAGTCTCCAGGAGCCAGGGGATCCTCTGAGCATTTCAATTCTGTGCCAGAGAGTGTAAGTAGTGAAGTTACGAGCAATCCACCTTCTTACTCTTTAGACATTTGTACACAGCGATTTTATAAAAACCAGTGGGCAATGTCTATGATATATACCTCTTTTGGAAAAAAAAAAGTTCATTTTTATTTGGAACCTGATTGTTACTGGTCTTGGAATTAAGGCTGCATAATATAAGGGTTAAAAAAACAAAAAAATAAAAACAAAAAACAAAAAAGTCTTCCACTTCTGGGCTGGGGAAGTGACTCCGTCAGTAGAGTGAGCAAACCAAAGGAAACCCTAGGTTTGATTCTCAAATCCCTAGCATGGAGTAAAACTGAGTGTGTTGGTGTGTGCCTGTAATCACTCAGGAAGGAGAGTCAGGGGGATCAGACCTACTGTAATTACCAACTTTGGGTATTGGAACTTGTGACTTTGGACCAGCCTGAATGTAACCCTGAAGATTTATTTCCTCCACTAGGTGGAAAGTGGAAAGTTCTCTCTGGAACCTGTGAGCAGATGTTGAAACAGTGTGCTTGGAAGGCTGTCGCTCTGAAGGTGATCGCCTAGTTTTGTTTTGGAACTGGTTGTAATCATTAAAACACACTTCAAACTCAATAGGCTCACTAGATGCATGTTAAAATAACCGGAGTGTGTCTGTAGTTATGCCGGAGACCTAAGGTATTTTCTTCCCCTGGATAGACTTAAAAACTTTGGGGAGTGGTTTCTGTAAAGTGATAACTTGTTTGGATGGGCTGACGCTGCGTTTTTTTTATCATTCCCATTGGGGTACCATTCCGTACCATCACAAGGTAATGAAGAATGTGGTAGTAGCCTGACTACTCTTCATCTGCAAATATAGGTTGAAAATTTAATCTAAATCTAATCCAACAGATAGCTGCTGCTCTCTTATCTGTGTAAGATACAATGTGGAATGTGGGAGCAGCAGACAGAAAGGCAACATGGCAGCTGCTTTTAAATAAATTGGTTCAGTAGCATTAGATTCAACAGAAAGAAAACACAACTCTAACTGTATATAACCTAAGTGTTATTACATTAACAGGAATACACAAACCACCAATACTGACAAAATAGATTTCACAAACACAATATTGAGCAAAGAAAGAAGAAGCAGAAAAGTACAGGTTGTATAATTCTGTTCATATATAATTCAAGAAAACAAAACCCAGTTTAGGCTGTCAGCTCCCATGATGTTTAGCATGGGGGTAGGGGTATGTGTGCAGCATTTGTATTTAGAAAAAGAAAAGGCTTTCTGGGTGCTTTCTGTGTCCTGATCTGATCAGTTTCCTGTGCATGTCATTTGTATAGAGTCTTGATCCTGGTTCAAGTTTTCATTTTTCTATATGTCTGCTATTCATTACTAAAATTAATGCCAAGGCAATGGAGATTCAAAAGCTTTGCAAACCATACCCACTGAACTGGAATATCTATCTGATACAAGTATTTAGTTATGGGAATCTGTTTGGCAAACTTCCTAAGGATTCTGGTAAAATTTAGACATGAGTTTTTGATTTCCAACTGCTGCTTTTAGAAGAACAGATTTTAGGTTTTCTTCTCAAGACCTCATCTCTTCTCTATCAGAGAAGGATCTTTGTAGAGTTCATTGGCATCTTATCATTTCACTATAGTGCTATTGACAAAAGCCATTGGCAACCTACCCACTGACTCCCACGGGCCCAGTACTTTGGGCGTCTCAGGTGCCACCTCAAAAAACAAACAAAACAAAACAAAACAACAAAAACAAAACGTTTTTCCTCAAATCAACATGAAGAGACAGATAAGCAAAGAGGTAGATGGAGCAGTTGACTTTTGAAACTAGATTCCGTCCTATTCTTTAAAGAAAACTTCATATTGGAGCAACCAAGAGTTATAACTGCTAAGCAGAAGCACCAGATGATCATGTGAACCAAATGTTTCATGAGGGTTTTACCTGAATACTGAGAAATTAGGATATGCAGAGATGGTCATGAGATTATATCTTAGATTGAGTTCTTCTTCATGGAATCACACTGAGCAAAAGTACTTTTGGGAAATATTAAAGAACAGATGACAATCTCCCAGAATAGAAGAGTAAATAAAGCATGTTCTGAGAGATTGTGGTGTGATTGATTGATAAGGGTGAATATGTAGGAAAAAAAACCCCACAGTTTTGGTTACTGAGTCAAATATAATGCAAACCAATGGAAAGACAGACAGACAGACAGAAAATGAGCCCCTCCTGTTTCCTCAACTTGGGTAATTTTAAACAAAGGTTTAAAAAATGGTTTATGTACGTCCAGTGGACACAGACTTCCTTTTTCAGGGGTCAGTGAATCCACTGTACTGTCCATTCTTTTTATGCCCCAGATCACATGGTCACTGCAGCTGGTAACAATGCTGACTCCCTTCACCCTGCGTCTGTCATAGAACTGGATTCTGCAGAATCAGAGCCCTGCATCTGGGGTCCAGCAATGGTTATTTCAGACCCTCCTCCCCAATGTCCTGAGAAGCTGGTTGCATCTCCGTATTTTACAAGATGGTATGAGTAAATGACCCTTTAGGAACAGGAGTTATCAAACTTAGCAAATTCCAAGCTACAGACTGATGCTCACAGGAAGGCCCTGAGCCTCTGGCTGGATCCTTATATGGTACCTACCTCTTTCGATTGATTAAAGGCCTTGGCACATTTCCTTGGTCTCAAATTTCCTGTCTCCGGGGTGGTGGTCATGTTAGTACCTATGTTAAAGCCTGTTTATGTCCTGTGAGACAGGCATATAAACTCCATAGCACAATGCTTGGCGCAGTGAAACTGCTCAGGAAACATTATCGTCTCATGTTCCACCTTTCCCCGACCTCATTACTTTGGGAACTGAATTGTGACCAAATTGCTACCCTGAGACTCTGAAGATTCCTCAAGTAGATTATCTTCCCTCCAGTGCTCCTGCTGTGTGCTTCCAGCCCTAGGCACATAATAATCTGACATAAAATATTATAAGCTTTTAGATATAAGAAAAGTTATCCTAGGCATGGTGGTGCATGCCTTTAGCCCCAGCACTGGGGAGGGAAAGGCAGATGAGTCTCTGTGAGTTTGAGGTCAGCCTGATCTATAAAGCTGGTTCCAGGACAGCCAGGGCTCTATTACACAGAGAAACACTGACTTAAACAAAACAAAACAACAACAACAAAAAAAAAAACAAGAAAAAAGAAATAAAAGTTGTGTGTAATACATTAGTTTTTGCAGATAATATGGATTTTTTTTTCTTGTGAAAACACATTAAGGAGCCTTCTTGTAATATATTTCACCCTCAATTAGGAAGCTGACAAAGGAAATTACTGATTTGCTCTAATGATGTCTTCCTTCTGGGCTGGAGAGATGCCTCTGGTTAGCAGCACTGACTGCTCTCCCAGAGGTCCTGAGTTCAATTCCCAGCAACCACATGGTGGCTCACAACCATCTGTAATGGGATCTGATGCCCTCTTCTGGGGTGTCTGAAGATAGTGACAGTGTACTCATAAATAAAAGAGAGAATAAATAAATATTGAGAGAGAGAGAGAGAGAGAGAGAGAGAGAGAGAGAGAGAGAAGGAATACCTTGCCCCATACACTACCATAAAATTAGTCCATCCTTTAACACTTAGTGGTTAGACTCCAGGGTGTCTTAGCTGGGTCAAGGCTAGGCTTAGGCTAGTCTGGTGATACAGTCAGGCCCTGGCTTGCCAAGTGGCCAAGGGGCCCTAGAACAAGAGGCTTGGTCCTGGACCATTAGTGAGTTCAGACAGCATAGCTTCTTATGTTTCAAAGTTATTGTGGGATGGCTGGATGGGTATTCATCATGGCCAGAGTGGTGTGACCCTCTGGATGTACTTTTAGTGCTTGATAAAGCAGGGAGTGGAAAGGCTCTTCTAAGTGCTTCACACTTTTGAGGCCGGATCAAGTGGGTTCAGCATCTTATGTTTACGGCTCCTTTGGTGGGTATTAATAGGCCTTTTGAAGGCTCCAAGGAAACAGCTTTGAAGGAGAGCTTCTGAGAGGCTGGACTGCCTGTGGTCAAGCAAATTGGGAAGCTTACAGCTGATGAAACTTGAATATGAATGCTAATGTCATTTATCTTTGTTCTAAAGACAAATAGAAGCTGAGCTATTTTGGATTGCTCCCGCCCGCCCACCCCCACCCAATGTCTCAACATCAGAGGGCTTATAAAAAGAATGCTGATTTCCTTATAAGGAAAATAACATGTAAACACTCTTCAGGGCCAGGCATTACATCCTGTACTTACATATTTATTTAATTTTAATTGCTCATAAAACCTGGCACAGGCGCTAAAAGAATTTATAACAGAATGTGTTGCTGATCGTGCTGGGCACGGAGGTTTAGAGAGTTCATTAGTGGATTGTGGTTTCTTTTCGCAAGCATTGGATTTTCTGCAATGACTAACACTAACAGGAAGGCAGATGAAACATCTGCACTGATAACTGGAATGTTTTCTCTTTATGACTTAAACTGAGATTCACTAGCATTGGAACCAGATACGATCAGGGCTGAGCAGTGACCAAAAAAAAAAAAAAGAAGAAGAAGAAGCATTTTTGTGGTAAAATCATCATTTTCCCCCTTTGAGCATCCCCCACCTCCAAATTAGAGAATGATTCAACATACAGCACGAGCAGTGCTAATGGATGTTCCTCCGAAAAGGGCTTTACTTGCTCTGAAGACATTTCCCAATGGCTTCCAACTCCTTATCACTAGGGTGGCTATCCGGGCATTCTTTCTGTATTTTGCGCAGGACAGATAGAAGGTATCTGGAAGCTTGACTAGTTAGGTAAAGCTCTTCCTATGCTCTCTTCCACAGAACTCCCATGAGTTTGAGGAGTTTGTTGTGTTTGTTCATTGTCTGAGAAACAAGACCTCTGTTGGCTTCTGGGACCTTGGAGATACAATGACACCAAGGCTCAGAGAGAGATGACATTATCAGGCTGCCTCTTGTCTTGAGAAGTGGTGGAGTTATTTTCCCTGAATATTCTCCTTGGGTTTCCCCCCCCCTTATTCTAAAATGCACTGTTTTTTGCTTAGATGCCTTTTCTATAATAAATTATAAAATTGGGCATCCGCAATAAAAGCTATCATGTTCTTGAGTCCTTGATTGTTTTTTTAAAAGAGGGTCTAGCTAGATAGTTCAGCCTGGCCTTGGATTGTCCTATACCCCAGGCTCTCTAGTGCTGGTGTTACATGGTTGAGTGAGCAAGCTCTTCGCGGTCCTTAATGTTTGCTGGTTAAACTAGACTGAAGCCTTAAGTTGCAGAGAATGGGTGTGTAGCTCAGAGGCACAATGCTGGCCTACCATGTATGGGGCCCTAAGTTAAATCCCAAGGACCGCAGCATGAAGTAAAGGTGGTTGAAATCATAGTGTTGCTTTGCTTACCTGCGCCTATCTCTTCTTTCCCCTCTGATTCTAAGCTGGGGGCAGAGGGCTGGAAAGGGAAGCTGGGAAAGGCCTTACTAGCCCTTCTAGGCTTCTCATAGCTTCCCAGTGAGTGTTGTTTGTCAAGCGTCTATTGTGAACCAAGCAAGGCGATCCATCCAGGAACCCTCTGTGGGAGCTGGCACTACAGTCCCTATCATCCTTATGAGTATGTGGAGCTCAGACATTTAGAGGCTAATTTAAACCCTGGTCTGTTTTTATCCTTGTACCACAGAGGACAGGAATGAGTTCCGTGAAGTCTAAGACCTTCCCAGTCCTTTTGGCTTCTGGCTGAGACCTTCCAGGAGAACCTTCTAGTTGTAGGGAAGGAAAAACAGAAAACTAGGAAGGCCAAAATAGGGATCTGGCCAAAGAAAGAGCAAGAGATTATTTGGGAAATTGCTGGCAGATGTGTGTTCTGGTTTTGTTTCTGTTGCAGAGATAAGATACCCTGACACAGAGCCACACAGGACAGGAAAGGGTTCGTTTGGCTTACAGTGACAAGGTACACTCCATTATTTTGAGGAAATCAAGATAGGAACCTGAGAAGCTAGTCGCATCACATCCACAGTCAAGAGCAAACAGGGACACCAGATACCCCTTTGCATGCTAAGCTAGCTCTCTCCTCTCATTCTTTTCAGGACTCCTCGCTTAGGGAAAGAGCCACAAAGGGGCGGGTCTTCCTACATGAAGTAACAAGCTAATTCTCCCCACACATGGCCACAGGCTAACCTGATTTAGATTCTGTCAACTCAGGTTGACAGTTAAAACTAACCAACGCAGTGGGGAAAAAGAAACATACAAATCAGAATCCTGTAAAATACCAGTAATAGCCCCGCATTCCAGTTATTTTGTAAGGGGGTGGGGGTATTTTCTTGTCTGCACTGGAGGTTGACCAGATGTCAGTACTTTTTTTTTCTTTTCTATATTCTTTGTTTACATTCCAAAGGCTTTCCCCTTTCCTGTTCCCCCCGCACCATATGTCCCATAAGTCCTCTTCCCCCCCCCCATTCCCCAATCACCCCCCCTCCCCACCATTTCTCTGTTCTGGTACTCTCCTACAAAACTGGATTTAGTCTTTTCCGGACCAGGGTCCTCTCCTTCCTTTTTCTTGGGAATCTTTTGCTTAGCTAATTGTGCCTTAAGTATTCAGAGCTTCTGGGCACATTAATACCCACTTATCAGTGATTGCAATTCATGTGTATTCTTTTGTGAGTGATTAACTCACTTAGGATAATATTTTCCAGATCCAACCATTTGCCTACAAATTGCATGAATTCATTATTTTTAATTGCTGAGTAGTATTCCATTGTATAAATATACCACATTTTCTGTATTCATTCCTCCTTTGAGGGATAGCTGGGTTCTTTCCAGCTTCTGGCTATTATAAATAAGGCTGCTATGAACATAGTGGAACATGTATCTTTATTGCATGCAGGGGAATCCTCTGGGTATATTCCCAGGAGTGGTATGACAAGGTCCTCTGGAAGTGTCATGCCCAATTTTCTGAGGAACCACCAGACTGATGTCAGTACTTAATGCTCTGCTCTAGTGTTGTTGCCTTTTCAACCACGTTGCAACACAAGGCATTCAAATAAGTAGGCTAACCCACCTAAAGGAGAGGGTTTAATACTCGTCTCCACTAGCCCTTTCCTCTACTCTTTAATTTTTAACCTTCTTACCTGTTCTATAGTCTCTTTGCTGTATCAAAGTGAACAATCACTGTGTTCCTAATGTGTGCAACATGAGGATGCTATGCAAAGAGGTCCTTGCTTAGCCTGTAAGACAACAGTTCTCAACCAGTGGGTAGAGACCCCTTTGGGAGTTGAATGATCCTTTCACTGGAGTCACCTAAGACCACTGGAAAGCACAGATCTTTGCATTAGAATGCATAGCGGCAGCAAAATTACAGTTATGGAGTAGCAACAAAAATATTTTTTTCTCGCTCCGGTCCCACTCCCTCCAGCCCAAAGATGTATTTATTATTATATGTAAGTACACTGTAGCTATCTTTAGACACACCAGAAAAGGGCATCAGATCTCATTACGGATGGTTATGAGTCCACCATGTAGTTGCTGGGATTTGAACTCAGGACCTTCGGAAGAGCAGTCAGTGCTCTTAACCACTGAGCCATCTCTCCAGCCCCCAAAATAATTTTATGGTTGGGGTCACCACAATGCGAGGACAGGTCGCAGCATGAGAAGGGTTGAGAACCACGGCTGTAAAGGAAAGGAAATATTTCCCAATATAGGTTTGATACAAAGGATAAGGGTGCAAACGAGTCTCATTAGAGAATCTCTCCTCAAAGAAAAGAGAACTCAAGAAAGGAATATCATGGGCTCTGAGGAAAACACGTGGCAGGCAGAAAATAACATTTGTAGTGGTATTGTTCGAATAAAGACTTTTTTATACCTCCATCTCAAATATTAAGTTTACATAACTATATGTATTTTCATATTTTTTTTCACTTGGCAGTCTTGACTTCTAAGAGTTGTTGACCTTGGGTATTCTAGCTGTGTAAGGAAGCTCTTTCTTTCCGTGTGGCCGATCTTGAATTCTGTGTTTGTCAGCTTCCCATCTCTTCTGCCTTCCCTAAGCAGCGCTCCCACGCAGTACCAACACCCACAGTTCAATCAACATTCATGTCCAAAAAATAAAATAAAAAATCTTTTTTAAAATTAAAAATAAAAATATGCTGGAACCTGTGGACAAGATTAAATATTTTTCCCTCACCTAGTCTGTCAAGTATAGTAAGATGTATCCATAATGTGTTGGGATAAATCTCACTGGGTTATGCTGCCTTATTCTGTTTTAGGCCTTTTGTGTCTTACTAGACTTGACTTTCTAGTGTCCCCATAAGAACTTTTGCACCCATAATCACAAATTAAATTTGCCTGCGATTTTCTCCCTCTCTTACTCTTCTCTGACATTGGTAGGAGATTGGTGTGCATTTTGTTCAATATTGTACTTTCTCTTTTTATGGAAAAGGAATAATGTAAGAAACTCAGGAGTGACTTATTCTTTGTTAGTTATGTAAAACAGTCCAGAGCTGTGCCTTTTTTTTTGTTTTTGTTTTTTTTTTTTTAAATCAGGTTTGTGTGTGTGTGTGTGTGTGTGTGTGTGTGTGTGTAACACTCTTGGCTGTCCTGAAACTTGATTTGTAGACCAGGCTAGCCTCGAACTCACAGAGATCTGCCTGCCTCTGCCTTTTGAGTGCTGGGATTAAAGGTGTGTGTGTGCCCTACCCCCCAGCCAGCGCTGAATGGCTTTTCCCCCCCTATTTTCTTCTTTTTCTGGTTTTTTGAGGCAGGCTTTCTTTGTGTAGTGTTAGCTGTCCTGGAACTTTGTTGACCAGGCTACCCTTGAACTTAGACATCTGCCTATCTTATCTCTTGAGTACTAGGATTAAAGGTATGTGCCACCAGGCCTATCTTTGACCTGTGCCTCTTGTAGTGGATAATAGATGACTTTTAAATTTTAATTTATGGTTGGTGGTATAGTCAGGACTTTTTAGAAGTCTCTTTTGGTAAATCATATTTTAGTTATAGTAGATATCTGTAATTTTTACTAGCCTGAGACTTTTATGCTTTGGGAGGTGGCTTACATTTGCAGTGGTCTCAGAAAGACCGTGGTAAAGGTACTGTACAGCATGCTTACCACAGGGATGGGGTACTGGGGTAGTTTGAATAGGTTTGGCCCCCACAGATTCATGTTTTTTAATGCTTGACTATAGAGCATGACACCATTAGGAGGTGTGGCCTTGCTGGAGAAAGTGCATCACTGTGTGAGTGGACTCTGATGAAACAGCCTCCTTCTGGCTCCCTTCAAATCAATATGTAGAACTCTCAGCCGGGCGTGGTGGTGCACACCTGTAATCCCAGCACTTGGGAGGCAGAGGCAGGCGGATTTCTGAGTCCGAGGCCAGCCTGGTCTACAGAGTGAGTTTCAGGACAGCCAGGACTACACAGAGAAACCCTGTCTCAAAAAAACAACAACAACAAAAAATATGTAGAACTCTCCATTCCTCTAGCACCTGTCTGCCTGGTCACTGCCATGCTTCCCACCGTGACTGAAGGCACTGAACCTCTGAAACTGGAAGCCAGCTCCAATTAAACTTTTTCCTTTATAAGAGAGTTACCTTGGTCATCTTACCCCTTTACAGAAATGAAACCCTAAGACAGGGTCTGTGTCTAACTGGAGACAAGTAGAGTCCTTCCTTGGGTTAATATGTAGCTATTAGGAGGGGATACTTTCCACTTTCCACTTTGACTAGTACACTTGGAAGATGTAGTTTTACAGGACAGGGTCATTGAATAGTCATGTTCCCTTAATACATGTGTTTAAGCTGAGAGAAAAGTTGGCTTGAGAGAGAGATAGGAGGAGAGAGGGGAAGAGGGTAAAGGGAAAAGGGGGGAAGAAAGAAGAACAGGAGGAAGAGAGGAAGAGGAAGATGAGGAGAGAGAGAGTTTTCAAGATGTCATATTACTCGGCCCTTGGACCCAGCTCAGAACAATGGCCTCAGCTGGTCACAGATGGACCTCTAAGCTGTGGGCTAGAGCAAACCTTTTCTCTTCAGAAGCTAATTGCCTCAGGTGCTTTAGCCACGTGACAGAAAGCTGATTCACACAAGTGTGGTGTTAGGTGTAGAGTTATTGAGGGTGTGTGTGTGTGTGTGTGTGTGTGTGTGTGTACGTTGTCTATCAAACTACAGAAATTTTCTTATTCATTGTCTGCTCAGTTTCCATCATGATAATTGATATATATATATATATATATATATATATTTTTTTTTTTTTTTTTGGTCAAATGCCTTCTCTGCCTCATTGATATGATCATGTAATTTCTTCAGGTCACTGGTGTGGTAGATTATGATTTTTTTTTTTTTTTGGTCAAATGCCTTCTCTGCATCATTGATATGATCATGTAATTTCTTCAGGTCACTGGTGTGGTAGATTATAGGCATCAACTTTTATAAATTTAAGCAGCTATATTCTGAGAAATAATTTATGAAAAAGTAATTTATGAAGTGTGTTAGGTGTGTACCCAAATGTATCTTATAAATGGATAATATATAGCATTCTGTTAGAAAGACAGAACATTTGCCACTAGGAAAGTTTTTTCTGATTTCCTTCTGGTTAATCTCTGTCTCCACAGGCAACTACAGTTCTTCTGGTGTCTGTTGCTTGACATTTGTGTGTGTGTGTGTGTGTGTGTGTGTGTGTATGCTCATATGTGTTCATGTGTGCATATGTGTGTGTCATTTTTTATTGCTGATCAAGAGCTTATAGTATAAATATACAGTATTTCATTTTTCTATGCAGCCCTGACCTAGAACTCCCCATGTAGTTCACACTGGCCTAGAACTAACTTTTGCAAAGATCCCCTTGCCTCTGTCTCCCTGAGTACGGGGATTAAAGGCACCACGCTCCTCCCAGCTGAGTCACTGCTTTTGTAGCTGTGCAAGCCCATGGTTTGTATACACCACATTTTGTTATTTTACCTATCATCAATAAATATTGGTTTCTATACTTTTTTTGCTTCTCATGAATAATGCTTTTAAGAGTGTTTGTATATGTTTTTATGACTTGTGGGTGTGTTTATGTTAGGGAAGTGGTTCCCCAGTTATGGAGAGTGGGTATGTCCAAACTCTGCAGGTCAGGACAGCAGGCTGGAGATGCAGCCAGAAGCAGAGCTGGAGCCCAAGTGGAATCGGCTGGCAACATCCCTTTTTTCTCAACAAAGATCTGCCTTCCTTCTAGGAAGGCCAACTGATTAGTTGACACCCTTCCCCACTGAGGCAAGCACTCTGCTTTACTCAA
This sequence comes from Apodemus agrarius, assembly GCA_964023405.1. Taxonomy (NCBI): domain Eukaryota; kingdom Metazoa; phylum Chordata; class Mammalia; order Rodentia; family Muridae; genus Apodemus; species Apodemus agrarius. The sequence continues at coordinate 167,707,729 of OZ030005.1, forward strand.
ATTCTAACTTAAATGTTAATTTTACCCACAAAATACCTTTACAGAAAGGCTTAGGATAATTTTTAACCAAATATCTCAGCACTGAGACCCAGCCAACCTAACACATTAAAGAAACTATCACAACACCTGAGTGTGGACTTGCTGCCTCATTTGGTAATTCTGCTTCCGGTTTTGAGGAAAGACCAAACTGTTTTCCAAAATGTTGGCCTGTTTTTGTTTCCACCAGTAATGTTCTCAAGTGTTAGCTTTTTAAAATCTTAGCCAATACATCATTATTATCTGTGTCTTTCATTACAGCCATCTTTCTCTGTGCGCGCGCACGTGTTCACGTGTACATCCGTTAGAGATGCCAGAGGTTACTATCGCTGTCTTCTTCAGTCACACTTCCCCTCATTTCCTGAGACACGGTCTCCTGGAGAACCTGGAACTCACAGATTTAGCTAGGCTGGCAGCCACTGCGCTCCAGAGATCCCTTTTTAAGTGCCCCTCCCCCAGCACTGGTGCCACACCCCTGCGCCATCACACCTGGCGAGGTCTGCGAAGACAAAGCCTTGAGTACTTCAAGCACGCGTCGCACAGAGGCACTAGCACGCTGTTGATCACAACTCTCGCCGTGACAGCAAACATCTGGAACCCATCTAGATGCTCAGAGAAGGAACGGATAAAGAAAACGTGGCATAAATAAACAATGGATTTTTTTTTCCAGCCATAAACAAAAGGACTAGCTGTAGGGAAGTGGATGCCGCCGGCGACGATCATGTCAAAGGTGCTAAGCCAGCCTCAGAAAGACAAATAGCACATTTTCTCTCATGGCAGAGCCTAGATTTGTATGGTTATGTGTCTTAGTTAGGGTTTTACTTCTTGGGAAAAGACACCACGATCAAGGCAACTGTCTCACAAAGGAAAACATTTCATTGGGACTGGTGGGAAAAGACACCATGATCAAGGCAACTCTCACAAACGAAAACATTTCATTGGGACTGGTGGGAAAAGACACCATGATCAAGGCAACTCTCACAAACAAAAACATTTCATTGGGGCTGGTGTATTGTCTTGGCAGAAAGCATGGTGGCATGTAGACACACATGATGCTGGAGAAGGAGCTGAGCGTTCTACAGCTTGATCTGCAGGCAGCAGGAAGAGTTGGAGACACACTGGGCCTAGCCTGAGCTCCTGGGACCTCAAAGCCCACCCCAGAGTGATGTCCTTCCTCCAACCAGGCTACACATACTAATAGTACCACTTCCACTGGGAGACATTTTTATTCAAACCACCACATCATGTAAAATTCCATATGTCTATAGACATGAAAGTAGAAAAACAGAACTTTCTAGGGGAGTAATGGGAGGGGCACAGAAGAGGAGGATGGTAGAGTAGAGGAATATGTTCAATGTATAGCACACACTTGTATGAAAATGGCCTATGGACCACGGTATCACATCAAATGATACTCAGTAAGAAGTGCATAAGGCTCTGAGAACTCTTGAGTCCCATCGTTCAGCTTATATTGTAAGTTCAAGCATTTAAAAGACTCCAGCTGACAAATTTCCACACTCTGAATTTTTATTTTAGTTGTGGTAGTTTGAATAGGTATGGCCCCCATAGACTCTTGTGTTTGGATGGGATGCTTAGTCCATAGGGACTGTCACTATTTGGAGGTATGGCCTTGTTGCAGTAGGTATGGTCTTGTTGGAGAAGTGTGTCACTGTGAGGGCGGGCTTTGAGGTCTCCTATGCTCAGGCTATACCCAGTGTGGCACACAGTCTCTGCTGCCTGCAGATCAAGATATAGAACTCTCAGCTCCTTCTCCAGCACCATGTCTGCCTGGACTGCTGTCATGCTCCCCACCGTGATGATAATGGCCTAAACCTCAGAGCCTGTAAGACAGACCCAATTAAATGTTTTCCTTTGTAAGAGTTGCTTTGGTCATGGTGTCTCTTCCCAACAATAAAGCCCCAACAAATACTTTGGTAAAACCTTTCTTAACCGTACAGTTATACAAAGCCCTGAGAAGGATTTCTGTACATTGTATTGAGTTATTAAAAACATATTTTAAATAAAAATGGGAAAACATTACAGGGGTTGGAGAGATGGCTCAGCAGTTAAGAGCACTTGCTGTTCCTGCAGAAGACCTAAGCTTGCTGCTCAGCTCTCTTGTTAGATGGCTTACAACCGCCTATAGCTACAGCTCTGGCAGATCTGACCTCCTCCTCTTCTGGCTTCTGCAGGAGCCTGTATGCACATGCCCATGTGCATGGGTGCAGAGGCAGGTAAAAATCTGAGTTCAAGGGACAGCCAGGCTACACAGAGAAACCCTGTTTCAAAAACTAAGTGGGGGTGGGGTGGTGAAAGACACAAAGCATGATAAGCTTCTGCATCTTAACTTAGCAGCATGGTGGCACAGATGTGTATTCTTAATACTTTCAAAGAAGTGGGAATATAAATTAAGCCCAATAAAATTGGGTGCCAATGTCAGTGTGAAAAGTTTGAGGAGAAGGGGCAGGGATGCTAGGAGACTTCCATCAATTATTTTGTTATATGGTTTGGGCTTAGAGCTATATAAATGTTTCACATACAAGACTAATTTAATTAATTTTTAAAATTAAATAAAAAACCCTTTAAAATCGAAAATAAATGAGCATTATTGTTTTCCCAGTTGATGCAAAAAAAAAAATACACAAAGAAAATCACTTTAAAGTGATTTTAAAATGCAGTATCTTGCTGGGCGGCGGTGGTGGTGGCACACGCCTTTAATCCCAGCACTTGGGAGGCAGAGGCAGGCAGATTTCTGAGTTCGAGGCCAGCCTGATCTACAGAGTGAGTTCCAGGACAGCCAGGGGCTACATAGAGAAACCCTGTCTTGAAAAACCAAAAAATAAAAATAAAATTAAATTGTATAAAGTACCCATTATGTTAAACAATATTGACATTTATTCTTTTGAAACAATCACAGTTATATCATAAGAGTGAGACAAAATTACGTTGATATTAGAAACTAGTTTTCCAACTTTGGAATAACGAAAGCCATACAAATTCAGAGAATCACATTTCTGTAATAAAAAAAAAAAACCCCACAATCCTCCCTTCCAGGTGAATGCCACCTGCACAAACCTACAGTGGAAAGGAGTCTGTTCAGCAAATGGGCCTCAGAACCAGATATCCACTTGTAGATGAATGAGAGTAGATGGATATCTCACATTGCATAGACCTCAACTGATGTGCATCAAAGACCTCGATTCAAAGCCTCATCCTTGGGCTGGTGAGATGGCTCAGTGGTTAAGAGCACTTGTTCTTGCAGAAGACCTAGGTCAGTTCCCAAAACCCACTTGGTGACTCAGAACTCTCTGTACCTTGAAGTCCAGGAGAACTGATGTTCCACTTTCCCTTTCATAGGCGGCAGGTATGCTTGAGGTTTATTTACATAGATACAGGCAGCAAAACACTCACATGCATAAGATAAAACAGATAAAATAAATCTTAAAAAAAATAAATCTGAAAGTGTTAGAGGAAAACGTGGGGTGTCTCTTTAAGACACTGGGGTAGGTAGGAACATTCTAAATAGTACACCAATAGACCCCAAGAATCAACAAATGGAACTACATGAAGTTAAAAGGTGTCTGTATAACAAAGGAACTACAAACAGTACCAAGGAGCTAAAACTTAGAATTTACAAACAATTGCAGAACTCAAATACAGAGGAAGGAAGACAAAATGAACAGATAACTGTCAAAAGCAGAAACACGAATAGACAGTCACTATTTTAGAGTGTCCAACATCCCTGCCACTGAGAAAATACAAACTGAAGAGTCTGCGGTTCAACCTCATCCTTTTTCAAATGGCCACCATCTCCAAATGTGACAATAAGTACTGGAGAGGTTGTAGGGAAAGCGGAACATTTATCCCCTCCCGATGGGAGAGTACATTAGTACAGCTATTATGGAAATCTGCTTAGAGGGTTCTCAAAAAGTTAAAAATAGAACTCTCATATGACCCAACTACTACACTCCCTGGAAAATGTCCAGAGAACTTAAGATCCTACTATAGAGCTACCTACACACCCATGTTTATTGCTGTTATAAGAACCAACTTCTATGTCTACCAGCAGATGAACATATAAAAATGTGGTACACACAAAAATGGAATATTACTCAACTATAGAGAAAAATTAATCCATGAAAGTTGCAGGAATATACGTGGACTTGGAAGATGGAATAGTAAGCAATGTCACAAAAACTCAGGAAGAAAAGAAAGCACGTTTTCCTCCCTTATATGCAGATCCTAAGGTATAATGTGGACATGTCTGTGCAAGAATAACTGTAGGTGAGGGTGTAAGATAGCATTTAAAAGTGAAGCCAAGAGAGGGTAAACTTGGGTGGTAGGGAAAGATGATTGCGGAGCCATGACAGCACATAAGGCTAGCTGTTTTTCTAGCTGTAACTCTGCCATAGTTTTTCCTTTTTGCGTGTGTTGTCTAGCGTATAAAGCTGAGGTTGCTAAGGAAAGTGTAAAACCCTAAGCTAAGCCTCACAGCCTCAGAATAATTATCCTACTTGTACGTTCACCGAGACATGCTGGGTTTGGGTCTGGGCAAGTGATGGAGCGGCTGCCTTAAACCAGCTGTATGATAGTTTCATTTATGATTTAATTAGAATAAAGTGATTGTATTATTCAAAATAAAAACCTTTAAGATGGAAATACCACTCGACTTTTTTTTCTTGTGCCTCCAGAAATCAGGGCGTATTTTCTCGTGTCTGCTTTGCCGGCCCATGCTGAGGCATCTGTTCCCCATGAGGTACCAGTCACATGCCAGTCTAATATAGGATAGAGTTTATTCAGGGCATGGGGAGGGGAGTTGAGGTGGGGGAGGAAGAGAAGGAGAGGGAGAGGGGAAGGGGGAGAGGGAGAAGGAGAGAGAGAGGCCAGCCAAGAACGCAGAGAAATGGGGGAGGGGAATGGGGAGAGAAGGGACAGAGAGGGAAGAGGGTAAAAGAACAAAAGCAAAAGAGAGAAGGGGCAAGCAGTCCCTTTTATACTGAGTCAGGCATACCTGACTACTGCCAGGTAACTGTGGGGTGGAAGAAATGCTAACATGACTTGTATGTGGAGGTCAGAGGACAATTTGCAGGGGTCTGTTCTCTCCTGACATGTGGGTCCCGTGTTTTGTGGCACCTTCGCCTGCTGTACCCTCAGCGGTCCCAATTTACCTTTAGTGAGGAAAGAAACATTCGTGGGATACAGGTGCTCGCCGGTCACCCGTGTGGTGGGGGACGACAGGAGGACCGTGCGTCAAGGCCGACCTCCGGCCACATAGGGAACTGGGGGCTGGTTGGGTCTACATGAGATACCTACCGTCTCAAAAGAAAAGGGTAGAACAGGAAAGAAAGAAGGAGAGAAAGAACACACACACACACACACACACACACACACACACACACACATACACATACACACAACTGGGAGAGGAGGGAGCAGTCTGCCTTTTCTATTCAAACTGAATTTAGGGTAACCAAACAATTGTTGATTAAAGTTTTTATGAAATGACCCCATCACTAATGCAGAGGGAGTGACAGACAGAAAAGTCACACATTTGTAGTTCTTTGTCACTTAGGCCGTGCGCTCATCAATCCACATCAGAACTGCCACGTGAACAGGGATGGCTTTGTGGGACAGGATTTATTTTGGGGTGGTGACGAGAATGTTCTAAAATGGTGCTAAAATTGCATAACTATGAATATAGTAAAAACCACTGGATTACACATTTAAAAACAAAGAATAACGGGTGGGGCAAGCTGTTACTGAAAAAGGAAACAGATTAATCAAAAGCAATTGAGAGACGTTTTCTAAAGCCCAGGCTGATCTCAAACGTCTTTTCTTTGCCTTCATCTCTTGTAACCCTAGTGCCGAGGAGTGTGTGTGTGTGTACGCACACACACACAAGCATGTTCACAACACACACAAAATACCCCTTCGTTGCTATGATGACTTTTTCTTGTATTTGGCTCAGTTGTTTTCAATTTACATGTGAACGGAAATGTTTATCATTTAAATGCTCACATATTTAAGCCCCATAAATAACCCCACAGTCCGCCGCAGGAAACTTTCAGAAATATTCAGCCCGTTAGGCGCAAGCTTGCAAATGGGAAACAGCCTCTCTCTTCCCGTTTAAAGACACAGCCTCTCTCTTCCCGTTTAAAGACCGTGGCCTCAAATTCTCCTCTGTAGTCATTCTCTATTATTTCTGTCTTCAGAGTCTGCAGACTGAAGTGTGGTTGAATGAAAGTGGCCCCGTAGGCTCCTATGGTGCTTAGTCCCCAGTGGACGAACTGTTTGGGAAGTATGAGGAGGTGTGGCCTTGTTGGAGGACGCGTGTCACTGGGAGTAGGCTTTAAGGTTTCAAAAACTATCTGTTTCTGTTTGTCTGCTTGTCTGCCGGTCTGTCTTTCTCTGGCTCTCTGTCTGTCTCTGTCTGCCTCTGTCTCTCTCTGTCTCTGTCTCCCTCTCTGTCTCTTTCTGTCTCTGCCTCTGTTTCTGTCTCTCTGTCTGTCTCTGTCTGCCTCTGTCTCTCTGTCTGTCTCTGTCTCTGTCTGTCTGTCTGTCTGTCTGTCTCTGTCTCTGTCTCTCTCCTGCCCACCGCCCATGGATGGTGATGTAAAGCTCTCCCCTACTGGTCCAGCACCATACCTGACTGCTTTCTGCCATGATGATACTGGATTCACCCTTGGAAGCTGTAAGCAAGCCCCTTTTAAATGCTTTCTTCTAAAAAGGTTTCCTTGGTCATGGCGTCTCTTCACATCAATAGGACAGTTGCTAAGATAAAAGGATATAGCTTCCTGTTCTCAGGTAGCTAGGTATTAGAGGAGAACTATCCAAAGAAAGAGATGTCCCCAAGTTATCTTCCCCTGAGGCATGTCAGAAGGCCCGAGGCAAGGCTGAGCCCCCACTCTGAGGGGGACCTAGAGGCTAAACCCTTTTTTCTTAAGAGGCACCTACGTTAGACTTTACAAGTACATTATCAACAATGACTTAGAAGTAACTAGAACACGCAAATTATTCTTCAGTTCTTTTTCTTTTGGTCTGCAGGCAATTATTTCCGTCTAAGTTCAAACTGTAAACTCTCCAAGGCCCTAATTATCTAAACATAGTTTAATTTTGCCATAGGCTTGAATGGTGGTTAGCTAAATATAGAATTATGGGCTCAAAATAATTTTTCTCAGCACTGTCAAACTATTTCATTGTCCTCTGTCAATCATCTGAGATGAAAATCCTGGTGTTAATGTTGTTCTCGTCCCTTTAAAAGTCTTCCTTTCCCAGTCCCTGCTGGAGACTTTCAGATTTCTCTTTTTCTTGGAATTCGGGGTCCTTTCCTAACTGGGTCTGACTGTATTTCCCTCATAAGTAGCGCTTCGTGTGTCCTTCTTTTAATGTGAAGTGTTGAGTCTCCACTCGGGAAATTCCCTTGATGATGTCTCCCTGGTCTCTAGTCTGCCCCTATGATCCCAACAGCCTCGCTTGTGGATGTTTCTGTCCCGGCTTCACTCTTTCCCACCGTAGCTCTACATCTTGTTTTTGCTCCCCGGAAAGCCCCTTTGCCTGGTCCGCCAGCTCCCTGGCACTCTCCCCCTGTCTTCCCTTCGCTCTTCTGATCAACAGTGAGCTTTTGACTTTGGCGATGATGAGTTTGACTTCCATGTCCTCCTGCGCGTTTCAGTCCATTTCGTTCTCTGATGTAACCCAGTCTCTGGGGCTATTCACTGTAATTTACATTTTCTCTGTGGTACCCACGTTTGTAAAAGTGTTTCCTGTCAGAATGACAGGAAGCCCTGTTGCCGTGACAATGGCTGCAAGACTCTTGCTCCGATATTTGCTTGCTTGCTTGCTTGCTTGCTTGCTTGCTTGCTTGTTTCAGTGTGGCGATAAAAAAAGAAGCTACCATTTTAAGTGTGCAGTGGCTTGATAACAGAGCCTCTCTGTTGTGTGATTATCATCAACAGATACTGCGCCCACAGAACTTTAATAGCTCCCAGCCGCTGGCACCCTCTGTTATAATTCCGTGTCTCTAAAGGTGCCTGTTAGGATTCTGACAGGGTTTCTCTGTATAGCCCTGGCTGTCCTGGAACTCACTCTGTAGACCAGGCTGGCCTCGAACTCAGAAATCCGCCTGCCTCTGCCTCCCAAGTGCTGGGATTAAAGGCGTGTGCCACCACCGCCCGGCTGATATTCTCATTGTCAATCCTTGTTGTAGCACTATCACAATACCATTCTTTTTAAAAGCAGAATCTCCGTCTGGGTGGCACACACCCACAAACAGCACTTGTAAAGATGAGACAGAGTGCAGAGTTCAAGGCCACCCCAGGCTATCCAAGGAGAGCCTGTAGCATTTGACCAGTGAATAAATGATACTGTGTCATATATTCACATATTTTACTTATTTGTTCATCTGTTGATGAACTTTTGGGTTGACCTTTTGGCTCTTATGGAAAATATTACCAGAAAGATTTATGCTCAAATATCTGTATTTGACCTAGCTTTCATTTCCTTCAGATAAGGACTCGGTGTTACCTTTTTAGCTCACAAGTAATTCTGAGTTTAACTTCTTATGGAATCGCCTTTCAGATTCCCAGTAATTCTATATTTTACAGCCACAACAATTGCATAATGCTGGTTTCTGCTCATCTTCACAATACTTATATCTTATAAATATATATTTATGTTTATATATCACTGTTGCAACTCATGTAAAGTGCCATTTCATTGTGATTTTAATACTTTGCAGTTCTTTAATGACTACCCTGTACTCACTGGGTGATTGTGTATCTTTTGGGTTGAGAGTGTGGATTCATCTGATGAAAAGGCTGCGCTCCCTCACCTTCACCCTAACCCTCACCCTCACCCTCACCCAAACCCTCACCCTCACCCTCACCCTAACCCTAACCTTAACCCTAAGCCTCACCCTCACCCTCACCCTCACCCTCACCCTCACCCTCACCCTCACCCTCACCCTCACCCTCACCCTCACCCTAACCCTCACCCTAACCCTAACCCTAACCTAGAGGTGCTAGCCACAACTTTTCTGGGACAACATCTCATTCTTTGGTGATCTATCTTTAGAAAGTTTATCTCATATCTACCTTTGGATAAAAGCCACACTCATTGGCAGAGAAGAGAATTTGATAGCTATTCCCTCCGGTACATTAGGAGTTTTAGCTGCACATATCAGGACACCTAGGTTGAACAACTGTATAGTGTTGGGTTTTGTGAGCGTCTCAGTTTTCTGTCCAAGAAATTGGCTTCACACAAAAGTGGGGTGCCACACATCTGCTTATTTTAATTTTGAGGCACTCTAGAGGTCTTTGGGGAAACTAATTTGTGTGTGTGTGTGTGTGTGTGTGTGTGTGTGTGTGTAAGACTTAGTACTTTACCATTACATATCCAATCATTTCTCCCTCCCACCCCCTTTGTGGCTGTTCTTCTCTCATAGAGTGTATCCTGACTATAGTTTCTCCTCCCTCTACTCTCAGTTCTGTTAGGTCTCAGACCTGGGACAAATAGCTAACTGAGGAACCTATTTAACATATCAAAGCAGATCTGGCCACCAGGTTCTCTTGGTACCCCTTAATCTCTATCTGCTGCAGCATATGGCTGGCATGCCCCATTTCCTACCCCAATGTCTCCAGCCCAGGGACTTTTATCCTTTTTCCCTTTTGGCTTCTTGGCCTTGTGGTTCTCCCCTCTCTCCTCACAGGGCCCGGCTCGGGGTCATGCTCACTCTGGACTCTCCCACATGTCTCTGTCTCTGTATGCTTTCTCTCTCATGTTTGCAACAAACCTCCTCCCCCACACCTAGGATTCATCATTCTTTTTTTTTTTTTCCCCATTCACGTTCCTCCCCGCCTCCCATTTCCTCAGGATCTGTTCTCTTTTTGTCTCTCATCTCAAAAAGAACCGGCTCCTAAGAGATAACAACCAAACGCAACAAAATAGATGAAGGAAAGACTATAATAATGAAGTTGGTTGCTATAGGAGAGGTAGAAATATGCTTAGTTAGCCATGGTGTATCAGAGCTCAGCATAACTCTAAACATCACGATTGTCCTATTTCCTCTTCCTGAAATACTTATTTGGCTCTCCATAGATGTGGTTATTTGTTGTTTAGTCTACAGACTAGTATTGTTAATCCTAAAGATGCCAGCAGAAAGACCACTGACTCAAATCACATGGCCAAGGTTTTTTATAGCTCAGAGTTAGGGGCTTTCCAAATGGAGGATTCAACAGGCCAATAGGCAGGGCTGTGGAAGCAGAGCGCAAGCATAACGAGGTGATCACAGCAAGGTAGTCATGACAACCAGTGGTTTATCATAACCATTTGAAATAAAGGTAGAGCAGCAAGATGGTCATAACACATCTGTGAAACAAAGACACGGTTGCCATTTCTTGGAACAAGCAGTGCAGAACCATTTGTAGTTAATGTTACAGTGGGGTAGAGCCCAATCATGAGAAACAGATTAAATCATAAACAGGATTGAACCAAGTTTATCTTCGCTATACAATGGCTTTCAAGCCCCGCTTTTAGACGCAAACAGGCCAATTCACCAGTGTTGGCTTATGAACTCTTTATCACCCTTCCACAAGAACAGCATAGAAAATGAAAGAGAGCATTTAGTATTTAAAAAGAGACATTCCTAGGGCATTAAGTATAAGAGGGGTGCACTCTTTAGAACAGAGTTCAGGAGTTGTTGAATTCAGACTTGTGTACGGCATGGGCTGTGTGCTAATGCGGCATGGGCTGCACAGTAGCTGCATTCGGCCCATCTGCGAAACAGCGCACAAGGGCCTGGCAAAACAAAGCAACACATTGTTAAGCACAGTCTGGCCATCCACGACAAGCAGTGGGAGGAGTATCCTGTACACAATTCAAGTTCTGTAAGTAAAACCATTTACCTGTTTCTACGGCACGGCATAATGACCTTTCCTTATCTACTGGGGTGTGACATCTTCCTCTTTCTGCTGCTTTGCTTGGATAATTAATAATGACTGTGTTGTCTGTGGTTCCGGAGGCTGAGCTGTCCATGCTAGAGGGCTATACCTAGTGAGGGTTTTCTGCTGTGTGGTAGGTGGGGGAGGGCATCATGGAGTGAGAAGAGAAGGGGTGGGTGTGGGTTGGGTGAGTAGAAAAATCCATCGGGGAAGGGAGGGGAAGAGAGAGAGGATAAACTTACTTTTGTGAGAAGGATACTAATCTATTCAGAAAGGCAGAGCCTTCTGGCTTTATCACCTCTGAAAAGTACCACTTCAGCTGGAGAGATGGCTTAGCGGTTAAGAGCACTGGCTGCTCTTCCAATGCTCCTGAGTTCAAATCCCAGCAACCACATGGTGGCTCACAACCATCTGTAATGAGATCTGATGCTCTCTTCTGGTGTGTCTGAGAATAGCAACAATGTACTCACATTAAATAAATAAATAAATAAATAAATGTACCATTTCCCTACACTGTCACCCTGGGGATTAACTTTGTAACACATGGCCCTCAGAGAGCAAGGTCAAAGCACAGCCAAGCGCACTGAGCTGTGTCACAGGTGAGTGTACCCCCTCCTAGTCCCCGAAGCCTGCTGTTTGATTTGGGGCCCCTAAACAATGATGTCATGGTCACTCTTCGTTTCTTCCTCAGCTTCCAATTCATTGCCCATTTCTCCCTGTTGCTGTATTACTGCCCGCCCCACCCCCATTCTCCCTTCCAGAGTTACCTGAAACAGAGGAATACAGGCTTCACTGTCCCAGCCTCTTTCTTTGACTTCTTTAACTGGTTTTTTTTTTTTTGTTTGTTTTTGTTTTGTTTTGTTTTCCCCATCTTAGGGCACATTCCTTTGTTGCATTTATCTGAATGGCAAGTGCACCTCTCCTAGCTAGTTCTTGGAGATGCTGAAATATCTATTGCAAGCCTTCCACACCAAGGTCACACACACAAGGCTGTTGCCCATCCGTGGGATGCTCTTCTAGCTGGATTGCCTTGTCTGGCCTCAGTGGGAGAAGAAGGACCCAGCCCCACAGAGACTTGATGTACCATGGTGGAGGGATACCCAGGGTGGTCTCCACACTCTCAGAGGAGAAGGGGAAGGGGGATGAGAGACGGATTGTGGGGAGAGTAACAGGGAAGTGGGGACAGTGATTGGGATGTAAAGTGAAATAAATGAAAATTAATTAATTAATTAATTAATTAATTAATTAATTAATTAAAAATATGTGTAAGAGTATACAAAGAGGAAAATACCAGCTCTCAGGTGTTAGAACCAACTTGAGTTGGGTTTTATATGAGTGACAAATCCAATTCAATCATAGTTAGATTTTATAATGTTCGGTAGCTCCATAATGTCATTGTGGGCCCTGCATTAACAAATGCATCGCCCCCCCCCCCAAGAAGAGGCAATGTTAAATTCTTATGAGTCTCTGATCAAGTTTTTGTGAGATATTGTCTTAGGGTTTTACTGCTGTGAACGGACACTATCACCAAGGCAACTCTTATAAGGACAACATTTAATTGAGGCTGGCTTATAGGTTCAGAGGTTTAATCTATGATCATTAAAGCGGGAGCATGGCAGTGCCCAGGCAAGCATGGTGCAAGAGGAGTAGAGAGTTCTATATCTTGTTCTGAAAGCAAACAGGAGAAGATTGGCTTCCAGGAAGCTAAGAGGAGGGTCTTAAAGCCCATGCCCACAATGACACACTTCCTCCAACAAGGCCACACCTACTCCGATAAGTCCATACCTTCTAATAGTGTCATTCCCTGGGCCAAGCATATTCAAACCACCACAATGAACAATATAAAATCTTAGTTGAAGTTTAAGGACATCTTATTTACTACATTCTGTTGATTCATAACCATTGACCCACCAGCCAGCAGCATTCATAACTCACAGATCACCTCAGCCCACCTGTGAATATTATGTGGCTCTTCAGTTCAACATGGAGGTTTTGTTTTAAACAGCAGGAAGTAGACACCATCACCGTGGCAATTCTTATAAAAGCAAACACCTAATTGGGGATGGCTTACAGTTCAGAGAGAGGTTTAATTCATTATTAGCACGGCAGGAAGCATGGTGGCATATAGCTTGGCATGGTGCTGGAAAAGTAGCTGAGAGTTCTACATCCAGATTGGCAGGCCGCAGGAAGAGAGTGACACTGGTCCTGGCTTGAGCATCTGAGACCTCAAGGCCCACCCCCAGTGACACACTTCCTCCAACAAGGCCACACCTCCTAGTAGTGCCACTCCCTGTGAGTCTCTGGGGGCCCTTTCATTCAGACCACCACAGCAGAGAAAGATGTTACAACAGTAATTAGACTGAAAAGAACATCTGTTTATAGTGCAAGTACTGAAACAAAAAGAACAGAATACTATGTTTCAGATGGTTTAAACTATCCCTCACTCTGTGTCTTCAGATGACCCTAAAGTTCCATAAGTTAATGGTACAAATGATGTTTATCAACAGGGGGATGAGGATTTACTATGTATCAGATTGATGGTAATATAAGGTATATCTGAGTTCTGGGTTTGAAAAGTTTCTAAGAAACAGTCATGCAAATATTCACAGCAAAACAGAAGATTTTGAGAATGAATCTCAAGGAGACACTTGGTTCCGTTTCTGTTCAAGTGCTTTGGGAGTTAATTTCCCTCAATGCCACGGGGGTTTGTTTAGGATTGCTCATGGTCTTAGAGTTAGCTATTCTATTCACCTTGACTGGCTTCTTCGCAATTCATGAAATTTGGTGACTCTACCCTCTCATTGGTTTTGTCGTTGTTGTTTTGTGGTTTTTGTGGAGTTTTAAACTTTTTTTGGTTTTGGTCTTTCTGAGCCACTGCTTCCCTGTACAGACCAGGGTGGCCTTGAATTTGCAATCCTCCTGCCTCAGCCTCCTACGGTTATAAGTATGGGTGGCCAAATCTTGTTTAGGATGCTCCTGTAACAACGCTTACGTGGGGTTAGTTACATCACATGAAAGGAAGAGGAATTTTAAATGTCACGGCGCGCTCCTTGTCGGCTTTTCCAGGAAACTACAAGTGGTCTAAGTTCTTCCAGTAGGTAGGATCTGTTTCGGTTTCTAGAACTAATTTCCATTTCAGTGGCCCACAGCTTCTGCCGCTGAGCTTGCCAGTTCCCCAGATCTCTTATCTTCTGACTCCTCCGAGCTTTCCCTAGGCCCTGTCTTGTCTTCCGGTTGCACTCCCTGACTCTTAACTCTCAGTGCTTTGAGGCCAAGCAGCTAGCCCACGCCTTCCCTTTATCTTATCATCACCCCCAGGGGAGTCAGGAGAAACTAGGAAGAACAGTTGGGCGTTAGAGGTGCCCCCTGCTGGTTGTCGAGGACTGAACCTTTACTTAACATAATTTAGGGTGGCAGTAAGAGGGCGCAGGACCCCCTGGCATTGTGAAGATTGGGCAGTCCACTCAACTGTGTTTGCTTCTCTGGGGCGTGCAGGGAAACAGGATTCTTAGTGAGCTGCGGGTGTCTACTACTGGAGGACATTTGGCAATGCCTGGAGATTCTTTGGTTATCTGATAATCAGAAGGCTTGAGGGAGGTGGCCGCTGGCCCCTAATGAGTTGAGACAAAATGTTTGAACACTCAGGCGAGGATCCCTAACCCCGCAAAAGGGACTCTGCAGGTGCAGGGTAGTGAACCTGATTTCTGCCTAAGAGAATGGGAATTTTGAAGTCATGGCCAGCCAGGCACTGTGGAGTGTGACTCAGCAGTCCTGATCATGGCAGGGTCCTCACTGCGGTCCTCATTCGGGTTCAGGCATCTGACCCCTGCCCGGGCAGCAAGAAGACAGCATCTCACTAAGAAGTAACAAGTAAGTAACACAAATAGAAACAGAATCGGATGCATCAGTCCTGTAGCTCTCTCCCTTGACTGTGTAAAGACAGTTTTTGGTTTTGTTGTAATTTCATCGTTACACATCAGAATTTTATACTAATGCTGGGCCTCCCCAGACCGTCTGGTGGGCTTTTCTTTTAGGATATAGGCTGTCAGGAGTTTTAAATCTTCTAGGTTATTTTAAGTTTGAGGAAAGTTAAGCACATTCAAACCTTCAAGCATTTGTTCGAGGGGCCAGGTTCTTTTGAAGGAAAGAAGGCATGTGGTTCTTGGGTGACTGGCTGTACAGCACACTTCAAAAGAAGAAACCATAAAAACGGAAACAAAAACAACAAACAAAACCCTTCTTATGCCTTTTAATATCCAACATTTTATGGTCTTCTGGTTTTGTTGTTATTGCACATAATTGAATCCAGGGCTTCATGTTGTCGGGCAAAGTGCTCTGCTTCTAAGTCACACCACATGGTGGGGTTGTCTTTTTTAATTTTTATTATTTACCATGTATGTATGTATGTATGTATGTATGTATGATGCATTTGTGTGTACATGTGTGCATGTGCAGGTATATGTATGTGTGTGTGCATGTGTATGGACACAGGCTTCTGACTAGATCTTGACATGGAGATCTTGAGGCATAGGTCCACAGGACAGTTGACACAGGACGACTTGTGGAGAGTCTGTCTCTGTTTCACGTGGGTCCAGGGGCTGACCTCAGGCCCTGAGGCCTGGTGTTGTGCGCCATTACTCTTGGAGGCCTTTTACCAGCTCAATGTTACCATCTTTTAAATAATACTTTCAATATATCGTCCAGAAAGTGACGCTACAAAGCTCACCTCACCTTGATGTTAGAGAAGTGTGAGTTAAAACCATGAATACCACTGTGACGCTATTACGATCATTTTGAAACCGAAGACCCTCGGCAATACTGAGCGACAGGAGGGAGCAGAGCAGCTCCGAGTCTCTCATGTTGCCACCGTGACTCTGACAGTGCAGCCATGATAAGTGTGTACTTACCGTGTGGACAACAACCCCACTCCTTGGTTTATCAAGGAAAAGAAAAAGCTTTGTTTTCACATAAGCCTCATATGCGAACAACATTTCTGGTGCCTGCATTAGTTGGGGTTCTCAAGAGACACGAAACTTATGGGATGTCTCTATATATTACGGGAATTTATAGGGATGACTTAAAGTATGCAGCCAAACTCAACAGTGGGCAGCTGTGGATGGGAAGTTCAAGGATCTGGTAGTTGCTCCGTCCCACGAGGCTAGCTGTTTCGGCTGATCTTCTGTAGAAGCTGGGATCCTGCAGTCGGTTCCAACAGGTGTCCTGGCAAGTAAGTTCAAGCGGATGGAGAAGAGTGAGCCTTCCTTCTTCCATTGTCCGTACCTAGGACTCCAGCAGAAGGTGTGGCTCAGATTAAAGATATGTACTACCACACCTACATCTGGGACTTGCTTTGTCCCAGGCTGCCCTTGAACTCAGAGATCTGCTTGCCCCAGTCTCCTGGGATTAAAGGCATGTACTACCTTACCTGGACCTAAGCTTTTCACGGCCACTGGGCCTCAAGATCTCCATGTCAAGATCCAGTCAGAAGCCTGTGTCTTCCAGCCTCAAGATCTAGATCACAGGTGTGCCCTCCACTTCTGGATTGTAGCCATCACAGGACATTAATCGATACACGCAAAATGAAAACAACCCAAGGTGTCTTTAAACTGGCAATGGTCTAACTTTCAGATGTCTGTAGAATGAAGTGCTATGCCATCGTTTGACTCAAATCCCAATGTTTGGCCTTGGTCCCCCAGGTGGTTCTAGTGGGAGGCAGTAGAGCTTTGTGGGGTGGGTAATTCCAAGATCTGAGTCTTATGTATTATTTGTATGAATGTGAGTGTGTGGTGTGTATATGTAGGAGGCAGACATGCCTGTAAGTGTGTGCAGAAGTCAGAGAAAGACATTGAGTATCCTGCCTTATCACTGTCTACTCTATCCGTTTGACATTTTGGATGTGGGCTTAGTCCTTAACAGCTGAGCCATGTCGCCAGCCTATCTTACTCATTTGAAACAGGGTTTCCCACTGAACTTGGAGCTAGGCTGGTAGCTAGTAAGCACTAGTAATCCACCTGTCTCCTACCCCCAGCTCCCAACTCTGGGGTTACAAGTACGTGATCGTACTTGGCCTTTTGTCTCATACGTGGTTCTAGGATCTGAACATGAGTCTTCATGTTTAAACAGCGAGTGTTCTTATCCACTGAGGATTTCTCCAGACTGTTTTGATTTTACAATTTTATTATAAAAATTGTTTAAATATTTGTTTGGTGTGTGTGTGTGTGTGTGTGTGTGTGTGTGTGTGTGTGTCTTCCTGCTGAGGACAGAAGAGGGCTTTGGATCCCTCAGGGCTGGAGTTGCAGGCAGTTGTGAGGCCTTCCTATGTTGGTGCTGGGAACTGAACTTGTGTCCTCTGGAGAATCAGCAAGCACTGTTAACGGCAGAGCCATCTCTCCAGCCCCTGTCTTATCTCGTTATTTTTTTGAGACAGGGTCTCACTTAGTCCAGGTTGACCTTGAACTTGCTATGCTGCTGAAGGGAACTTGATTTCTGAATCTCCAGGGAGTGCAGATGTGTGCTGCAAGGACTAGTTGCGTGCAGTTCTGGGCATGGGATCCAGGTCTTCATGCATCCTGGGCAGGATCTCTGCCAAGTTACACTGCTGAGCCCATAAGACTGTTTTTAAAAGCATTTCTTGGTAGGATTTCAAAGGCCTCCTCGACTACGGTTTCTTAGAAACAACTCTTGACTCTTTCTTCTTGACGTGTTCAGTGTGAACGGCCTTCCTGAGATCTTTCAGTTTGCCCATTGTCTTTAGCTTTCTTCCATGGAAACTATTTCTATCTGTAAAAAAAATAAATAAATAAACCTTTCTCATCTTGCAGCAGGAGCCATCTTCAGGTCCAAATGTGTGACCAGAGAGGCCAGTTATCTTTATGACTGGTTTTTTCACGGCCCTCTCTATGCTCGCTGCTCTCAGCGGTCTTCACATACTGTAGATCCTAGATCGTTATCCTCCAGATTATCGCCTCGGTTTTCTGTCACACCGGCTGGCCATCCATGCCATCCAACGTTGTCTCAGGAGTGGTTCCTCGGTTTACACGTTACCTCCCTCCATTAAGGGTGAAAGGCTGCTTCGTACCCACTTCACAAACCAGCGTGGCCCGTGGAGGGGAGGGAGCTGGGCGGAGCGGAGTGCACTCTGTAATTGGGCTCTGCTGTGTTTGCTGAGGTTTTTTTCTGGCAGCTCAGAAGAGGGAGATTTGAGTTCATTCCCCTCAGGCAATTGAGCATGTCACTTCTAACTTCTCTTACTCATTTCTCTGACTCATGGCACTGACAAGGCCTTGAACACGAGAGTCCTTCCCCTCTGTCTGTAGACTGTGTTGACCCCGCAGCCCTGCAGATCGCTTGCATGCACTGCAGTAACTAAGTCATTGCTGCTTCAGGTGCCCCTCCAAACTCGCTCCCCCAATTACTAATGAATTCTTGAGGTTAAGGAAAAATTAGTCTCTGCCTGGTTTAATTATGATGTATTTATTAATTTTAAATTTTTCTCTCATTTTTGTTTATTTTCATAATATTGAGAGTAGAGATTCCGGGACTTTGTATCACCTTTCTCCAGAAGTCTCTTTTCATCTGCAAAGATAGGAGGAAAGGGCCAGTGAGGTAAAGGTGCTTGTCTGGATTCCATCCCTCATTCCTGTGTAAAGGTGGATGGAGAGAACTGACCCTTCAAAGATGTCCTCTGACTGTCATATACATGTAAGGCACACACGTCTGCCCTGTCCTTGACACCTCTCTCTCTCTCTCTCTCTCTCTCTCTCTCTCTCTCTCTCTCTCACACACACACACACACACACACACACACACACATCATCATCATCATCATCATCATCATCATCACCATCCTCACCATCACCACCATCAAATTCAAGAATAGGTGTAAAACTTCTAATCCACAGGAGCAATATTTCCCGAGACCTCCTGACGTACACCCTCGCTCCATCTCTAAATCACTTTGGACCTAGACTTTCAAGAGTGGCTTCTGGGAGAGGACTCTGTTGTTCACTTTTCTGATTGCAAGGAAGTAATAGGTTTCTTGTCAATCAGCAGTACATTCTGAGTGTTGGCAAACCTTTCTGTCATGGGCCACTGGGTATACAGTTTAGACTTTGAGATCAATAATTTCTGTTGTAACAATGTCACTCTGTCGTTGTGGTATGAAAGTATTTATAGACAAGTAAATGAAGGAGAGTATAGCGGTGTGCCAATAAAACTTTATTTATAAACACTGAAATTACAGTCTCACAGAATGTTCACACATCACAAACTATGTCCCTGCCCACCACTTCCCTCTGCCCTCCCTTTCTGTGGTGCTTAGACGTGAAGCCATGATCCTAGGAGCCTTACACATGCTGAGCAAACTCTCTTCTGTGGAAATGTGTCCCTGGCCCTTGGCTTCAGCCATTTAAAATACATAGAAATTACCTTGTGAGTGACACAGAAACAGGAAGTGGGACGCCATTGGCTGACTCCTGTGGTAATCATGCATCTTCAGTGAGGATGATCCAGGCCCTCGGGGATCCTTTAACTCTTCTTAGAGAGAAACACATTAAGGAACCATGAAAGAGCACGCCGTCTGGTCTGTGTACTTTCCCCTTAAGTTTAGGTTTTGTCTGTAGGTCAAGTCAAACTCCTGAGTGACTCTGAGAGAGATCCGCTCAAGTCACGGCCGCTCTGAACACAGCCTCCTTCGCTGAATTGATTTTTTAAATTACACTTTCTACTTTTATCGACGGCCATGACATCATTAGATAATTTCATTTCAGTTTTGGTGCGTGTAAAACAGCTGTGGCTGAAAACATTTTCTAGGAGGTAGAGATGACTCAGCCCTGGCGGCTGCTGCTATAGAGGATCCAAGTTCAATTCCCAGCACCCACAGACAGCTTACAACCCTTCCAACCTCCAGTTCCAGGGGGAATCTCACGCCCTCTTCTGGCCTCTGCAGGCACTGCATGTCCACAGTGCACAGATGTACCTGCGGGTCAAAATGCCCATAACGTGAGCTAAAAATGTTTCCAAATCTTTAGAGCAAGAAACCATTCTGTAACAAACTGCTTTGTTCTTACATGAGGTGACCTGCAGGGAACGCCCTTCAGAACTCACTTCTGAGGAGAACCTCGTGTTTCCCTAGTTCTTCCAGCCACCATCATAGACCTTTTCTCTCTGCCAGTGACATACAATTACCAAACTTCCCTGCCTACAACTGGCTTCTGGAAATCTTTTTTTTAAAAAAGACTTAACTTATTTATTTTATGTATATGAGTACACTGTCCTTCTCTTCAGACACACCAGAAGAAGGCACTGGATCCCATTACAGATGGTTGTGAGCCACCATGTGGTTGGTGGGAATTGAACTCAGGACCTCTGGAAGGGCAGTCAGCGCTCTTAACCGCTGAGCCATCTCTCCAGCCTGGCTTCTGGAAGTCTTAAATTCTATCTTCCTCTCTACCACATCAATGTCCACCCAGCATCAGATTATAGCACAACTCCAGGGGCTCTTGGGTAGCGTTAGATTTCCCATCTAAATGTCTGCATTTAGATGGGAAGATACATCACTATGAATACGAGACCTTCCTTTTAAATCTGAATCCAGGTCTACTCTAAGGTACTCCTGGACCCCGAAGCCTAGCCTCGTGTCTTAAGAAGCCAGTTTTTTTGTTTGTTTGTTTGTTTTGTTTCAGAAGAGAGGTTTCTCTTACATCTTAGGAATTATAGTTGCATATTCCCCCAAGAGAAGATGTCAAAAGTCACTTTCTCTGGCAAAGTGAATGTCTGAAGGGCCTTTCCCTCAACTCGGCTTAAAAGCCTTTCTGTGTTTAACTGCTCATTAAGATTAAAACAAGCACACTTAGTAGATCATCACTAGGCTTCTTTATGCCTAATCTAAAATACTGTGACTTGGGCTAGAAGCTAAGGGATTGCACACACACACACATGTGTACACACACACACACACACACACACACACACACACCCTTACTAGCCCACAGATACATGACTGAGCCTGTGCCAGATCAGATATTGACTCAGAGATGTTCTGTAAATTTCCTGGGAAGGATTATTCATTGACTTCAAAGACTTCAGTAATCTGAATCTTCTCCCAGTGAACGGATCATTGGCAATGGTACGTGGACACGGATCTCCAGTTCAGAAGGTGCTTGTGTGTCTGCAGAACTGAAGCGAGGAGGCTATCCTGTCCATCCTCACGCACTTCGACCTTACACTTGGGTCTCGGCCTCCGTGTCTAGCTAGCAGTCCACCCCTTTGCTTTTCTTCTTCCCTTCAGAGGCACTCTGTCCTCTCTCCTGAGCCCTCTTCCTGGGGGGCCTCAAGTTAGTGGCTCTGAGTTTGGGCTTGGCTAACATGTGTCCTCCCAACTACCAAGGTTGGCTGTAAGTGTGTGTGTGTGTGTGTGTGTGTGTGTGTGTTGTTTCAGAAGAGAGGTTTCTCTTACATCTTAGGAATGATAGTCGCATATTCTCCCAAGAGAAGATGGCAAAATTTCTCTGGCAAAGTGAATGTCTGAAGGGCCTTTCCCTAAACTCGGGCTTAAAGGTCTTTCTGTGTTTAACTGCTCATCAAGATTAAAACAAGCACACTTAGTAGATCATCACTAGGCTTCTTTATGCCGAATCTAAATGATGACAGTATGCCTGTGACCTGACCACGTGAGTGAGCTTCCCCACCCCTGGGGCTTGTCTAACACCTTTAAGATGCTGAGTAGTTTACTGATGCTTGTGATAGTTCCAAGAATCAAATGTGCTGGGACAAACTTTGTCAAAAGGTTATGAAGGTTCTTCCCTGTCTCTGAGTCATGTGTGGGCTCTCTCTGTCCAGTTCCTCCTCCCTTAAGCTGACAGTCCTGAGAGCTGTTGGATGGCTTGGCTTATTCTGTCTGTTTACTCACTAATCTGCTCTCCGGCTCTCTTGATCAGTGGTCTCCTGCTTACCGCTCTGCTGAGAGCATCCTGGGTCTTCTACTTGAGAAGGTCTCACCACACCCACCCTTAAAAAGAGTACTTGCAACTAGAGGAAAGGAGGTCTTCAGACTACAGCTTTAAAGTTTCTGAAGAATTGGTTCCTTTTGGACCTTTAATTTTTTTTTAATATATACAATTTTAATTATGTGTGCGGGGTGGGGGTGGGGCATGCTTGCATATCAGTACAGCTGGCCCTAGACTCTGAATCGCACAGGGACCACCCTCACCCCCACCCCCACCCCCACCCCCACCCCCACCCCACCCCCGGAGCAGTTCGTTTTGCTTTGTTTTTATTTTTGAGAGATTATCCTTCCTTTGGGTGAGTTGTGATTCCCAGGTCAATGAGGCCCAGAAGACAGCTTTGCTCTCAGTCATTCAACTTGCTCCTAGCCTAAGCACGTGGAGTGTGTCTGTCTGTGCCACGTGGTCCCGGTCTCATTAAGTATAAGGGGCTAAGAGCAATCAATAACAAGCTGGTAAGAAATGGCAGACACAGCACCTATAACCCATGGAAACAACGATCTGAGGTCATCACTCTTTGGTCCTTCTGCCTCTTTCCTCCTCTCTCCTCTCCTCTCCTCTCCTCTCCTCTCCTCTCCTCTCCTCTCCTCTCCTCTCCTCTCCTCTCCTCTCCTCTCCTCTCCTCTCCTCTCCTCTCCTCTCCTCTCCTCTCCTCTCCTCTCCTCTCCTCTCCTCTCCTCTCCTCTCCTCTCCTCTCCCCTCCCCTCCCCTCCCCTCCCCTCCCCTCCCCTCCCCTCCCCTCCCCTCCCCTCCCCTCCCCTCCCCTCCCCTCCCCTCCCCTCCCCTCCCCTCCCCTCCCCTCCCCTCCCCTCCCCTCCCCTCCCCTCCCCTCCCCTCCCCTCCCCTCCCCTCCCCTCCCCTCCCCTCCCCTCCCCTCCCCTCCCCTCTCCCCTCCTCTCCTCTCCTCTCCTCTCCTCTCCTCTCCTCTCCCCTTCTCTCTTCATCTTTCTCCCCTATCCCTTAGAAGCATAACTAACCCTACATGCCATATTCGCCGCTCGCGCGATCCTCCTGTGCGATCTATCCAGGTGAATGGTGCCGTGCTGCCTGAGCCCGATACCCACGTGCCTTCTATGTCTTCGCTCCCTTGCCTTACTGTTTAGAGATTGATTTCATCCTGCTATGTCCCCTTTAGCTGTCAGTCATCCACCTGTGTCAGCCTTCTGCGCCCCGCCCCCCAGCTGGGGACCAACACTCCCTGCCCTTACTGATTTCCACAATAGCTTTCAGTCCCGGTCCACCCCCACCCCACCCACCTTGCTCCTTCAGGACTCTCGATCCCGGGGAATTCAGCTCATCCCTGTAGCTCATTAGGGACTCGTCTCTGCTTCCACAACACCCGTTATCTACACAGAATGCTTATTTTTGTCACTATAAACAGCAAACTCTATTTTTACCTTCGATCTCCTATCCTCACGGTAAACACAGGCCTAATCCATAATCAATAAATGGTCTTTGAGAATGGGTATCCTGTGTAGCCCAAAATGGCCTCAAACTTGTAATCCTCCCTCCTCATGCACCGTACCCCCCCTACTGCTGGTATCAATAAATGTTCAAATAAATGAACTATATGCTCTTTTTTTCTAAAAGAAAATTGGAAATTTGAGTTTATAAGTTGGTAGAGATGACAGGCTAAGAATATTCTCTTTGTATAGAGTTTAAAGGCAGTATTAGCATTTTATGTGTCTCTCCCACCCGTCCCCCAGTTTATAGCTGTGGCATATCCAATTGCTGATCTTTTATATAACTGCAAAGTAATTTTTGGCTTCTCATTCTATAATCAGCATTGTTTTGTAAGGAAATGTGTCTTTTTCTTTGCTTGGTTTGTTTTTTGTTTGTTTGTTTGTTTGTTTTTGAGACAGGGTTCCTCTGTGTAATGAGCCCTGGTTATTCTGGACTCATTCTGCAGACCAGGCTGGCCTTGAACTGAATGCTGGGATTAAAAGTGAGTGCCTGGAAGTGTGCATTTTGAATTCCCATGCTAGCCAGCAGTGGTGATGCATGCCTTTAATCTCAGCACTTGGGAGGCAGAGGCAGGCAGATTTCTGAGTTCGAGGCCAGCCTGGTCTACAGAGTGAGTTCCAGGACAGCCAGGGCCACAAAGAGAAACCCTGTCTTGAAAAACAAAGCAAAACAAGAACAAAAACCAAAAAAAAAAAAAAAAAAAAAAAAAAAAAAAAAAAAAAGAAAAGAAAAGAAAAGAAAAGGAAGGAAAAGGAAAGAAAAGAAAAAAGAAAAAAGGGGAAAAAAAGAATTACCATGCTGCCCTTGTAATTTTTACGGGGTCAGAATCAAAGCCACATTTCCAGGGATCAGTCAACTTGATAGAGTGTGTGGGTGAGAACAGTCCCTCCCAGGTCTGCTAGTAAAGGTTCCAGAAAGATCAGGGGAAGTGAAACCAACCAGGCAGGAGCAGCAGCTTCACAGGCAGGGACTGTCAGAGACTGAGCTTCAAAGCCGGTGTGACCCACACCGCATGAGACCCTTCCCCAGAGGAACTCACATCTGAGCCATCTCAGCTGGGTGTTTTAATGCTGGCTTGTGCAAACGGTGGAGAAAATTAGGAAGATTATATGAGACCGGTTCAGGCTATGTAGCCCAAGCTCGCTTCAATCTAGTCAGTTCTCCTGCCTCAGCCTCCATATCACTGGGGTTCTAGACACGTGTCACCAGTCAACTGATCTTTAAAAGCCCCAGGACACAAGTGTGCTGCCAGGTCCTATCCAGTTCTCATAGGTGCCTATTCTGAAGATAGTCATGGATATACAACATGTTGAACTAGCTTGCTCTTTTTATTAGGTGCCGTGGCCAGATCTGCATCTGTGCTTACTTACTCTCCAGATAATTTCAAGAGGTATTTATAATGACAGCATCGCTATGCCCTGGTCAAGTAATCATGCAGAACAGAAGGAAAAAAATTGGTCAAGGAAGGGAAACTAATGTCATGTTAAATGTTCTGTTGGAAGAGTGTGGCATCATTAAGAATGAAGCTGGACCCTGAGCTTTATAAAAGCCGTGACCAAGCATAGTTTATAATCTTGAATTCCCATGAGGTTGCTCTATAGTCCTGTACTGATTTTTTTTAAAAGCATTTTTGTTAAGTAGGAGAGAAAATGGTGTTTGCCTAGCGACTCAGAAGTATTTTCTGTGAAGAATTAAAGAAAATATAAGCAATGTAATAAATTATTAGGTATATAGTATTTTTTTAACAAAGCTTTATCTTTTTTTTTTTTAAGGTTTATTTTGTATATGTGAATACACTCTCTTCAGACACACCAGAAGAGGGCATTGGATCTCATCACAGATGGCTGTGAGCCACCATGTGGTTGCTGGGAATTGAACTCAGGACCTCTGGAAGAACAGTCAGTGTTCTTAACCACTGAGCCATCTCTCCAGTATCCTCTTCCCCTTTTTGCTTTATCTTTTTTGATATACAGTGTTCTGGAAGAACCAGATTAGAATTTCTTGATCTTGCCTGTCTTTATCATTTATTTCTTTTTATTCCTTACTACCATAATCAGAACCCAAGTATAGGAGTATTGCTTCTGCACTGTTAGTCTTTCACTCACTGTGTCTTTATGGATTGGTAGCTTTTGCTACCACATTAACACTATCAGGTAGTGTAATTGAGCCCTTAAGTTCTCATCACCATTTAAACTGGCTGTATTTTAAGCAGTCATTCCCATGCGTTCTTTTTTTTTTTTGAAAAAAATGAAAATTCAGTTATTTTAAATATTCATAAGTGAAAATACTGACATGTGGGATTAGCTTTAAAAAATCTTTTTTTTTGGATCAAAAAAATTTTTTATTGGATATATTCTATATTTACATTTCATCATTTCCCTTTTGTGGTTCCCCACCCCCCCTAAGGTCCCACATGCCCTTTTCCCTCCCCCTGCTCCCTCCTCCACCCCTTCCCACTTCCCTGTTCTGGTATTCCCCTACACTGATGCTTTGATCCTTTCCAGCACCAGTGTCCATTCCTTTCTTCTTGTCAGACATCATTTGGTATGTGAATTGTGTCTTTGGTGTCCCAAGATTCTAGGCTAATATCCACTTGTCAGTGAGTGCATACCATGGGTATTCTTTTGAGACTGGGTTACCTCACTTAGTATGATGTTCTCCAGCTCCATCCATTTCCTCTAAGAATTTCATGAATTCATTGCTTCTAATGGCTGAATAGTATTCCATTGTGTATATATACCACATTTTTTGTATCCATTCCTCCGTTGAGGGACATCTGGGTTCTTTCCAGCTTCTGGCTATTATAAATAAGGCTGCTATGAACTTAGTGGGGCATGTATCCTTATTGCATGCTGGGGAATCTTCTGGGTATATTCCCAGGAGTGGTATGGCTGGGTCCTCCGGAAGTATCATGTCCAGTTTTCTGAGGAACCGCCAGACTGATTTCCAGAGTGGTTGTACCAGCTTGCAGTCCCACCAGCAGTGGAGGAGTGTTCCTCTTTCTCCACATCCTCGCCAACACCTGATGTCTTCTGAGTTTTTAATCTTAGCCATTCTGACTGGTGTGAGGTGAAATCTCAGGGTTGTTTTGATTTGCATTTCTCTAATGATTAATGATGTTGAACATTTTTTAAGGTGTTTCTCAGCCATCCAAATTTCTTCAGGTGAAAAGTCTTTGTTTAGCTCTGAACCCCATTTTTGGATAGGGTTATTTGGTTTTCTGGGGTCTAACTTCTTGAGTTCTTTGTATACATTGGATATTAGCCCTCTGTCGGATGTGGGCTTGGTGAAGATCTTTTCCCAATTTGTTGGTTGCCGATTTGTCCTTTTGACAGTGTCTTTTGCCTTACAGAAACTGTAATTTTATGAGGTCCCATTTGTCTACTCTTGATCTTAGAGCATAAGCTATTGGTGTTCTATTCAGGAATTTTCCCCCTGAGCCAATGTCCTCAAGGGTCTTCCCCAGTTTCTTTTCTATTAGTTTTAGTGTGTCTGGTTTTATGTGGAGGTCCTTGATCCTCTCATCCTTCTCACCAGGAGTTTACAGACCCACCCCACTTCCTGATTACTCTGAGGCCTGCTCGCCTGCTCACAGACAACATGCGACAGCCAGCTCCCCTCTCCTGCTGCCGCTGTGGGACTAGCTCCGTGGGACTGGAGGCCAAAATAAACTCTCTTCTGCTGCTTCTGGTTATGGTGTTTAATCATATACCAGAAAAAGAAGCTAATACTGGTTTTCATAGTAGTAGCAAAATTGTTGAGATTTTATGATTTATTCTTTGATAATCTATCACAAAGTTTCCTGAAGTATTGAAAGTTATAGATTTTTTTCCTCAAATGCAACAGAGATATGGAAATAAGCCTAGCTTATTGAAGTGAGATTTTTAGATAAATACTTGGAGCTACAAGAATATATGATACTCATCAATTAATTCACTAAAAAGAAGTCAAGACAACAGTCCCATTCAGAATAACCTAGGGGGCAAAACCCCATAACAAATAAACAAAAATCCTAGGCATTAAACCTAACTAAACATGTTAATGACCTCTACAATGAAAACTATGACGCATTTAAGAAAGAAACCAAGGATATGCTTATGAAAAGACTGTCCACTTCTTGTGGTTCATGAATTGTTTATGAATTAAAAGCATGAAAATAGCCATGTTATCAAAAATAATCTATAGATCCAATACAACCCCCACGAAATCCCCACAATTCACAGTACCTGACTTCAAAAGTCCCAAACTATACTGTGGAGTGCATAGTGACAATATCAGTGTGGTTCGGGAACAGAACTAGATGCGTAGATTGAAGAGCTAGAAAGCTCATGTTGGGCCCCAAACTTACAAGTTATCTAATTTTTGACAAAGATTCAAAAATGTATTGTAGAGAAGTACAGACTTTAACAAGTGTGGGCAGGAAAGCTCAGTATCTACATACAAAGCTGGATATGCGTTGCTCACTTTGTATAACAATATATTAAGAATGGCTCGAAGACCTTAATGTCAAATCTGAAACTTTGAAATTACTAGATGAGGCCCAGTGTGGTGGCATACACCTTTAATCCCAGCACTTGAGAGGCAGAGGCAGGCAGATCTCTGTGAGTTTCGTCCAGCCTGCTCTACATAATGAGTCCCAGGGTAACCTGTGCAACATAGATCCTATGTTCCCTGTCCCACAAAGAAACCCAGCCAACCAAAAACACCTCCAAGATGGAAGTGCAGTGGAAATACTAAAAGGTTGAGGCACAGCTAATGACTTTAGAAACAGGATTCAAATGGTTCGGGAGATCATAGCAAGAATTGACTAGCCGGGTTTCTTTACGTAAATTCAAAGGCTTCTGCCCAGCAGACAGTAGGAGTCGGACTCAGTGGATGGACACACAGCTTACAGAACAGGGGAAAATCCTTTCCAGCTGTATGCCTGAGAGATATTAATATTCAGAATATTTTTAAAAATGAAAAAAAGAAGCACCCGTCCCCAACCAAATACTTCAATCAGAAGACAATTCTTGAAAGAAAACTTATAAATGGATGGTTGGTCTGTGGAAAGAAAAAAAAAAAAAGAGCCACCATCATCTGTGGTAATGATGCATGAAAGAAGAAAGAACAACTCAGTGTCATTTATCCAAGAGTGGGCCTGATTTCCTCCAAAGGGTTCTGGTGTCTTCATTCTAATCCGAGAGATGTCAGATCTAAGTAGAAGTCAACCTTGTCCTGAACAAAGGCAGTCTTCTCTCTCTATGGGACAGCACAGCAAATACAGTGACAACGAGGAGCAAGGCACATGTTTCTTAATCTTTTGCAGGAGTCTCACCAGGCAGAAAATTGTTTTTCTGGTCCTATTGACTTGAAGGTCATACAAAGGTACCATCAAATATTAATCAATACCCGCCAGTTACTTCAGACCTGTTTGGAAGGCGCTTTGTTTTTTATGCCTTGCTGACTCCAGTGAATGGTCTCTGACCTGGTCACCACACCTCATGCACACACAACACTGTTCTGAGTCAGGGCCGTGAAAGACTCACCGAGGTGATGTGGGGACGAGGGACATGGAGGAGTCCAAAGGCTGGTAAGATTGATCACAATCTTTTCCTTACAGGCCACTTAATCCTGAACAAGGTAAATAAATATACGGCCTATTCGCAGAATGAATTTGCAGTTTGGAATAATCTCCAGGCCCATTACTAACTTGCTGTCAAGTTGGATGGAAGTTTGATTTGTAAAAGCAAACTTTAATCAGCATTTCTCAGAAAAACCATCCCTACGTGTCTCTCTTACAATCCCATTGCTGTTAAAAAAAAAAAAAATATCGCCACGACCAAGGCAACTCTTATAAATAAAGCATTTAATTTTTAGTTGCAGGCTTGCTTATAGATTCAGAGGGTTAAAGCATCATCATCATGACAGGATACATGGCAGTGGGCAGGCATAGGTCTGAGAGCTTACATATTGATCCATAGACAGACAGACAGACAGACAGACAGGCCCCCTCTTTCTTTCTTTTTTTTTTTTTAATCAAAAGAAAGAGCACATCACTCAAGGTGTTATTCTGTGGGAAGGTAGCACAGAGACTGTTGGACTGACATTCAGGAGAGCGTCCTCTTCTGTCAAGGTGCTGTCTGCTAGTTCCTGTTTAGTCTTGTAGAGGAGGTCTATAGGACTCCAGATCCAGAGAGGGGTCTGTTGAAGAGAACACAGAGGCCAAGCCTTGGCTCTGGTTAGTGGGTGGAACAGCATCCTCCAATGGCTGGGCCTTTGAGGGAGATCATATAAAACTAGTGGTTTTGGTTAAAAAATGTACCTCTTACAATGTCTCCCCACAGGTGTTAGTGAGGGAAACTGAGAGGAATACTTTTACAGACTTAAAATATAAATGACTTCGTCGAATCATTCCTGTGTAGTTACTCCCACGATCCTTAGGCATCAGAACAAAGCAAACCAAAATACACTGACATTCTATCTCGTGAGTTCAGAACGACTGTTACCAAGAAACTAAAAACAGCAAACACTGGCAAAGGTCAGGGGTATTAGAGGGAACAATTTATGTGTGCATTGTTGCTGAGACTATCAATTTGCCTGGTACTGTGAAGATCAGAGTAGAAGTTCTTCCAAAAATTAAAACTAGAACTATGATACGATCCAACATGAGAATACGGCTCTGCAAAAAACAACAACAACAACAACAACAACAAAAAAAAACAAAAACAAAAAAACCACCAAAGTTAGTATACTATAGAGACACCTGCATATTCATCCTATTAATGCAGTGCACACAACATTGAAGAGATGGGAACATCCCAGATGCTGACGAAGAATAAGGGAAGAAAATGTAGCATATGTGCACAGTGAAGTTTTATTTAGCTATAAAGAAGGAAATAATTTTTAGGAAAATAGGTGAAACTGGAAATCATATGAAGTGAAATAAGCCAGCACCAGAAAGACAAATATGACAGCTTTTCTCTCAGATGGAATGGGTAAGGAGAAAGAGAGAGACAAGAAAAGAAAGAATGCCACCAGGGCTAAATATTATCAAAGTGTGTTAGATACTCTTTGTGGGGATGTCATAATGAAACCCCTTACTGAGCCTTTGGGGGAAAGACATGGAGGAATGTTATTTTTAAGATAAAATACAAAGAATGAAGAGATAGCTGGAGTGAGACCTGGGTGTGGAGGATTTACCTGTAATCCTAGTACCTGGGAAGGGAAGACAGGAGGAGGAGGATGAACTTAGCCCCATCTTGTGAGACCTTGTTTCAAAGCTCATTTTGGGGTACAGTAAGAGTTTAGTTTGCCAAGTGATTGCTTTACAAGCACGGAATTCTGAGTTCCATTCTCCAGAACCCACATTTTAAAAGCCAGGCATGATGGCATGTTTTTGTAGTTCCAGCACTAGGGAGGTGGAAACCGGTGAACCCCTGGGGCTCACTGGCCAGCCAGCTTTGACTACA
This sequence comes from Apodemus agrarius, assembly GCA_964023405.1. Classification (NCBI taxonomy): domain Eukaryota; kingdom Metazoa; phylum Chordata; class Mammalia; order Rodentia; family Muridae; genus Apodemus; species Apodemus agrarius. The sequence goes on from OZ030005.1 coordinate 167,738,620, forward strand.
TGGCCAGTCTCAGGCCAATGAGAGAACTTGTTTTAAAAACAAGGTAATTAGGTCTAAGGTGTTTGCTTCTTGAATGAAATATCTCAGAACCCGCATTAAAAAAAAAAAGTCAGGTATAGTGACATGCACTTGTAGTCCCAGCACTGAGGTGGTAGAGACAGGTGGATCCCTGGGGCTCACTGGCCAGTCAATTAATTTTAATCAGTGAGCTCCAGGCCAAGGAGAAAGCCTGCTCAGAAAAACCAAGGTCAGTGATGTTTGGAGGAATGACACCCAAGGTTGATCTACTCTTCATCAACAGACACACATAGACACAATGCATGTGTGTGTGTGTGTGTGTGTGTGTGTGTGTGTGTGTGTGTGTGAGAGAGAGAGAGAGAGAGAGAGAGAGAGAGAGAGAGAGAGAGAGAGAGAGAGAGAGAGTTTCCTGGAAAGAGACAAGGAGAAGCTGGGCATGCCAATCTGGTGCTAGAGTCCTATAGGATTCTGGGAGAGCAGCTGATCACCTGCCTACATTGGAATAGTGAAGAAGCAAATTTAACACCTGTTGCAACAAGAGAGAGAAACTTGCCAGTGAGAGTGAGGGCAGGGACTGGAGATATGGCTCAGTGGGTAAGAGCACTAACTGACTGCTCTTCCGAAGGCCCTGAGTTCGAATTCCAGCAACCACATGGTGGCTCACAACCATCCGTAATGAGACCTGACACCATCTTCTGGTGTATCTGAAGACAGCTATAGTGTACTTACATATAATAATAAATAAATCTTGAGAGAGAGAGAGAGAGAGAGAGAGAGAGAGAGAGAGAGAGAGCCAGCAGAAAGCAAAGGTTCCTTCTTTCATGTCTCCTTCTGTATGTTGCCACCAGCAGGTGTGAACCACATCTGGGGTGGTTCTTCTGACCTCACAATATCTAAGAAAATCCCTTACAGGGGTGCCCAGCTGCTCAGGGTTTAGTTGATTCCAGATTTAGTCAAGTTGACAACCAAGATTAGCCAGAACAGCTGGCCTTGGGCTTGTGACTCTCCTGCTTCAGCCTCTGAAGGCTGGGATTATGCTCCAACAAGTGTGTCTTTTAAATCATATACATACATACACACACACACACACACACACACACACACACACACACACACACTGGCCATTCTCAGGCCAACGAGATAATAAACAAATAGGCCAATAAAATAAATTACCACTTAGGGCATTCTCAATGTTATCTCTGCTGTTCACTTCCAACATTGCAGTCTTAGTCAGTGTTCTACTGCTGCGAAGAGACATCATGACCACAGCAACTTTTATGAGGGAAAACATTTAATTGGGGCTGGCTTATAGTTTCAAAAGTTTAGTTCCTTACCTTCAGGGCAGGAAGTGTGGCTGACATGGTGGTGCTGGAGAAGGAGCTCAGAGTTCAACATTTGGACCCACAGGCAGCAGGAGAGAGAGTGAGCCAACGGGGCCCGACTTGAGCCTCTGAAACCCCAAAGCCCACCCCTAGTGACACACTTTTCTCCAAAAAGGCCACACCTGCTCCAACAAGATCACACCTCCTGATAGTGCCGCTCCATGAAAGCCTATGGGGGCCATTTTCATTCAAACCACCATAGTCTCATAACTCCCTTATTCCTGCCTAATTCCAACCCAGAGCAACCCAAATCTTCTGTCTTTCTATGTGTACCAATTGTGGGTGTTTTCTATAAATGGGATTATAGCATATGTGGCCTTTTGTAACTGGTTTATTTTTCTTAGCATGGTATTGTTAAGGTTCGTCGATATAGTTGTATATTTATCAGAATCCCACTTTCTTTTATTACTGATCAAGGTTAAATTGATGATAGACTACAGTTGAGTTTTTCCATCTTTTGGCTATTGTGATTTATGTTGCTAATGGCAACTGACTACGAGCATTTATTTGATGCTCATGGGTACTCAGAAGATAGCTTATCACGGAGCCAGTTATAATGCTTTGTGGGGTATATAAGAATCAAGGGATTCCAGTGACTCAAGGCATGGGTCCGGAGGGGGATTTGAAAAGGGTAATAATTCACAGGCTGATGGCCATCTGTTAAGGACCATGACAGCCCCCTATGGCACCTCAACAGGTGGAAATAGACAATGTAGACCTTACCTTCTGTCTCCATGCTGCCTCTGAAGCTTCCACGTGACCAAATCCAAACAAACCATTCAGAGCTTTAAACCGAAAAGCCATTGCATTAAACTAAAAAGCAAACAAACACAAACTGTATCTATTCACCCCTCCCCCCACCCCCGCCCCTGCAACACTAATATTTCTTGCTGACATCCGTTGATTGTTATCCTTTGTGGCTTTTGTCGAACTTTCCTGGTAGCTTCATATTTCATTTTTCACATATTGCACTGCCAGCATACTGAAAACTCTCCCATAGTCTAGCAGCTTGCATATAAAATTACTCAATGTTCATTAATCTCCTGTCTAAGTTATAGGTTGGGTTAGCAGCAGTAGCAGAAACCTAGGGTTAGGAAACACAAAGCAGTGGAAGACACGTGACTCAGGACATCGAATTTCCTGGTAAAGGGCCAGCCCATCAAGTCAAGGACCAAGAAATTGCTCCAAAGTAATTTTAATTAATAATTAATAGGATGTTATTTTGGAAGGAACTTTGTATGTTACCTACATACTCTACAAAGTTGAGATTTACTCCACCATTTGGTTTATTCACCCTGTACCCAGACACTCAAAGAGGAGAACCCTAACTCTAACCCTTGAGAGACTCCTTTCATGGCCTAAGAACTTCATTTCTTCTGAGTTTTGATAGTAAGTTTTCCCAGTAGTACCAAGTAACCAGGGTAATGGTGATGAAAGAGCTTTATGCAGACTTTATCCCCTTGAATTTTTGTGGTGCTTTCTGGAGAAAGGGGCCAGGGTGCTATTGACAATAGGCAGGAGCCATTGAGGGAAGCGGGACCAACTGTCACTTTAGATTCTGATATGTAAGAGTCTGAAGAGAAACATGAGATGGGGCTTTCATTGTGGAGCAAAGAAGGAGGGATGATCCATTTTGGGGTGTGATTTTAATTTGGAAAGTGGAAATAATGGGGTGGAAACAGCTTTTATTTCTGGGAAAATGAAACAGAAAGAGATAAAAGCTAAGTCACTACAACAATGGCGTCAGTAACAGCAGCCACAAGAAAGCCAAGTCCCATTACCCGCAAAAGCCGAAGCATTCTTTTAGTCGGATTTTGGAATCATTACTACCCCATGGGGAAACAAACTTTAATTGAGTTTGTGGTTCCCTTAGAATTTCATAAGTCACAGTATTGAGTTATCTTTAATTTTTAGTTATTTTAATGTTATATGTTGGCTGACTACATGACATATACAACATAATATGTAACTAATATATGCTTCCAGTCTTTATGTTTAGAGCTTTTTAATTTTGTGTTCAAAACAGAGTTATTGGGGGAGGTTGCGGTTAGCAAAGGGCTATTTTGCTTTTCTGGACATGGTTTTCTCTCGGCCTGCTTAAAAAGCACACGGGTTAAAGGTTTAGCTCCTGTACTTGCCAGAAGGACCTGGATTTCCCTCTGTTGCCGTGGAATTTCTTTTGCTTAAGATAAACATGAACTTGACTTGTGTGTCTATTGAGGTGGTAACCCTATTTTAGGGGAGTTTAAATCTCATTCACACCTTATATTTTAATGTAAGCACACACATGGCCTTTGTGTTGAGAATGGCTTGTTATGGGATAGGGAGAATGAAGGAACTTGTGGGTTGAAGTAGAGCTGGGGGTGGGGCTGGGGTGTGGGTAGATGATCTAGACTTTGCCAGATTTGAGCTTTGTAAGCAAAAGGCTTTGTGAAGAGGATGCTGCAATAGTCAGTGTAATTCTGGTAATGGCTACGAACAGCAGTGTTTGAGGCAGTCTAGGTAAGGCTAGACAGTAGTAGCAGCAACTACCAATTGGCAGAGGGTAGAGCTATCAGAGTCTGGGAAATATGAGTAACAGATACCCAGTCAATGACATCAGTTTAATATGATGACTCACGAAATGAACCCTGAATGATGTTGAAACTTGTTGGGATTTCTGAAAAGTCATATAGGTAGCCGGACCTGATGGCGCACACCTGTAATTTCAGCTGAAGCATGACAGTGGACAAAAGTTCAAAACTGAGTTACACAGTGAGTTCAAGCTTGTTCACACAGCATGACCATCATATATGAACAAGCAATGAAAACAAAGAATAAAACCTTAATCAAATGGCATGCTTTTAGGAAGAAATATGAAAAAAGCAGAAAGGAAAAGACACAATTCAAATTACAAGAATCTAAAAGATTATTAAAGACTATTTTTGAACAACTGTGTGCAAACACATTAATTATCTAATGCAGAAGAAATGGACAGATTCCTGGGCATGTACATTTTACAAAGATGTGTGAAGAAATAGAAAATCAGAACAAATCAGTGTCAAGTGATGAGAATGAATCAATAATAAAAGTTTGTCCCAGATAGCTTTATTTCTGGTCTACCAACATCTAGGAACAACCCAGTTCTCAAATTACTCCCAAACTCCAAAGAGGAAAGAAAGAATTCTTCCGAACTCATTCCAAAAGGCGAATGTCATTGCAATACCAAAACCAAACTTGGGCACAACAACAGCAACAACAACCACAAGCTACAGTCTTGACAAGGACCAACCTTACCTTGGAGAGGAGTTCCTGAGGAAGGGGTGTTTGGGAGCGGTAAAAGATAGACTCAAAGCCAATGGTGTGTATAAGTTGACGGCTCTGTACTATGCTCTCTTGCTAGGAAAACTTCTAAAAACTTGCTGGAGAGCTTATGGGTTTTCCAACTAAAGTCAGAAAATCCACCAGACAAATTCCCCAAAGAAAAATGCAATATCTCTCTGCTACCTCCTCTCTTGCAGACCAAAAGCTCAGTCTTTTATTTACACATCAATTCAATCGTTTGACAAGGTTCCCTCTTGATTATCCCATGAATCAGCATTTTATGACCTTAGAAGATAGCAAGTGCATTTTTTTGTTTTTTGGGGTTTTTTTTTGTTTGTTTGTTTTTTGCTTTGTTTTGTTTTGTTTTGTTTTTCCGAGACAGGGTATAGTATAGTCCTTGCTGTATAGCCCTGGCTGTCCTGGAACTCATTCTGTAGACCATGCTGGCCTCAAATTCAGAAATCTGCCTGCCCTCTGCCTCCTGACATTTTTTTTTTAACATGGCAAATGAATTCCGAAATCTGCCTGTCTTTTTAAGCACAGACCATAGATTTAGCTGGGTGGTATCTTGAGTTGTGATTACCACTCCCTAAGTCTCCTTATCTCCTTTCTTAATATCTTTCTGACAAGCTAACTCATAGAGCAGCTGGCTCTGTTCGTTTAGGTCTGCGAAACCCCTCATATAATTCATATTGCATCCCTATATTTTACATAGTTGAGAAATTATACATTCTTAAACTCATGTTTTCATTGTTCTTTCCGACGGCCTTAAGGACTGTCCCAAAGGTCACAGTATTTATCATTTTGCTGAGACACACCCTATTATCATGAAGTCATTAACCTTGACAAGGTGAACCTTCCCAGATAACTCTGGTGGGGAGAACTTTTCCCAAAGGAGGAACCTAAGGTAAATAATGTACAATATTATACAAACAAACTTACACCCCGTTGACTCTGCTTTAGGGGCAGCCGTGTAATACTGGACACAGTCCAATATCTGTGATGTAGACAGATGCAAAAATCATTAATAAATACCAGCTTTGTGTTCCACATGGACACTGATGTCCACTCACAGCTGTATTGATGTAGAAGCTGAAGGATGGTGGGCCATTCCGGTTATTGGATGAGCAAATGTTCTGATTTACTCAGGATTTTTTTTTTTTTTTTTTTTTTTTTTTTTTTTAGAGGTATAGAACTTCTGGCAGAAACAAGGAAACAATTCAGTACAAAAACCACTTGTCCTCTGCATGTCTAATAGACACAACAAAGGCACACATACTTATTGACTATTCATTTCAATATATGAATAAGCAGATCAGAAGAAGCAATTCTTTTTTCTTAAACACTCATTGTCTCTTTTTTTTTAAACAAAACAGTGATTACTTCTTTTTTTAAACAGTGATTACTTCTTTTTTAAAAGATTTTATTTATTATATATATACATATATATATGTATATATATATATATATATATATATATACACACACATATATAAAATGAGTATACTGTAGCTGTCTTCAGCCACACCAGAAGAGGTCCCATTATAGATGATTGTGAGCCATTAGCCATCATGTTGGTTGCTGGGGATTGAACTCAGGACTTCTGGAAGAGCAGTCAGTGTTCCTAACCTCTGAGCCATCTCTCTAGCACCACTCATTATTTCTTTATGGTAAAATCATTCTATCTCCTTTGAAGGAAATGAACATTGTATCATCATCCAATCTATGGATACTCTACTTCACCACAGAGAACCACATCTCTAACATGATTAGTGCCTATTAACCAAATTGCCACCTCTCTCTCTACTGTCTACTCTCTCAACCTCTGACAATCCTACAATCCTATTCTAGAGTCTTCTGAGTCCAACGTTTTTAGATAGTACACGTGAATGGGGTATCGTGTATTTGTCTTTCCCTTAACAACGATCTCCAGTTCCAAGCTGTCACAAATAAAAGGATTTTTATCTGACTACTATTCTGTTGTCTATTCCTTATCTATTAATCAGTTGGCAGGTGCCTAGTCTGCTTCTGTTTCTTGGTGTTTTCAATGGTTCTGCCATAACCAGGGGGTGTGACTGTCTCTTTGATATACTGACTTCATTTTCTTTGGAAATATACTCAGTGCTAGGGTTATCAGGTCATATATAGCAGTTCTATTTTCAGTTTTATTTATGGGTTTCTATGGTATTTTCGCAATAGCTGTATAAATTTTCGTCCCTATCAACAGTGTGCAAGAGTTCCTTTTTCTTCACATCCTTTATAGCATTTACTGTCTTTTCTTGTTGATAACCATCATTCTTATTAGATTGAGGTGACATCTTTTGTGGTCTTAGCTTGCAATTCTCTGGGGCTGGTAATGTTTAATCTCCCCACCCCCACCTCATATACCTGTTGATCATTTCTGTGTGTTCTTTTGAGAAATGGTCTATTTCCCGTTTTAAAAATCAGATTGTGAGGAGGTTTTGCTACAGACTTGTATGGTTTCTTTATGTATTTTTGGATGTGAACCTTTTAAAATAAGTAAACAACTAGCCACGTTTGGGTGCTGTTCTATTATCTCACCAAGCTAAGAAAGTCCTGTTATTATCAGAGAACTTTCAAATGCAGTTAGCAAAAATAACAGTTACCTAACTAAACTTGTCTAGCCAAAACCATAACAAGATGTTGCCAAATTTTAACTCAGTGTGTGATGATAAATACAGTGTCTGCAAATACCTTCCATTACACACTCCCCCCCCCCCTTTGTATTACTAGAGGCAGAGAGAAGCCAGAAGTCAGGGTAGACTTCTGCAGGAGCGCTGTGGAGGAGAGAGTCAAAACCCAACATTCACTGATACCTGCCTGTCAAGTGTGTTAGACAGATTCATTAAATTTTTTGGTTTTATTATATGTTCCTTCCTCAAGGTGGCTGCCTGAACTTCTTATCAGAGCTGGGATTTGGGCGCCTCAAGATCTATGAATCAGCCTTTAGTTTACTACATGCTTTTAATGAGGGTGTAGTTTCCAAGGCGTCTGTCTGGGAAGCCAGTGAGACTCTCCACCAAACACATTTTAGAAAGAATGTTTCAAGCAGATGGGTCTTTCTGGCAGAAGTCTGTTGGTTTTGAAGACTGGGGAGTGAAGGGGGGGGCAAAGCAGCGAGTGTCCAGGCACTGGGGTGGGGGAGGGTCGGTGCTTGGAGGTGGAGACCTCCCTCAAAGTGCTGGGTCTCAGAGGAGGTAGTAGGCAGCAGTATAGAAAGAGAAGTGGGAAGATCCCAACCAGAACCTCTATTTCAAAATTCTGGGGATGGTCGGCCCCACCCTCAAAAGGAGACAGTCTTCTTCCTCTTTCTCCTGCATAAGGTAGTCAGTTCCCTATTCTTAGAACCCAGAATCTCAGGTTCAAGGGCAGCTGCTCAAGGGAAACTGGGGATGGACAGGGGCATGCGGGATACCCAACCCCCTCCGCCTGGCCAGACCCACCCACCACCTCTCCTCAAGTGCTGGCTCTCCCCAACTGCACCACAGGACAGCCTGTGTTCCTGTGGCACTCTGCGTTCAAACCATGTCCTGGTGGTTTCCTATGATTTGCTAAGTTGATTGGAGCCCTCTATACCTCCAATGCTTTTGAATCAAGATATAAATAAGTGCAGATAAATGTTCTGAGGACTTCTTTTTTCTTTTTTAAGAAAGGTGTTGCCGCAGCTGGGCGGTGATGGCGCACGCCTTTAATCCCAGCACTTGGGAGGCAGAGGCAGGTGGATTTCTGAGTTGGAGGCCAGCCTGGTCTACAGAGTGAGTTCCAGGACAGCCAGGGCTACACAGAGAAACCCTGTCTCGAAAAAACAAAAAACAAAAAACAAAAAAGAAAGAAAAAGAAAAGACAAGACAAGACAAGACAAGACAAGAAAAGAAAAATGTTGCCACTACTCCATCTTTGTTTTTGTAAAAGAAAAATTTCAAAGGAACAGATTTACCTTGTAGGGATATATGCATATACAAATCCATAGGTTAAGCCATTGCCTGAATTTCTTAAGTGATCAGCCTTTACTGGAAGGCTGTTTCATAACCTTGAGAGAATAATAAGGTGATTAGGTATTGAAAATGAGGTCATGTATTTAACATACAAGGGCAATGTTCCTTCTCACCCTTAAAAAGAAAAATTAAAATGAGGTTCATTTTTTTCTTCCTTTCACTCACCTACAAAACAAGCAGCACTCATAAGAATATTCAAATTTTGTTAACACTTTCTACACATTAACAGTGGAATCAAACACATCTTCAGCACTGTCAATTACGATGAATGAAGAAGGGTAAAATCTTCTCAGAATACTAAGGAAACAATCTAAAAATTAAACAATATCTGACTAAAGTTCGCATTCTGTTACAGGAAAGTTATTTGTCATATTGAGAAATTAGTCATACCCTAAAAATCCAGCAACAGGAAATGTTAATTAAATTATGTCTCAGCTGCTAAATGTTTTACTGCTACGCCATATCGAATAATGGTCTGGAGAAAGTTCCATCTAGATAGCCCTAATAGTAGCACTGAAGGTAAATCTGTGGTGCAAAAGCAAACAGAAACAAAACAAAACAAACAATGGAAACTCTTTGTAGCCACTACTTAAAAACAAATCTTATACTGTGTAGAATGCTGTGATGTATACAAAGACATGTATAGAATGGTTATTATGGTAGAGAATGGAAGACATTTGAAATTAATACAGCAATCTGATGTTTCATTTTTAATTTAAACATAGTATTATAAGTTAATTTTCCTATTGTAGGACTATTGCCCAAACTAACTTTTTTTTTATTCGATATATTCTTTGTTTACATTTCAAATGATTTCCCCTTTCCTGACTTCCCACTCCCCAAAAGTCCCATAAGCCCTTTTCCCTCCCCCTGTTTCCCCATCCACCCCTTCCCACTTCCCTGTTCTGGTATTCCCCTACACTGATGCACTGAGCCTTTCCAGAACCAGGGGCCACTCATTCCTTCTTCTTGGACATCATTTGATATATGGATTGTGTCTTGGATATTCTAAGATTCTAGGCTAATATCCACTTATCAGTGAGTGCATACCATGAGTGTTCTTTTGAGACTGGGTTACCTCACTTAGTATGATGTTCTCCAGTTCCATCCATTTGTCTAAGAATTTCATGAATTCATTGTTTCTAATTGCTGAATAGTTCTCCATTGTGTATATATACCACATTTTTTGGATCCATTCCTCCGTTGAGGGACATCTGGGATCTTTCCAGCTTCTGGCTATTATAAATAGGGCTGCTATGAATATAGTGGAGCATGTATCCTTATTACATGCTGGGGAATCCTCTGGGTATATTCCCAAGAGTGGTATAGCAGGGTCCTCCGGAAGTATTGTGTCCAGTTTTCTGAGGAACCGCCAGACTGATTTCCAGAGTGGTTGGACCAGCTTGCAATCCTACCAGCAGTGGAGGAGTGTTCCTCTTTCTCCACATCCTCGCCAACACCTGCTGTCTCCTGAGTTTTTAATCTTAGCCATTCTGACTGGTGTTAGGTGAAATCTCAGGGTTGTTTTGATTTGCATTTCCCTAATGACTAATGATGCTGAACATTTCTTAAGGTGCTTCTCAGCCATCAGAAGTTCTTCAGGTGAAAATTCTGTTTAGTGCTGTACCCCATTTTTGATAGGGTTATTTGGTCTTCTGGGGTCTAACTTCTTGAGTTCTTTGTATATATTGGATATTAGCCCTCTGTCAGATGTAGGGTTGGTCAAGATCTTTTCCCAATTTGTTGGTTGCCGATTTGTCCTTTTGATAGTGTCTTTTGCCTTACAGAAACTTTGTAATTTTATGAGGTCCAAACTAACTTTAAATAACAGAAATACAAAGTTATTCCTATAATCTTGTTAGACGGAGCTTCAACGATGTAAGCAGAGGGGGCTTGGGAGATAACTGAGCTGCTCAAGATCCACCTTACAAACAAAAGACCTGAGTTCAATCACCAGAACCTAGGTTAGAGGAGGAGGAAGAGGAGAAGGAGGAGGAAGAAGAGGAGGAGGAAGAGGAGCAGGGGGAGGAGGGGAAGAGAAGGAAGAGGAGGAGGAAGAAGAGAAGGAAGAAGAAGAGGAAGAGGAGGAGGAGGAAGAGGGGGAGGAGGAGGAGGATGCTAATACATAATCTCGGTATGGTGGTTTGTGACTGTAATCCCAGTGTTGGGAAGGAGACTCCCAGGGGCTCCCCAGAAGTCCCCCTTGTCAGCTTACCTAGCCTTAAGTCTGCTTTCCAAAAATAACTATCTTTAAGGTAAAATTTTTATTTTATTTTTCCTGTTCTACTCCTCTAAAAGCCCATAGAGAGAAACCCTGGAAGAAAATTTTACCTGGAAACAGAGTTTTGCAGGTTCTACAATGTGCTAACAGGAAACCTCTTTTGTGTCTCTGGGATACTTTGCCTGGCTCATCAGGCCTGAGAGGTGTGTGTGGCCGGGGTGGGCTGGGCGCGTGACTGTCAACAATTCACATGAAATAATAAAACAGGAACGTTTGATTACAGAGGGAAACACTGCAGGCTCTGGCAGGGAATGCAGAGTAGGACTATCCGGCTAAATCTTCTGCTGAGGCAATTGCTTCATTTAATACAAGCCTTCTTCCTTGTTCCACGGATTCTCACCCGGCTCTTAGAGCTTTAGACCACCCTTGTGGGTTTGCGCATGCGTGTGAGTGTGTGGGCGTTTTTGTTTTTGTTTTTGTTTTTGTTTTTGTTTTTGTTTTTGTTTTTTTGAGGTCAGAGATCAACGTGAGGTGTCTTCCTGTGATTCTTGACCTTGTTTTTCAGAGCTCACTGACTGGCCAGTCCGGCTGGCCTGTGAGCTTCAGGGGTGTGGCATCTCTTCCCAGTCCTGAGTTTGCCATGCTTGATGCTGGCTTTTTATGGGGGTGCTAGGAATCCAGACTCAAGTCCTTGTGCTTGTGCAAGAGGTTCTTTATTAACTGAGCCACCTCCTCAGGCCAGCGTTAGACTTTTCTTATGTTTTTGTGGATGCCTTTGTATTATTTTCTTCCGAGCATCATTAATGGAATATTTATCTAGTATTTTTGTTCAGTAGCACGGGCTATTTGGATGTACTTGATTATCTGAGCCAGCAAAGGGCCTCCTGCCTGCGTTGCATATTGTGAAAGTGACAGTTAATGTAAGAATTATATTAAAACTACTAGTCAGCCGGGCGGTGGTGGCGCACGCCTTTAATCCCAGCACTTGGGAGGCAGAGGAAGGCAGATTTCTGAGTTCGAGGTCAGCCTGGTCTATAGAGTGAGTTCAGGACAGCCAGGGCCACACAGAGAAACCCTGTCTCGAAAAAAACCAAAAAAAAAAAAAAAAAAAAAAAAACAAAGCAAAACAAAACAAAACCAAAACCAAACCAAAACAAAACAAAAAAAAAGAAAAAAAAAAGAAAAAACAAAAACAAAACCAAAACACCCCCCAAAAAAAACCAAAAAAAAAAAACCCAAAAAAAACTACTAGTCAATTTTCACACCTATGTCCATCAGTTAAAAATTAGAAAACATAATTTATTACTAGCCATCTGTCGTTACCGAGAATACCGAGGCGTCAACAGCCAACAACTCTAAAATTCAGTGGCTCAAGAAATACACATTTATTTTCCTAGGTTGTGGCTTTGTGGGTAAGTTAGAACTTCTCTGTTTGTGTTGCAAGACAGCTCGGCTTGTATCGATGCTTCTGGTTGCCATCGGACTTGCTTCAGACAGTCTACTTTAGAATCTTACTTGCTGTCAGAGGCACATCTTCTCTCAGTTGAACCCCAAATTCAAGAGGTCAAGTTGCATTACTCCTTTAAGACCAGGTACCCATGGCTACTAACATTCATTGGTCAAACAACGTCATGCAAACAATCATGTCCAGCACAGAGAAGTAACTCTGATGAAAAGTTCACAGGAGGCCTGAGTGTGATGGAATAATCCTGTAATCCTGTACTTGGGAGGCTGACGTAAGGTGGTGAGTCCCAGGGCAGCCTGGATGTACAGCGAGACTATAAACCAGCCAAACAAAACCCCACAAACAAAAAGAGAAAAAGGCAAACAACAAACGCTGGACTTGCAGGGAAACTGTCTTGAACTGGGGGTTTTGAATTCATGGGTAGTCTTTAGTTTCTTTTCCACCAAGTTGTTCTTTGCCCCAGGCTCCTGTGGTCAATGTGTATACCACCTTTAACTCCTTTCAACAAAAGCTCCTGGGCAGCAGCCCAGCCCCAAGTCAAGGAAACAAAGGGAATCCTTTGTGTAGGCCTCTGTGGGAGCTGTCGGAGACTGGGAGAGCAAACCACAGTGTTTGGATATAGGGTTTGTAAGGGCGCCTCTGGCAAAGGCAGCCTATGCCAGACCTGCCTGCCTCACTTCCCTGGTGACGGTTACCGGAAGTGGGCAGTCAGTCTCAGTATCTCAGCACCAAGGTGTACCTTTGCTTTCACCAGGTGGCCTCCTGGCTGTCTTTAAGTCTCCAACTAATTTACAAAGTTCTGTAAGAGGCAGCGGTTTTCAGCATTTATGCCGTCTTATTGTTTTCCCAGAGGGTGGGAGTCTTGGAGTTCTTTCCTTTGTCACTTAGTGAAAATAATTGTGGTTGGTAAATAACACTCTACCCATAAAGTATCATAATTCTTTCACGATTTCCCCAATTTTGAGCACTTACTTTGCTTAAAACATTTTTGATATTTTAGATAAGACCATAGTGAACATCAACACACTTTTTTTTTTACTGATTATTTCTTTAGGATACATTTTTAGAAATATAGTCTCAGGGGCTGAGGTACTTCACACTACTACCAAGTTGTCAAAGGATTATATCTATTTGTATTTCAGCTTCATAAATATTTTTTTTTGAGACAGGGTTTCTCTGTATAGCCCTGGCTGTCCTGGAACTCACTCTGTAGACCAGGCTGGCCTCGAACTCAGAAATCTGCCTGCCTCTGCCTCCCAAGTGCTGGGATTACAGGCATGTGCCACCACCGCCCGGCCCATAAATATTCTTAAATGCTATATTATTCTGAAGGAGTTCTGTCACTGGAAAACACCTCAAAGAAGTAATGTATATTTTAACTTCTTAATTTTTTTTTTAAAAAAAGGTTCTTTAAAGATTTATTTATTTATTTCATGTATGTGGGTATACTGTCAATTATCTTCAGACACACCAGAAGAGGGCATCAGATGCCCATTACAGATGGTTGTGAGCCACCATGTGGTTGCTGGGAATTGAACTCAGGACCTCTGGAAGAGCAGTCAGTGCTCTTAACTGCTGAGTCATCTCTCCAGCCCCAACTTCTTAATTTTTAAAGGATCTCTTTGCAAATGTAAGACCCGAAAGAAAAACAGGGGCACCCCAGCGCCCCATTCCTTGGAAGGCGTCACCCCAATCACTCACGAGAAACAGTCTTGATGCAATAGCAGGAGGATTTTAATTCCAGAGTCTCTGGGGTCACAGTCTTACCACGCAGGGTAAAAGAGCGTGAGCAACGCGTGCAGAATCGGGGCAGCTTTTATAGGCTTATACAGAACCCGCCTACCACAGGCCACTCCATAGCTTCTAAGCCAATCAGTTTAAATTATCCGAGCCCTCGCTCTCTGAGAACCAATCAGTTTCCTATAGAAGCCGGATAAACTAGTTAAGTCATTTCCGCTTACGTGGCCGCCACGCACAGGGTCACGCCAGTCACGCAGGCGTTTCCTGTTAGGCATTTCCTGTTATGGGGCCAAGATCACATCCATACGTACGGGGCCAGCACATCCTCCGCAGTGACCCTGCCAACCCAGCATCCGCCGCCCTTGCCTCAGCTTCTCCGCAGGAGGCGAGGCGGGAAAGAACGCTAGGGACCTTCCCAGCCTGCAGCCCTCATCCTTTCACAAACAGCAATGTGTATTAAAAGTTTCCTAGAATCTTTGGAAAGACAGGACCTGCTTCAGTCCATCCCCACCCTTTCCTCCCCAAAAGAAGGAAAATTAGAAATTCAGCCAGAGGCTTTGGGGTCAGGGGAGAAATCAGACAACAATCAAACAAAAACCCCAAACCTAAAACATCAAAACCTACCATCACCATCACCACCAAAACAATCCCCCCTCCTGCCCCAGTCCATCTTCCTAAGGGATGTGCCAAAGCTTACATTCCAATAATAAATTAGCGTTAAAGATAGTCTCTCATCTAGAAATTTCATCTTCAAATTTGTCATGCAGATGGGTCGGTCCCTGCTACAAATGTGTAGCTATCTCTGCAGGAATACTAACTATGTAGAGTGCGAGTGCGTCTAAGATCATCTCCCACATTAAATGGGTGTTCACCAACACTGTCCTTTTTCAGTAGGCCAATTTAAAGATCGTTCTTCTTCTGAAACAGTAGAGTGTCTTGACAGATATTTGGATTGTATTTGATCAAGGCACTGGCTACTTCATAATGTGGTTATTATCTTCAAAATAAAGAATGAAACACTGTTGGCATTTAGTCTAGACTCTGCCCCCCAGTGTCTGACTCAGTATGAACAGGGCTGCTTGCCCCTCTGCTCTCTCTTGCTCTCTTGCTTTTGTTCTATCCTCTTGTTCCTTACCTTCTCTCTCTCCATGCCCTCCTCCCACTCTCTCTCCACTTGCTTATGGCCAGCATCCTCCCCCCTTCTCTCCTCTCTCCTCCCCCCTCCCATCCTCTTCCCTCCCTCTCTCCTCCCCTCCCCTCCTTTTGCCTGCCCTCCCCTCCTCTCCCCTCTCCTTTCCCCTCCCATCCTCCTCCCTCCCATCCTCTTCCCTCCCCTCCTCTCCCCTGCCCTCCCCTCCTCTCCCCTCTCCTCCCCCTCCCATCCTCTTCCCTCCCCTCCTCTCCCCTGCTCTCTCCTCCCCTCCTCTCCTCTCTCCTCCCCTCTCCCTTCTCCTCTCCCCTCCCCTTCTCTCCTTTTTCTCCCCTTCCCTCCTCGCCTCTCCCCTCCCCCTCCTCTCCTCTCCTCTCCCCTCTCCTCTTCTCTCTCTCTCTGTCTCTCTGTCTCTATCTCTGTCTCTCTCAGCTCCTCACCCCCCCATTCCCTGAATAAACTCTATACTATACCATCTATGGCTGGTCCCTCAGGGGGAAGTGATGGCTCCCACAGAGGCGCCCCTTTCCCCCACACCTTACCATACCTCCACCAAACATATCCCTGGTTTCTCTATCTTTTTATAAAACACAGCACTCTGAAAATGTATTTTCCATTTCCATGATTGGGTGTTATAATTATGTGCATGTTGTTGTCCTTGTTGTAATGGAGGACTTCCCTTTCTGTCCTCTACTGACTAGAAGCATGAGATGAAAGAACTGCCCTTCTTTGTCAAGAGCTCGGGCTGCCATGTGGGCTTGCTGTATCTCAAGTCAACTCAATAATTATTGACCGAAGGAATATTTGTTGTTCCACCCATTGGGAGAACTAATTCAAACAAATTATTTGACCTAGCATGTAATCTTGCCTGGACATGTGGACTGCAGAGAGTGTCTGGTGAGATATAGGAAGCACTAAGGAATAGAGGAAGAACGCTGAACGGCGTGGCTATTTTCTGGATTTTTAAAACTGATTTCACAGCCAACTGTCTTTATTTATTTATTTACTTACTTACTTACTTAATTAATTTATTTATTCGTCCAGGAAGTAGTTGTCTTCAGTTGTCCGCAGTTTAAGTAGAATCACCAGTATTTTGATGAGGATAGATGCTCTACTACGATTTCTCAGTCTGTAATTTATGTCACTTTTTGATAAACATTAGACGTACAATTTTAAACGACGTCTTGGTTAACAGCTAGGTTAATTTTGTACTTAGTCTTAGATATTATCCTCAAGGAGTGTCGTATGAATGGGCAAATACCCCCAGATCTGTGACAATTTCAAGTGGACTTGGATGTTCAACCTGCCGCGGTCACTTGCGTGCTTCTCAACTTTTGCTCTTGGTTTCACTTCCTCTTTCACACCTGGGGAAGTTCCAAGCCCTGACAGAGTCAAACCTTTTATTCTAAACTTTGGGGTGTGGAGCTGTCGAGTGTGGGTGGAGAGAAACCCACAACAACGCTGTTGATGAGCTTCGTGCCAAATTTTTGCTTTCTGGTGTGTTTTTATTTCTGCCTAGTAATCAACTACGTCGTCGTCGTCGGTCCTTGGTCCCATTAACCTCCCCCTCTTCTAGATAGCGTCTTCAAGTCTCCACTTTTATCTTTAAAGCCAACATTCCTACATACCAGCCACCCCCCAACCCCCCAACCCCCATCCTCTGACAGTTGATGATCTCCTTTAGGCATGGGGGTGGGGATTCGCCAGCAAATGAGAAGAATCAGCAGTTGGTTTTGTCCCCTTACAATGTCTTCTGTTATTGTCAACTGTGCAGTTTTTCTGCTTAAGAAACTGCAGTCAGGGCTGGAGAGATGGCTCAGTGGTTAAGAGCACTGACTGCTCTTTCGGAGGTCCTGAGTTCAAATCCCATCACTCCACATGGTGGCTCACACCCATCTGTAATGGGATTGCATGTCCTCTTCTGGTGTGTCTGAAGACAGCTACAGTGTACTTACATATGATGAATAAGTAAATCTTTAAAAAGAAAAAGAAAAAATATAAAAGAAACTGCAGTGAGTTTGCAGGGTCAGGTGACTGCCTGCAGGCCCTCTTGCAGGTCCTCTTGCTTGGCGGCATCTAGGCTGAAAGCCTGTCTCCCTCCTCCCAGACCCCGGATGGGCTCTTTACAGGCCAATGACTGAGCGTGAGGACACTAGAGCTATTTCCGTATTATAAATAGACATAAATCCTTTGAACGATGGCCTGCATACCGTATGCCCTTAGCTATTGCATATTATTTTTATAAGGATTTTTTGTTTTTTGTTTTTTTTTTTTTCGAGACATTTATCAGGATTCTTTTTCTTTTTTGGTTTTGTTTTTTTTGAGACAGGTTTTCTCTGTGTAGCCCTGGCTGTCCTGGAACTCACTCTGTAGACCAGGCTGGCCTCGAACTCAGAAATCTGCCTGCCTCTGCCTCCCAAATGCTGGGATTAAAGGCGTGTGCCACCACCTCCCAGCTATTTATCAGGATTCTTTTTGGAGTGTTTTCTACATACATAATACATACTTAATAAATACCTGTTGTGCTACCAGAGATGAATGTGATTTGAGATTAAAATGATCTAAAACTAAAGATTCATAATATCCAAGTTCTATGACTATAGATGAATGGACATTGATATACCATGATAAGATTTCTAAATGTTACTCTGGCTGTAGTTGGTAAAATTTGAATACGTATTTAGACTCTCTTTAGTCAAGAGAGTCAAAGTGTGTATTTTGGGCAACATTTTTGTGCTTTGAGATGTGTGTACAATACCAAGCAACTTTATTTCTGTAGTTGTGAAAAATTAGAAAGCTAAATATCCACAAGTAGAATTTTCAGTAAATTATGAGTCACCTGTTTCCTGGAGACTACGTAAGAGTTTAAACAAATGAGGACAGACTATAAAGACTGAAATGCGAGTTTCCGGGGTGAAGAGCAGGTAACAGAAAGTACTAGTGTAGGATTATCACTTTTGCTTACAGAACTTCGCTGTTGGAAATGTGTACGAAAATGTACCCCAGCAAGTTTGAAAGGTTATACGTGGGCTCAGTGGTCAATTCTGAAAAATGAAGAGAGATAGGAAAGGCCAAGAGAGATTTATGCAATTTTCCAAACGTTTAAAACTTTCCACAAGTGTAGAGTATTCGCCCTTACTTAAAAATTTTAAACAGAGGAGGGCGGTTTTCTCAGCATACATACATTAAAAATTCTTCTATATTGACACCAGATGTGAAGGCATCCAAACTAAGCTTTCCCGAGGCTTAAGACAGTCCTAGTTCAGTAGTTAATAGTTGTCTTACACGTCTTTCCAGTCATCATTCTTACTAACACTGATCTTGCTGTAACATTATTGGTTCCCGGGAAACTTCCTGTGCTTCGGGAAAGAGCTGAGTTGACACGTGGGAGGGATGTCTGTAACACTGTCATCGTTCTTGGAGTACTCAGCCAAAGCCTGCCTTAGGACTGCCCCATCCCTTATAATTGTCCTGTCACAACTGAAGGTGACAGGACAGAAGTAAACAGAAGTACTATGATTCAATTGGAAAACAAACAGGAAATAGTAATAAAGAAACTGATTTCTCTCCCTCCAACAAACTCGGTTGATTCTCGGGTGGCATTTACTGTGTTAGACAGGGGAGTAAAAATGTCCAACACTTGTCTGGACCTCGGTTTGAGGAGCACTGCAGAGTGCAGTAGTTTACCCTACCCTAGAAGGTGCCACACATTGGATGGCTTATATCAGTAGAAATTTAGTCTTTCCTCAATCTGAAGACTGGACTTTCCGAGGGGTTGGCAAGGGTTAGGCTTCCTGTGAAGCCTCGGGGTGAGGGGATTCCTTCATCTGCTTCTTCCACCGTCTGAGGGCCCACAGGTACTCTTTAACATGCTCCTCTTTAGGAAGATGTGTCCTGGTGACCTCTTCCTCCAATTCACACAGCCAGTGTGCCCATGCATTCCTCAGAATTCCAGTCATTCCAGGTCAGGGCCTGCCTTAGTGTTTTCATCTGTTGCTTGAGCACCTCTGCAGAGACAGCGTTTTCAAATGAGCATTTCCCCTCCATAGGTACTTAGGTTAGGACTTCAGCATATTTTCTTGGGAGACCCAATTCAATTTGTACTAGACTGGCTCAAGTCTGATCTGTTGTGAATAGCAGCTATTAATATGCAACGGTAAGACTTACATTGAAAGGGCTTTAAAGTGCTCCACAGAAGTTCATTATAACAATTTCAATAAAAACCCGGAATGATGTAGGCTTTTTATTATTTTTTTTTAAGAAAGCAACTTCCAGGAAAATTAATTTAGGTATGTGCTTTTGTAGCGGGCCTCAGTGTTGTTCCTGGGTTTCGGCACGAAATGATGGGTTCATAAAGAGAAAAAGGGGTTTAGAGAATGTGGCAGGGGAAGGGGGTGCCCCAGCGGGCCCATGCTAAGGCACCCCTTCTCCCTGGGGGACGAGGCACACACAGACATGGTATAGAGTAGAGTTTATTCAGGGGCAGAGGATAGGAGTTAATGGGAAGTGGAGGCAGAGAGAGGCAGAGAGAGAGAGAGAGAGAGAGAGAGAGAGAGAGAGAGAGAGAGAGAAGAGAACAGAAGAGAAGAGAAGAGAACAGAACAGAACAGAACAGAACAGAAGAGAACAGAAGAGAACAGAAGAGAACAGAAGTGGAGGAGTGGAGGCCAGCCATGACCATGTGAAGAGAGGGGGGAGGGGAGGAGAGCCCAATAGGGGCAGAGAGGTGAGAGTGTCAAGAGGCAAGAACAATGAGAGAGGAGGGGCAAGCAGCCCCTTTTATGGGGGCCGGAGGCCGGGCATACCTGGCTGTCGCCAGGTAATTATGGGGTGGAGCTTAGACAGAATACTAACACTCAGAACATACCAGCACTGAAAGAATCAATATAAAGTAAATTCTCTCCGAAGTGCTTCCTCAGTACTGCTGTGAAAGACCCCCGAAGGGAGACCCTCACTCAAGTCTCGGGAGTAGCACGCACCCAGTAAGGCACTGAGACCAAATTCGTTGTGATCACACGAAGTTTATTGAAGATGGGATTAAACGAGATCTCAGGCCAGCATGCTGGGGTCGAAACTCATACACCACGCAGGGGTAGAGGAGTTCGACCCCCACCTGAACTTGTGACAAGCTTATAAAGGCAAAAACCATAAAAGAGGGGGGACGACTGGGGAGGAAATAGGGGAAGTCTAAAGTCACACATTTACTATTTACTATGTGTTACATTAAGTGACATTCCTGGGGCTTTGGGACATTCCATAGGGGCTGTTGGGACCCCTGTGGTTATTCCGGGAGCTGTTTCCCTCAAGAGAGTTGTTTTTCTCTCAAGAGTCCCAGGAGGAGGTGGGGGGTGTTTTTCTCTAGAGTTCCGGAACCGCCGCCTGCAGGGGGCGGAGGCCCAAGATGACAAAAGGTGACAAGCCCGTGTCTTTACAGATAGCTATTAATTAATTAATTTTTTTTATTCTTCATTCCCTACTTCTCCTTGTAAATGGCTCTAATCTTAGAGCGACCCCTCAGCTTCCTGTAGTACCTGGTACTGCTGTCTTAAGACCATTACCTGGACGGCACTTATCCTTTCTTTTACAAATGTCACCAGCCTATTGAGAATACATGGCCCGAAGGTTAGGATTAGTAGCAAAATGATTAAAGGCCCGGCCAAGGTGGAGACCAGAGTAGAGAACCAAGGTGACCGATTAAACCAATTCTCATACCATCCTTGGTATGCTTCTCTTTCTTTTTTTCTGTTCTCTAGCCTTTCTCTAAGCTTTGCCATGGAATCTCTGATGACACCAGAATGATCTACATAAAAGCAACATTCTTCCCTTAAGGCTGCGCAGAGCCCTCCCTCCTTAAGAAAAAGCAGGTCTAATCCCCTTCTATTCTGCAGCACTACTTCTGACAATGAAGTTAATGACTCTTCTAGTTTAGTTATGGACTGTTCCAACGCTCCCAAGTCTGCATCCATAGCTGCTCTAAGCTCATTATAGTAGTGGGGTTGCTGGATAAGGGCAGTTGCTCCAGTTCCAATCCCTGCTGCTACCCCTAGCCCTAACAAGACAGCCAAGGTCAGGGTTACAGGTTCCCTCCTGTAACGAGTACGGTGATCAAATTCATCTATAAATGAGTTCTCATCATGATAGATGACCCTAGGTACCAGCTGAACCAAAATACAAAAGTCCCTAGTACTGTTAAAAAGCGAAGTGTGCAGGCAGGGGGTCAGGCCGGTGCCACAGGCCCACCAAGTGTCTGGGGGGGGTACTAGATATTGATTTGGGCCCTCTGTCAGGGTGTCAATAGTTTCGTTACAGAGGGGCTGCTGTCTGGTAGGCACTTTGCCTATGCATAGTCCAGTGCCTGATACTGCTGAGAGGGTCAACTTTCGTTGGTTCCCCCAGGGGCAATGTGAATGGTCAGAAGTAACATTATAGCTCCTCAGCTGGGCTATTCCCTCATAATAAGGGGGATTAGAAGCAAAGCACAGCCAGCAAGATTGGGTAGCAGTGGGGTTTGTGCGGTTTAAAACGACGAACGCACTATCGAGCAGATTGAACAGGCGATCCTCGGTTCTCATAGGGAGGTGGGAGGATGTGGTCAAGAGAGGGTATGAATTAGGGCCAGAAGAGGAACCTTCCTTCGGTGATGGGGTGAGACTAGGAAGTCTCCCCGGCCTAGGTAGGGGGTCATCAAGCACCGGGTTGGGGCCTACAGGTCGTGCAGGTGGACTCTCTATCTTTATTCTGATAGCGAAGACGAACCCAGGGTCTCCTGTTCCAGTATAGACTCTCCACCCCCAGCGGTTGCCTTTTACCCATTGGCGATCTTGTTTTCCCTGTGCTGTGAAACTAATATTCAGAGGGTTGCAATAGCTGCCTTTGCATGGCCCCTGAGGGCCACCCGAGGCCCCGGATGCACATCCAGTCCTATAAGACGGATATTTAGATGGGTCTCTTTCTCCTTCTCCTGACTCTCCTGGCTTACGACCTTTTTTTACTAATATCAGATCCCAGGAGGAGGAAGGATTCCAGTAAGCTTCTCCTGTGGTCTCACATCCCCATTTACCACAGAAATAATCAGATGCCCCCCCACATCGTCTCTTCATCTCTCTGCTATGTCCCTGCCCAGGGCAGACGTAGAAATCTGCCGCCTGGAGGTTGGCTCGAAAAAACTGTCCAGAACATCCCAATGTGCTCCCTATACCATGAGGGACACATTGTTCCTCCGGGGGTGGTTTATCTAAATTGTCATAATTAGAAAGATCCCAAGCCGGGGAACCGGCAGCTAACTTACAGACATCAGGTGCAAGATCAGGCCACCAAGTCCACGGGGGGTGCACTGCAGTTTTTGACCACACGATGTTACCTTCTTCATTAAGCACTTCCCATGTCAGTTTTTGGGGGGCATGAGGGTTATTCTCCAAGATTGGGGCGACGGCGAAGGCGCAGCTTAAGAGGATTGTCAGTAGCGGCCACTGTCCATTTATCTTCATGGTTGTCTTCATTTTGATTGGGTGCCTTCTTGACGTGGGAGGCGTGGATCCAGGCGGCGATCCCGTCTACCTTGACTGCCGTGGGGGTAGTTAGCAGCACCAAATAGGGTCCTTTCCACCGAGGCTCAAGCGTGCCAGCACGATGTCGTCTGACCAAGACTGAGTCTCCGACCTGGAACCCGTGGGGCACTGCGGTAGTCCCTGGAGCGTAGGCTTCCTTGATCTGGTTCCAGATCTGCGTCTTAACGACCTCTAAGGCCTTTAAGTGGGTGAACAGAGCAAAGGAAGAGTCAGTGCAAGGATCCAATATCCCGCCTGACTCAGTCAAGGGGGGCGGTCCCCCATGCAGGATTTCATAAGGGGTGAGGCCAAAACGTCCAGGTGTGTTTCGGACCCTAAGGAGCGCAAAGGGGAGGAGGGTCACCCAGTCTTTCCCGCCGGTCTCAATAGCTAATTTAGTAAGGGTCTCTTTTAGAGTTCTATTCATTCTTTCTACCTGTCCTGAGCTCTGGGGTCTGTAAGCACAATGTAATTTCCAATTAGTCCCCAGTTGGATGGCCAATTCCTGACTTACCTGGGCAACAAAAGCCGGTCCGTTGTCCGAACCGATTACCTTGGGGATCCCGAACCGGGGTAGAATTTCTTCCAGTATCTTCTTGGTTACCACTTGAGCAGTTTCAGACTTGGTGGGAAAGGCTTCCACCCATCCTGAGAAAGTATCTATAAAAACTAGAAGGTACTTATTACCATATTTTCCTGGCTTAATTTCAGTGAAGTCTACCTCCCAATAAACTCCCGGCCGGTCTCCCCTCATCCTCTTTCCAGGTTCTCTGAACGGTCGGGCAGCATTGGTCAAGGTGCAAGCTTGACACGACCCTACTACCTGTTTCACCACTGTATTTAATTTCAGAACATAATATTTAGAACCTTTGATTAATTGCTTAAGTTTCTCATCTCCAAGATGGGTAAGTTGATGTATTCGTTTTACATAGTCTCGTCCTTCTTTGGAGGGCAGAATGATTCGCCCATCTTTAGTTTTTGCCAATCCACCGAAGCTGAACATTTGGGCTTTTCCTGTACAAGCCATATCTTCGATCAAGCCGTAATCTTCATGAGGATAGTTAAAGCTGGGCTCCATGGCTCGTGGAGGCTCTGGTGGGGTTCCAGTTTCCTCCGCCAGCACTGTGGCTCCTTGGGCGGCTTGCTTGGCTGTTAGATCAGCCATCCGGTTTCCTTTTGTGACTGGGTCTGTCCCCTTCTGGTGTCCCAGGCAGTGGACTATGGCTAATTTCTTTGGAAGGTGTATGGCTTCTAGGAGAGCCAGGATTTCTTCTTTGTTCTTAATGTCTTTCCCTGCTGAGGTGAGCAGGCCCCTCTGTCTGTAGATGGCCCCATGAATGTGGGCTGTGGCGAAAGCATAACGGCTGTCGGTGTAAATGTTGATAGCCTTACCTTCTGCCAGGCGCAGAGCTTGAGTCAGTGCCAGGAGTTCAGCCCTTTGAGCGGAGGTTCCTTCGGGGAGGCTGCCAGCCCAAATTACCTGCTTTCCGTCCACCACCGCTGCTCCCGCTCTTCGTTTACCTTCTACCATAAAACTGCTGCCGTCCGTATACCAGTTAGGCACACCTGGCCACGGTTGGTCGGTCAGGTCTTTCCTGGTCCCGGTTTCTTCAGCCAGGATGTCAGTGCACTGGTGCACCGGGGTAGAGTCGTCCGCTTCGGGGAACAGGGTGGCCGGGTTGAGAATAGCAGGAGGAGCAAAGGTTATTCGATCATTTAACAACAAGCTCTGGTAATGTGTCATCCGGGCGTTTGTCATCCAGCGGTCGGGGGGCTGCCGCACAATACTTTCTAAAGCATGGGGAGCAATTACAGTCACATGTTGACCCAGAGTAAGCTTATCAGCGTCTTTGACAAGTTGCGCTACTGCAGCAATGGCTTTCAAGCAGGAGGGCCACCCGCTGGCGACGGGGTCCAGCTTTTTAGATAGGTAGGCTACCGGCCGTTTCCAAGGCCCCAGGGTCTGAGTCAGAACTCCACGGGCCACTCCAGCCCGCTCATCAACATATAAAGTAAAAGGCTTAGTTAGATCTGGCAGGGCCAAAGCAGGAGCTGTGAGCAGGGCAGTCTTTATATTATCAAAGGCTCTTTGGTGCTCCTCTGTCCAGGTAAATGGGACTTTTTCTTTTGTGAGCGGGTACAGAGGGGCTGCCAGCGTGGCGAACCCCGGTATCCAGAGTCTACAAAAGCCCGCAGTTCCCAAAAACTCACGTACTTGTCGCGGAGAGGTGGGGGTCGGGATCTGCATCACTGTCTTTTTTCGTGCTTCAGTGAGCCATCGTTTCCCATCTCGGAGAGTGTATCCTAGGTAGGTCACTTCTGAGCGGCATAATTGGGCCTTCTTGGCAGATACCCGATACCCCAACTTACCCAGTTCCTTCAGGAGCTTTTTAGTCCCATCGAGGCACAGTTCCTGGGTCGATGTTGCAATCAATAAATCATCAACGTACTGCAAAAGAGAAATTTCGGGGTTCTGTGCTCTGAAGGGCGCAAGGTCACGGTGGAGCGCTTCATCAAAAAGAGTTGGTGAATTTTTGAATCCTTGTGGCAACCTAGTCCAGGTCAGTTGACCCGTATGTCCTCCTTCGGGATCTCGCCATTCAAAAGCGAACAGAGGCTGGCTACTTGGGTGCAACCTGAGACAGAAAAAGGCATCTTTCAAATCTAGAACAGTGTACCAGGATCGTTCAGGCGGTAAAGAACTCAGCAAGTTGTAAGGGTTAGGCACGGTTGGGTGAATGTCCTGCACCCGCTTATTAACTTCTCTTAAGTCCTGGACAGGCCGATAATCATTGGTTCCAGGCTTACGTACTGGCAGGAGGGGGGTATTCCAAGGGGACCGGCAGGGGATCAATATACCTTGCTGCAACAGTCTCTGGATATGCGGCCGGATGCCTTCTTTAGCCCCTTGAGTCAGGGGGTACTGTCTCACCGAGACGGGGGTGGCAGCCGCTTTCAGCTCGACCACGATGGGTGGTACTTGTTTAGCCAGTCCCATTCCAGTCTGCTCTGCCCAGACCTCTGGAAAAGCTGTCAGCCACTCTTTAGGGGGCAAAACCCCAGTCTTGGGTTCATGGAGGCGATATTCTTCTTCTAGACTTAGAACTAAGCATGTTATAGGGGCCTTTCCCCAGGTGACTTCTGGTCCCTCCGGGGTGAACTGGATCTGAGCCTTTAGTTTGGTCAACAAGTCCCTCCCCAGAAGGGGCGCAGGGCACTCAGGAATCACAAGAAAAGAGTGGGTTACTTGGTTTTTTCCTATATCTAAACTTCTTTCGGTTGTCCAAGGGTAGAGTTTACTTCCAGTGGCTCCCATAACCAGAGTTCTTTTTGATCCTAATCGTCCTAATGGTTTAGTCAAAACTGAGTGTTC
The DNA here is from genome assembly GCA_964023405.1 of Apodemus agrarius. Taxonomy (NCBI): domain Eukaryota; kingdom Metazoa; phylum Chordata; class Mammalia; order Rodentia; family Muridae; genus Apodemus; species Apodemus agrarius. The sequence continues at coordinate 167,764,835 of OZ030005.1, forward strand.
AGCTCCTGTATCTACTAAGAAATTAACGGGATTCCCCTCCACGGAGAGAGTTACCCTAGGCTCGGGGAGGGGGACCGAGCCCCGACTCCCCTAATCTTCCTCGAGGGCCAGTATCTTGGGGCCCTTTTGTTTCTTTCGAGGGCAATCTCTGGCCCAATGTCCTTTTTCTTTACAGTAAGCACATTGGTCTTTCTCCAGTTGTAGTCGCTGTCCTCCCGGGGGTCTTCTTGCCCTGTTGCCCAGGTATCCTGACTGTCCTTTCTCTGACCTTTCTCCACCTACTACTGCGGCCAAAATCTTAGTCAAATTCCTCTCTTGGCGGCGATCCCGCCGATTTTCCCTCTCTTCTGCCTCCTTTTTTTCTCTTTCTTGCTTCTCTTCCTCAGTCTCTCTCTTATGATACACCTTCTCAGCCTCTTTTACTAGATCCTGTAAAGTATAATCTTGGAGCCCCTCTAATCTTTGTAACTTTTTCTTGATATCAGAGGCCGACTGCCCTATAAAAGCCATGGCTACAGCTGCCTGTTGTCCCTCTGATGAGGGATCAAAGGGGGTATATCTCCTATAGGCCTCCATCAACCGTTCTAAAAAGACAGAGGGTGGCTCCATTGGTCCCTGTAAGACTTCCCTTACCTTTGCCAAATTCGTGGGTCGCCGCGAGGCACCCTTAAGACCCGCCACTAGAGCCCGGCGGTAGACCGTGAGACGCCCCCTACCTTCTACGGAGTTGTAGTCCCATTCAGGGCGGACCAAGGGGAAAGCTGCTTCTATAAGGTGAGGGAGATTAGTAGGGGTTCCGTCTGGTCCTGGAACATTTCTTCTGGCTTCAAGGAGAATTCTTTCCCTCTCCTCAGTTGTAAAGAGGACCTGCAAAAATTGCTGACAATCGTCCCAAGTGGGCTGATGAGAAAACATCAGGGACTCGAGGAGCCCCGTTAGACCTGAGGGGTTCTCTGAAAAAGAAGGGAGGTTATTTTTCCAGTTGTACATATCGGCTGACGAAAATGGCCAATATTGCAATGGGACTAATTCCCCTGGGGCTGGGGCGGGTCCATAAGCCCGTAAAGGTAAGGCAATGGCTGAGTCAGGTCCTGCGCCAGATCCCTCTGGGCTGCGGCCCCGGCGGCTTCGAGTCCCGGCTGCTGGCCCCATCTCAGAGGTTGTCCGGGAGTCCGTTGGGGTCGGCACCTGGGAGGGGGCTGCATGAGGAGCGGGTTGAGGATATGGGGGAGGAGGGTCAAGGAGGGAGACATCATCAATTTCAGGATAGATCCGTGGCGGGGCTGATGGAGCGGGTGCTTGCGGATCTGCAGGAGGCGCTGGCAGATCTGCAGGAGGCGCCGGCGGATCTGCAGGAGGCGCCGGCAGATCTGAAGGAGGCACTTTCGGTTTTGTGGCCACGGCCACCGTTGCCGTCTCCATTCCTGATGTCCAATGTTTCATCCAGGGTGGCGGGTTTTGGGCTAGATCTTGCCATACGATAATGTATGGAACCTGATCAGGGTATCCCCCGGTGGCCTGAAAAACAACTCGCTTGACAGCGAAAATGATAGGTAGGTTAAAAGTTCCTCCCGAAGGCCATCCTACATTGAAAGCGGGCCATTTGGAGGAACAAAAAGTTTGCCAAGGCCCTTTCTTGACCTCGACAGAAAGGTTATGAGCCCTGATCTTAACATCCTTCCAATGGTCCAGAGTCACTGTTAGTGGGGTCGTCGCGGCCTGTCCCATGTCTACCTCTGCTATACACACAACAAAAACAATCACAAAGACAGAAAGACAAGAAAACAAAACCAGTTGTCGGCTTCGAGTCGACCAGAAGTTCTGAAAGGAGTCAGATGGCCGAGGAATGGCCCTCTGACATAGATCGTCAAGGAGAAAATTTATCTCCCGACTTTCCCCGTGGAGGTCCACCAGGCGTCCCTGGTCCTCCTCCTGTCCTCCTGGGACGTCTCCCAGGGCGAAACAAACGGTGGACACCCGGACACGTCTATCCCCGTCCACTCCGCTTCTCCTCCTGGAGAGCGGCCTCGATAGAGCGTTTGCAAAACCGAAACTGCGATCGCACCAGATTTCTGGACAGGCCACAACACAGACACAGAGTCACACCAGAACAGAAATTCTTACCTCCAAGTGGGTCTAGTATCCCCTGGGTGGTCGCGCAAAATCCCGGACGAGCCCCCAAATGAAAGACCCCCGAAGGGAGACCCTCACTCAAGTCTCGGGAGTAGCACGCACCCAGTAAGGCACTGAGACCAAATTCGTTGTGATCACACGAAGTTTATTGAAGATGGGATTAAACGAGATCTCAGGCCAGCATGCTGGGGTCGAAACTCATACACCACGCAGGGGTAGAGGAGTTCGACCCCCACCTGAACTTGTGACAAGCTTATAAAGGCAAAAACCATAAAAGAGGGGGGACGACTGGGGAGGAAATAGGGGAAGTCTAAAGTCACACATTTACTATTTACTATGTGTTACATTAAGTGACATTCCTGGGGCTTTGGGACATTCCATAGGGGCTGTTGGGACCCCTGTGGTTATTCCGGGAGCTGTTTCCCTCAAGAGAGTTGTTTTTCTCTCAAGAGTCCCAGGAGGAGGTGGGGGGTGTTTTTCTCTAGAGTTCCGGAACCGCCGCCTGCAGGGGGCGGAGGCCCAAGATGACAAAAGGTGACAAGCCCGTGTCTTTACAGATAGCTATTAATTAATTAATTTTTTTTATTCTTCAGCTGCCTCCCCTAAGAGGAGCACACCTGCCTCCCGTTCATCAGCGCTCAAGATGGGTGGGTTAAGAGGCAGAGGCGGAGTTCTAAGACTTCCGGAAGAGGAGGCACCAAAGGGAAAGATTTAGAGGAACGGAAAGGCCTGAAGACAAATGGGCATTTGCTTTAATGTCGGAGGCTCCGTTAAAGGTTCTGTGACGTGACTTTGAAAAGGAGAGTCGTCCTGGAGCCACAGCACGTCCCAGAAGTAAGTGTTTTACAGGAGTTATAGTGGGGAGGAGCTAAGTCAGTGAGACCAGAGCCAGCCTCCTCTTATGGCAGCCTCCTCTGCTCTCCTCCCTCCACTGCAACTCCAGGCATAAAAGCCAAGACATCACTCTTACAGTGGTCGCCTCAACCCCAGAGTAGGGGTGATGTCACTTCCGGCGAACAGAAAGGGAATGTATGGTCTATGACTCTCAATCCCAAATTCCCTGGAAGGGAACTTCTGGTTCTGCTTGAGTCAGGTGTTCATTATGTTTCAGTCAAGGGAAATAGAGAGGGTCACAAACAACTAGGCAACAGAGGCTGGCTAGTCTCGCTAAAGAAGCCAGGTTTGGGAGAAAGACTGCACACTTTAGTCTCAGAAATCAATACTTTCTACAGTAGCACTTAAGCATGGGAAGTTTCTATTTTTATGTTGTCACATTTATTTTTATACATGTATTTACTTAGGTGTGTGTGTGCAAACACCCAAAGGAATGTGAGTTGCACCGTAAGAGATATGTGGGGGTCAGAGGTCAACGTGCAGGGTTCAGTTTTCTCCTATGATCAAGCTTCAGAGGATTGACCCCAAGTGGTTAGATTTGGTGGCAAACACCTTTACACGTTGAACTATCTGCCTGAATTTCTGCTTTTAATAGTAAATCTTGGAACGAACTGTTTTTAGAAATACAATTTGTGAGCAGGCAATTCTCACCATCTTGTGTTGTTGACACTGGGGTCTGTGATCCCAGATACTCAGAGGCACAGGGGCTTTATGAGTTCAAGTCCAGCTTCATGCACATAGTAAAACTACATTAAAAAAAATCAACTTTTTTTTTCTTTGTTCAAAGTAGACCAAAGTTGCACTTGACATTCTGTGTATTTTGACAAATAATTATCCTTCCCTAAAAGGGTTTACAGAGTGGAAAACTATTTGGTTCTCAGGCACCGTCTTCTCACGTCAGGAGAAAGGAAGTTTTGTTTAGCAGGACATAAAGACCATAAAGAGGACTAATGCCAGAAGAGGGTTACTGAGGAGGAACTGTGACTTCTTAAGGTAAGAGACTGTTGTTTGCTTGTCTGCGTCCCTGATTCAGACACCCTGTCTATAATCTTAGACCTGAAATAAACTAGCCTCTTTCCATAGCTACTGTTTCCTCTTTTTTTTTTTTTTTTCCCTTTAGAAAATCATATTTTCTCTCTTTTGGAAGGAAACAAAATACTTTTCGGGCCCACCCTCAGACCTTTGTATGCCAGCCCGAGACCTTCTCAAATCTTTCTTTGCCTTGAAACGTGGTCAACCCTTAAGGATGATGGTTCCCTTCGGGGTGGTGCTCCCCCCTGTGACTCTAGCGCTCTGGAAGCAGAGCAAGTTCCAGCCCAGATACATAGTAAAATCCTGCCATGCCCTACGACAAACAACACAACTAACTAAAATAAAAAAATACAGCGGAATCCAAAGCAAGCAAACCCGTGAGACACAAAGAGGTTGTCATGATCTTGTTCAATGGCAGTTTTTTTAAAAAGTGTTTCTCTTTTTTCATTTTCTCTTCAAGATTGGGTCTTACTATGTCCTTGAGACTTGCCTTGAAATTGCTATGAAGTCCAGGCTATATCCTCCAACTCATGACCATTCTGCCTCGGTATCCCATGTGCTGGGGTTATAGACTTGTAATATTATGACCGGCTATGATACAGTTTGCCTCTTACAGTTTAAAACTCCAGTGTAGGGAGTTTTGGTAAGCTTGTGGGACAGAAGATATCTCTGTGAGATATATTGAAGGAGCAAAAGGATATATTGAATTAGCATAAGGAAAAAACAGATATTCCTTCAAACAGAAGAGGACTTATGAAAAGCCCCAAAGATAGTGTAGGTGACTGAAAAGAAACACCAATAGAGCCCCAGCCAGGTGGCCATGCCTGGTGGGGGAAGGGAAATGAAAGCCCAGTCCAAAAGGTCAACAGGGTCACGCTGGAGGGAAAACACTAAACGATCCATCCTCAGGATAAGCCCATAGGCCTCAAAAGCCTCAACTCCAGTCGATGGCTTTGGTGAAACAGTGATCATTGGGTGGATGGGCCAGCCACGGAGACACTAATTCTGTATGACTCAGAGGACAGGGACTGGGTTCTACCCAAAGGAGGAAACTTGCTTAATACTGAACTTCCCTAGAGTCTTGCATATGGAGACAACTGCAAGAGAGGGAGACAGACTCTAACCAGTCACAGCTCCAGGGAGTGAGTCAGCCTCTGGAGGCTCCTTTGACATATGTGGGAGGACTCGCTGAGAAGCCAAAAGTGAAGGTAGCAGGAGGTTTGGCTCAGGGCGTGAGGAAAGATAGCCTTGTCCTCAGAGACAAAGAGATCTTCCCTTAATGGAACTGAGACTGAGTCTGGAGTTTGATAGCGCTGAGACTGAAGGCCAGTGTGTGGACCAGCTTGTGCAGTCACCTCTCTGTCTCTTATGGGGTGGAGGATGACTGTTTCAGCTCCTGCTGGCTTCCTGCTACTAGAGCAGCACCCCTCAAGCAGATCAATACTTCAGAGGTCCCGAGAGTACAAAGACTGATCCTTAGCTTGTACCGACTTCAGGGATTTTATTTTCTGCTCCTGTTCGCGGAAAGACCTTCTGCTGGCACACTAACAGCCCAAGGGAATTCAATCTGGGGGAGTCTCAAGAAGGTGAGAGACTGTCCAGACTACACACTGTAAAGGCATGTATGGCCAGGGGAGGCCTCAAGGAAGGGAAGGTGCCAGGCGTAGTGAGCACAAGTCTGGTGGGGGGAGGGATGCTTGCCCAATGCCCGTGCAACCACGACAGAATAAACTATAGAAACCACGAGCCCGCAAACTTACCTGACCCCTCCCATGCATTTTACTGGCAGCCTCTAGTTTCCAAGGACTGAAAGAAAGAGAGGCGGAGTCATCCCTATGTTGTAGTCCCTCCCCCCTTTCTTTCAGGATACTTTCAGCAGTATTTTAAATTTATTTTAGTAAAAATTTTTTGGGTTTGTTTTTTTGTTTGTTTGATTTTGTTTTTTTTGTTGTTGTTGTTTGTTTGTTTGATTTTTTTTTTCCCCCGAGACAGGGTTTCTCTGTATAGATAGCCCTGGCTGTCCTGGAACTCACTCTGTAGACCAGGCTGGCCTCCAACTCAGAAATCCGCCTGCCTCTGCCTCCCAAGTGCTGGGATTACAGGTGTGCACCACCACCGCCCAGCTGGGTTTGTTTTTAAATTATCTTTGTGCATTCATTTAGTGATGTTTACAGATTTTCCCCCTCACTGGGAAATACTTTTTCTTTTTCTTGCTTTGTGTAAGGTTCTTTCCTCTTCCTCATCCTCTTCTTCCCCCCTTCTGTTCTTGCTCTCTTTTCTTTTCTTCTATACATTTAATGGTTATTTTGTTTTTCTCATATCATTTTTAAAATCCACACTTAATTTTTCATCACTTTCTCATGTTTCCCACCTTTTGGTTTTGAGCTTTTTACATTCTGTGTTTACGAGGGCACTTCCTGGGCGTTACCTTATTTTTATTTTTCCTGACACCTTGCTCTATTCTCTTCCCCTCCATAACACTCTCCTCTCCTCCTTCTCCTCTTTTCTCTTTTATTTATTTAACCTTGTGTCAGTTTTGGTTTGCTCTTTGCCTGTCTTTCCCCCTGCATTTCTCTAATTCATTCACTGGGTGCACATTTGCCCTAAATAATTTTTAGGTTCCCAATACACTACATTAGTTTTGCCATTTTTTTGTTTTGTTTTATGGACATATTATTATATTATTGCTATATTATGGAGTTTTTCTTAAAACATGTATCTTTTATGGTTTGATTACTTTGTATTGTAGTAGTTTGCTATATTTTCTATAAATGGTATGAAGGGATTGAGGCGTCAAAGACAGGCTGTTCAACAAGAAGAACCTGCAATAAAACAAGAAGAACCATTCACACCAGCAGAAGTGCAAATCACAATGAAGCACAAGACTTCAAAAGGGATGGGTGACCTCAAACACAGCACAGACAAGTAAGGAATTCAAGTAGGACCTGAAGAGAAAAACCCACAGAATGGAGGAAATGATCAGCAAAATGGTCAAGAAAGTCAACAGGATTGATGGAAAACTGAAAAGTTAGCAAGGAAATGGAGAGGTTTGGCTAAATGGAAATAACGATTGGGAGGAAACAGAGAGACAGCCTGAAATGCAAAGCATAACCGATGGACTTGAGCAAGCAGAAGGAAGAGCATCGGGACGCATTGAGGGCAAGGACAGGCGGCATCCACATACCCGTAAGAAAACGGGAGCGTGACACAGTGTCCAAGGCTCGGGGATCTTATCAGTGGTCTAAACCCATGAATTTGTGGATGGGAAAAAGGAAATGAGATGTAAAACTAAAGACATAAAGAATCTATCCAATTAAATTATAATATAACTTTCCTTCCCTCCTATAATCTAGAGCAATAGGCATACATCCAAAGAAAAGCCATTTGTCATCTACTATAGTCAAGATTCTGGGGATACAAAGGAAAGATGATACGAAAGGTTTCAGGGAAAATGCCAAGTCATCAACACAGACAAACATGCTTTTCATACCGTGAGATACTGTAGCAGCAATCCTAAAACATACTGCAGTATATGTCATGCCCTGAGAACACAAAACCTTTCCACCAGGATCGCTTTCCCTACTGAAGCTCTCTCTTAGCTCTGACAGAGAAGTAGACATACAAGACAAGCACAAGACAAGTCTATGACTAGCAAGTCAAAAAATGCAAAGCAAAACAGAGCAAACCCAAACATACCCTCAAGGGATATTACACACAGAGAAGGTGGAAAGGTCTCAATCAGGAGAGTACAGAAAAGAATACACTTACTGAGAGGAGTGGAACCAAAAGAGCTGGACAAGAATCAGGCATGACCAAGGCACTAAACCGGCAGACAACAGATTCTAAGAGCAGAGGAGGAATGGAACTACCAATAACACAACCGAAGATTACAAGAATTAATAAACATCTGTCAGTACCTCAGATGATCTCGGATAAAGAGATGCAAACTGACTGGCTAGACTAAAAAACTAGACCCAAGTATCCGATGTCCCCAAGAAACAAAACTAGCAAAACACACCCACAAATTCAGAAACAGACGCTCAGAGTCAATCAGTCAAGTAAATGGAAACGGAAAACAAGCTGACATGGCTTTTCTGCTGTCTGACAAAGTACAGTTCAAACCAAACTTACTCAGAAGGCATAAAGAAGGCCCCACTGCATTTTTGTTTTGTTTTGTTTTGTTTTGTTTCGAGACAAGGTTTCTCTGTGTAGCACTGGCTGTCCTGGAACTCACTCTGTAGACCAGGCTGGCCTCGAACTCAGAAATCCACCTGCCTCTGCCTCCCAAGTGCTGGGATTACAGGCATGCACCACCACGCCCAACTGCCCCACTGCATATTAATGCAGAAAATATTTCTTCAAGAACATGTAGCAAATATAAACACATAAACACTAAATATAGGTACTCTCAATTTTACAAAACAAGCACTAATGGACATAAAAGTTTAGATAAAATCTTGACACAATAAGAGGGATGATTTCAGTGACCCAATGACATATTCACAGAGGTGATTTGAAAGCAAAATAAAGAAATCTCGGGGAGACTCCATAGCCTTCTGTGCATAGCCCACCAGGAGGGAGTGATCTCCCAGTAGGCTTTCACTTTTGAGCACAGAGGTGAGATCTCCACCTTCTCTCTGGAGGTGACTCAGCTAGGAGCACACAGGGCCTAAGATCAGTGGAGCAGCTGGGACTAAAGTCTTCCTGCCCACCACCATTTGCACCAGGAAGCTGGGAAACTCCACAGTCTTCTGTGCATAGCCCTCCAGGAGAGAGAGAGATCTCTCAGCAGTGCTTTTACTTTTGAACTCGGAGGAGTAAGGACACAGGCTTAGAAGCCCACAGGAGGAAAAAGCTCTAGCCAGAGACAAGAATACCAACTAGTACTGTAAGACCCGAAAGAAAACGGGGCAGGGGGGAGGGGGCACCCCAGTGCCCCATGCCTTGGAAGGCATCACCCCAATCACTCACGAGAAACAGTCTTGATGGAATAGCAGGAGGATTTTTATTCCAGAGCTCTGGGGTCACAGCCATTCCCCACGCAGGGTAGGTGACTGTGAACCCTGGGTGCAGAAACAGAACTGCTTTTATAGATTTACAGCAAAGCCTGCCTAACACAAGCCACTCCATAGCTTCCAAGCCAATCAGTTTAAATCATCCAAGCCTGTGCTCTCTGGGAACCAATCAGTTTCCTATAGAAGCCGGATGGAAACTGGTTAGGTCATTTCCGCTTACATGGCCGCCACATACACATTTCCTGCTGGAGGGCGGTGGCGGCCCCCCCCCCCCCGGGGCATGCACAGCATCACACACGTATTTCCTGTTACACATTTCCTGTTATGGGCCAAGATCACATACGTACGTATGGGGCCAGGCCAGCACATACACCACTGTGCCCTTGCCTCAGCTTCTCCACAGGAGATGAGGCGGGAAAGGATGCTAGGGACCTTCCCAGCCTGCAGCCCTCATCCTTTCAGTACCAGATGGCAAAAGGCAAGCCTAAGAACCCTACCAACAGAAACCAAGGCCACATGGCAACATCAGAACCCAGTTCTCCCACCACAGCTAGTCCTGGATACCCCAACACACCGGAAAAGCAAGAGTTGGATTTAAAATCATATCTCATGATGCTGATAGAGGGATTCAAGAACGACTTAAATAATGCCCTTAAAGAAATACAGGAGAACATCCGTCAACAGGTAAATGCCCTTAAAGAGGAAACACAAAAATCCCTTAAAGAATTACAGGAAAGCACAAACAACCAAGTGAAGGAACTGAACAAAACCATCTAGGATTTAAAAGTGGAAGTAGAAACAATAAAGAAATCACAAAGTGAGACATCTGTGGAGATAGAAAACCTTGGAAAGCCAGGTGTGGTGACGCACTCCTGCAATCCCAGCACTTGGAAGGCAGAGGCAGGTGGATTTCTGAGTTTGAGGCCAGCCTGGTCTACAGAGTGAGTTCCAGGACAGCCAGGACTACACAGAGAAACCCTGTCTCGAAAAACAACAACAACAACAACAACAACAACAACAACAACAAAAGGAAGGAAGGAAGGAAGGAAGGAAGGAAGGAAGGAAGAAAGAAAGAAAGAAAGAAAGAAAGAAAGAAAGAAAGAAAGGAAGAAAGGAAGAAAGAAAGAAAACCTTGGAAAGAATTCAGGAGTCATAGATGCAAGCATCAACAACAGAATACAAGAGATAGAAGAAAGAACCTCAGGTGCTGAAGATACCATAGAAAACATTGACTCAACAGTCAAAGAAAATACAAAATACATAAAGCTAGTAACTCAAAACATCCAGGAACTCCAGGACACAATGAGAAGACCAAACATAAGGATTATAGGTATAGAAGAGAGCGAGGATTTACATCTTAAAGGCCCAGTAAATATCTTCAACAAAATTGTAGAAGAAAAGTTCCCTAACATAGAGGAGATGCCCATGAACATACAAGAAGCCCTCAGAACTCAGACTGAACCAGAACAGAAAGTCCTCCCGGCACATAATAATCAAAACACCACATTCACTAAACAAAGAAAGAATATTAAAAGCAGTAAGGGAAAAAGGGCAAGTAACTTATAAAGGTAGACCTATCAGAATCACACCAGACTTCTCGCCAGAGACAATGAAAGCTAGAAGATCCTGGGCAGACCTCATACAGACCCTAAGAGAACACAAGTGCCAGCCCAGGCTACTATACCCAGCAAAACTCTCAATCATCATAGATGGTGAAACCAAGATATTACATGATAAAACCAAATTTACACAATATCTGTCCACAAATCCAGCCCTACAAAGGATAGTTGATGGAAAATGCCAACACAAGGAGGGAAACTACACCCTAGAAAAAGCAAGAAAGTAATCTTCTTCCAACAAACCCAAAAGAAGATACCCACACAAACATAAAAATAACATCAAAAATAACAAGAAGCAACAATCACTACTCCCTATTCTCTCTCTCTCTCTCTCTCTCTCTCTCTCTCTCTGAATTGTTTTTTTTTTTTTTTTTTTGAGACAGGGTTTCTCTGTATAGCCCTGGCTGTCCTGGAACTTACTCTGTAGACCAGGCTGGCCTTGAACTCAGAAATCAGCCTGCCTCTGCCTCCCAGAGTGCTGGGATTACAGGCATGTGCCACCACTGCCCAGCATTCCCTAATATCTCTTAACAACAATGGACTCATCTCCCCAATAAAAAGAACTAGACTAATGAAATATTTCTCATGTAAATCTTCAATTTCATCAGAAAATGTTTGTAATTCCCCTTTTAATTAATTTAGTAATTTCTTTTATGTCTACCATTTTATCTGCATTATTTTTCATGATAATCTTCAATTTTAATATGTCTTTCTATATAATTCCTCTATTTTATCAGAAATGTTTCCAATGTAAATCTTTGATTTTATCACAAATGTTTCTAATTCCACCTTCAACTAATTTAGAAAGAGTTTTTACATCAACCATTATTTATGTAAAATTTTCTGTGAAATAGTCAATTTTAATGTGCTTGTCTATTTACTTCTTGAATATTACCAAAAATATTTTCCATGTAAATCTTCAATGTTGTCTGAAAATGTTTATAATTCTACCTTCAATCAACTTAGAATTGTCTTTATGCTTATCATGTTATCTATATAATTTCCATGGTAATCTTTAATTTTAACATGTTTTTATATATTTCTACAATTTTATCAGAAATATTTTTATGTAAAATTTCAAGTTTATCAGAAAACATTTATAATTCCTCTTTTAATCAACTTAGGAATACTTTTACACCTACCATTATTATGTCTATATAAAATTTTACATGTAAATCTTCAATTCTAACATATTTTTCTACATTTTTCTACAATTTTATCAGAAATATTTTCCACGTAAATCTTCAATTCTATCGTAAAATGTTTCTATCCCATATTTCAATTAATTTAGCAATGGTTTACATGTCTACCATTTTACTCTTTAATTTTCCATGAAAATTATCAATTTTAACGTGTTTATCTGAAATATTTTCCATGTAAATCTTTAATTTTATCATAAAGTCCTTTTACTTCACTTTCCTTTTCAATAAGTAAAAAAAATAAAAAATAACAAAAAAAATAAAGAAATCTCATAGTTAAACTGCACTCTGGGCTGGGCATGATGGCACACACCTAGAGTTTGGTAGACAGAGGCAGACAGAGCTCTGAGACTGGGGCCAGCCTCATCTACAAAGGTAATTCCAGGACAGCCAGGGCTACACAGAGAAATCTGTCTTGACAAACAAACAAACAAACAAACAAACCAAAACCCCAAACTAAAACAAAATAAACAGCCAGTGCTCTTAACCACTGAGCCATCTCTCCAATCCCAAGAGAACAGGTCTTAACAAATAAAAGAAATTCAAACTAATTTCTTGTATGTTATTGGATCATACTGCAATGAAACTAGAAATCAATAGCAGAAGAAACCACAGAAACTACAGAAATACCTGAGGGTGATGACTATATTTATGAAGGACCAGTGGGCTATTCAAGATATCAGGAAGAAAAATTCTTTTCTTTTTCTTCTCAAGACAGGGTTTCTCTGTGTAGCCCTGGCTGTCCTGAAACTCACTCTGTAGACCAGGCTGGCCTCTAACTCAGAAATCTGCCTGCCTCTGCCTCCCAAGTGTTGGGATTAAAGGCGTGTGACACCACCGCCTAGCTCAGGAAGAAAAATTCTTAAAATTAAGCAAAATTGAAAGCACAACTTATTAGTATCTGTGGAATATAGTTAAGGCAGTCCTTAAAAGGAAAGTTTATAACTGTGAGTGCTTACTTTAAAAATTTCAGGGTGATGGAAGATATATAACCAAGTGGAATATCTCAAAGGCTCAAAAACAGAAAAGAGAAGCCAAATTCCAAAGCAGTAGACAGCAAGAGATATGAAGATCTGAGCAGAAATTAATGAAATGGTGACTAGAAGAACAGTACATAAAAATCGATAGTTTTTGATTTTGTAAAGATTTATTTATTTATTTATTATATGTGTCCACTGCAGCTGTCTTCAGACACACCAAGAAGAGGGTGTCAGATCTCATTACAGATGGTTGTGAGCCACCATATGGTTGCTGGGATTTGAACTCAGGACCTTTGGAAGAGCAGTCAGTGCTCTTCACTGCTGAGCCATCTCTCCAGCCCCAGTTTTTGATTTTTGATCAAGAGTTGCTTCTCCAGAAAAATAGACAAGGTTGTCAAATCCATAGCCAAATTGACCAAAAGGATGAGAGATTGATCAAAGTAATGATATTAGAGATGAAAAATTGGATGTTACAACAGATTCCAGTAAAATCCAGAGGATCATTAAGAAAAACTTTGAACATTTAAATTCAAACAACTCTAAAATCTCTCTAAATATATAAAAGAATAAATTCTGCCGGACGGTGGTGGCACACACCTTTAATCCCAGCACTTGGGAGGCAGAGGCAGGTGGATTTCTGAATTTGAGGCCAGCCTGGTATATAGAGTGAGTTCTAGGACAGCCCGGGCTACACAGAGAAACCCTGTCTGGAAAAACCAAAGGGGGGGAAAAAAAAACACCAACCAACCAACCAACCAACCAAACAAACAAACAAACAAACAAAAAAAAAAGCCAAAAAACCCAAAAACCAAAAACCAAACCAAACAAAAACAAAAAGCTTAAAGCTAGAGAAATAGCTCAGGCAGTTCTGCCTTTAATCCTGTTCCTAGGGGGATATAATGCCCTCATCTTGCCACAGGCATCGACACACATGTAGCAGGCATATACACATGGATAAAAACAAAAAAAAACATTTTTACACTGGAAAAATATTTTTATAAATGCACATTATGATTATATACTATGATTAATTTTGTCTCATTCCATGAAGGCAAGGTTGTTTCAATATACACAGATCGGTAAAAAGAACGTAACGATCATTTTATTCGATGTAGAAAAGACCTTTAATAAAGTCTTTCATCCCTTCATGGTGAATAGCCCACAGAGACGAGTAACGGGAGGAGCGTGTGTCAACATAGCAAAGACAACACACTGATAGCCAGCCCTGTACTAGATGGAAAAGGCTGTAATCTTTTCCTCTAAGATCAGGAAGAAGACAACGGTGCTACCGCCATGAGCCCTACTCAATACAGTGTTCAAAGTCCTAGCTAAGCATAAGACAAGATAAAAGAGTGAAGCAGTGGGGAACAGGGAAGAAGGCACAGTGCCTTTTTGCAGACAACAGGAGCCCATGCCTAAAAGACCCAAAATCGCCACCAGAAAACACTTAGACCCGATAGATACTTTCATCGATGAAGCAAGACATGAACTAAATGTATGAAGTTGAGTAGCTTTTCTATATGCCAATGTTGAATTTGCCAAGGGTATTAAATCAAGGGGAAAATCCTAATCACGATGGCTTAAAAAAACTTAATAAATTTAGAAATAAACCAAAGAGATTAAAGACTAAAAAGACTTTAATACTTTAGTCTCTGAAGAAAGAAAATTTGAAGAATACACCAGAAGATGAAAAGATCTCTCACATGCTCATGGATTGGCAGATATCAGTTGGAGAACGTGGTTTTATTCCTACAGGCTTTATAGAAATGCAATGTAATTCCCATCAAAATTCTGATTGGCTTTTTTTTTGCAGAACTAGAAAAAAACAACTCCAAAATTCCTACAGAAGCACAAAGGCCTGCAATAATCAAAGCAATACTAAGCAAGGGCAGTACTGGGTGCTGTTACAATGCTTGATCTCATACTATACTACAGAGTCATAGTCACAAAACCAATATACCACCAGCACAAAGCCAGACACATAGACAAGTGGAATAGAAGACCCAGAAAAATCCACACAGCTACAGCTACATGTTTTGACATGTATAGATATGACAGATATAAAATGCATACTTGGGAGAAAAGATAGCCTTTTCAATAAATGGTACTGGGAAAACTGGATATTGATTGTAGAGGAATGAAACTAAATATATATCTTTCTCTTGGCACATACACATGCACACACACACACACACACACACACACACACTTCAAAAATGCATCACAATTGTAGTGTCCGACCTGAAACTTTGAAATTGCTTCAGACGAGTATGGTAATGTATTTCAAGATACAGGCATGGGCAAGGACTTCCCAAAAAGGTCTCCAAAAATACAGGAAGCAATCCCAAGAATTGACAAATGGGATTACAGAAAATTAAAGTGTTTCCTTCCCAATAAAAGAAACATTTGCCAAAGTGAGGAGGTAGCCTATATAGAATGGGGGGAAAATCTTAACTAAATGTATACCAGACAAGGATCTTACATCTAGAATATATGAAGGACTGCAGAAATTAAGAATCAAAATAAATAGTTCAAGCTGGGCAGTGGTAATGCAATCCTTTAATCCCAGCACCCAGGAGGCAAAAGCAGGCAGATCTCTATGAGTCTGAGGCCAGCCTGGTCTACAGAGTGAGTTTCAGGACAGCCAGAGCAGCACAGAGAAACCCTGTTTTGAAAAACCAAACCAAACCAAACTAAACCAACCAACCAACCAACCAGCCAACCAACCAACCAAAACAAAAACAAAAAACAAAAAACAAAACAATCAAAAACAGCAACAATGAAAATCATTCACTCAAACAGTTGACTAGTAAACTGAGTAGACAATGTTCAAAAGTATAATTGCCTAATTAATATTTGGATGATGTTGAACATCTTTAACCGTGAGGGAAATGCAAGTAAAAATTGCTTTTGGATTCCATCTCACTCAAGTCAGAATGACTATCATCAGGAAAGCAAACAGGAACAAATGCTTGCGAGGGTGTGGGGGTAGGATACACTCCCGCACACTGCTAGTGGGATTGTAAACTCAAGAAGCCACTACAGAAGTAAGTGTGAAGGCCATGTAAGTCAGCTGGACCCCTCCTGGACGCACACAACAGAAACACTTGGACATCCACGTTTATTGCTGCACTGTCATTCATAATAGCTAGGGAGCAGAAACAGCTGGGTGTCCATCAACAGGGAGGGGGACAGTGGAACAGTGGTGTATACCCGCAAATGAAACCGTGACATCTGCAGGGAAATGGGTGGAACTGAAAGTCATTCTGTTACACGAAGTAAGCTAGACTACGGAAGACAAATGCTCTTGAGTCCTCTTATCTGAGGAGCCTCTATTTCTTTGTGTATGTGTGTGTGAGGGAGGGAGGGAGAGAGAGAAAGAGAGAGAGAGAGAGAGAGAGAGAGAGAGAGAGAGAGAGAGAAGAATGTGCACAAGGGGGTTGGAACTGCTCTTGTTTAAGGGTAATAGAATATACCTGACATGAAAAACAGAAGGAGATGCTAATTAAGCGGGGGGTGGGGGGAGGGAGGACCAACCAAGTAGGGGGGATGAAGGGATGGTGAGAGAAGAAAATTAGTCAGAAGAAAGTGATCACACACACACACACACACACGTTATGATGAAATCCATCACTTTGGGTGCTGTTTAAAATGAATAAAATTACAGTAAAAATGCCGGCCCCTGCATCCGTCTCTATTACAATTCGGCTTTTATCAAGGGCTGCTAGACAGTTCCTAGGGGTGCAGTTGTGACAACTGATTCAGGATTACTGACGAGATGCAGCCTGTTTTATACTTCCCAGCTTGGTGACATCTGTAAATTGCTCCTTCCATGGCCATAACAGACATTTAATAGCTGTGCTAAAGGGCTTTAAAATACTTCCTATTCAATCTTCAAAATGTCTCTTTAAGTATGTTGATGCTATTATTCTCAATCCTCATGTTCTGATGAGGATATATTTTTCATTATATGGATAAACAGGAAGCTCAGGATATTGAAATCACTGTCTTGGCAGAAGCCTTGATTGAAACTTGGGCTACCTCGCCTCTACTGCATAGCTTCCTTTTTAGGATCGTCTACTTGATGTGTACAGTGTTTAGCCTGCACATATGTGCACTACATGTATGCTCAATATCCAAGCTCAGAAGAGGTCCTTGGTTTTAGTCCCAGGAAATCGAGATCCAAAATTATAGATGGTTGTGAGATACCGCGTGGGTGCTGGGAATCCTTGACCAGAAATTTTCCACTTAGGCTTGCTTTGTTGAAACGAAGTCTTGCTCTGTAGTTAAAGCTGTCCTTGAACTCAGAACCTTCTTGCCCCAGCCTCCTGAGTGTGGTATCACTTATGCCTTTATAGCACAACTACCTAAGAACTATTAAAAAAAAACAACACACACACACACACACACACACACACACACACAAGGGCTGATCTCACACACCGACAGTCTTGTCACTGGGTGTGGAATGCACCTCTGCTCCCAGAGTGAAAGGGCAGAATCTTACCCTGTTTCTACGTCTCTACACCCTGTGCCACAGCAGACAACTAGTTATTAACTTTTATTCAGTCTATTTTCTTCAATCTAGCCATGCTAAAAGTTCTAAATCTAAATGTCTTATCTTCCACCTCATACTTGTTTGTGCACCGTTTTTTGAAGGTCATAAAAGATTTTGTCTGATTCCTTGGAACTCTCCCTTATCATTATCAGAGAACGCAGGAACTCTGTGAAAAGATTAACGGGTGGAGCAAATCTCCAGCTTATGCCTCTACTAGGAATCGCACCGAGAGCTGGAAAGCATTCTAGTGCAGCGTAAAAAGAGCTCAGCATTCAAGACTAGCACCAGCTCACTCTTCACAGAGAATGCTTTTCACTGTAAACGACGACAGTGAGCAAGTTACTCAGTTTTTCTGTGTGGGTTTGACAAAGGACTTAGATCCTATAAGCTTAATTAATCATCTATTTTTCCTTGCTCACATTATCTTTAGCTTTGGTGACATTTACTTAAAGAAATGATGCACTGTGTGGTGGCACACACCTTTGATCCCAGCATTCACCAGGCAGAAGAAGGAGGATTTCTGTGCGTTCCAGGCAAGTAAGTGCTACATTGTGAGTCCTTGACTCAAAAAGGAAAAGAAAATAAACCGTTAGATGTAAGATCTGAATAACAGCGTCATGTATGTAAGGGGATGTGGGTGTTATGAATGCTTCATTTCGGCTGACAAACCCGGGGCTAAGAGAAAAAAAAAAAAGCCCTATAGAGAATGGTCCCAGCTATTTCTTTGTCTTATTATTTAGTCCCTTTCTTTTTACTGTCTTCCATAGAGTGCTCTTTCTTGGTCCTTAAAAGTGCAAACACATTCTCTTTTCAGAAATCCTTCCCACGGCTAGCTCCTTTCTTGAAACCAGATAGTTCCAGGACTGGATTGCTCTCAGCCTTTAAATTTCTGCACAAATGTCACTCTACGAGGTCTTTTCTGGTCATCCCAAAATGACATCTCCACTCACCTTCGTGTGTGTGAGTGTGTGTACATGTTACTGGCAATCGCACACAATGCGCAGTGCAGATTTAAAACATGTTTTGTGGCTTCTATGCCTTCGTCTCCTATCCTGGGAGCCTTTGCCTAGCCGGGAACAAATTCTTGAGATGAATGAGAGTGGCTCTTTGGGACCCTGTGTGTCGTTTCTACTTCCAACCGGTCCCTTCGCGGAAATGGTGGTTAACTGAAGTCAGGTCCTTGGGTCTCAGTGCCCGGTCCACGGTGCCACGTCCCCTGGACCGAGCGCTTAGGGCAGGGAAGCGAAAGCAGGAAGGGGAAAGTCTCCGCGGAGGCAGTGGCCGCCTATCGTATCAGCTCGGGCGCACCGGGGCCTTCCCGACCGGGCTGACTCATTCCCAGCCTTCTCCTCGTCGAGCGGAGGCCGCAAGCACTCTGCGCCAACCCGCACTCGCCCCGCTCCTCCTCCTCCTCCTCCCCCAACCCCCGCGCGCTCTCGCCCGGGGGCTGCCCCGGGAATCTCCACGCGCGCCTCCGCTTCCCTGGAGCCCGGCCCCGCGGGCGGCGCAGGCGCAGTGGGGCGTGCCGGCCTCCGCCCCCCCTCACCCCCGCCCCCGCCCCCATCGGCTTGCCCGAGCCCGGCTCCGCCGCTCCGGGCCGCTTTCCCGAGGCTGCGCCGCGACGGAGCCCGCCGCGCAGAGCGACTGAGCCGGCGTCGCGGGCCGAGCCCAGGCGCTGTGCGGCCCCTGGAGGGCGGGGACGGGCTCGGCGCGCGGTGGGCGTGGCGTGGGCTGCAGGAAGCTGAGGCAGAGCAGAAAGGGGGCAGCAGCGGCCACCTTCGGCCTCCCGCCGCGCTGACAGGCTGGGCGGGCCCCCGCTCAGGGCGAGCTCGCACGGCGTCGGCGCCTCGGCCGCGGCCCCAGGTCCGGAGGCGCCCGTCCCGGCGAGGGCTGCAGGCGGCTGCCGGGTCCGCCGCTGCGGGATGTGAGTGCGGGCCAAGCCCGTGCGGGAGGGCCCCCGAGGGCCCAGCCTGGCGGCCGCGGGACCCTGCACCTGGCCCGGGGGCTCCCTAGACCTCGACCCGCGGGACACGATTCGGAGGAGCGGATCCTGCGCGCCCCGGGGCGCTCCTGTGTGACCCGACCCGTGTCGCCGGTGGGTGCAGTCCCTGGCTGCTGGCTCGGGGTGGGGGGAAGCGGTTCTCCCTGCGATCCCGCCTCCTGCTTTCCATTTAGCCCCCCGCACTGGCAGGGAACTTCAAAGCTAGAAAACCTGCGGGTTTCCGACAACCTAGGAAGGAGTGGCTGGCTGTTGATAAATGCATGCATCCCAGTGTGCCTTAGAACCCGACTCCCCTTTTTCTTATGCTTCTGTAAATTTTTCTAGACATCTAAACAGCGCAGGGGGTTGGGGGGAGGGAAGGAGCATCTATTTGCCCTGGGTTTTTGAGTTAGTGACTGCTGCTTCTGTTTTTAGGTTCCCGAAGCAGGCAACGGGGAACAAGATGTGAACTGTTTTTTCCTCCCCAGAAGAAGAGGCCCCTTTTTCCCCTCCCGCGAAGGTGGGTGTTAGAGCTCGGGGCTGCCGGGGGTGCTGCAGTTAAAGACAAGGGTGTCTGAGATCCGCGAGCCAGCGCCTGCTTAGGGAGGCTGGATGCTTGTGTAGAACGGCAGGACTAATTGTTGCTTACTGCGAAAATGGCAGTGCTGAACTTTTCCTGTTGCTGTGGGAGAGTAATTGGGTGGTGTTTATTGTGTCTCTTGGATCCTTTAAGGAGCGGTCTTCGTTGGTTTTACAGCGTGGTCTTGCAGAGAGAAAGAAGTCACCCCTTTCTCCCCTTTCTCTTTAGGTAGCCCGAGTCTTAATTTTCAAGTAATTAGAAATGCCGGTTGAAGGGAACACATTGGTTGTTTTTGCTGGGTTTCTGCTGCCTCATTGAATGCTTCCTGTATTCACCTGCTTGCTTTGTTGGTTGAATATACCTAGTTTGCTTTCCGGTGGTTACTGGTCTCTTGGGAAACTCCTTTTTCCTGAATGAAAGGACAGGAGCCACTGAGTGTGTCACAGAGAGGAGGAGAAATGCGGAGAAGGGAAACAGAAGTGGGAATTAAGGGAGTCGAGGTTGCTTTTGGTTTCATAATAGGTTTGTATGAGTGAGTTGTTGGCTTACTGCAAATATTCTGATACAGTTCCCAGGGGGTTTGAAAATGAATCATCAATTTTTGGTCCTCTTTCTCTATATCCTTTACCTGTTTATGATTACGGTTTATGATCCAAGTATGAAGATCATTGGTCGTATGTGAGTTCACTTGAGTGTGGGACATCTGCATACTGGATGTGTCCAGGACTTATCCTAATAGGACTCAATAGTTCTTCATGCACTGGCATTTACCTGTACAGGAGAGCTGCAGTATGTGGAGGCTAGATAAGCACTTAGGTTTATTTTTGCTTTTCTGGAGTATTGTGGAGTTTGCTCTGTAGACCAGGCTAGCCACCAACTTAGTGATCCTCTTGCCTTTGCCTTCCAAATGCTGGGATTAAAAGCCTGCTCCGCTGGTGACCCACCCAGCTTCATTTGTTTCTTTTAGTGTCTTTTCTTTTGTAATTTGAAGGTGTCTTGAATGTGGAAAGCAAACATATTTTTCTCTACTTTACCCAGATAGGTTATTCTTGAAAGACAGGATCCTTTTCTGGCCAAATAGGAAAGACCACTGGCTTTGGAGTTAGATCTGAGTGTGTAGACTTAGGTTAGGATAATAATGTTCTTTCCATTTAACAGCTGTATTACTTACAATTTATTTTCTCAGAACATTGTGCGGGGACTGATTGGATGCATGCGGAGTAGTAAATGGTTTGGCCGCTTTTGAAAGTCTTAGCTTCTCAGAGCTGGGCAGGCAGAGGAGATGTCTAGCTGGGCGATTGGTGCATAAGTAGTCTTCTTGGTGCTTCTTCCATAGAGTGTAGAGAAACCGCAGGCTCTAGTGTATTTACAGCCTCTGTATGGAAAGGGTTTTGACTCCGAAGCCCCGTGGTGCTGCCCTCTTGTGGTTCAACTGTGCAAAGAGTTATCCTTTGCTCCTCCCCCATTACAGTGTTTTTCCTTTTTAGGCTCCCTCTCCTAGTTCTTAGTTTCCCATACTGTGTCAGGTGCTAGAGCACCAGGGACCTGGGCCCTTCACCATTCACCTGAGGTGTTTCAGAGGTAGGAAGTTCCGTCTGTTCCTACAGTGGCGTGTCTCTGTAAAGCTGTATCTTCAGAGTTTACTCTACGAAAAGCAGCTTTTTAGTGCAAGACAGTTAGTGTGGAACGAGAAATGGCAAGGTGACAACACTCAGGACCATGCCAGGTGCGAAGGCATCATCAGGACCCGAGCAGCGCTAGACCCCCAGGGTATTAATGCTAAGTTGTTTGGCCCTACTTGAGAATGTCCTTGGCTTAAAATATAATAAAGGAATTGCTAACTTTCAGGATTCCTCAAATGAAGATAGTTTGGGAACATCTTCATTTGGTTGCAGTTGGCTTTTCCGGTAAAAATTTTCAATTCAAAGCCTTAGTTCATAATGGCATAATGTAGTGCTGCCTGCATGCTGTCTGCTAGGTTCTTCTAAGAATGCCTGCGTGCTGTCTGCTAGGTTCTTCTATTCACACTGTAATTATTTCTCTTGTGTACCTGCTTCTCTCGTCATTTCATATTCTTTATTTCATGCTGCACTGGTATCTTACCACTACGTTTTTTGATAATCTTTTTGTCCCAAATGAAAACTGTTATTTTTTTTGCTACTGCTGTAATTTGGATCGTGAATGTCCCTGAACGGCTTTTGTTACCAGGCGTTGGATTGCCCGGGGCATGCTCTAAGTGGAAGGCAGGAGATACTGAGATGCCAACTTCTCTTTTGCTTCCCTGCTGCCATGGCAACCAGGCCTTTTTTTTTTTTTATTTTAATACTACTTGACTGGCTAGAAAGACAGTTTTGAGCCTTCTACATTTTTCCACAATTTCATAGAACAGGAATAGTTTATCTCAGTTGTAAAGGCCCCTAGACGACACACTGCTTCAGTGTCTGTGCTGAATCGCTCTGTGTATTTCCTGTGTTGCTGTAGGGGAGACTTGCCAGTATGACTTAGGAGTCTCCTTTCCTAGTGTTCAATTTTCCTCACTCGGTTAAGTCCTTTCTGACAGTTGCTCTGAAGCCTTATTAGGTCTTTATTTGATATCCTCAAGGAAGACTTTGGGTGGGTTCTTATCTCTTTCCAGCTACTGTAGAACTGTCCCTTAATCCAGTGGTTCTTAGTGTTCTATGCAGGATTTACTGAAATATATATTGCTGGATTCTGTCTCCAGAGTTTGTGTTTTAGTAGGTCTGGAGTGGAGACCCTGTGCATTTGCATTTCTTACATGTTTTCCAAGGACCACACACTGTGAAAATCACTGATTTAAGTTGGTTGGCAAAGATGTTTCTGTTAAACAGCATAGTTTTTAAACTGTGTTGACAAGATTGTTTCTTTTGCTAGTCTACAGTGGTACCTTTGTAGCATAGAAGTAGTCATAGGCACTATATAAATAAATGGCATGCTGTGTTTCATTAAAGGCTTATTTACAAAAACAGCCAACTGGCTGAATTTGGCACATAAACTAGAATACGAAAATTCTCAATGTACTTTATTACATAATTCCACCATCCCAGAGAGTTACTGGTATACTGTTCATTTATTCAGAGCAAACTTTATTGAAAGAGCTATGTTTGTCTTTTAAAAAATTCCTTCTTAAAATGTATTTTCTTGAGCAAGCCACACATTTAATGTTTTATAATTCAAAATAGTATTTTTGTATATGTGTTATTTTGTTTGTGAAGCAGAAGAGGGCTTGTCGGATTAGAAAACGCATGTGTTCCTGATTGCAACACATACACACATTGCCAAGTTAGTGTAGAAACACAGAGTGCTTTTTATATCTTTACTACAGTGTTTTCAGGTGGCCTAATTCTAGCTAACTGGACACATGGGAATCATAGTCTGACCAAATACAAGCTTTTAATTTTCCGCTGGGACTTGTATGGTCCAGGACCCTCTGTTTTCCATACTCCTGTCCCTGACCCTGCAAATAATGCTGTGCTTTTTGTTGTCTAAATCCTCATTCCTCATTCTTCTCTCTCTCTCTCTCTCTCTCTCTCTCTCTCTCTCTCTGTGTGTGTGTGTGTGTGTGTGTGTGTGTGTGTTAAAGAATGTGGGTGCCTGGGAAGACCACACGAGGGCATCAGATCCCTTGAAGCTTACAGGCAGTCATGGGGCACCAGACAGGGTGGTGAAATCCCGAAGAGTAGGAAGCTCTTGAACTCTTGAACCATGTCTCCTCAAATTCTTTTTCTTGTAAAGGTCTAGCATGCTATGTCTAACAGCTTTCTCTCTCTTAATAACCATGGTCATTCTTCCTTAGTTATTCCTTTCAGCCCTAATTGAGAAATTTAGTATTAGAGTATACAGTAACCGAATGAAAGGAATAGGCTTTAGGAATCAAGAGGCACATTTAATATTGTATTAATTACAAAAACAAAGGTAGTGAGATTCCCTTATCAGACATAACTAGTTTGCAGTGAGGATGGATTGGAGGTAATTTTTAGGTTTCTCTGCTCTCCTAGTTCAGAAGTTTCATCTATTATGTTATTTTCTCATGGTCATGTGTTTGAAAAGTCAGCTGTTTTAGAATCCTGAAGTATAGGAATATATTTAGATAATATTACATTCTCAAGTAATTGTATTTGAGGTTTTTCCATAATTAAATAATTACTATTATGGCGAATTTTTAATCTTCACTTATTTAACATCATTTCAGCATCAGGGACTGTGGCTGAAATAATCAATGCGACATCATGCTTCTCACCTGCAGGAAACTTTCAGTCTATTGAGGAAAGATGACCAGAAAGCAGACATGTGACCATACCTTTGAGAGGGCAGATGGTGACCTTGGGTGGGGCAGGGACAAGCTGAGTGAGAGACTGAGAACTTTGTGGAGATGGTGATTTCTAGAGGGTCTTGGTGACATGGAAGAGCATTCATTTTATGTGGGCGCAGGGTGGGGTGGGGGGTGGGGGGTGGGGGGGGTGGGGGTGGGGGATGGGGAAGAATCCTACAAATGTAGAACAGAATAACTTAGATGCAGGTTCAGAATCAAGCACTTGAAACTACCTCCACCTCAAGAACTAGAGATTTCTCAGGATCTTACAGATACTGTCTCCCATCAATGTATTTTGAGTTTACCTTTGCTTTTAATGTTCTTTTTTGACTCAATAAATATACTTTTGCCTTAATGGTCAGCCTATTTATATTTAAAATGGTTATCTTAAACCTTATAGTTTTCCACAACTTGCTATTTTATTTTTAGTATTTGTCTATGTTAAATTAAAGCTACAGGTTTAAACAGCATTCCATTCACAGAAAAGGAACTTACTTTCTATAGTGTGAACACCAAAGTGTTCACTCATTTTCTTCATAATTTGGTTGTTTGGAGGTTAGTTTGCTTAGTTGTGACTTTGGAAATGGAGGTTCAGTGTGTGTTAGTGTTTGTGTGAGTGTGAGTCTCTGTGGGGTTTGTAACGAGGAAAGGAACCTTTTTCATGGTTGTGGTCTCAGCTTGTGCTTGGGATCCTCAGAACCCTTGAAGAAGAGTTAGACTAACAGTACTGAGATGGTTTTTACATGGCATGGACACGTGTGCAGGTGCACTAGCAGATAAAACTAACACAGTGTAGATCAATGCAATGATACCAGCTACAGTGTAATCATCATAGTGTGCATGTGTGTGTGTGTGTGCATATGTGTGTGTGTGTTTGCTCGCACATGTGTTCCATTCACAGAAAAGGGCCAATTTGAATTACTTATGTTTTTAATTCTTTTCATACTTTTCTGTAGAAAAACAGTACATTTTCTAAAAGACCAAATTCATTTTAATGAAGCAAACATTTCCTGAGAGCTTGTGGAGTTCTGCATTACATGTGCACGCATGTTCCATGTAACACCTTTTTAAAATTATAAATTCATAATTGGATACAAAAAGTAAATATAAACACATATGTAAAACATGGATGAAAATAGGTCTCATTGCCAGGCCTGGCAGTATAAGCTTGTGATATTACCTACTGGAGAAGCTAATAAAATCCCATTTGGGCTACCAACATCTTCAAGGCTAGTCTGGCTGACTTCAGAGATCCTGGCTCAGAATTTTAAAATATTTCAAAAAAAATTGGGGACATAAAATTCAGTGGTAGAGCCCTTACCTAACATGTGTGAGGACTCTATATTCAATCCTCAGGATTGAAAACAGGAAGAAAAAAAAAAAAGAAAAGAAAGAGCAAGCCAAGTTCAAAGTATCTTCAGATTACGAATACAAGCAGTGAGGGCACCTTGCTGGTTCCTTGTATAGAGACTAGGAACTTTGACCTTATGGTATAACATGGACTAGAGTTAATTTACTGCTAACTATTTCTTCCCTCTAAATCAGCAGTTCTCAACCTGTAGGTCATGAGGGTCAAACAGCCCTTTCACAGGGGTCACCTAAGACCATTGGAAAGCACAAGTATTTACATTATGATTTATAAGCAATTTTGAAGTAGCAACAGAAATAATTTTATGGTTGGGGTTCACCACCACACGAGGAACTGTATTAAGGGCTCCAGCATTAGGAAGGCTGAGAACCACTGGCCTAAAGGAACATCTTGCCAAATGTACCTGATGCTATAGCATTAGGTAAGTTACAGGCTTAGGAAGAAGACATGATACAGGTTTTCAAATCCTAAGATGAAGCTAAAAATCTTCTATTTTGTTCTGATTGGGTCTGCACATATCTCTTCATGCAGAAATTTTAACTTGGTATTGTCAGAACTAGTTCTGTATATAGATAGCCAGGTAGGCTGTGTTGACACTCAACAGGAAAAGTGAAGACAAGTTGTGTGTGTCTGGTGTGTGTGTGTGTATGTGTGTGTGTGTGTGTGTGTGTGTGTCTGTGTCTGTGTCTGTGTCTGTGTCTGTGTCTGTGTGTCTTGGGGGTTTGGGTGGGTTAAGGATTGAGGTGAAATAGAGAATAGTGAAATGTGCCTACAAACCATATTTCAAAAAAGATAGCCATCTTAAAATGTAAAACAATTCATTTTATTTCAGGTAAAAAACCCTTTTAAAGATACTATCTTCCTCTGTAGACTCAGTTGACCCGAATTCAGCAGTTGCCTAAGCTGACCTCAGATTCATGGTGGTCTTCCTGCCTCTGCCTCTTAGGGGTTACAATCACAAGCATGAAACTTTACAATGTTTGAAAATGAACTTTTCATTGAAGTTTATCAGAGCCCTAAGTGTAGAGCCTCACGGGTGCTCAGAAACAAACAGCCTGCCTTAATCACTATTCCTGTGGGTGCAGAGTCTTGCTAACACCCCTGTGCCTTTTGTGCCTTTTGTGCCCCTGCTCATTTTCTGTTCCCTCACCTTCATGGTCCTGCTGTGCTAACCATTGCTCTACCATTGTCGCCTGTCCACAAGCAAGAGCAGCTGAGAGGTTTGGAAGTCGGCTTGAGAGGCTCTGTAGTTAATGGAATTCTGTTAGCAGAATTTGTAGGGATCACAAAATACTGTCTTTTGAATGCCTGGTTGCTTAGATTTGCCTGGAATAGAAAGTAGAGACCAAAAGCATTCCATTAAAAGCATACTGGAACTCTTCTTCATGATAAATGATAAGCCAACCCCATTGCCAAGAAATGGCCACACTTGGCTGTATTAAACAGACCACGAAAGTCTTAGGTTACTGGATGGAAAAATAAGACACTGATGACAGCAGACTCTGTAATTGCATCGAAACACACCAGAAAAACAGTGCAGTAATGTCTTTACTGTGCTGGAGAAAAAGACCTGTAGGTCGAATTTTGAGAGGGAGTTCCCCCCCCCCAAAGCCATTGGAAAAGAACCCCTGGAGACTACTAAAAGATGTGTTTTAGCAGGAAGAAATAAATCCAGAGGGAGTCAGTCATTGGATCCCATCAACACAAACATATATTTATCAAAATTACTCTTTAATACGAACAATATACTTTAATTGACCTGTTTAAAAACAAACTCAGCTTTGTTACATTTTCCATTGTTTTTAAATTTTGTTTCCTTGATCTTTGTCTATTCTTAATTATTTCCTTCCTTGTAACTTTGAGTTTAAATTGTTCTTTTTTTTTTTTTTTCCTCATCCTGAGGTGCAGTGTTAGGGATTTTCCTTTTATCTTTATGTAAGCACTTCCTGTTATAGACTTCTCTTGATTTCTCTATGTTTGACTGACTTGTATAACTAACAAGACTATATAACAAATTACAAAAATAATTTTAAATCATATAAATTTGAGTAAGTCAAAATTTTTCAAGGTTTTGTAAATTTACTTGCAGATAGTCTTTAGAAAACTTGTAACTTTGTATCTGTCTCAACAATTGCTAATTGGGAATTTTTGTTTTTTATTGTTTATTTTATACACTGACATTTTCACGAGGTATATATTTTTATAATTAAGGACTAGTTCTAATATTTTCTTTAGTAATTAAGTCCTTATAGTTTATATTTAAATATATTTCTTTCTTTCCTTTTTTTTTTTTTTTTTTTGGTTTTTTGGATTTGGTTTTTTTCAAGATAGGGTTTCTCTGTGTAGCCCTGGCTGTACTGGAACTCACTCTGTAGACCAGGCTGGCCTTGAACTCAGAAATCTGTCTGCCCCTCTGCCTCCCAGAGTGCTGGGATTATAGACGTACGCCACCACCGCCCGGCTTAAATATGTTTAAAGTTGTAATTCATTCATTCATTCTCTCTCTCTCTCTCTCTCTCTCTCCCCCTCCCTCCCTCCCTCCTTCCCTCCCTCTCCCCCCCTGCTTGCTTACCTGTCTGTTATTCTGTCTCTGCATCTGTCTCTGTCTCTCCAGTATCTCTCTCTGGTTCTGGAATTCTCTATGTAGACCAGGCTTCTTGTAATTCCCTTAGTAGGATATGTGTGTGTGTGTGTATCTGCAGTACTCAGAGCAGTACTTTATCAGTAGCAAATGCTTTAAGGTTTTGTTTGATGTCATTTTTACTTATTTAACTAATTTGTTTTTGATAATGTACTCCCACTGTGTGGTTTTCCCTCTGCCTCTGTTTATACACCACCACTCGTATATTATCAGTTGTTATTGCCATTATTTTTTCCCATGTCCATGATTACATATATTAGGAGGGTTGCTAAGTTTTTAACCCCTGTCATGAAATATTCCAGATAGGCAAGCTCGTGTTTTAGGTGCCAGCGAGATTCTGGTAGAATTGTCTGAGTATGATGTAAATGAAAGTGTGCAAAATAGTTCTTGCTCTTTTCCTCTTCCGGTGCCAAAGGGTGTCATCCTCATTTCTGTTGATGGTTTTACGGTCTCCTACGCTTGAGCTCTGGGCACTTGTCTTCCGGTTCCCTGCGCGCTCCACGGCCAGTCACTGTCACCGGCTAGCAGTAGGTCTGTGTGTCTACCATGCTGTTTGAGTTCATGATCTCCTGTTGCCTAGACAACAGTAGCTTTCTGGCTTCAATACTTTACTGTCCTGAATTATTGTCTGTGCTATGAAGTTTAAATTCTTTGGTCATTATTAAAGGTTAAGTTCTTTAACTTTGTCCTATGTCGGCCCAGATTGTATTTATCCTAAGTAACTAGAGTGTGGTGGGAGGTAGATAGTCCACCTCAGCCTCTTAAGGGTTAGGATCGCCCTGGCTGATCATGTCCAAGTATTGTCTCTTGAGCCCATGGTTTTCAGGTAAGGACTCTGTCCTAAATTCTTGTGCCAATTCAGGGAGAAAGAAGGTGAGAGGAAAATACACAAAGTTCCTGCTGTTTGAACTCAGCACAGTGAATTGTTGGGCACACAGTCTGCTGGGCACTCTTCAGTACAGAGTACTCTCCTAGACTAGGTCTAAATGCAGTGTGTTTTCCAAAAATCAGATTTAAATCTGACTTTTTTGTTGTTGTTGTTGTTGTTTGTTTGTTTTTTTGAGACAGGGTTTCTCTGTGTAGCCCTGGCTGTCCTGGAACTCACTCTGTAGACCAGGCTGGCCTCCAACTTAGAAATCCGCCTGTCTCTGCCTCCCAAGAGCTGGGATTACAGGCGTGTGCCACCACTGCCCGGCTTAAATCTGACTTTTTAAATAAGCTCATCAGTTTGACGTTAATACTTCCTTCACTAAAGCACTTGTCGGGGTAATTCATGTGGGTAAGTAATGATCCTGTGTGTGAAATCTTCACTTGTCTGTAACTCATCTAAGTATAACTCATTTGCGTCATTTTGATTTGTTTTAATTTTTTATTTATAATGGGACTTCCTAGGATCCTACAGCAGTAGAAATAATGACACAGAGGCTTTTTAATATTTTAAAGCTTAGACCTTTAGCTAAGGCAGCCTCCCAGCCAGCTATCTAGCTTAACCCGACCAACCCTGGCTTGATGTCCCGCCACGTGGGTAGCTCTTCCTCTCCGCTCTGGCCAACCTTCACTGACCTCGTGTCTGCTGGCCAGTCCTCTCCCAGCATTCAGGGAAGTCCCGCCCTCCGCGCTCTGCCCCACTGTGGGCCATTAGCTCTTCCTTACAGCCATTACAATTCTAGATCACCTCTAGGCTCATGAGGAAAGATGAATATTTACAAAATATGGAGCCAGAGATTGGCTATAGAAATAACAAAATCGAGATCCTGCCAGCACTTAGCTTTCTGTGGGTACAGAGTTAACAAGTGATTGTACAAAGACACGCCGTCGCGCAGTGCGCCTCAACATTTTCTTTTATGGGTGCACGCCTCATTCCTGCTGTCCGTAGAGAGCAGAAGGAAGTGTCGGTGCCGATGGAACTAGAGGATTGTGGTCACTCGTGATGTGGGTGCTGAGAATCTAACCGGGGTTTCTGGAAGAATAATTCTCTTTATGGCTGAACCGTCTCATATTTGTTTAGTTACTGCTACATGCTTACATTCCCCTGATAGGCTTAGGGCTGGAATTTTATGATTGTCCACTTGAAGTTCATAGTCTGGTACCTTGTGCTGTACTTTCTGTGTAGTAGTGTACGCATTTAGTCAGTCAGTCACATGGACAGAGTCATGGCTGTCGGTAAGGCGTCTTTGAATCTGAGGGTAGCTTTCCTAATGTCACTTTATTGTTTTCTCTAACAGGCCAATGTGCTGAAGGCTCTGGATGGGAATGGCTTGCCTTACAATGACAGAAATGGAGGCAACCTCCACATCTCCTGTACATCAGAATGGTGATATTCCTGGAAGTGCTAATTCTGTGAAGCAGATCGAGCCAGTCCTTCAGGTGTATCTGTACCATTCTCTTGGGCAAGCTGAAGGAGACTATCTGAAGTTTCCAAATGGGGAGTATGTCGCAGAAGAAATTTGTGTGGCTGCTTCTAAAGCTTGTGGTAGGTATTAAAAATCACCACTTATTTATATTATTTTACTTATTTATAGGTTATTATGTTACTTTAATACAATGTACATGTATAACTTATTATGGCTATTAGCTATGTTTTTACATGCATAATAAATGACAACAACATTAAAGTAGAATTTAAAGTGATTGACAGAGTAGATGTCAAAACAAACTGAAGCCTGGAAATGTTTGCCGAGACCATAGTAGGTGATGGGAGACTCTTGTCATGGGATATCTCATCAGTCAATCCCTTTTTCAGGTGATACAGGGTTTACTAGGTAGTCCAAGCTGGCCTAGAACTGACTGTATAGCCCAGGTTGGCCTTGAGCTTGTTATCCTGTTGTCTCAGGCTCTCAGATTCTGAGATTACAGATATGAACTTCCATCTCCAGTTTCATAAGTAGATCTTGGAACTGCATCCTTAGCCCAGTGTGGGAGGAATGTGTTACTTATTAACCTCTAGTTTGTGTGTATGCGCATTTTGCCTGTATGTATGCATGTGCACCACTGTATCCCTGGTGTCTGTGAAGGCCAGAATAAGGTGTGAGTTACAGATGGTTGTGAGTGACCACCAAGGTCTTCATCAAGAGCATCCAGTACTGTTAGTTGCTGACCCATCTCTCCAGCTCCTGGGTAAAATTCCTGATTAAATATTTTACAGTTAGGGGCAGCAGATCATTTTTTTAACTCCTGAAGTTCTTTATCAACCCAATCTCTCTCTCTCTCTCTCTCTCTCTCTCTCTCTCTCTCTATCTATCTATCTATCTTGTGTGTGTACCTTGAAATCTTGAAACTTCTGAGGAAACAGTTGTCTTAGTCAGTGTTCTATTGCTATGGGGAGACACCTTGACCCCAGCAACTCTCGTAAGAGAGAATTTGACCGGGCCTTGTTTATAGTTTCAGGGGTTTAGTTGGGTGTTACCATGGTGTCCTGGTAGAGCAAGTGCATGGCAGCCCGCAGGCGGACCTGGTGCTAGAGAAGGAGCTGGGAGCTCTACCCTGAGACCTGCTGGCAGCAGAAAGAGAAAGCTCTGGCCTTGGCATGGGCTTTTTGAAACCTCAAAGCCCACCCCAGTGTGGCACTTCCTCCAACAAGGCCACACCTCTTGATTTTTCAAATACCACCATCAGCTCCCCACCCCCTCCAAGCATTCAGATCTAGGAGCCTATACAGAATAGGGTATGGGAGTGGGAAGGGGGGGGAGGTGCAGGGAGGACATTTTTATTTAGACTGCCACAAAATTTTTACATTTTTATGGCCTTTCTAAAACTATAGAACTCTTTCTGCAGAACTGATACATTTTATAGAACCACTGAGATTACTTAATTATGGTATTTAAATATTTTTTAATAAAAACACTAGTTGATGTAATAGTATGATTGCAATGCTACAGGTAAATTAAATATCTATGAATAGTCATAAAATCCTAACAATATGTTTGTATGTGTTGTTATATAGTGATAATAATTTACTAATTTATTTAACAATATAGATGAGGGTAGCTTATTAGTATAGGTCAGCATAGCCATTACATGTCCAGGAAATCCCGATCCTCACAGAGCCTGGAGCTGCATTGGTGTCCCACAAACCCTGCAGATTCTCTCATGGCCACTCCCTGCAGTGCTGGGTTATAAGCAAGCAAACAGCCCTCTAGCTTTTTGCGTGAGTTCTGAGAATTTGAACCCAAGTCCTTGTGCCTGTGAAGTAAGTGCGCTTCCCCACTGAGACATCTTTCTGCCCTGTAAGGAAGTTAGGAAATATAGCTGTGTTCCTAGCTCCTC
This sequence comes from Apodemus agrarius, assembly GCA_964023405.1. Classification (NCBI taxonomy): domain Eukaryota; kingdom Metazoa; phylum Chordata; class Mammalia; order Rodentia; family Muridae; genus Apodemus; species Apodemus agrarius. The sequence goes on from OZ030005.1 coordinate 167,797,432, forward strand.
TAAAGTAGTTTGGAGATTTTTTTTTTTTTTTTAAAGAAGGCCGGGGCTGCAGTTCAGCGAGAGCTCTGAGCCCTGAGTTGAGCGCTAGCAACACACATATATGCACATATAGAAACACGCACATTAAGTCTAATAGTGTGTGTTTCACTTTGGTGACAGTTTTACTTCAGCCCAGTTAGGCTGTTCAGTATCTTTGGTAATTTATTATTTATCAGATTCATGATATGAATGAAAAGGCAGAAGCACCTAAAATATAACCATCACCCTATTCTATTTCATCTTTAGCATTTACATTTAGAAACCAGTGAATAAAGATAAAGTGTGTAGCAAAGCCCGTTCTGCTTCAGTGACACTATAGATCTAGTTCCTTTAAGTGTGAGGAGACTGGGAAGGGTGGAGCACTGAGGAAGGAAAGAGGTTTGTAGGAAGAGTGTAGGTATAAAGCTAGATGGCATAGGCCATCCCAAGGACTAACCCTTTCCTCTTGGTCTTTGATGAATGCTGTTTCTGTTTTGACACTGAGTTAAAGGAAAGTTAACAGGCTGTTTTGTACTTTCCACATGACTTGTTTTAAGGGGAATAGGTTGATTCCCTTTTTCATGTTAACGCATCCACCCACCAAAAGCTCCTAATCTGGCTGATATTTAAAGATTAGCATATAGAGCTTGAGAGGTGGGAGGCTCAGAGGTTAGAGAGCTTGTTGTTCCTGTGAGGGCCCCAGGTTCCTAGCAAGGACAACAGTCCTGACTCTGGTTCCCAGGGATGCAGTGCCCTCTTCTGACCTCTGAGAACACCAGACACATTCGGAGGTACATAAACAGATAGCAAGGCAAAGTGCTCACACACATACTTTATTTTAAACTAAAAAAGTATTATTTATAAAAGACTGCATAATAAAATAAAATGTTTATTGTTTTAGTTTTAATTTATACGTATTCTATGAAAATATATTTTAGCTGGGTATAATGACAAACATCTTAAATGCTAGCACTTGGGCAGCAGAAGAAGCAGTTGAATCTGAGTTTTTGTTGATATAAAGTATTTATACATATATTTTATTTATATAAACCATATACCTATTTCTATTTAGTGTATATATATATGTTTATATGCTTTAAATCCAAGAAAATCCTATTTTACTTTGTTGGAATGCAGTATAGTTAAATGGTCATTTTCCCGGTGCTATTGCCAGACTGCTTAGGTCCCTGTGGCTTGCTGGTAAGCTACTTTTCATTATTTGCAGTGTGCTCCTAAGGCTGAACTGCCTCTCTAGCCCTGTAGCAAGTTTTGCAAACAGGAAGTAGACATTGTTAAACTTTATTGTTCTTTTATAAGATCATTTGACAATTTTAGTGCCTTTGATTTTTTTCCCATGAATTTTGTGATTAATTTGTCACTTCTACATAAAGGAGAGCTGAGATTTCAGTAGTGATTGCATCACATTGCTATTTTTTTTAATGTTACAATTTCATTTTACAAAATCAGGTAATCTAATTATCATTTAATTTTTAAAAAAAATTTATATGATATATTTTAATCATATTCTTTTCCCTCCCCCACCTCCTCTTAGATCTTCCTCTCACTGCTTAGCGTCACATTTTTTTCTCTGTGCTGGGAATTTGTCTAGTTTGAGCTTGTGTTGGTCTTGTGTTTGTGGTCATAATCTCTGAGTTTCTGTGTGCATCAGCCCTGTTGTGTCTGGAAAACACTATTATCCTTGGAAATATCTACCTCATTTAGCTCTTAAAGTATTACTACCTCTTCTTTCTCAAAGGTGCCGGAGCCTGGGAGGAAGGATGTGAGAGACATCCTATTTAGGGCGGGTGCTTGAGTCTCTTGAGTGTTGTAGTCTTTGGCATTTAACAAACAAGTGGGAATGCCAGGCAATGGGGAGCAGTCCAGGCTGTGTCCTCCACAGTGTTACAGCTCTTGGTGGGATCCTAGCTGTGCATGTGCTGCTGCTCTGGTGTGCTCACAGGAAGTTGGTATTCTGTGGCCCTTAGCAGCAACTAGAGTTGTGTTCCCAGGCAGTCCTCAGCCCTTAGCAGTGGTCGGGGCTTGGGGTGTCTGAGACCCTTTCCTAAAGGCCTGACGGGTCCCTAGAAGGCTCCCAGGCCTGCAGTTTCTCTTTTCCGGATCTTTACAGAACTCGTATATCCCTGAGCTTCAGGTCTCTGTTCTCTCTGTACCTTGGTGTCTTTACCATGTTTGAGCGCAGGAGTGGCTCTGCTTCTGCAGCTGTCAAGCCTTTGGTTCCTTCTGATTTTTACAGCTGAAGCTGTTGCCTGTGCTGCTCTCTCTTACCTGATGCTTTTTCCTGTTACCAGCCCAACCACACTATTCAAAGCAGCACATGGAGGCCATTGAAGAGGGATATTTCATTTGGGTCTAATGTTAAAATACAGGGGAAACAGAACAGGATGATATCTCTTAGCTGGCTGGGTAAGAGTGTTTGAACCGAACACAACAAACCTTGTATATGAAGGAAGGTTTGTCCTCTCACCAGTCTCAGCCCGCCCTGTTAGTACCAGTCACAGTAGTCCTTTGTCAGGCCTCCAAGGGAAGTGTTTTGCTCGGGCCTGACAGGTAATGTTTGCATGATCACCTCTAGTTCACCGAGGCTTATGATAGTAAAAGCCTAGTACAGCCTTGGAAGTAGTGCTGGCTGAGACTGCTTCCAGAGCTGGACCAAGCACTGTATAGTTCTCCTCAGGAGGCCATGAGTGCTCAGAATGGCCAGCGTTGGCTTGAGGGTAGGCCAGCTGGCTCTTTGTCTGGATTTTTTTTTTTTTTTTTTTTTTGTTAAAGGCAGCCTGGGCAGGAAGAGAAAGTCTGAACGGCTGCCAATTAGGGAGTCCAATTGCCCTATTCTCCAGTATCTGCTTATTTACGGGAAATGAGCACCCGAAGGAGGGCTTATAGTAAGTCCTCAAAGGCCTTGTCATCGATACAGCTGGTGAGTGCAAGATTGCTTACTGTGGCCATGCATGGCAGAGGTGGCTGGGCCTCTCTCATCTCTCTCAATATGTTCAATTCTAACATACTTGTCAAATCAAAATTTTTCCTTTAATGTTCTCCTTATTATATTGTAGCCAGAAAGATTACTTTGGATGGTTTTAACCTTAAAATGTTGTTGACATTGGTTTTGAGATAGAATCTGAAGCATATTTTACATTCATGTAAAGACATGTGCTCTGCCCTGTGGGGGCAACGTTTTTTATATGTTAGTTATATCTAGTTGATTTGTAGTGTTAAGTTTTTGTCTTTATTGAGACTAGTGTGTTGTCTATTTTCTCCTTCTAAGTTTTTGTTTCCTAGTGTGTTGATAATTGTTTTGTCTTTTGGTTATTAATTTTTTATTTTGTTAATTTTACATTGCTAATTTTTCACTTTAAATGTTTTTTCTTATATTAGTATAACCACGATGGCTTCCTTTTTGTTAGTATTTATGTAGATTTTTTCCATCTTTCTCCTCCTCTCAACAACCTATTTGCATCTTTAGATTTTAATCGAGTTTCTTAAGGACATCATGCAGTCAGACCATGTGTTTTTATCCATATGAGGAATCTCTGCTTTTAATGGGATAGTTGTATGGATTTGCATTTGGCATAGTGATAGCGAATATTAATTTCTACTATTAATCTCATTCTTTTCTACATACTGCATTTTTCTTCTAAAAATTAAATTATTATTATTACTTTTTTACTTATTCACTTTACATCCTGCTCACTGCCCCTCCCAATTGCCCCCTCCCACAATCCTTCCCTCATCCCCACCACTCCCTCGCCTTTGAGCAGGTGGAGCCCCCCAGGTATGTATCCTCCACCCTTCGGGGCCCACAGTCCTTCCTCCTGTTCTTCCATGAGAGTCCCCCATCTGCATCCACTGTTTGGCTGTGGGTGTGTCTGCATCTGTCTGAGTCAGCTGCTGGGCAGAGCCTCTCCCAGGACAGCCATGCTAGGCTCTTGTCTGCAAGCACAACAGAGAATCATTAATAGTGTCAGGGACTGGTGCTTGCCCATGATGGGTCTCCAGTTGGGCCAGTTGTTGGTTGGCCATTCCCTCAGTCTCTGTTTCCCTCCCCTGCCCCTGTATTTTGTTAGCCTCTTTTAGTGATTAGTTTTTTGGTGGTGCATGTCTTAGGGTTTCATTGCTGTGAAGAGACACTGTGACCAAGGCAACTCTAAAAAAGGAAAACATTTGACTGGGCGGGCTTACAGTTTCAGAGGTCTAGTCCTTTATCATCATGGTAGGAAGCATGGTAACATGCAGGCAGACATGCTGGAAGGGCTAAGAGTTCCACTGTATCCCTGGGCGTGGCCTGACATATCTGAGACCTCAAAGCCTGCCTCCACATGGCACAGTTCTTCTAACAAGACCACACTTTTTTTTTTTCTTTCTGGGTCCTGAGTCCACTGGGCTCCCACCGGCAGTTGTGGGGCTTCAGGAGAGTTCTTAACCAACTGCTCTGAGTGCAGCAGATCTGAGATGGCTCAGGATACGGTTGTCTGCTGATTTTTATGAAGCAACTATACCATACCATTATTTGTAATAAAGCTAGGTCAGGTATGTACAATTGAGAGTCTGCCATCAAGGAAGGCCACACTTTCTAATAGTGCCACTCCCTGTGGACCAAGCATGCAAACGTGAGTATATGGGGACCATCCCCATCCAAATCACCACAGTATATAATTTGAGTCTCACTTTTGACATATTTTTAGTTTTATTAGAAGTTATACTAAAGATTAGAGTTAATCTTCTACACTTATTATAATCTATTTGGATTAATGTCACTTTAGCTTCAATAGCATACGACAGCCATGCTTATGTACAGCTCTATCCTCCATCTTTATGTTCTTTACCTAACATATTATATCTCTTTGCATTATATATCCACTCACAGAATTTTTGGTTTGTTGATTTGTCTTTTAAAGTCAGGGCAAAACAGAAGTTAAAATTAAAAAAAATAGCCAAAACCAGGGATGAAAAGGCCAGGGAGGGGTTGCTCAGTGTGAAGCACTGGCCTCAGGAGCGAGGCCCAGTGTTCATGGCCCCAGCACTCCTGCAAAAGCGGGAGCAGCACAGCATCGCAGGCAGGCAGGCCGGCTGGCTAGGTCAGCTGGAACAGAAAGCCTTGGTGGTTTTCAGATGGGAGATCTTGATTCTTCTTGTATTTATGGTTTTAGTTTTTACTGTGATCAGTGTGTATTCTCTGGAAAATTTGAGCTTTCTGAAATTTACTGAAATGTAATGACTTAGGTGACCAACTCAGTTTTTACCTTCTATATCCGAGTATTTTGCCTATATATGTTTATGCATACTCTGTGTGCTGGTGCTCACGGAAGCCAGAAGAGGATGCCAGATCTCCTGGGAGTGCACTTGAGAGTGGCTGTGAGTCTCCATGTGGGGGCTGGGGCTGGACTAGGCCCCTTCGCAGGAGCAGTGGCTGCTGTCCATCCCTTTATCTAGCCCCAGGCGACCAACATTCTGTAAAAATGGCTCACGTGCGTTTGAAAGTTGTACGTTCTGTGCTTGCCAGGCATATATTCTCAAATTTATTTGATCATTGGTTTAGAATTTACATGTCGATTTTGGCCAGTCTCTGAGAGATTTTGAAATGTGGTACTTCTTTTCATTCAAACAAATTTTGCTTCATGTAATTTGAATCAATCTTATTAGTTGCAGATAAATTTCATTTATCATTCTTCAGATTTTCTGTTGACTTGAAACCAACCCCCCCTTTTTCCTCAGTGAATATTTTTCTTGAAGTTTAGTCTCTCTGATATAGTTGTACCAGGTTTCTTTTCATTTTAGTTTGCATAGTATATAATATTTCCTTCTTTTTAAATTCCAATTTGTGTCCTTATACTTAAAGCTTATCTTTTATAAGTAACAACAAATCTTAAAAATCTAGATTGATAGACTATTATAGTTTTAATTCTATTATATACATTTAATATAATTACTAATATAATTATATTATCTTGTTATTTGTTTCATCTGTTTCTTATTTGTTTCTTTTTCTGTTTGAGAATTTTCATGTATTTTATTTGGTCTTCATGCCTCTGCACATGTTGTTATTATGCCAGAGTTGCTTCACTTTATTCTAACCACATTTGTTGGATTACTAATTTCCATGTCATTTTTCTTTTCTTTTCTTTTTCTTTTTCTTTTTTTTTTTTTTTTTTTTTTTTTTTTTTTGGTTTTTTGAGACAGGGTTTCTCTGTGTAGCCCTGGCTGTCCTGGAACTCACTCTGTAGACCATGTAGACCAGGCTGGCCTCGAACTCAGAAATCCGCCTGCCTCTGCCTCCCAGGTGCTGGGATTAAAGGCGTGCGCCTCCACCGCCCGCCATGTCATTTTTCTTGAGACAGCATCATTAAATTGCTCGGAATGACCTTGACATTGCTATGAAGCCAAGGCAGGCTTGCGGTCTTCCTGCCTCAGGCTCCAGAGTAGTCGTGACTATAAAGGAATGCACCATCACATACAGTTCACATTTGTATGTTCAGTCCCGGCTTTCCCCTGTTACAAGGACACTGCTAATATTTATGGAGGGATGATTAGCCTTTCCTAGGACCATGGATCATAGTTTTGGCAAGTCATCTGGTAATGGCATGGGAGATAAACACACTGAAGTGATTTTGATTAAAAGTAAAATAATTTGTATTTGGCATATGAGAAAACAGAAGAGTCAGTGACTATAAAGTTTCTTTGAGGTCCTATATTCTTCTTATCAAAAATATATGAAATGCAGTTCTCATTACTTATTTTTCCCTTCTAGGACAACTCTATTAGCAAACTTTTAAGAAAATGGGATATTTATTTAATTTTAATTTTAGAATAGAGAATCAGTGAATAAACATGATTTACAAATACCATATTTTATTATTTTGTTTGTATGTGTATTCCTATTTCAGATTAATTTCTGTCAATATAGTTTTTCTTATGTTAATATTTTAACATATAGAACTAGTGTTGTTCATCACTTAAAGAGCCTCAAGTTGAGTATAGTGGACATGCCTATTAACTTAGCACCCAAGAAACTGAAGTAGGAAGGTTGCAAGTTCAAGGCCAGCCTGGGCTATATAAGCTCCTTCTTCAAAAAAAAAAAATCTTGGAACTAGGAAGATGGTTCAGTGGGTAAGTGCTTGCTGTGGAAGTGTGTGGATCCCAGTTCAGTTGTATAAACTCATGTAAAAGCTGGGTATAGTCGTGTGTTCCTTTAACTCCCACAGCCCCTGGGGCTTGACAGGCAGATGCCAGGGTATACTGGTCTAGCCAAGTGTGATCTTCAGCTTCCATGAGAAACATGAACTCCTTAGGCAAGTGGGTGGACCTGGAGAATGTCATCCTGAGTGAGGCGACCCAATCACAAAAGAACACACATGGTATGTACTCACTGATAAGCGGATATTAGCCCAGAAGCTTGGAATACCCAAAACACAATTCACATATCAAATGATGCCCAAGAAGAAGGAAGGAGAGGCCCCTGGTCCTGGAAAGGCTCAGTGCAGCAGTGTAGGGGAATACCAGGAGGGGGGGGTGTTTGATTGGGGAACAGGGGGAGGGGAAATGGCTTATAGGACTTGGGGGGTAGGAAAGGGGAAATCCTTTGAAATTTAAATAAAGAATATATCGAGTTAAAAAAAAAAAACAACAAAACACTGCAAAGCCTGGCTCATTCTGTCACAGGTTTTCTTCTGGAATGTATGTGCTGCTCTGTGACTACATTACCGCCCCCTTAGGAACAGGAACGGGGAGGAAGTGGTAGGTTGAAGTGTTTGACCAGTTTATCCACACAAGGTCCTCAAAGTAGAGACTGCTTCCTCAAAAGCCACTCCAATTTTATTTCCAACAAAATCATAACAGCTGGCAACCACTTCCTACTGTTCACAGGACAGCTCACTAGTGGGAATCTTGTTGTTTTTGCTGAAATGAATGCTGTAAAGTGCTGTCACGTATGATTCGTTTGCATTTCCTTCAACTCTCGGTGTTGCATGCCTATTGTGGATTTACTTTACTAGAAATAGTATTTTCGCTCTGTACCATTATTAATTTTAATCTTGATTTTTAAATTATAAAATACTTAAGTTAATATTTTATATAAGTATAATGTACAAACCAGTGTCCTTAGGGTTTAAATTTTATTATTTTGCTATTTTGATTTTTATAGTATTATTTTGATTTATTACATTCGTAGGATTTTCAAATTTTCAAATTTAGCTTTTTCTGCAATTCTGTGATAAATGAACAATGAATTTTGCTGTGCTTTTTTTTTTAAGAAACACTTATGGATTAGATTTGTTAGTATTTAGATTAAGATTTTTATATTTTTCTTGATAAATATAAATTTGTGTTAAAACAAAATGTCTTTTGTGTTTTGTGCTTTCATGTAACTTCTGAATGTGGTTGTTTTCATTCTTTCTGGATTTTCCTTTTATTCTCTTCCACCTTTATTTTCCATTAAAAATGTAGATAGATTCTATGTCTTTAATATAGCTTTATTTAGTTTTTTATTTCTAAATCTGTCTGTCTGTCTGTTTGTTTGTTTTGATTTTTCAAGATAGGGTTTCTCTGTGTAGCCCTGGCTGTCCTGAAACTCACTCTGCAGACCAGGCTGGCCTCGAACTCAGAAATCCGCCTTCCTCTGCCTCCCAAGTGCTGGGATTAAAGGTGTGCGCCACTACTGCTTGGCTTCTAAATCTTTTTAAAAGTTATATTTTTTCTGAAAATTGTCCATTTTTTCAAATATATTGGTATTATGTTCTTTTAGCACTTTGTCTTTTAACTTGTTTTTAATTAAGCTTTTTATAAATTGCTTGTACCTATTTTTATTCCTTTTCAGATATGATAGTAGCTGTTAATTTTTGTTAATTATTAAAGAAAATCTACATGATTGATTATTTTTGCTTAATCTGCACTATTAACTGTCACTTTTAAAACTCTTTGTATGGGCTGGAGAGATAGCTTAATGTTTAAGAACATTGACTGTTCTTCCAGAGGTCCTGAATTCAATTCTCAGCACCCACATGGTGGCTCACAACCATCTGTAATGGGATCAGATGCCCTCTTCTGGTGTGTCTCATGACAGCTACCGTGTACTCACATACATACAATAAATAGAAAAAAAAATCTTAAAACTCGTGTGTGTGTGTGTGTGTGTGTGTGTGACACACGCACCCATGCACCCCCCCCCACAGACACATGAATATGCACACGTATGCAGATGCCTGCAAAGGCAGAAGGCATCAGACTCTGTTCGAGCTGGTGCTGCACGCTGCTGTGGACTCCTGGCATGGAGGCTAAGCAGCAAGTGCTCCCACTGCCGGGCTCTCTCCAGACTCTGCCGTCAACTTGACCATTTTCTTCTTCCGGCTTTCTGCCATGGTTCTTTTGTTTTCTGGTGTGCCGATACCCATCTAGATACCCAGACGATCCTGTTACTGTCTGATGTAAACAGGTTGCTACTTATAACTTATTCCTCTTGAGAATCACATCAGTTGTATATTTTTTAACATAAGGAGCTATATTTGAGTACATTTAAATTTTGTTAATAATTTTTCCTTTGACATGAGATATTTATAAATATTTGCAGTTTAATTTGTTGCAGATTTTTCTTTGATGCATGAGGTATATTGTATTTGTAAATGAAGGAATGAATAAGGGGTACTTTTTAAAAGCTGCTACTAAATAACATATTTATAATTTGTGGAAATTATTACAAACTTACAGATAGTTGAATTGAGTTTCAAATTATAATTTAAATCCTATCAGTTTATACCATTTATGTATAAAGTAGAAAGAAATGAAAATACTGCTATAATAAAAATACTCTCACAAAACATAGGCTTCAATATAGGATTTATTTTTATGTACTCAATTCTGACTTAATTGAAATGCTAGGAAAGATGGTATGTGTATGTTTACCTTTCACATTAGTGAAGACTTGTTTTGAGTTCTATTTGGTGCATTTATGTACATATATGCACGTGTATGGATGGTTTAATATATGCTTGAAAAATAATATATACTATTATATTGCTATGTTCCATGTACTTTTTAGACCAGTGCCCTTCAACCTTTACAAATATTTTTTATATTTATTGTATGTGTGTGACTGTTTTGCCTGCATGTATGTATGTGTATCACATGCATGCCTGGTGCTCAAGGAGATCAGAACAGGGCATTGGATCCCTTGGAACTAGAGTTATAGATAGTTGCAAGCTGCAGTGTAGGTTCTGGAGACTGAGCCCAGGTCCTCAGCAAGAGCAACAAGCTCTCTTAAATGCTGAGCCATCTCTCTAGCACTCTTTAAACCTGTGTGTGTGTGTGTGGGGGGGGTGCGCATGTGCGTGGGTGTGTGGGTGTGTGGGTGCATGTGTACCCCCAAGGCCAGAGTCATCAGTTCCTGCTAGAACTAGAGTTACAGGCGGTTGTGAGCTGCACAGTGTGGTTGCGGGCAGCTGCCTGAGGTCCTCTGCAAGCATAGTATGCACTCTTAACTGATGAGCTAGCTCTGTAGCCCTCCATTAACATTTTGTGTGCCTCTTAACCAATCTGCCCCCTAGCGTTTTTCTTTTTCTGGTACTTAAAATTGCGCCTAACATCTCACACACCCCAGATGTGCACTCCACCATTGAGCTCTAGCCGTACTTTTGTGAAGTGTCTGAAAAAGAGATACCAATGTGGTGCTACACTCTTGTAATCCTAGCAGTTGGGACACAGAGGCTGTCATGTCAGAGCTTAAGGTCTGCTTCATCTGCATAAGAAGTTTGAGGTCAGCGTGGACTACGTAAGACCCCGCTACAAAAAGGGGAAAGGATGGAAAAAGCATTTGGGGCCAGAGAGATGGCTCAGTTGTCATTTAAACTGTAAGGGGCCGGTGAGATGGCTCAGTTGGCTTTTACATTTTTTTAAAAACAGTACATCAGATATAATTATTAGCGTAGTGTGTAAAACTTCTCATTTTAGTGTGAAAATGTTTCATTCTTATAAAAGTATCCAGTGGCTTGTGTTTGTCTCAGTGATTTGATAATTAGTATTAATTAAAATATACAAATGCAGCCCTGCGGTGATGGCACATGCCTTTAATCCCAGCACTTGGGAGGCAGAGGCAGGCAGATTTCTGAGTTTGAGGCTAGCCTGGTCTACAGAGTGAGTTCCAGGACAGCCAGGGCTACACAGAGAAACCCTGTCTCGAAAAAAAACAAAACAACAAACAAAACAAAAAGCAAAATATACAAATGCATACTTGTGCATACTCATACAATGTATTTTTTTCCTAGGGGTTGAGAATTACTTGGAAACTTTATTTTGAAGACAGTTAAAGGCTGGATAAATTGTATTTTTATCTTTATGTAGGAATACTACTAGTCTTATTTTCAAAATATATAGAGAGGGGTATTTGACTGAAAAGAAGTGTTTTCCCAGGGTATTTCAGCTGCGGCTGGAGTTTCTCCTGACTGTCACAGCTGTCACCGAGGCCCCCAGCAGATTGTGTTATGTAAATGACCTTCCATTTGCATCTGCAATCAGTCCCTTATGATTCACCTCTAGGTATTGCGTCACACATTATGCATGTTATGTAAATGCTCTGCTGGCCGTCTATAATCAGTCCCTTCTATGCTTCATTTCTAGGTATTACGCCTGTCTATCATAATATGTTTGCTTTAATGAGTGAAACAGAAAGGATCTGGTATCCACCCAATCATGTCTTCCACATAGATGAGTCAACCAGGCATAATATACTCTACAGAATAAGGTACTTTCTGACGTTAAGTGATTCACGTATTAGTAAAAGACAAAGTGAGAGAAATTGTTGCCTCTGTAAGGTGATAATTATGTTTTGTTCTGTTGAGAAGCTACTTCATGACTTTTGATTATAATTAAGAATTTTGAAAAGAGAACAGATGAAAATAGCTTGTGTAAAATCAGTCATTAGTGTCTGGAATATTGCTGGTTTCCCAGGAAATGAGATGCATGTGCAATAAAAAGCAATCTTAGCTTTTTTTTTTTTTACAAATAAGTTTTTAAAGTTGAAAGTTCTTATTTGTAAGTTAATTTATTTAACAATATATGGCAATGTGAAAAATATTAATATTCAGAAAAGTAAAAATCCAGATTTTTTTTTTCTGTATAAAAGAAGAGCAAAGAAATAATTCTGGTCTTACAGACAGCTGTAATTTTTTTTTTTTTTTTTAAGATTTGTTTTATATAAGTACACTGTCACTGCCTTCAGACACACCAGAAGAGGGCATCGGATCCCATTACAGATGGCTCTGAGCCACCACGTGGTTGCTGGGATTTGAATTCAGGACCTCTGGAAGAGCAGTCAGTGCTCTTAACCTCTGACCCATCTCTCCAGCCCCAGACAGCTGTAATTTTCCAAGCACTTAGATGTTATTTAACTTTCTTATGACTTAATGAAATATTAAGGATTCCCTATAACATATAAAGAATCTGATGCTGTGACACATTACTTACATAGTTAGCCATGGAAAAAGCGTCAGAGTTCAAACTCAGACCTAGGTTTCTTCATAAACTGCCTTCTAACCAGCTTGCATTTACCTCATTACAGAGATAATATGTGTAGTATTTACTGTTCATTATTGGATGGTCTTATTTACTTATTTTTATTTGTTGAGACAAGAGCTCATGTATCCCAGACGTTCTCTGACCTCACGACTAACCTTGAACTTCTGATCCTCCTGCCTCAAAGTCCCAGTGGTTCTGAGATCTCAGGCAGTGCCACCACACCCAGTTTGTTGACTGGAAATCAAACCAGGGTGTCACACGTGCTAGGCAGTGTGGTGACTATTAGTACTTGATGAGTTCTTAATAAGTTTTAATATTTCATTACTTATTTTCTTCTCCTTAGTCTGTATAAAATATATAGATGCATGTGTTTGAGTTTTCTGCTTTTAATATAAAATGATGTTAGTAAAAGAGTTCAGGGTCTAAATAGTGAACATAGGAAAAGCAGTGGAATGGGCTGGAGGAATGGCTTGGTGGTTTAAAAGCCTTGGCTACTCTTTCTAGAAGACCCATGTTCCATTCCTAGTACCTCCATGGCAGCTCACAAATGTCTATAGCTCAAGTTCCAGGGGGATCTGATGTCCTCTTCTGGCCTGTATACAAAATAAATACTCATATTCATTTTAGAAGAAAAGCAAAAGTAATGGCCTTTTTGCATATAAGTGGCTAGTTGTAACAAAATAATGAAGCTTTCATAAAATAATTTTATAGCTTTAACTGTTTGGGAATAACCTAACTAAGAAAAATAAGAAACAATATGGGCGTCAGTTTGCTTTTTTTAGCATTGTAATAAACATCATGACCAAAAGCAACCAAGAAAAGGGTTTATTTCATCCTACAGCTTACAATCCACCTTGAAGGGAAGATGGAGCAGAAAATCAACGGAGGAACTCCTAGAGTCAGGAACTGATGTAGAGACCATGGAGAAGCTGGCTTACCTCCCTGACTTGCTCAGATACCTTTTTAATACGACCTAGACTCACCTACCCAAAGAGGGTACCATCCACAGTGGGCTAGGCCCTTACACACTGCTCATTAATCAGAAATTATTTGACTACTGACCAATCTTATGGAGGCAATTGACATTTCCTTTCCTATATGACTGTAGCTTGTGTCAATTGACAAAAACCCTAGCCAGCACAATGAGTAAATTAGAAACTTAGTTGAAAAATGGGAATATAACTATCTCTAGGTATCCATGGTGCACTGAGCCTCTTTGGATGTCAAATTTCATGTATGTTCAAGGCAAAGAGCCTAAGTAAATACTTCTCTAAAGAAATGCTTGGCATACAAATAGCTAATAGGCATTCGAAAAGAACTTCAGCATCATTCATCCTGTAAGAAATGGAAATCAAATGTGCTATAGGTTAACAACCAGTCCACTAAGATGGCAGAAGTAGAGAGACAAACAATAACAATGTTGAAAAATATTTGTACTAATTAGAATGCTCATACACTGTCAGAATAGGAAATGGTACTGTCACTTTGGGAAAAGATTGGCCATTTTTCCCGAAGATAAATACAGTGTTGCTAACATGAATCCACAAAACCACTCTTCACAGAGTGTTACTGCCGTTAGCATAAAAACAGAAACAAACCGGGCAGTAGTGGTGCATGCCTTTAATCCTAGCACTTGGGAGGCAGAGGCAGGCGGATTTCTGAGTTTGAGGCCAGCCTGGTCTACAGTATGAGTTCCAGGACAGCCAGGGCTACACAGAGAGACCCTGTCTCAAAAAACAAAACAAAAACAAAAAAAGAAACAGAAACAACTTAAATGCTTTTAAAGTGATGAATGAATGAAAGAAAGAATGAGGTATGGCACATCATATAGTCCAGTATTAATTCATTAGGAGAATGGAATAAAGAACATGCTACAATGTTGATGAAAGTTACAAACATTGTGCTAAGTAAATGAAGCCACATAAAAAGACAACATATCAAAGCCATTATTTTGAATATAAAATGAGTAGAGTAGAATTTGTAAAAGTGGTAGTTTGTAGCTAGGGGTTAACAGGACGACTTACTTGAGTTTGATTGCTAATACCTATGGAGAAAGAATAAAAATGTAAAATTAATTTGTGGTGATATTGGTTCCACATTGAATACTACAAATCACTTAACACTTTAATGTGCAGACTGTATGTAGATAAATTATATCTCAAAGCTTTTAGTTTCAAAAGTACTTACTTTTTCTTTGAAAGATACATTTTAATGTTCATTTTCCTAAAAGACGGAGAAATTATTCATGTGCACAGTAAACCGCACCTTTAGATGCCTTATTAGTGTTACTAGACTTCAGATTTTTGCTGACTTCTATATCTGCATCTCTCCAGTTTCCTTTGACTGCGTCTCGTCTCCATCCTATTATTATCACCCCAAGGTGGGCTGTATACTTTGACCTCACAGTTACTTATATTCCATATGCTGCTACTCTGGCTGGATGCTGTGTGTTTGTTTGTTTATGGAGACAAAGTGTTATTCTAGGTAGCCCAGGCTAATTTCAAACTCATGCTTCTCCTGCATCAGCTCCCTGGGTGTTGGGATGACAGTTGTGCCCTAGGATGCTTTGTCTCTTGTGTTTTCTGCTGATATTATTATCATGTTGTTATACAGAAAGCCTTTTGTCTCACAGCACGTATTCTTTCAACACTGCTATTTGTGTTTTATAGCACAGCATTGATAACGTTTAGTGTGTTGAGGGTGGCAGACCTTCCTGTGGGTCGTGCTTGACCTCTGGGGGCTGATAGAATGTCCTGTTGTCTTCCAGGTTTTACTTTCCTCACTGGTACTGCAGCGGCAGCAACAGAACCTATAGATATGGAGTGTCTCGTGGAGCCGAAGCTCCTCTTCTTGACGACTTTGTCATGTCTTACCTTTTTGCTCAGGTATAATTATATTAATCCTTTTGGTATGTGTATTATAAAGCAGAAGTTTCTTCCTAGATAGTATGCATCTTAAGTAGGGTAAGTAAGCTTCATGTGGGAAGACTGCAGTTCTACCCGAGGCACCAGGTATGAAGAGATAAAGGAATAGTTTATTTGAACTTATTTGATAATTTTCAACCTCATTCATGATTTACAATTTTTTTTTTGAGACAGGGTTTCTCTGTATAGTCCTGGCTGTCCTGGAACTCACTCTGTAGACCAGGATGGCCTCTAACTCAGAAATCCACCTGCCTCTGTCTCCCAGAGTGCTGGGATTACAGGCGTGCACCACCACCGCCCGGCACAAATGTATTTTATAATGAGTCCATGAATTGACCCTTCTGAAGTAACTTTTTCTTTTTAGGATCTAAGTCATTTTAAGGATTTTATTTTAAAGTTAGCATAAATTTAACAACACAATTCATGTGGCCATTGGATGGTAACATTCTATAGAGTTTTTAATATATAAATTTTGGATGTTTTCATGTTTAAATGGTAGGCAATAAAATGTAACAAGATTCCTCTCCAGCCCAAGAAGTGAGCTGTGATAGGCTCCTCGGGGAGGCTGGCCACCTTTGACACTGAGAGCCGAGCTGTGCTCACTGTCGTCCCCCAGTGCTACCGGGCACACTTCTGCAGCGTTATCTGACATTTCGTAATGCACTCTTTTCTAGTATCTTGAATTAAACAGTAATTGAAATATTTTCTTTTTAAACTATTTTATTTCATGGGCTACTACTTTTAACTATCTGATCAGGTAAAGAAACATGGCAAGACAAATTCACTGAAAAATGAACCAAAACAAAATGCAAAACCAAAACAAAACAAAAACTTCTACTGCATCATTGTGAGTGTCTAGTCAGCTGGGCCATGGTGACGCACGCTTATAGTCCTAGCACTCGAGGCAGAGGCAGGTGGATTTCTGAGTTCGAGGCCAGCCTGGTCTACAGAGTAAGTTCCAGGACAGCCAGGGCTACATAGAGAGACCCTGTCTTGAAAAAAAACAAAACAAAACAAAACAAACAAAAAAAAGAGTGTCTAGTCATTCAAGAATACTTTCCGCCTCAAGTTACCATTCCAGTCTCTCTGAGGTGCCCCATGCTCTCTCTGTCTTTCTGAGGTGCCCTGTGCGCTCTCTCTGTCTCTGAGGTTCGTTCTCTCTCTCTCTCTCTCTCTCTCTCTCTCTCTCTCTCTCTCTCTCTCTCTCTCTCTCTCTCCCCTTCTATAGCTTTGCCCTGCTTTATGTCCATCAGCAATGCCTTCATCATTAAAAAAGTTAGTTTCAAATCTTCCATGAAGCCTTTAATTATGCCAGTTGTATATAGTCTCTAGGTTCCTAAGTTCTGTTGTGTGGCACTTCACATTAGATTACCAGATGTTGTAATGATCTGCTTTTGTGTTTAACTTCCAAGAAAAAACCTTCCGGTCTTTCTAATGGATTAAGACCACCTTCTATGTTTCTTTATATTCCACACAAACTCTAGTTCAATGCCTTCAATATGAATTGAGGTCAGTGTACATCTGCTTAATTAATATTTATTTTAGTTTAGGCATTTTTTTATGTTTTTAAGATAAAGGTTTATGTCCAGGCAGTGATGGTGCAGTCCTTTAATCCCAGCAGTTGGGAGGCAGAGGAAGGTGGATCTCTATGAGTTCCAGGCCAGCCTGGTCTACAGAGCAAGTTCGAGGACAGCCAGGACTACACAGAGAAACCCATCTGGAAAAACAAAACAAAACAAAACAAAACAAAACAAAACAAAACAAAACAAAACAAAACAGAAAGAAAAAAGAAAGTAAGATGGTCTATGAACCCAGTTTAGATCAGTCTGTATTTGTACATGAACCTTGGTTAATTCTGTGTGGTAAAATGATTTAAAATAAAAGCAGAAATTGATTTATGACTTTTAAGTGCATATTTTAGAAGCTAATTTATAGCATGTAACATAGTTAAATGTGATGGTAAAGCCTGAGCCATTTCTTTATCATTTTTGCTTTTCAGTGGCGGCATGATTTTGTTCATGGATGGGTAAAAGTACCTGTGACTCACGAAACTCAGGAAGAATGTCTTGGGATGGCGGTGTTAGACATGATGAGAATAGCCAAGGAGAAGGACCAGACCCCGCTGGCTGTCTACAATTCCGTCAGGTAGTTTCCTCTCCTAAAGCGTTAGATAGTTTATATAATTTACTTGGACTTCTCGTGTTTGTTCACACATTTTGATTTTAAAATAAAAATGGAGGGGTTGTGGAGATGGCCCAGTGGGTGAAATACTTACTGCGAAGACCTGACTTCATATCCCTGAACCCACATAAAAGCTGGGATGACAGTGTATGTCTGTCACTGTAGTTGGGTAGGTAAAGGCAGCCAGATCTCAGGGTGCTGTTGACCACCATTCGGTCAACGCAGGGAGACAGGTCCAGGCTCTGTCTCATAAAATAAGGTAGAGGGGCTAGAGAGGGGGCTTCTCTGTAGAGATGCTACACCAGCCTAATGACCCAAGTTTGATCTCTAAAGCCCACATAACGGTTGAAGGAGAGAACTGACCTAACAGAATTATCTCTGACCTCCAGGCAAGTGCTATGCCACGGGCCCCCAAATATATCATGGACATACCCACAATAATGCAAAGTGAAACTTTAAAATAGGGTCTGGAGACATGACTCAGCAGTTGTGAGCACTGGCCGCTTTCCCAGGTCTGATGAATTTCTCAGCACCCACGTAGTAGCTCATAGTCAACTGTAACCCCAGTCCAAGGGTATCTGATTCCCTACACTAGAGCACATAGAATAATAAAACATTTTAATTAAAAATATTAAACCTCCTTGAGTTTGCACAGCACATGCACAGCACATACATGTCTACCCTGTGTATAGACTGCACAGGCTCAGAAATTACATACAAAATTTATTATGGGGGCACCCTTTTTCTTACTATAGTGCACACTCTGTAGAAAAGATTGAGTTTTTGGGCTATAGAATATCACCAGTGTTCATTATTTGGTTTTCTTGTTCTGAAAAGACTAAGTAAGTTCAGAATAATGGAAAACATACTTGAAGGCATAATATTTCCCCAGACTCTGACAACCATTTGTTTATCTCTGTCTGTCTGGGTTTGCTTATTTTGGTCTTTTTATGTAAATGGAACCGTACATGGAGTGGCATTTTCCTGAGTCTGACTTCTTTTGATGTTTTCTTTAAGTTGATTGTTCTTATATTGTGCATATGATCTGAAGCAATAGTTTTCAAATCATGGTTCATAATTTATGCATATTAGATTAGATATGCAGAAGATTTGAGTTCTGAGTGCGAGAGGATACACAGCAGTGAGGCTTATATAGTGATCTGGACGTAGCTTCTGCATTCGGGATTCTAAGAACCATAGTGCACTCTTACAGACCAGCCCTGATGGTATAAGATGTCTACTTTAAAAAATATACATGCATTCATATATACATATATACATACATACACACACACACACACACACACACACACATATATATATTATATGTATTATGTGCTATATATTGTGTGTGTGTGAGCCATTATATGTATTATGTGTTATATATTGTGTGTGTGTGTGTGAGCATGTGCGTGAGTGTCTGTGTGGATGAGGAGCATTTACACACCACCTCCCAGTGAGTGACTCAGTTGCTGCTTGCTGAGTGACCTCCAAGCACTTCCATATCTAGTTTGTAGGAGGTAAACTTTGTTTTTGTCCTTGGTCTGTAAGTATTATTGCTTTGTTTTTAAATGTCTTATTAGGCATTGACAGAAAGGAGACATAAAGTCTGATTTTAGTAATTCACTTAGAAATGTAAATGATTAAATGTAAAGGGAAACAAAAACAATTCTATTTTGCACACAGGCTCGATTGCTATTAAAATGCAGATGGACAGGAAGGGGAGATGCCCAGGATGGCTTCAGAGTCACTATGTCACACAAAAGCCTTACACTTAGGGTCTCCTCTACCTCCTGGGTGCGGGACTCCAGGCGTGTGTCACTAGGCCTGCTTATTTATAATTATTTTCTTGATTCTTTTAACCCTCTCATGGAATGAGGCTATAAGCCTGTATACAAGCTTTTTTTTTTTAATCACCTTTCTGCCTTTTATTAGTGTTTATTAACTGTACAAAGTAATGGTTTCTTTTTATTTTCATACATGAATATCCACCTCACCACTGTCCAAATAGTTCCCATTCTATTAGTGGGAATTTTGGAAGTTTGGTTTCTTTAAAAAATAGAAATATTATAAGAATATGTTTTTATTTTAATCCCCATTGAAGGATATGGGGCTGCTTCAGATTGTCCACAGCAGCTGACTATGATTTGCCCGATGCTCTGGCAGAGGTATGATTTTGCCTGCTGCATATAGTTTTGCAGTTGTGTGCTGTGTGTAATTCTAGGGACATCTTAGAGGGCGTACAAGGAGTGGTGTGTTAGAGCCCCTAAGAAGCGGGTGAGGTGCTGGCTGTTGTTGTTTGTGGTTTGTTAAGTAGTCACGAGCAGAGAAGGAAAAGAGAGGAGATATCCTGATGGTGGAGCTCAGAGAAATGAGATAGCCTGATGGTGGAGCTCAAAGAAATGAGAGCCTGATGGTGGAGCTCAAGCTTGCACCCAGGAATTGACCCCCTAGTCAGCAGGAAGACATCACCACCTTCCCAACCCCTGACTTTATTCAGGGAGCTTTCCTCTCTCCCCTCTATCTCTCCTTTCTCTCTTATCTAGTGGTAGGGCTTTGAAAGGGTGGATGAAAGGGTGTGGAGAGGTGGAAAAAAGAAGACTGCACACAGTAGTCCCCGACAGGCACTCCGGACTCTACCTAGGAGAGGAGACATCCTAGTCATTTTTTGTTTCTTTTACTTTAAAAATTGATAATTATTAAATAGTCTTAAGATTTTTGGCTACTTTGAAATAGCTTATTTAAATGCAACGGACATCACAATGTATACATATTTAAAACTATTAAACTTTTTAAGTACATTCACAAAGTTTTATAAAGATGGTCACATAATCTTCAGACATTTCTTCCTTCCTGAAAGACAGACACCCCACGTAGAATAGCGTTTCAGCTCTCGTCTTCCTTTCCCCAGACTCTGGCAACCATTTGTTTATCTCTGTCTTTCTGGATTTGCTTATTTTGGTCTTTTTATATAAATGGAACCGTACACGGAGTGACATTTTCCTGCGTCTGCGTCTGACTTCTTTTGATGTTTTCTCTAAGTTTTTAATTTTATTGATTATTAATGCATGTGTATGAAAGTGCAGGTTTGTGCCTGTCATGCTGCACATGTGGGCTCAGAGGACAGCTTTCAGGGTCAGTTCTCTTCCTCCATTGTGAGAGCTGGAGATATAACTCAGATGGACGGCGTGCATGGCAAGTGCTTTTACCCACTGAGGCCTCTTGCTAACCTCAGCATAGTGTTTTCAAGGTTCAAAATCACGACAGCCTATATCAGCTCTTTCATTCCTTTTGATTGACAGCCAGTTCTGTTTTATGGATATACCACGTTTTGCTCACCTGTTCACCATTTGATGGACAGTTTGATTGTTCCACTTTTTGACTCTTGTAGATAATGCTTCTGTGATGCTTCTAGGATATGGATTTTTATTTAAATATTTCTAAGTAGAATTTCTATTCATATCATAGTTCAAATTTGCCTTATTGAGAAAACCATCCAAAGCAGCTATATCATTTTATATTCCCATGAGTGATACAAGTTTCCTAACTTTTCTAACACATGTTAGTGTTTTTCTTTTTAGTTGTTTATTAGTTTTTTGAGGCAAGGTTTTTCGACATAGCAGTGACTAACATGGCACTCACTGTGTAAACCAGGGTGGTCTAGACTGTACAGCGGTGAGCCTGCCTTTGCTACACCTGAAGCGGGATTAAAGGCGTGTGCCACTAGGCCCTGCATGCTGTTTGTCTTTTCCCATCTGGGCAGGGGGTAGTGGTGTCTGACTGTGGGTTTGGTTTCATTTCCCCAGCAACTACTGATGATTAGTAGTAGCCTTTGAAAAGCTTATTGACCAAATGCATATCTTCTTTGAAGAATGTTCATTTAAATTCATGGTCATTTTTAAAGTGAGTCATTTATATTCACTTTAAACTTATTTAAATAAATAAATGTATTTATATTTTATTATTGTGTTTAAAAATTCTTTGTATATTGTGGATACAAGATAAGTCTCCAGATATAAGCTATCACATTAAAAAATTATAAATGCTGTTTCATAATTTGTGAATGTTTTAATAATTTTTAAAAATATTTATTTATTATTAAATGTAAGTACACTGTACCTGTCTTTAAACACACCAGAAGAGGTGTCAGATCTTATTACAGATGGTTATGAGCCACCATGTGGTTGCTGGAATTCGAACGCAGAACTTTCAGAAGAGCAGTCAGTGCTCTTAACCGCTGAGCCATCTCTCCAGCCCCTAATTTGTGAATTATTATCTCTTAAATTTCTTGATTGAATTATTTGTAGAACTAAAGTGACTAAATGTAAAATTAGAGGGAAAATGAACGAAATGTGAGCTGATCAGAAACTAGGCCATTATAGTCTTTCCTCCAGGCCAAGTGATAGGTTGGGTTACTATGAGAAAAAGAGAGGGAGGGAGAGAACATCAAGGGCCTTAAGGAAAGGTGAAACAAAGGTACCCTAGGTCCCCAGGGCTTGGGACGTGCATGGATTATGGTGTGCCCTATTTACTCCTCCTTAGAGACTGCTAAGAGGATCTTTTGGGAAGAAGACTGGGGGGACTTATAATTTTGTTTAGACACATTGCTTGAGGAACTTTTGAGGCGTATAAATTGCATGGGTAAACTGACTTTCCTCTGAGGGGTATGGGTTTAGAGCATAATGATCAGGGCTGGAGAAAAGTAAGGGAGTGAGAGAAAAAGACAATAAATGAGAAGAGTCTTGAGGGTTCCACAGTATTTACTCAGAAAGCATAACTGCCATTAATCCAAAACTGAGATTGAAAAGGAGTAGACAAGGAGATGTAATAAAACCAAGGAAGTGAAGGGAAGAGACTTGCAAGGAGAGAGAGAGAGAGGTGTTGAATGCTGCTGCAAGTGTAGCAGGAGACCTTCCCTGCCCTCGGGCGATGCTCCGGCGCCGTGGTGGCCTGAGCTGAGCGAGTACAGACACGAGCATGGCAGGACTCCTTGACGTCTCTCACTGAGACAGGGCCGAGAGTGGCAGGGAATACGTCAAGGGAAAAGAATTTAATATGGGAAAGACATTAGTATTTAAACGTGTGGGTAGAAAAGAGATAATGCATGGAGTAAGGTTGAAAGGGTCTGTCTCTCTCTCTGTCTCTCTTTGTGTGTGTGTGTGTGTGTGTGTGTGTGTGTGTATGTGTGTATGTGTGTGTGTGTGTGTATTATAGGAAGGAAGAGGTATGAGTGGATAGCACATGTTAAAGAAATAGCTTTTATCTGGCAGGTTTATACCTTTACACCTCACTGATTACATTTGTGGGAAGGAGAAGAAAACGAGTGTGAATGTGTATAGATTTGTTAGCAGCAATCTTAAAGAATTCCCAGAGGACCTCTCACCCCAGCAGGCATGCACAGTCTGCACAAAGAAAACTGTTTGGTTTAAAATAGCTGTGGAACTTGGGTAAATTAATAGAACAGCGAGGTGCTGTATGCGAGTGTGCTTGACAGAGCTATTGGAAACAGGTCATCATCAGCCTAGAGCATAACCCAGATGCCCTGCAAAGCAGCGCTCTCTAGCAGTTGTGACTCCTTGACCTACAACTGTGAGAGCTCACCAGGGATCTTGGACAAAGTGGGCAAAGGGATAATTTAGGATGCACTGATAATACCAGTCAGTTCCAAAAAATAGAAAAAAATTCTGATGTTTAAAATCTTTGTTTATATTTATGGTATCATGGCCAATTTCAAGATAGTGTCCTGATGTCACTGAGTGTAGATTGAGGAGCTCTGGCTGTGCCTCACCACTCACATTTGAAGGTATAGACGGTGGTAAATCCACATGGAAGTTTAAAAATAATTAAATTATGACTTTTCACTGTTTATTGACATGTTTATTTAGATGTTTATGACATTTAATTATAAAATACATAACTGGAATGTCAGTGACTTTTTAGCAGTCAGCTAAGACTCCTTTAAGATAATGAGTACTCAGTCTAAAACAAGTCAGAATGTCACTGGTGGAAAGTGAATAGGCCAGGATGGCGTAGGTGACTTTGTGAAGTGGCACCCACAATATTCTGAGAACAGAGGGAGGAACCCCATCTCACCTCTAGAACAAATACCAGACAGCTTTTCTCAAGTAAGAACTAGCCCGTAAGGAGATGGATGCCCAGAATAAAGGTTAGCATGGAAATTTAATGTAGATGTACTGTAGAAACAGCTACCTTCTTGAGGCTCTTGGACACAGGAATGAAAATACAGGAGAATTAAAGCGTTTCCAAATGGAATAGTTTTGATTAGAATGAAATTATTAGTTATTGAAGCTAAGCTCACAAAATATTATAAACAATGAAGTGTGTTTATATAGCAAACAGTAGTGTCCAACCATGGCTTATTCCAGAATTCAGATAAAATTTGGAGTATGGCATTATAGGAAATATTTGTAACAGAGAAATAAAAGCCCAAACTTATAAATCATTTCAGGAATATAAGATAATTAGAGTAAATGAACTTTTAGAGACTTTATTATTCTCTAGACTGAGCATCATTTCACCTCGGGAAGAAAATTAATATGTCATAAACTGTGTTGTCACTAAGAGAGTGCATATCAAGTGAAATTTTAAGGCTTCTTGCATATTTATCAAATGGTAGTTATGTTGAACCTGCTTATTGTGGGAAAGGGTAGGAGCTAATGTCCCGAATTTGTTTTGTTCTCTGTGTACTTGTTATTTCCAGCTACAAGACATTCTTACCAAAGTGCATTCGAGCAAAGATCCAAGACTATCACATTTTAACACGGAAGCGAATAAGGTATAGATTTCGCAGATTCATTCAGCAATTCAGTCAATGTAAAGCCACTGCCAGGAACCTAAAACTTAAGTATCTTATAAACCTGGAAACCCTTCAGTCTGCCTTCTACACAGAACAATTTGAAGTAAAAGAATCTGCAAGAGGTCCTTCAGGTGAGGAGATTTTTGCAACCATTATAATAACTGGAAACGGTGGAATTCAGTGGTCAAGAGGGAAACATAAGGAAAGTGAGACACTGACAGAACAGGTAATCCTTAATGATACATTCTTGCTCTTTCTTATTTAAGTAGAATGCCCGTAAAAGCGAAGTAAATGTGGTTGTTTGAGTAAATTCTTGATGTTAAAAACATGTATCACAATGTTTTTAAATGTTTTGTTAATTTTTTGTGGCAAAATAATTAGTAATGACTATCTTATAATTTCAGAGAAAGATTGAATTCTCTAAGTGATTTAAAGTTAACATTGTTTATTCTGTAACTTACTGAAATTTACGTACAATCATAAAGCTAATTAAATGAAAAAGTTTAACTGGTTTTGATAATATAATTAGTTTTATTATATTTGCATTGCAATATTTAAACTTGTTCACATGTATCATTCATATATGATTTCAGGAATTTATTATTATATTATTTTTTTGCAACAGTTGATAATTCTTCACTTTTCTGACAATTGTTCTTTTTAATATTAATTTGGTTAAGTTCTATATCACACTGTCATACTTTAATTCTCTCATTTCTTTTAAAGCAAAATTTCTTAAGGTTTATTTATTTTGTTGTATGTGAGTACACTGAGGCTATCTTCAGACACACCAGAAGACGGCATCAGATCCCATTACAGATGGTTGTGAGCCACCATGTGGGTTCTGGGAATTGAACTCAGGACCTCTGGAAGAGCAGTTCAGTGCTCTTAACCGCTGAGCCATCTCTCTAGCCCCCTAATGCTCTCATTTTTAAGTCAATACGAAATACATAAATGTAGTCTTCAGGCTCAATATTTAGAAGAAGTAATCTCATTTAATGCCTGTACATTGCTATCAATATCCCTTTAAAGAATTTTAAGTGAGTGTCATCACCTTCTCAAGCTTTGTTTGAAATGTCACTGTAACTTCCTTAATGCTCTTGATTGCAGGATTTACAGTTATATTGTGATTTTCCTGATATTATTGATGTCAGTATTAAGCAAGCAAGCCAGGAATGCTCGAATGAAAGTAGAATTGTAACTGTCCATAAGCAAGATGGTAAAATCTTGGTAAGTTTGTATTATACATTAGTAATGTTTACATTTTAGAGTTTTTCAGCAGTATAATAGGGTCTTAGTACCAAGGTTACTTAGGCATTTTGATTATAGTTGTAAGTATGCTCTAAAGTGCCTGCCCAGCAAACCTTTCGTTGTGTGCGGACTTGGGGACTAGATGAGGCAGGCAGGCAGGAGGAAGCCTCTGTCTGTTATGCTTGCATCGTCATTTCTCTTATGTAAGCCCATTGGTGTTCAGAATCCCATATTTGTCTAGTGTTTCCATGCATCTGTTGGCATTTTCCTGGAGATTATGACAATTTAGAAATTAATTTGGGCCGGGCAGTAGTGGTGCATGCCTTTTTTAATCTCAGCACTTGGGAGGCACAGGCAGGCAGATTTCTGAGTTTGAGGCCAGCCTGGTCTACACAGTGAGTTCCAGGACAGCCAGTGCTACACAGAGAACCCTGTCTTAAAAAAAAGTTAATTTGGAATTTTTGTTTTTGTTGTTGTTTTTGTTTTGTTTTGTTTGTGAGGCAGGGTCTCACTATGTGACTTTGGCTGTTCTGAACTATATTCTGTAAACCAGGCTGGCCTCTAATTCACAGAAATCTCCCACCCAAGTGCTGGGATTAAAGGCATGTGCCGTTGTACCCAGTTTAGAAGTTATTTTTATAATTTTGAATTTCCTTACCCAAGAACATACTTCATTTTCTGTGTATGCAGATAATATGCTGTTGTATTGTACAAGAATATTTTGAAATTTTAACAATAATTTTCAAGTTTTTGGTTAAGTTTAATTCAACATATGGCATTTTTCTTACTGCTTTAAATAGGGCATTATTTAAAAATTGTTCAGTCACATTGATTATTTTCATAAATGGAAAGTAAGTGCTTTTTAATATGTATATCTGCTTTTCTATTAGATAAAGTGCCACATTTTTGACTGATTATATGTTCATATATACATTAATTAAAAAATCACAGCATATTTTCATATCCTAACACCTTAATTTCTAGTACTTGTATTTTAGCCTGTGCAATATATAAAAATAAATGTTTTATATATTTATTTTTTATAAACTTATGTATATAAATATTATAATAAATCTCAACCTTTATATGTGTTAGATTTCTAATTGAGTCTAGCAGGGACATTGAAGTGTATATTAAATAATGAATGTCGAGTGGCTAACTGAGAAGATGTGCTAAGCCTGTGTTTGGGAGGGTCTTACATATCAGATAGAAGGATCTGGAGATGATGCTGGCTAATTGGAAGGTATAAAAAATATTTGAACAATTTAGAGGAAATTAACCCGAATAGAGTATAGAAAATTTCCAACATTAGATTTTAATTGGTTTTTTAACTTCATGGTTTTCCCTTTCTCTTATGATTAGGAAATAGAACTTAGCTCATTAAAAGAAGCCTTGTCCTTCGTGTCATTGATTGACGGGTATTACAGACTAACTGCGGATGCGCACCATTACCTCTGTAAAGAGGTGGCCCCTCCTGCCCTGCTGGAGAACATACACAGCAACTGCCACGGCCCAATTTCGTGAGTAATGCCAAGTTTCTTCTCTTTTCTTTCTTTCTTCCTTCCTTCCTTCCTTCCTTCCTTCCTTCCTTCCTTCCTTCCTTTCTTTCTTTCTTTCTTTCTTTTTTGTTTGTTTTTTTGTTTTTTTTTGTTTGTTTGTTTTTCAAGACAGAGTTTCTCTGTGTAGCCCTGGCTGTCCTGGAACTCACTCTGTAGACCAGGCTGGCCTCAAACTCAGAAATCCGTCTGCCTCTGCCTCCCAAGTGCCATCTCCGCCCGGCGCCAAGTTTCAAGTATACTTCTAGGTTGCTGGCTATCAGTACTCCTGTACAGAAGTAAACACAGCTGATCTGATGACATGTGGGGACCTGCACATCCCGAGAGCTTTCAGGCCAGACAGACAGCTAAAAACTGCTGGTTCAGTGAGACCTTTTCTCAAAGCAACAAGACAGTTGTAAAGGAAGACACTGTCATGTTGTCCTGGTCTCCAAAGAGATACACTTTTCAGAGGGAAATGTTGTACAGTCACACAATCAGTTCTCATCTGAAGGTTGATGAGAACATCTCACATTCATGGTGTGATTGGCTACACATCCGAAATAGAATTAGAGAGCGTGTGTGTGCCTAGGCCTGTAGCTCAGTGATCAGTCGCCCTCTGGCACTGGGAGCAAACAAATGAAGATGCTCCTGTGTACGGCTTATTAACTTTGAAATACTTGGAGAAACCTCAGTGGTAAACATGAAGTTTAACTTTAGTTTTGAGTAGTCTAACCTCTACTGAAGCTTAAACACAAACCTTGTGTGTGTGTGTGTGTGTGTGTGTGTGTGTGTGTACCCGTGCTTCTTGGTCAGTACTGTGCAGGGAACTTTCCTTAGTGCTGAAGAGGTTCAGTGTTTGGACCTTCTAATTAAATATACTTAGAATTTATATTTAATTAAATTTTAAATTTCTTTACCGTTCAATACACAAGGCTAAGAATTACTGTTCTAGTTTGCTTTCTGTTGCTGAGCAGAAGCAACATGAAGAGAAAAGGCCTTTTAATTGGCTTACAGTGCAGGTCACAGTCCATCAAGGAGGGGGTCAGAGCAGGAGCTCAGCCAAGGACTGAGCAAAACCACCAAGAACCTGCTTCCTTTCTCCCTCTCTGTTTGTGGGCAGCCTGCTCTCATACAAACCAGGACCACAGGCCAGGGAGAGCACCACACAGCAGGTTGTGCCCTCCCACATCCCTGACAGTCAAGACCATTCCCCAGACCTGCCCACAGGCCAGTCCAGCTGAGTCTTTCAGTTTGAGACTCCCTGGCTCCAGGTGACTCTGGGTTGTTTCAGCAGGACAGATAATCACAGCAGGACAGCCACCTTATGACAAGCACCTGTGTGGGCATTCCGATTGTTGCGGGCATTCCGATTGTTATGTAAATTGAAGCTTTCTGGTGTAGCATCTTTGCATTTTATGCATGCACTAATTCTTTTTGCACGCAGCAAATTTTAGGACTGGTATTTTCCAGTCACTGTAGATCTTCTGTTAGAGTTGATACTGTTGAAAATATAGAAAGATAATATTGTATTGGTACTTCTGTGATAGAAGAGACATGAGAGATTTTATGGGAGTATATTTTTTAAGTTATTCAATTTGTAAAAAGAAAGCAGAATATTAAAATGAATGAATTTTCCTTGTGCTTTTATTGTTTCATAGTGTCTTAATATAATTATTCTTTGAATTGCTTTGAACTCACTAAAAATAACTTGATACACTTATTTATGTTGAAAACAGATTTTGTTAGTGTATGTAGTAGGGAGTGTTCTGAGGCTGACTCTATGTGGCCGTGTGGCCTTTGTCGTGGTCACATGTGCATGCTGCCGTTGATGTTCTTTCTCCTTAACTTGTAGAATGGATTTTGCCATCAGCAAACTGAAGAAGGCGGGCAACCAGACCGGACTGTATGTGCTTCGATGCAGCCCTAAGGACTTTAACAAATACTTTCTGACCTTTGCTGTTGAGGTTAGTGTGTCACATCTGTTAATAGGAGCATATTGTGTAATCTGTATTTCTCCATCAAGAAGTATTTTATTTTTAACACCAAGGATTATAGTTCTTGAGATGGTAACTGGCATAATAATACTTGGCATATCTTAATGTATTGTAAAATAAATAATACATAAAGTTAATGTAAATACATGAATAACTATGTTTTTGACATTCATTTTATTTTTTGATGTTTGAATATTAGCCATGTGTCAGTGGTATTTCATTAAGTATACTCAAGTTGACTTACAACAACTGAAAATATTTACCAAATCATTTAGAGGAAAATAAGTGAAAAGAACATTTTCTGATTTCTAGAACAGGTTACTAAATGTTACTAATTCAGAGCACCAGGGACATGACTGAATGAAAAAGTGCACTGGACCCTCACTGCTGAATGCATGTGAATTTGTTAATTCATAGTTATCTTTAAAATATATGTAAGGCAGCTAAGTGCTCTAAGTCTTGCAGGATTTGTAGCAACATCTGGATAAATTCTGCAAAAATATAGAAAGTAAAGATGTTATTCAATTATTTTCATAAAAGTAGCCATCTTGTAGTCAGTACATGCAGAGAAGGAACTGTCTAGAAATGCAGCTGGTGTAATGTATCTCATCACGTCACCATTACACAAACTGTTAAGTCATTTTTACTCAACGTGCTCAAATTTTTATGTCTATCATTGTGCCCAATAGGTGTGATAAGAAATTAGAGAATATATGATATAAATCTGTGTTTCAAAAATCTGTTTAAAAAAATTAAAACAAAAACTTAAAACAAAAAAAATTGTTTTAAAACCTTAGGATTTTAAAGCCTTAGGATTTAGAGCTAAATATTCTTTTGATTGTTTCTTGATAGCCCTTTTGGCAGAATAATCTGCATAATTACCATTGTGATTTTTCTCCTTTTTATAACTAAACTTACATAGCGAGACAATGTCATTGAATATAAACACTGTTTGATTACGAAGAATGAGAACGGAGAATACAACCTCAGTGGGACGAAGAGGAACTTCAGTAATCTTAAGGACCTTTTGAATTGCTACCAGATGGAAACTGTGCGCTCAGACAGTATCATCTTCCAGTTTACCAAATGCTGTCCCCCAAAGCCCAAAGGTAACAGCTCTCCAGTTGCTCTAGAGATGCTAGCCACGGTCTGCAGGTGATGGGTGGTGATTTGAAAAGCAGTAGGCAAAGGCAGGGCTGTATGGAAGCAAGTTGGTTTTTCTGGTGTGCTTTATGGTACATGTAGCCCGAGAGTGGCTGGAAACTCCACACTAAGGTGTTCTAAAGGTAACTGCTTCGAACTTGTCACCATTTGCTTACTGAACTTCCAAACTGCACTACCAAATTCCTGCATGTTGTATCTTTCATATGTTTTTAGAATTTTAGTTCCTTGTGTTTAAAATGAAATAGCAAGATTGTAAAACTCTTAAAATAATTTCTTTAAAATTCCCAGAAAATAAATTCTGGTAAGAAGTGATTTTAAGTTTGAATGTGTTTGTTAGCTAGTAAAAGTATTTCAACCAGAGTTGAATAATAAAATTCCTAAAATAACTAAGCAGCTATTGAGAGTTTCCTAGACATTGAGCACACTCTTGTCACTTATCTGGAGCAGGTCAGAATTTTGCTATGCTTTGATTATATACAGACCTACCCACATATAAAACAGATACATTGTGTTTTTTTCCCCAGATAAATCTAATCTTCTCATCTTCAGAACAAATGGTATTTCTGATGTTCAGATCTCACCAACATTACAGAGGCATAATAATGTGAATCAAATGGTGTTTCACAAAATCAGGAATGAAGATTTGATATTTGTAAGCCAATCTTGATAATTGGGTGGTTTTTTTTAAGCAATGTCGTCTTTAAATTTCTTAGCTGATAATTAGATTAATGTTATATTTGACATAATCTATTATAACATAATATTTTTCTTGAATTTCAAGATTTATCATTTATAAAATTCATAATCTTAGAAAATATGCCAATCTTATAACATAAATTAGCAGAATTGATTAATAATGGAGTTATATCCTTTTTTCAGAAGTTTAAAAATATTTCTTGGGAAATTTAAAAGTTGAAGACACCTGTCTTAGTTCTCACGTACACAAGCAAACAAGGGAAATTCAGTAGATGGTCTTTAAGGATCTGAGAACAACACAGTCTGTGGGAGGTGACAGGTGACTGGTGTGTGGTGAGAGAGAGCAGGAGGCTGGTCTTTGTATCATGGAGGTTAGAATGAAAAGCATTACAGAGGGCACTGACCCTAGGTTTGTTCAAGGGTGCGAGTTAGAAGTGAGACTTACCTCAGAATAGAGCTGGGACCTGCAAGCGTATGCAGCCAGTGTATAGAGTGTAAAGTGTTTGCCTATTAGCAAGAGGAGAAGAAAATGAATATTGTCTGTTAATTGATTTAATGAGAAAAAGAGGAGTTTATAAGCTTTTGAGTTTAGGCTTTATTATATATTACTTACGTGATCTGAGAAGCACTAAGCCAATAAGTTAAAGACAGTACCACAGATGCTTGGGAGAAACACATGGCAAAGTTTTTGAAAAACACACCTTGATTCAGTAGTATAATTCCAGCACTTGGGGGAGAGAAGCAGACATGAAGAGCTTTAGGACATCCTTAGTTACATATGGAGTTGAGGGCAATTCTGGGCCTTATGAAGCCTTTCCTTAAAAATGAAACAAAATAAAAAAACAAGCAACAACCGAAAAGGAAAGAGAGAAAGAGAGATGTTCTCTTAACTCATGTTGTCCAGGATTCCTATAGATAAACCACTCAAGAATAAGCTTTTAATTAAAAAATTAAAACATACAGGGAAGCTACCCAAGATTAAATAGAGGTCATCAAACCAAACAAAATTAAACTTAAACTTCTAACAATTTTATATAATTTTCAAGTATAGGCCATAAAATGTAGGTATCTTTAAAGAGGACTTGAGAACAGTAAAATGAAAACATTTAAGATATGTTACTTAAAGAAAGAATTCCAGGAAAGAAGGAGTAGCTGTGTAAAATCTACTGTTGCACTTGGTGCTTAGTTGACGGTTTAGAAAGCAGGTTCTTCTCCCGCCACTGACCCGAGAGCAAGGGGGCCCCGGAAGCAGACCTGATACTGGCCAGCGGTATGGCTTGTCTAGTGTGTCCACAGTTCTGACGTCAAGCACAGCACCTCAAAGTTAGCAACAGCCCTCAGAAATTTTAAGCAAAGCATGTTGGCTTCTTCCTGTCACTCTTGTGTTCAGGAAACTGAGGCAGGAAGACAAGAAGCTTCAGGCCAGCTTGGACTACAATAGTGAATTCCCCAGCCTCAGCATGAGAGACTGACCACACAAGGGAGACAGAGAAGGGCAGAGGGAGAGGGACAAAGAGAGTGGGCGGAAGTAGAGAGGGGAGGATCTGCAGGGTGTGAGGCGTTAAGGCATGACAAGCAGAGAGCAGCCGGGAGCTGACTGTTGGAAGCACCATGTGGTGGAGCTTGCGTTGATCATGCAGCACTGCTTCAGAGCGCAGGCTCTCAGCAGTTATTCTGAGCAGATGCGAGTACTCATTGTTGTGGTGGGAGCTGTTTGTCTACTTTATTTCAGGCTTTGGTACTTTCATGTATTTATTCATTTACCAATCAAGGCAGCCCTACAGGACATTTGCATTATTGCTCATTATATGAAGAGTTCAGGGCAAACTGAGTTCAAGGCCAAAGGGAGGGGCAGGGGGCCAACATCCCAGGTAACTACACCAGCGCACCCTGTCGCCGCTGCCCCGCCTTGGCATGGCTCTGTCCTAGAAGGAAGCTAGGAAGAGGCCATGTAAACAAATGACCGCAAAGGCTGGCTCCTTAAGGACAGTAATTGCAGACACTGCAGGAGACATGAAAGAATAATAGTCAAAATATACTTGATTAATCCTTGTTTTTTGTTTTTAATTATTATTTAAGGAAGAATAGAGAATCAAACCTCAAATTTAGGTTCAGTTTTAAAACGTTTACCATTTTTAAAAACATTTTTGTCATTGAATGTATTTTCTGTTTTCTAATTTTTTACTTCATCTGTCTTTATTCACTCTCCACTTAACCTTTTTTTCTTTTAAAGAATGAAAGTCTTGGCCAAGGTACTTTCACAAAAATTTTTAAAGGTGTAAGAAGAGAAGTTGGAGATTATGGTCAACTGCACGAAACAGAAGTTCTTTTGAAAGTCCTTGATAAAGCACATAGAAACTATTCAGAGGTGTGTATGCTTGTTGGGTCCTTCGCGTATCTTTTTACACTATGTAAGTGTGTGTATTCATAAACACATTAACTGCATGTGAGACTTCAACATTATAAAATTGTATGCTTTTATTACATATATTATGCATAAAATAGGTTTTATTATGAAATATTTATACACACAGAATATATTTCAAGCATAGTCTGTTACCTTCTCATGCTTTCCTCCCAATGATCCTCTTTCTCTTCCCAACTAACCTCGGTCCTACTGTTTCATCTTTGGTGACCTAGTGAGCTTTATTAGGGTTGCTTACGAGAGTGTGGGTGAAGGTTGGTTTACAGGAATACACTCACCTTACCATTAAAGAAACCTGTCTCCATCTCCTGTCAACTAGTAGCCTCTTTTAGGAAGTGGTAGGTCCCATGAGCTCCTCCTCCCTCCACGGAAGAGTACTGAGAGGCCTGTCTTGTGCATATCTGGCCGGGTAAACACACTGCTTTGAGTTTGAGAGTGTCCCACCCTACCCTTCTCCTCCTGCAGTGGACCTTGTCCCAGAGCCAGTGTCCCACCCCACCCTCCCTCCCGAGGCACGCAACTCCCCCTGCAGTGGTCCTTGTAGGGTTTATTTACTTTCCCATTGCCGCGATAAACACTACAACCAAAGGCAAATCATAAAGAAGTTTATTTTCACCTGCAATTCCAGAAGGATAAGAGTCCATCATAGCAGAGCAGGCCTGACCCGTGTGAGGAGCAGTAAGAGCTGGAAGGGGGGAGCGATGGTAGCCTTCAAAGACTATCCTCAACGAACCACTTCCCCGAGCAAGACTCTACCTCCTGAAGGTCCCGTCATCTCCCCAGACAGCACCATCAGCTAGAAACTAAGTGTTTAGATACATGGCCTTATAGGGGACATGTCTTAGTCCGTCACACAGCGGGTGGTGTAGGTGCCTTGTTTATCGCTGAGCACCCGAGAGCCACTCAGAACTTTGACAAGTCTCTGTGGTCACTGCGGACCACTGCAAGAAGCTTGTCAGGACCAAAGCTGGCAGCAACACTAGTGTGCGGGCAGAGACAGTCATTTTCAGGGCCTTTAGATGGATGTGTATTGTCTTGAGGGCCTCAGGCCTCACTATGTATACGGAACCCCAGTGCTTGGAGCACTACTTACCAACCCATGGCTTCTGGGAACAGCTTTATCTATAAACCCAAGATCCCTCTGTTCAGACGCTTGTGGTTTTTAGTTTAGTTTAGTTTTGGTTAGCTTACAGATAGCTGATTCACTCATGGATTTTCACACATTAGTTTTGCTTGACTGCCCTTCCCCTTCCTGCCTCTCCTCCCCTCCTCCCCTCTTTTTCTCCTCCCCTCCCCTCTTCCCTTCTTCCTCTTCTCCCCTCCTCCTCTCCCTCTCCTCTTCTCCCCCTCCCCTCCATCTTCCATCTTTTCATCTCTAGCCTTCCCTTCTACTTCCCCGTCTGTCTGCACATCCTGTTACCCCTTCCCTCTCATGAGCTCTTTGCGTGTATTTAGACTCTATACATACATGTACATTCACATGCATAAAAGTTAGAAGGTAGGATTCATATGAAAGAGAATGTGTGATATTTCTTTGAGCCAAACTGAGTTGCCTCTCTTAATACTGTTTTTTCCAGTTACATCTATTTTCTTTCAAACAATAATTTTCTTTTCTTTATGACTAAATGATAGGTCATTGTGTATATGTATTTTCATTATCCATTCATCAGTTAGTGGGCCTTGATGCTGATTCCATTTCCTTGCTGTTGTGAATATAGTAACAATATATATGGATGTGTAGGTATCCATATATAGGATACACAGTCCTTTGGGTTTACGCTCAGAAGCAGTATAGCCGGGTCAAGCTCTATTTTTAGGGGTTATGTGTGGGGCGTATGTATGTATGTGTGCTAGAAATCAACACTGGATGTCTTTATCACAATTGTGATTTTTTAAAAAAGGAATATCTATGACTACATGATGAGGAAACTACAGAATATTTGAGAATTTTATTTTATTTTTTCTGTAAATTTTATCCTTAGGGTTTATTTAGTTATTTCTTTTCTTTTTTTAAATATTTATTTATTGATTTTATGTAAGTATGCTGAAATTGTTTTCAGACACACAGAAGAGGGCATCAAATCTCATTACAGATGGTTGTGAGCCACCATGTGGTTGGTGGAATTTGAACTCAGGACCTCCAGAAGAGCAGTCAGTGCACTTAACCACTGAGCGATCTCTCCAGCCCTAGTTATTTCTTTCTAATTACTTTATTTTTATTTTATGTTCATGGTTGTTGTACATGTACGTATGTCTGTGTACCATATATGTGCATAGTGGGAGTCAGAAGAGGGTATAGGATCCATTGGAACTAGAGTTACAAGCCGTGGTTGATGGCCCTTGGGTGCCAGGAACCAAACCCAGGTCCTCTGGAAGAGTGTTGCTCTTAACTGAGCCATCATCCCAGCCTTAAATTAATAGAATTTTAAAAATATTATCAATGGACTAATTGCTTTCAGTGTTGTGTTATAGGTCTTATTGAATCTTTACATATACTGAGGCTCCTCCCTTTAAATGTAGCCACTTGGAGCTTTACTGACTCCTCCACAGTTCGTCTACATAAGAATGAGCCTGGAAGGCACCGAACTCAAAGTACCCATTGTCCAGCTGAGACCAGGACACACACCATTTCTCTAAGTTAGGGGTGTCTTTCTGAATTGTTACACGGCAGACACGGTTCAGCACAAACCCCTCATGTTTCTTGTCTTCCCCTTGCCCCCTCTAGTCTTTCTGAATTGTTACACAGCAGACACGGTTCAGCAAAAACCCCTCATGTTTCTTGTCTTCCCCTTGCCCCCTCTAGTCTTTCTTTGAAGCAGCGAGCATGATGAGTCAGCTTTCTCACAAGCATTTGGTTTTGAACTACGGAGTATGTGTCTGTGGAGAAGAAAGTAAGTAAAACCACCTGCTTTTCCTTGTTAATGTCATAACCTGTCTCAGAATCCGTATTATTTAGGACTATAATAGGTATCAGCAAAAACGTGGAATTATAAATGTTATTGAACTTGAAAGCATTGTGGGACTGTTCAGTTATATCTTATAAAAAAGAAGCAAATTGGTGTTTAAAGCTAAAATGTAGAATAGAGTTAATAACAAGTGATGAATGGAGGATTACAGTAAACAGATACAAGCTTCTGTGTACACATAACAATACAGATATGGGTGACTCTTGTAACACTGCAGCAACTGGTCCTTTCAGTACGAACTTAGGGAATTATGAAAACAAAGCGTATAAATGGCACACTGAATTATTAATGAAACTGACTGAAGTGACTGAATATTGGCACTAGGCAGGTTCCCCAGTTATGCTGGAGGATGTGTATTACACTGTATAATAAACAGTATGTTATATATAAAATTATGTGTAGGTATGCATTGTTTAGCGTCCTACCACTTACTGTTATGAATAAGCTAAAAACAGAAGTACAGTGGTGTGTATTTATTGATTTCTTTATGTTAGTACAGTTTTTTAAATTTAATTTATTTGCCTATTGTATCCACAAATAACCTAAGTACTTTGAAATTTTGAATTATACATTTTTAATTGTGTGTATACTTGAGCTTTATCATTACCTATATTTTAATGCAGATATTCTGGTTCAAGAGTTTGTAAAATTTGGATCACTGGATACATACCTGAAGAAAAACAAGAATTCCATAAATATATTATGGAAACTTGGAGTGGCGAAGCAGTTGGCAT